>OZ016472.1:2400000-3600000 GCA_963966625.1 Caenorhabditis zanzibari
ATAGTTGCGATGTGTCAAAGGTTGCGAAATCTCTTAGGAGTGAAATATCGTAGTTGCGAAATCTCGTGGTTGCGAAATGTCCCGGTTTCAAAATATCTCGGTTGCGAAATGTTACAGTTGCAAAATCTTATAATTGCGAAATGTCGTAGTTGCGAAATGTCATAGTTGAGAAGTGTCATAGTTGCGAAATGTCACAGTTACGATACCTCGTAATTGCGAAACACCCCGGTTGCGAAAACTTGTAGTTACGAAATGTCACAGTTGCAAAATGTCCTGGTTTCGAAACGTCGCGGTTACGAAATATCCCGGTTTGCTTGGTTTCGAAGTAGCTGGTTTGGAAATATCACAGTTAAAAAATATCTGATTTCAAAATAGTGGTTGCGAAATGTCCGCAACTATGACATTTCCCAACCACCCACTCATCATTTATCTCGCAACTTCGACATTTCGCAACTAAGCCATTTCGCAACCATGACATTTCGCAACAATGACATTTCGCAACTTCCAGGTCTCCTCTATCATAACCATCATAGTTTTCGCAATTCTATGCTACCTTCGAATCAACGACCTAGTCGCCACGACTACCTTCTCCGCCAGACTCCAAAGTCTTCAGCGTCAACTATTCTACGCTCTTGTCATCCAGACCCTGGTCCCTCTTATCTTGATGCATATTCCAGCTGCTATAATGTTTGCATTCGTATTTCTAAACATCGATCTCGGAGTGTATAGTGCAATTGTGTCAATGACCATTGCAATCTATCCGGCTGTCGATCCAATACCGACTATGGTTATCATCAAAAACTATAGGACAGCCGTCTTGAGTGGGTACAGTATCCCGAGGAAGATTATATTTTGAGTTTCAGAATACTTGGGACTTGCGCCAAAGAAGACGTCGACACTGGTGAGCAACAATATGAAAATGGAGAGATTCTAATTTTTTGATATATTTTTTTAATATGTCGGCTTGGCCGCTGAGTTTTTGTCCCTGAGCTTCTGTCCCTGACTCGCTTTCCTTGCGCTGCTTTCCCTGAGCCGTTGTCCCTAAGCCGCTGTCCCTGAGCCTTAAAAGGCCTTGAGCCTGAAGCCTTGAGCCTGAAGCCTTGAGCCTGAAGCCTTGAGCCTGAAGCCTTGAGCCTGAAGCCTTGAGCCTGAAGCCTTGAGCCTGAAGCCTTGAGCCTAAGGCCTTGAGCCTAAGGCCTTGAGCCTAAGGCCTTGAGCCTAAGGCCTTGAGCCTAAGGCCTTGTGCCTAAGGCCTTGTGCCTAAGGCCTTGAGCCTAAGGCCTTGAGCCTAAGGCCTTGAGCCTAAGGCCTGGAGCCTCTGTCCCTGAGCCGCTGCCCCTGATCCTTTAACCCTAAGCTTCTGTTCCTGAGCCATTGTTCCTAAGCCTCTGTCTCTGAGCCTCTGTTTCTGAGCCGCTGTCCCTGAGCCGCTGTTCCTAGGCCGACGTCCCTGAGCCGCTGTGCCTGTGCCTGCGGGCCTATGAGCCTGTGAGCCTGTGAGCCGGTCCCTGTGAGCCTGTCCCTGCGAGACTGTCGGCCCGAACCTCCGGCCTGAGCCTGGGGCCTGTGCCTAAACACTGATCACTTTCTTTATTTTGATAATAAAAAATTATTTCATAATAGTCTTCAACGAGTCCTCCAAAATCTTCGCCCTCGGAAATCTCGGCCGTGATAATTGAAATGGCACAATCATTTTCTTCAAGTCCTCATAAGCTTTTCCAATTGTATTACAAACGGATAATATCTCCATAAATCGACCCGGCCAATTTTTCTGATACAAATGCTGACATAGTTTTGTAAAATGTAAGGCATACTCATTTTGATGTTGACTAAGAATAGCTCGAGTTGGAGCATCGAAGTTTGAAGAAACTGAAATTTTTTAGGGGTCCGAAATTTTTATGCTACTTACCTGGATTACATGCAATTATAGCGCTGAGCAATAGGAATTCCTCATTGCTCATTCTTAGCTCCCATAGCTTTCTCAAGACTTGTGATCGGCAGTTGTTCAATATCGCTGGAGAATTTTGGTAAAAGTTTTTGAGCTCATCGGAGAAAATATCCAGTCCTCCGGGATATTCATTCACTTGTAGCTGGTTACTGTAGGATCTCATGGCGACGCTTAAAATTGGATTACTTTTTTGTAATACAATAATTTTAGAAAAAAATCGATTTTCAAATCGGGAGCTGGCATTTTTTCTAACTTATTTCAAAAAATGCAGAATTTTTCGATGATTCGAATGCACCTAATATCGCTGCTCAAAACGCTATAGAAACGTTTTTCCGAACAAATTTTAAAATTCTCTCTCGCCGCTGCCGACTTACAATATGCTGTGGCGCTCGCCACTGCCGACTTACAATCTGCTGTCGCGCTCGCTACTGCCGACTTACAATAAGTTGTCGCGCTCGCCGCTGCCGACTCACAATCCGCTGTCGCGCTCGCCACTGCCGACTTAGAATCTGCTGTCGCGCTCGCCGCTGCCGACTCACAATCCGCTGTCGCGCTCGCCACTGCCGACTTAGAATCTGCTGTCGCGCTCGCCGCTGCCGACTCACAATCTGCTGTCGCGCTCGTCGCTGCCGACTTACAATCTGATGTCGCGCTCGCCGCTGCCGACTTACAATCTTCTGTCGCGCTCGCCACTGCCGACTTACAATCTGCTGTCGCGCTCACCGCTGCCGACATACAATATGCTGTCGCGCTCGCCGCTGCCGACTTACAGACCGCTGTCGCGATTGCCGTTGCTGACAAAAATTGACAAAAAACTTTTCCAGGGCTTTTGAGCAACAATATTAGGTGCATTCGAATCAGCGAAAAATTCTGCATTTTTTGATGTAGGTTAGAAAAAATTTCGGTTCAAAATTTGAAAAAAAAAAGAACTTTTTCGAGTTGTATCGATTTTTATGTTTAAAAAACATACTTCAACATTCCCAAAGGAACATGAGATTGCTTGACAAATTTTATCTTCTCCGAATTTGAAAATCCATCGAAAAACTGAAACTTTTTCAAACTATTGACCGCAGTGGTATGATTCATTGTAATCCACCCATGAACGCTCATTTGATGTCCCTTTGGCTTTTTTGCCATACCAGTGTCATCCGTCAAAACAAGATCATCAATACTCAGGTCTCCACATGGAATGAAATTCAAGAATTGACGTTTTCTATGATTATCCTTATTGGTCAATGATGTGATTACTGAATCCAATGTTGCACCATTTTGACGTGGAAATTGAACGATTTCATGACGGATTCCTGCTTGAAGACACCTTTGGAATCGACAAAATCTACAGTCCAGACAGTTTCCAGGATTTTTGCATTTGGTTGGGAAGTTTCTAGAGACACTTGAACGTCGATAGAACATTTTGCAAGCGTTGCAACAGTAAGCCTGGAAATTGTCGTCGTTTTAAGACTAAAAAAGATCTAATGACAAAATCTGCTCTTAACAACTTTTTAAAAATTTTATTGCGACTTTAATGATGTATAAATCTTCAGAAAAGGTGGAGTTTGAAAAAAGTTATTGCAGTTTAAAGTCAAGCCACGATAGAAAAATTTCAATGTAGATACAACTTCTGATGTTACTGTTAGGCTATAAGATACTAAATCAAAAAATCTGCTTTCAACAATTTATTTAAAATTTAATGGAGATTCTAAAGATACAAAAATCGCTAAAAAAAATAAACTATGAATAAAGTTATTTCAGTTTAAAGGTGGACCTAACAATCATTTTAAAAATTTCAATTAAGCTACCACTTCTGATGTTGTTGCTAGGCTATAAAAAACTAAATCAAAAAATCTGCTTTAAACAACTTTTAAAGGATTTTATGGTGATTTTAATGGTGCATAAATAGTTAGAAAATATGAACTTTGAAAAATGTGAGTTCAGCTCAAAGTTAGGCTTAACAGTATCTAAAAAATTCAGATGTAGTTTTCACTTCCAATGTTTTTATTAGGCTATAAGATGCTAAATCAAAAAATCTGGTTCTAACATCTCTTTTAGAATTTTATGGTGATTCCAACGATATATAAATCATTGAAAAAGATCAACAACGAAAAAAGTTATTCCAATTTGAAGTTAGACTTAACAGTATCTAAAAGTTTTGATGGTGCTACGATTTTCAAAGAATTTACATTCAACAACTTTTTTAAAATTTGATGCGAATTTTAATGATACAATAATCGCTAGAAAATATGAACTTTGAAAAAAGTTATTCCAATTGGGAGTTAGGCTAAAAAATGTCTACTTACCCCATAGTTGAACGCAGTCGTTGGCTTTCCACATACATCACACGGATGTAGTTGGCTTTCCATTCTTGAGCCAAATGATAATGGACACTATTTTTTTGGATACGGATAAGATTTATAGACTGAAGATCAAACTAATAAGATATGAACTTTTGCCCCACATGACAAAAGTAGACATGGGCGGTCGCCCAATAAGCCTACGTGCTCATTAGACATTCAATTTTTGTCCTTTTATCAGATCACGTGGGATTTTGTGATATTTTGGCAATGAGCCAAAAGCATTTTTGAAATGTGGTTTATGATGTTTATTTGGGCATAAACTATGATTATGAAATATCTTTTGATCGAACAAAAAATTTTTATGATGAGCAATCGGTTTGAAAAGCTTCATAAATTTGATAATCTACAGGTAATTTTCTGAGATTTTCAATCGACGAAATCATCAACGTCATCGCATTCTCGAAATCCATCATTTTCTTAATAACCAAATTGAAAATGGATAATAATTCTACATATCTCGAGGGACCCGATTTCTGATATTTATTCATACAGTATTCCATTAGACATGTTGAGAATTTGGTGGAAACTGAAAAATAAAATAGAAAAGATTTCCGAAAAACCAAACTTACCCGGATTGCAAACCAGAATAGCGCTGAGCAATAGAAGCTCCTCTTTAGTGACATTCAATTCTTTCAGCCTTGCAACCAATGGATACTTAAAGAAGGATTACGGAAATTTTTTTCTCAAATGATCGTCCCAATTCCATTATTTACGAAAATAACAATATTTTTGCATGAAAATCGTTAAAAAATCGATTTTCAGGTCCTAATTTTTTCTAACCTATTTCAATGAATGCAGAATTTTTCGCTGAATCGAATGCACCTAATATCGCTGCTCAAGTCGCAATAGAAACATTTTTATGAACAAATTTTCAATTGCCGGCGAGCGCGACAGCAGATTGTAAGTCGGCAGCGGCGAGCGCGACAGCAGATTGTAAGTCGACAGTGGCGAGCGCGACAGCAGATTGTAAGTCGGCAGCGGCGAGCGCGACAGCAGATTGTAAGTCGGCAGCGGCGAGCGCGACAGCAGATTGTAAGTCGACAGTGGCGAGCGCGACAGCAGATTGTAAGTCGGCAGCGGCGAGCGCGACAGCAGATTGTAAGTCGGCAGCGGCGAGCGCGACAGCAGATTGTAAGTCGGCAGTGGCGAGCGCGACAGCAGATTGTAAGTCGGCAGCGGCGAGCGCGACAGCAGATTGTAAGTCGGCAGCGGCGAGCGCGACAGCAGATTGTAAGTCGGCAGTGGCGAGCGCGACAGCAGATTGTAAGTCGGCAGCGGCGAGCGCGACAGCAGATTCAAGTCGGCAGCGGTCGGCGCGACAAAGTGCAATTTTGTTCATAAAAAAGTTTATATTGCGTTTTGAGCAGCGATATTAGGTGCGTTCGAATCAGAGAAAAATTTTACATTCATTGAAATAGGTTAGAAAAAATTAGGGCCTGAAAATCGATTTTTTAACGATTTTTGTTCAAAAATATTGTTATTTTCATAAATACTGGAACGATTATTTGAGATAATTAAAAAATGAGTGTAATCCTACTTTAATATTGTAAATGACCAATGGACACTTTTTGAAATATTCCAAAAGTTCAATAGGCAAACATTCTGTATCTCCACTACAGTAGGCATTCATAGAAGTGCATAGAGCGCAGTGTAGCTTTACATTTTCGATTTTCAGATTATTGCCTTGAAGACGATTGATAAAATCCATAGAAGAGCGATAGGTTGCGCCTGCCAAATCGAAAAAGTTCAGATTCTTTCCCTCTCCCAACTTCAGAATATCTGATTTTCGATGGTTATCAAGGTACTCAAGATGTTGAACGATTGACGAAATTGGTGGACTGGAAGACTGTAATAGTGGCATACGCGGATGGCTCATTCCGGCTTGAACACATTTTTGAAATCGGCAAAACCGACAACTGGAGCAGCTTCCTTTTTCATTGGTGCATGGTTCCGGAAGCTTTTTGCTGTTTAGGAACCGCTTGAAGAACATCTTGCAAGCGTTGCAGCTGGTGACCTGGAAATCTAGTTTTTTTCAGAATTTAAAGCAGATAATCAAAAAATTTTCTTGGACCAACGTTTTTAAAATTTTATGGCAATTCTAATGGTATAGAAATCGCTCAAAACGGTCTACATACAAAAAAGTTATTAGAGTTTGAAGTGTGGCTTAACATTATCTAAAAGTTTTGATGGAGCTACAATTTCTGATGTTGTTGTTAGGCCGTAAAATATTAAATCAAAAAATCTGCTTTTAACACCTTGTTCAAAATTAAATGGTGATTTTAATAATATTTAACTCGCTTGAAAAGCTTGAGTTTGAACAAAGTTATTCTAGCTTGAAGTTAGGCTTAACAAACGCTCAAAAGAGTTTCGATGTAGCTGCAACTTCTAATGTTGGTGTTAGGCTATAAAATATTAAATCAAAAAATTTGCTCTCATCAATACGTTTAAAATTATATTGGCATTTTAATGGTACCTAAATTGCTTAAAAAGCTTGAGTTTGAACAAAGCTATTCCATTTTGATGTTCGAATTAACAATATCTAAATTTGATGGAGCTACAACTTCTGATGTTAATGTTAGGCTATAAAATATTAAATCAAAAAATCTGCTCTTAACAGTTTGTTAAAAATTTTATGGACGTTCTAATGGTACCCAAATCGCTTAAAAAGGTGGAGTTTGAAAAAAGTTATTCAAGCCTAAAGTTAGGCTTAACAGTACCTCAAATAGTTTCAGTGAAGCTACAAATTCTGATGTAGTACGATAATACGGTAAGACACAATTACTCACCCCATAATTAAATAAACTCGTTCTCTTCCCACAAACGGCACATTGAAGAGGTGTAGATTCCATAGAACTGATAAAGTGTGAGAGATGTATGTCGTGAGAAAACGTGTTAGAGATTAGTCTTTTGATTTTCAAGGTGCATACTATAATGAGACATATTTTTGAAAATGGCACGGGTTAGTCAGCAAAAAAAGGAGCAAAGGGTGACAGATCACGATTCTTGTTGACCACAAGAATACTATAGTTGAGCCAAGCGCGTCGTTGAATGTCAAAATGATAATCTTTATGTACAAAATCCTCAATTTTCAGATCACAAAATAAGTCAAAAAATACAATGAGTATCCATCATTAATGCCTTTTGTTGAGAATCGCGTTGAACTTCCTTGGGAACACTCCAACCTTGTCTGTTTTGTCAATAGATGGTGGTCCTTCTGAGGAAGGAGATACCTGAAAAATAAAGCGCAATGATTACTCTAAGAAGTAGGTCAATAGGTCAAATCAGTTCATTAGGTCAGTAGGTCTAAGAAAGTAGGTCAAAACTAGGTCAGTAGGACAGTAGATTCAACAAAGTCAGTTGGCCCAACTACCGTATTTACTCCAATAGACCGGCATGCCGGTTTATTTTTCGTGGTCCTCATTTTGATGCCGGTTTATTAGAGAGTGCCGGTCATTTAGAGGGTGCCGGTCTATTTTTCAAAGAGTCAATTTATAAAAAATTTAACAAAAAAATGTTGCTTTTTCACTGAAAATGAGCATGATAAAGCCTTTTTTGAATAGTTTAAAAAGCAAACACTATTCGAAATGCTGATAAATATTGAAATTGTGTGAAAAACACTGGAAAAAATTCGAATTTCTCAAAAAATAGTACTTTCCAATTTCATTAATTTTTGGGGTGCCGGATTATTGGAGGCTGCCGGTTTATTTTTCAAAATGATCATTTGACTGCCGGTCTATTAGAGGGTGCCGGACATATAGAGGTGCCGGTCTATTAGAGTAAATACGGTAAGTCAATTGAGCCAACTAGTTCAGCAGGCCTAACTAGGTCGGTAGGCCCAACTAGGACAGTAGGCCCAACTAGGTCGGTGGGCTTAACTAGGCCGCTAGGTCTAACTATGTCAGTAGGCCCAACTAAACCGGAAGGCTTAACAAGATCAGTAGGCCCAAGTAGGCCTCTAGGCCCAACTAGGTCAGTAGGTCCGTGGGCTCAACTAGGCCGGTAGGCCCAAATAGGTCAGTAAGCCCAATGAGGTTGGTGGGCCCAACTAGGCCGGTAGGCCCAAATAGGTCAGCAAGGCCCAATTAAGTCTGTGGGCCCAACTAGGCCGGTAGGCTCAAATAGTCATTAGGCCCAACTTGGCCGGTAGGCCCAACTAGGTCGGTAGGCTCAACTAGGTCGGTAGGCTCAACTAGGTCGGTAGGCCCAATTAGGTCGGTAGGCCCAAATAGACCGCTAGGTCTAACTGGATCGCTAGGCCTCTTAGGTCAGTAGGCTCAAATAGGTCGTTAGGCCCAGATAGGTCGGTGCGCCGAACTAGGTCAGTAGGTCACAACTAAGTCAGTAGGTCAGTAGGCCAAACTACGCTAATAAGCCCAACGAGGTTAGTAGGCAAATCCTTACCTTGTATCTATTGAAAAAGTTTGCAATGAACAAGAACAACTCCATCCTCGCCAAGCCCTCTCCCAGGCACTGCCGCTTCCCAAGCGAAAACGGTATCAACTCCTCGATTTTTTTCAACTTCCCATTCTCATCGATAAACCGCTCCGGCTTGAAAGCGTATGGATCCGGGAACACCTTCTCATCCAACATGACCGTACTAATCATGGCAATCACTCCGGTACCCTTTTTCACCGGATACCCATTGATTACCGTATCCTTTGTGGTGACATGCATCACGTTGACGGGTAGGATGTTGGCACATCGTTGCGACTCATTGATCACCGCGTTTAGGTACGGTAGATTGTTTTTATCAGCGGTGGTAACTAATCGATCTCCTCCGACGTTTTCATCCAACTCGGCTTGCATTTTTTCTTGGACCCCAGGGGTGTTCATTACATAGCAAATTGTCCAGTTTAGAGTGACATTGGTAGTTGATAATCCAGCTAGCCATAAATCTAGACAAGTATTCATCAATTGGATATTTGAGAATAACTCGAATTCTCCAGATGCTTCTTGTTTCTTTTGCTCCTTGAGATAGGCTTCTGCGTAATCTAGACTTTGTTCGGAATCAAAGTCAATTTTTTGGCGGTGATTTTCGATTTGGGTATTGAAGAAGGTGAGGAAGTTGGTTTTGTAGTCAGCGATCCTGGAAATAATAGTTTTGGAAGGTTTGTACTTACAGTATCAGTATTTACGGAAATAACAATTTTTTTCAAAAAATCGATCTTAAGATTTTGAGCTCAATTTCTTACTAACCTATATCAAAAAATGCAGAATTTTTCGCCGATTTCAATGAACCTAATATCGCTGCTCAAAACACTGTAAAAAAATTTTTAGAGGATTTTTAGAGAAAAAGTACTGTAGTTTCAGAAAAAATTGCCTAAAAATGTTTCTACTGCGTTTTGAGTGACAAAATTAGGCGCATTCGAGTCAGCAAAAATTTCTGAATTTTTTGAAATAGGTTAGAAAAAATGGTCGGACCCTTCGCAAGTGCGACGTTTCGAAAGCAAATTTTCAAAAAATTGATTTTTAAAATTTTAGCTCATATTTTTTTTATTAAAAAAGTTGTATTTTTCGCTGATCCGAATGCGCCTAATATCGCAGCTCAAAACGCCGTAGAAAATGTTTTATTCGATTTTTGGTGAACGCGTCGAAATGAAATATTTATCATGAAATTTTGTGACGTTTCGAAAGCAAAAGTGCGCTTTTTCGTAGCGGTGTTTTCACAAAATTATTTTGAATTTTAAAATCTTCAAAAATAATACTGTGGAACACCGCTACGCAAAAAAGCATTTTTGCTTTCGAAACGTCGCACTTGCGAAATGTCCGACGATTTTTTCTAACCTATTTCAAAAAATCTAGGAATTTTTGCTGATTCGAATGTGACTAATATCGCTGCTCAAAACGCTGTAGAAAAAATTTTAGAGGTTTTTTTTCTGAAATTACAGTACTTTTTTTCTAAAAATCATCTTTAAAAATTTTAACAGGGTTTTGAGCAACGATATTAGGCGCGTTCGAATCAGCGAAAAATTCCACATTTTTTGAAATAGTTTAGGAAAAATTTAGGTGAAAAATTTGAATATCGACTTTTTTCGATTTTTATCGATTTTTCGCAACAAATACTGTTATGTTTAAAAATACTAAAAATTCGCTCAAAACACTCTTAAATTTTTTCTAGAAAAAAACTTACAACTCATCAATAGATTTCCCCGGCAAGAATTGTCCAATTTTCGGCACAAAAAACTCCACATAAACCTTCAAAGTGGTAAACGCCTTCTCTTGGTATTCCATAAGAGCCACAAGTTTCTCAAATTCCTCTTTTCTAGAATCATCAAATCGATAACCAAACACAATTTGATTAATAACATTCGCCACGGCATTATTTATCACTGCTGGCACATCTTGCTCCACTCCAATGTGCTCATCCAATTTTCTGAAGATCTCCGCGACTTCAATTAGAATCTTCTCTTGCATCAAATCTTTGCCAAGTCCAAAATCTCGAAAAGTGGTTAGGGTGAATCTTCGGTGAGTACTCCAGAGGTGTCCATTGGTCTCCACGATTCCATATGTTCCGCCACGGAGTTTTTCATTTAGTGGTTGGGGGAATTTGTCCTTGTAGGTGTCACCGTCACGGACGAAAGTCTCTTTTATTCGGTCCAGAGAGCTGATCATGATGTACGGGGTTTTGGCTGAAAAAATTGATTTTGAAGGTGTTGAAAGTTCAAAAAATCTAAAGATCAATTAGGTATTATATCTCATTTCAAAATTTCAAAAAAAATTCAGATTCTAGGAATCAGAAAGTTTAGGAATCCAAGATTTCTATCCTTTTCGGTCGGTCGTAAACTGGTCGACCGCCCACCCGACCGCGGACTGACCGCCGGCCAATAGTGGACGGACACAGCCGACCATGGACCGCACAGTTTCCTTCTGCTACGGGCCGGCTATTGGTCGGTGTTTGGTCGGAGATCCGAGACCGCAGACCGACCGTAGGCCGACCGCAGACACAGCCGACCGTAGGCCAATCGTCGATCCAGCCGACCGTAGGCCGACCGATCGAATCTGTGCATTTTTGCATCAATTGAGCTTCACTAGTCGCAAAATTTTACACACGCTGATAAGCAATGCAGACTTTTTGATTGTCGGTTGGTCGAAAATTGAAGACCGACCGCAGACAGACCGACCGCCGACCAGCTCGACCGCTCACCTGCCGACTCGACTAGCCGACCGCTGATCGACGGGCTGTTCGACCGACCCGACCGGAAAATTTGTCCGAACAACCGATTAGCCGGCACGGTCGGCTGGCGGTCGGCTGGCGGCCGGCTGACGGTCGGCCCGATTTTCTCGACCACACTAAAGCCTCAGCCGTGATACGATACCAATGCAATAAAAATGCGATTCTGAAAATCCGAGGTTCTGAAATTTCGATTTTTCAAAACCTTTCTATAATTTTAGATTCTCAAACTCGGAAATTTTCTGATTCTTAGATTTCCAGATTCTGGGATTTTGAGATTCTGAAATTTCGAAAAAAAAACCTCAGATTTTCAGAAACTTCAATGATTCAAAATGTAAAGATTTGGAAGTTCAAAAATTTTGATGTTCGGACACTTCAAAAACCAGAATTTGTTTCAAATTTTTTGGTTCTCATATTTCCCCTTTCCACTCACCCATCCAAAACGTATAAACATCTCCATATTCCTTGGTCCATCTTCTAAAACACTCATATCCTGGCTTCTCCTTCATCATGGGCACCATGTTCCCCAGAAGAGGTATCGGCATGGGCCCCGGTGGAAAATGTCTTCGCTTCCAGTACATATCATAGAAAAGGTAGGCAAGGAAACAAGTGAATAGTAGAAGAAGGATCATTTTGGGAAGAAAACTCGAAAAAAATTAGAGAAAAATCGTCAAAATTGAAAATTTTGGGCGCCTTTTTATCCCAGGCCTCCCATTCCGTAGTTTATGCCAAAACTAGGTTTATGCCCGTGGAGAGGGCGCAGAGAAAAAAGGGAAAATGACAAAGGGCGATAGAAAAGTGATGTATAGAGAGAATTAGATTAGTCGACCAAGTTTCACATTTGCAGAAGAGAATCAGGGGGAAAAATATAATATAAGAAGAAACGAATTTGAAAATTATTTTCTCTACGAAAGTAATCGAGAAAAAGTATAAAAATCTGATGTTTTCATAAAAACGTAACAATCCAAGAAAAATATTAAAATCTGTCTCAAAATCAGCACAGATATTTAAGTACTGTAGGAATATTTTATTCCAGCGTGAATTATTGAGGTCAATTAATTATCAAAAGAAAAGATGACAAAGAGAACGTGAAACACAGATTTTGACAAACAAAAAATCTGTGTAGAACACAGATTTGGGGAATATCTTTTTCTGTGTAGAACAGAAAAAGAAGAGAATGAATTAAAAATTATTGACGTGAACTCAGAAGCCAACAGGAAATAGTCATTTATTCAACTTTTCCCCTCTTGAATGAGTTGAAAACTGTAGAAAAATCATGAAGAATCTGACTATTTTATGTAAGTTCGAGTCATTTAATCTTGGAATCAAACAAAGTTACCTCTTCAGCCAAAAGTAGAAGACAACTTTTAAAGTCTTCAGATTCGCATTTTGGTTTAGATTAGAACAAATGGCAAAAACGGAAATCAAGTAAACTAAAGAAGTGCGTATCTGAAGACTTTAAAAGTTGTCTTCTACTTTTGGCTGAAGAGGTAACTTTGTTTGATTCCAAGATTAAATGACTCGAACTTACATAAAATAGTCAGATTCTTCATGATTTTTCTACAGTTTTCAACTCATTCAAGAGGGGAAAAGTTGAATAAATGACTATTTCCTGTTGGCTTCTGAGTTCACGTCAATAATTTTTAATTCATTCTCTTCTTTTTCTGTTCTACACAGAAAAAGATATTCCCCAAATCTGTGTTCTACACAGATTTTTTGTTTGTCAAAATCTGTGTTTCACGTTCTCTTTGTCATCTTTTCTTTTGATAATTAATTGACCTCAATAATTAACGCTACACTGGAACAGAATTTCAGAAATAATTTCGAATTCATAATTTCGGATAAGCCATTTTTTTTCTGTTCAACCTGCACAGATTCTATCTCTTTTTAGAGATTTTTCCTTAAATCAAAATAATTTTCAAATTCGGTCCTTCTTATATGATCTGTGTTGACTCAACACCACTTTAAATTGGTATAGGAAGGAAACAGCTGAAAGGAAAAATCTTTACTAATAACAACCTTTGTATGTACAGTACCGCTCAATAGGATATCAACTTTTTGTTTTTTGGTATAACTTTTTTTGAGAACAGGTATGAACCTCAAATTTTGACACAATAGTTTTGGCATGATCAGGTACATTTCTGCCAATTTATATGCACATGTCTAAAAAACTGAAGATTTTGTGAGCGAAAAGGTGACTTGGAAAAAAATGGGTCTTTAGAAATTTTCAGGAAGGAATTCATATCACAGTAATAAGGTTTCATGATTTCCTCAGTCCTACTTTAATAAAATAAACCTTGTTTCTGTGAATATATGAATGTTTTACCGAAATTTTGTGGAAATCAACTTTTTTTGCCAGATCACCTTTTCGGTCACAAAATCATCAATTTTTTAGATACGTGCATAAAAATTGGCATACGTGTTTTTGGTTATGCCAGAAATGTTGTGGTAAAATTTGAGGTTCATACCTGTTCTCAAAAAAAAGTTATCCATCCCATGCCACCAAAAGTTGATATACTTTTGAGCGGTACTGTACATCTGGTTATTTTTCAGACCCCTGAGCTTCGGTATTCTGGAGCCCACTAAATCTTTTCTAAAGTCTGCTGGACTATAATGGATTTTTCTAGATTTTCAAGGAAAAATGTCCATTCATTTCGAAATAATCAAGAACAAAAAAAAGATTACAAAGAAAAAAATGAACCGTGTGATATTTCGGAGCCAACCTAACCCCTCCGCCCTTTTCCAGTGCTCCTGTAGTTGACAGAATATTGCTCTTCTCCTGACGAATGCCTAGTTTCACTAGCAAAAAATGTTGATAAGGTTCGTAAAAAACGAAAAGAGTGAGCACACAAGCTAATGGCATTAGCTCAGCCATAACATCAGAAAAATAGGAAACTTCTGGAATTACAATGTTAAAGTACAGTAGGCAATTGACTACGGTAAAGGGGATTGTTGAGAATAGAAACTGGATTAACACTTGGAACATTGATCGATTGTTGAAATTCTTGTGCATTTTTTGAGTTTTTTCCGATTCATGTCGAGTTTTCATCTTTCGTTGGAGCATCCATATGGCTAACTTTGCGGATATGATTATGGTTAGAGTGACGACAGAAATGTGGATGAGATTGAATTTTATTGTTTTCGAGTTGCATGACTTTTCTGGATCACAGAATATTATGACGTTGGGAGCCATGATGATGTCGGGGTAGAAGCGGGGAGGTGTTATGGCTGAAATTGTAATTGAAAGTTGTTAGGCTACAGGGCGCATTTCGAAAATTTGATGTTTTGTAACTGTGGCATTTCGAAACTTTGGACATTTCGAAAACACAGCGAAATTTGGGGACCGGATATTTTAAAACATGGAACTTTGAAATCGGACATTTCGAAACCGTGACATTCCGAAACTCGACATTTCGAAATCGTGAAATTTAGAAACCGAAATATTTTGAAACCTGAAATTTCGAAACCGGTCGTTTTGGAATTGCTACATTATGGAACCGGACATTTCGAAACCGGGAAGTTTTGAAACAGGAAATTTTGAAACTGCAGATTTTGAAAACCCCGGTATTTCAAAATCGGACGTTTTGAAACCGTGACATTTCGCAACTCTGACATTTCGCAACTGCGACATTTCGAAACCGGACAATTTGCAATCGTGAAATTTAGTGACCGGATAGTTTGAAAATCGAAATGTTGAAATCAAGACATTTCGCAACCGAGAGATTTCAAATCAGACGTTTTGCAACTGTGACATTTCGAAACTGAAGATTTCAAAACCGGACATTTTGAAACGGGACATTTTGGAACCGGGACATTTCGAAACCGTGACATTTCAAAACCGGAACATTTCGAAACCGAGACGTTTCATAACTGTAACATTTCACAACCGTGTAATTTTTCAATTGGACATTTTCAAATCAGACATTTCGAAGCCGTGACATTTCGAAACCGGATATTTCGCAACCGGGGTATGAGAAAATTGCCTAATTACTCATTTTTTATGTTCTAATTTTTAAAAAAAATCTAACTTCCGGTTTTCAAATGTCCAGTTTTCTCCTAAACTCAGGGAACAATAAAAGCAAGGTGCTATAATTTGACATTCCATTTACTCACGAGGAGTACACGGGCTCAAAATTCAAATCCCAGGCCTTACCTGTATAAGCCAATTTCGCTTTTTCCTGATCTTCTGGAATCCCACTAGCCATCGAAGGCACTACTGAAACTGCGAAAGCGAACACCCCAAAATAAACCAAAAACTCGAAAATCCATTGAAACCAATTTTTTCTCGACTTGTAAAGGTTCATAATTTTGAATAACCGATTGCAGAATAATGTTAGACAGGATCCAAGTGTGCCTGAAATAATTCTGGTTTGCTTGAACTGCAAAATTAGGATTCTTACTAGATGTACAACAGTAGTTGGCTATGTATAGAGATACTGAGTTAATGGATGAGGGAAGGAATCCCATAATAAAGATAAAAGGAGATGGTACAAATTGAAATACATCTATAAATAGGCAGTTGTAGAACCATTGAAGGGAGATGCTGGAAATATGAAAAATTGAATGACTGGGGGTCCTCTTAACCCTCATACCAAGCTACATGAAAATAGAGGAAAAATTTTAACGATCCAAAATTTTTCGGGGATTTTTTATAAACACAATAGAAAATTAGAGGAAATAACGGGGTCAGAATCAAATTTATGCTTCGTTTTATATAGTAATAAGTTGATAGATTGGTATTCCAGATATTACGGTTGTCCAATGGAAATGACATAAGGAGAGTCTGAAAATAGGAAAAAAAACGTGAGAAATGACGAAAAAATATCTTGACTAATGATGATTTTCAAAAAACACGAAATGAACATTTGTATCTTTCCAGCTCACTGAGCTGGAACACCGCCCACAAAACTAAGCGGTGTCCCGTAAATCTATAATGTGGGAACACCGTATTTTCCTGATAAAAGCATCTGCTTGAATTCAGAGGAACTGGAATTCTTCGACAAGATAAATTTTTTGCCAAACAAACCGGGAAGGAGAAAAAAATTCTGTGAGACAAAAAAGTTAATTATAGAAAATCAGAGACACCCTGATTGATTAGATTTGCAGAGGAAAGTTGACTTTTTTCCTTACACTTTTGGTAGGGCTTTCAGACACTCTGAAGTCTGGAAAATGATCAATTAAATTTAGCACAATAATTGAGAAAACTATCTGCAAGATCTTGGGGGGGGGGGGGGGCTCCAGACGATTTCAAAGTATATTCAAAATTCCGTTACATTTTCATTGCCTTGGAGGCGTTTTGATCGTACCGCCCCTTTAGTTCTAAACTATGTTTCCCTTCTCAACCCTTCATCGTAATCTGCTTCTGTTTCTATTCAAAAATAACCTTCACTTGCACTAATCATGACTTTATGGGGCCCTGTGAGGAGTTTCTTCTTAGCAGGGTTGCAACCGGCCGGGCCGAGATTATTTTTTCTTCGGCCCGGCCCGGCCGGTTCGGCCGGTTCGGCCCGTTCGAATTTTGAAAAAAACAGAAATTATTGTAGAATTATTTGAGTTTATGGTATAGATTAGGCCCCGAATATTATTTCTAACACAATAAAACATTTCGGTAAAAGATGGCCATTTAGAAAATCGTATACCTCGAAAAGCTAATTTTTCGACTTATCACTCCCGGAACGTATTGATTTAGTTTTTTCTACAATACAAAAAGCAAATCTCTATCTAACACCACACCAATTTTTATGAAATTCCGATAAGCCGATCATAAGCGCCAGCCAAAAGTATATAGTACTCATATTTTCAGCGAAATTTGAGGTTTCAAAGCCTGTAGCGTGGTTCAATGGAACCCAATTCAGATATGGTTTTGAACAATCATCTTTACTAATAACAACCAGTGATTTCCGTATGTCTGTTTGTATGTCCGGGACTGTAGCTCAGCCCAAACTGGACCGATTTTGATAAAAGTTTTACAGAAAGATCAGAAATTTGTCTACGTTGATGCCCATATGTTTAGATTTTTCATATCTCCAAAATTGAGCAAGTTACGGCTCTTTTTGTGAATTTTCAGTACTAATTTCGGTACCGAAAATGTGTCGCTAACCCTTTCGTATACTCAAATTTGACCGATTCTCTTAAAATTTTCACAGTTTGTTCCTGATTATCTGAGGATGATGCCCGTCTATTTGGTTTTTCGAAATTCCTATTCTGAAGCCTTCTGGAGCACTTTTCCTGAGCAACTAGGTTCCTTTTCGCATGCGCGGCGACAGAGAAGCAGAGTCTCGCGCGGCGGCAGAGAGGCAGCGCACACACAAAGTATAGTGGCCGACGCGAACCCGGCCGATGTCGGCCGCTTCTCTGAACTACCCCCGCCGACAAGAGAGGAGAAGCCGGTTGAATTACCCAAGTTTGGGCTTTGCGAGGGAAAGAGATAGATGGGTCGAAGTTTATATCATTCTGTTCGTCTCGACGCGAGGAGACAGAATATGTAAGAAAATTTTGAAAAAATCGAAGTTTTTAAGCCATACAAAGCTTTTTCGGGGATCTCTGTATGTGCATCTTGAGGATTACTGTACTTGCAGTTTGAGGATTACTGTATTTTCATTTTGAAGATTACTGTATGTTCAGTTTGAGGATTACTGTGCTTGCAGTTTGAGGATTACTGTACTTGCAGTTTGTAAAAAAATAGAAACAACAGTTCACAACTCTTTTATTCTCAACTGGTTTCTCCAAAGAAAAAAGAGTATCGAATAAAAGGGACATTTTCCCATAAATAGAAAAATGTATTTTTGGGTAATTTGAGGGGGGTTCTTCGTCACCAAGTGGTTTGGGTGTGTGTGTGTTGTTGTTGGGATGGAACGGATAATAGGCGCAGGGTTTTTAGGAAAGTGAAAATTTTCAACTTTTTAGAGTGTCTCTCGTGCTCTCTCGTCTTTTGTGTGTGTGTGTGTGTGTTCATATAAATATATAGGCAATAAATGGGGGGAAGCAAACAGCAAAGGGGGGGGGGATAGAATTGGAGAAGAAATTTTTTTTGTAGGAAATGTTCTTTCGCTAGAGGTGTCAGAATTAGTGATTACATAGATACGATTAAACGGAGAAATGGTCCAAGGATGATGGTGGTCCTGGCTCCTTTCTCAATGCACTTCCTGGTCGAGCAAGTCGGTTGGTACTGTCGGCGACTTCTTCTCAGATGGTTGCACTTTGGCAATCTCTTCCATTACTGGGACCGGGCCACTGAAAGAATATATTTTAGATAGTGGAAGTGGGGATCCAGTTATTTTTTATTGGTACCCTGTTATTACGAAAAAAATGAGGAAAATCGATGTTCAAATTTTTCAATGAAATTTTTTCCAACCTATTTCAAAAAATTTAGTTTTTTTGCTGATTCAAACGCGCCTAATTTCGCCGCTCAAAACGCAGTAGTAAACTTTTTGGATTTTTTTCATTTTTTGTACTGAACTTTTAGAAGTCGCTTAAAAATGTTTTTTATCAACAAATTTTTACTTGTCACGCTCTCCGTTTCTAGCAAATATTTTCAAATCTTGATAATATGCAAATTTTATTTACACATCTAATTATACACAATTTTCTCTTTAAAATGGTCAAAAAACGAGTCCAAACGGACCATTTTGAAGCGAGTTATGAGCGTTTGAAGTTTTCGTGAGAGACGCAGACACTGTCTCGTTTCTCTGCGTCTCTTCGAAGGTGAGAGTGCCTGCTTTCTCTGTGTCTCTCACGAAAACTTCAAACGCTCATAACTCGCTTCAAAATGGTCTGTTTCGACTCGTTTTTGCGATAGAAAACATTTTTAAGCGACTTTTTAAAATTTCAATATAAAAATGAAGAAAATTGCCAAAAACAATTTTTTTTCAAAATGTATTTCTTTAAAAATCTTTACTATTAACAAACGCAAAGTTCTGTGTGTGTGTGTGTCCGTACTGCGTAGGTATCCCGCCTTAGCTCAATCCCCACTGGACCGATTTTTCTCGAATTTTGGCAGGTCATCAGAAGTTAGGCTCTAATGATGCCCGTCTATTTTGTTTTCCGATTCATGTAGAAATGAGGTCACAAGAGCGCAAAAACCTCCATTTTGGGACCATCCAGTTGTTTTTATTATCGAAGGAGAGAGAGTGACGAGTTCACGGAACTATTATTCAAAATTTCAAAATTTTCATTTCTAAAATTTTCACGTTGCCCGAAGGGCCCCAGAGGGGCGTAGCCCGTCTGGTAGTTCTATCAAATACAAAATCCCTCACCTGCTCATTCCGGTGACATTCGAAGAGTGTGGGAAGACTCGAACGGGCGGCTCATTCGGCGAGTTGTCCGGCGAGGCGAACGCGGCGAAACGAGTGGTGCCGACCATGGCGGCGGCGGTAGGAATGGCCAGCGAGAAGGCTAGAAGAAGACTTCCCAATGTGAACAGTCCGAATCCAATCGTCTTCCACAGGCGCATCGGATCTTGAAGGATGATCTCCAGCTTGTCGCGTGGCACATAGAGACCACCGTTTTCGTCCTGAAAAATGATAATATTCTCACGCGGTCGAAAAATGATATCATGCGGTCGAAAAATTTGATCGACCGCTGACGGACCTCCGACTATTCGACCGGACCGAGCCGACCGGAAATTTGCGTTTGAGCGTGAGACCAACCGACCGACCGTCTGCCGATCCATCGGCCACAGACAGGCTATTAGTCCGCCGACCGAAGTCCGACCGCCGACCAACCGCCTGGCCACCGATCGAGAGACAGACTGACCGCCCGACCGCCTGATCGCCAATCATACTGACTAGCTCAAGCATAAACACAAAAATGCACAGATTCGGCCTACGGTTGGTACGCGGTCGATAAGATTTTCTTTAGTCCCAAACTTTGGCCGACAGAAGTCCGACCGACCGATAGACCGCCCGACCGACAACCTGGCCTACCACCAACCGACCGATTGTCGACTTATTGACCGACTAGCGCAATCTTACACACAAAAATGCATAGACTCAGACTGTGGTCAGTACGCGGTCGGCAGTCGGTCGGCGGTCCATCAGATGTTCTATGATCGGAAAACTTTTCAGACCGCCGACCAACCGCCCACCGTTCGACCGGCCCAACCGAATAACCGCCAACCACCCGCCAACCGAAAGACTGTTCGGCCGAACCAACTGACTAGCGCAAGCTTGTTCGCAAAATGCACAGACTCGGCTGGCGGTCTGTAGGCGGTCGACGGTCGATCAGATTTTCGACCGACCGAAATTTAGTATCTCCCTCACCTGGAACAAAACGAAACGCTCGATGGACTGTTCAATGTTCCTCTCGGCCTTCCACGTGTAGCCAATGCAGATGGTGACTGCTCCAGCGATCAGGAACAAGAGTCCGATAATGGTGCAAATACGGCACAATAGGAGTCCTCGTCGTTGAGCCGGTGGCGGTGGCAGCAAGTACCACGCGCCGCTCATCGGACCACCCATCGCTCCGCCTTCGACATCATCACCGGTTGGCGTCACGTAGAATTGATGGAGATAGTTCTTGATTCCAAAGTTTCGAGGTGCGCTAACCTGGAAAGGAAAATTTGAATTAGTTAGTGTCCAAGTTGTGGCCCCAATATTCCATTGCCCTCGTGGGCCTTGAAGCCGGCCGCGGCCCGCTGGTTCCTCTGTTCCTTCTCAAGATATTTACGTAGCCTTTAAGAATCCTATAATCCTAACAAGAAGATTTTCATATTATCCCCTATTCTGATTAGTCAGAAACATACAAGTACACATGATCAGAACATGGGGTGAATCCTTACAAAGAAAATCCGAACGTTTCGAAATTTGGAAGCCGTTTTTTATATTTTTTAAGAACAGAAGCTATAATAAGGAAGCCAAAAAAGTTGAAAAGGAAGTGAAACACAAAAAGTCTGTTTGTGCATCCAAAAGTCTACATTTTTAGACCTCAGTTCCTATTATCCCTTCGCATCCCCCTGAGCCTCCGTAACGACGACACTCCGCATAATTTCTTGTTACAAAATGTCCAAGCGGAGTGTCGTTGCCGCGAGGGCCAAGGCTGTCACACGGCCGGTCCCTGAGCCGCAGTCCTGGCCGTGGGTAGGTTGTCATGATCAAATACGGCCGAGCTTTTTGAATCAAAAAATGTCAGGGCCTCCAGATTCAACCATGGCAAACTACGCACAGCCTGGGTCGTGACACTAGGGCCGACAATTTGACAGCTTTGGCAAGGGCCCAAAGCACCGCGATTAAATAATATCCGTGCTTCCTAATCTCCAAATGCCCGCACTTACCTCGTCGACCAGCGCAGAAGGTTTGGCTGTCCCGCCAGGAGACAGCTTCTCCTTTTTGTTGCTACCCAGACGAAATCCAGTCATGTCATGCGGATCTGAAAGTTTGATTTATAATTTTTTTGGTTGTCGTGGGAAAAAAATTATGAGGGAAAGTGAATGAAAAATGAAGAATAAAAATATCGTGAGAGAATTGGAAGATGAAAAACAGAATCAATAGAAAAAAATTATATCAATAATCTTTGAATCGTAGAATTGTAAAATCTCAGAAACCAAACTAAAATCTTTGGATTCAAAATATTATCATTTTGGGACTTCAGAACCTCTGAATGCAGAATCTTTCAAAATCTCAGAATCTTTTGACATCTTAGAATCTTTCAGGATTGTTCAGAATCCTTTCGAATCTTAGTTTTTTACGAATATCAGAATCCTTCAGGATCTTCTAGAATCTCAAAATTTCAGAAACATTCCGAATGTTTTAGGATCGTTCAGAATTTGGGTATCTCAGAATATCGGAAGTTCAGAATTCCGAAACTTCAAATTATCATTTAGAATCCATTAAAATCTCCAAATCTCAGATTTTCAAATTTTCAGAATTTCAAAATTACAAAATTACAAAATCTCAAAACTCTTTCGAAAAGAATCCTTTAGAATCCTTCTGAGTCCTCCAGAATTCTTTAGAATCTTTCAAAATTTTAGAATTCTTCAGAATTTTCTCAGAATCCTACAAAATCTCAAAATCTCATTACCTCAGAAATCCCATAAAAATCAATCTCCAATTTTCGCTTTTTCCATAAAAGCAATTTTTCAAAATTTCCCAATTTCCTCAAATCTCAAAAACCAAAACGTCAAAATTTTCCTCATCTTCTTCATCCTCCCTCACTATTCTCCTTTTCTACGAAAAAAATCTCCTCACGTCGTTTTTTCGCTTCCAAAAGACGTCAGATGACGTCATCATACGAAAAAGAGAAAAAAACGAATGCTTTTGCTTCCTTCCTGCTCCAATAAACATAAAAGAAAAACGTCGTCTCAAATCTTCGTTTTTTTGCGCAATTTTCTCTTTTTGATCTCTTCCGGAAAAGAGACAGCCATCTGATTTATGTACATACATATTCTGACATTTTTTGAGTGGGTTTTGGGGGAAATTTTTGGTTTGCAAGTGATGAATTAGTTTTTTTTGCGCTCAATTATTGACTCAAAGATCACATAATGGAGCGAAACAAAAATTATATAAGAAATTTTGAAAATTCAAAAATGCTCTGTTAGGAAACAAGAAAGAGAGTAAAATGAAAATTTTGAGATTACTTTTCAGCAAAAAATTCTCTTTCAATGCCTAATTTTCTTATTTCCCTTGAGAAAGGAAAAGAGAGCAGGTGAAAAATAAGAGTTGAAAAAAAGAGTGATTAGTGAAAAATAGTCTCACTAATAAGCAGGTGAAAATTTTTAGTCACAATCTGCTTCATTTTTACTCAAAAAATTTCAAATGATTTCATTTTTCTATGAGAATCACATGAGAAAGTGTACTTTCTCGAAGACCAGATTCATTAGAATTTTTTCATTTCAGAGAGAAAAAAAATAGGTGTGTGAATCGGAAAATTGTAAGTGTCTGGTCTCGAGAATCAGAACTTTGTGGAAGAAGAAAGTCTAACATGACTGAAATTAGAGCGCAGATACAACATTGAGATTTGGTCAGTAGAAAAAGCCATTGCTCATCATAAAGTTTTAAATAGAGAAAAAAAATTTACATGGAAGATTGCTCATCGTAAAATTTTACATCTTGAGGGCTCATTTTGATGCTTAGAGGTGGCGGGGCAGCAGTTTCCGGGGGAGATTGCGGAGGAATTCTGTGCATTTTTGCGTGAGCGTGTCAGTTGTAGTGGTTGCGTACCATGCGTCTAACCTTACGACAGTTAATATTTTACGTACGTATTCGGACGGAAATCAAACAAAATAGAACTTTTGGCATATCTTCTCACACTATCTACAGCTTCAGAAAAATCTTTATGTCCACTTTTAAAATCTAAAGAATTTCCAAGTTGGGCCATGTTTAGGCTCATTTGAAGCGCACAATAAGCCAATTTCAGAATTCTAAAAATCATAAAGTTTGGACAAAAACTGACTGAGATATGGTCAAAAATAGCATCCCAAAATAGTACGCCAAAAACTCCAAACGATTTTTGAAAATTTCAAAAAAAATATTGGTTAACTTTGAGTTTCTGGAGTGCTTCTTAGCCTTATAACATTTAATGGTCTTTTTTAAGATTAGGGATCCATCAGGCCTCTTTTTGAGAAAAAATAAGGTACCATTGGTTACCCTAGAGACTTTTCTTTTACTGTAAAAATGGCTTAGAATGTCTCAAAAAGTCTAGATTTGGATTCCTGGAAATCTAGATTTGCCCAAATGTTAACAGCTTTCTAACCATTAGAGGGCCCGGAATCTGGAGACCCTTCAGTCCAAAATCCATCAAACTATACTATATACCCAAGCTAGAAAAGGGATTCTATGTGCCGGAAGATAGATGTGGAAGAGTATATAATGAAAATGGAAAATTGAAGAAGAACCCGCGGGGAGGGCAAAATGAAGAAGGATGGAATAGGAAAAAAGAGGAGGGCTTCAGAAAAGTAGTCGTCGTCCTTCTTCTCATTCTCGGGGTGTGTGTGTGTGCTCATTGAGCACACACCCCTCGCTTTGATGGCGTTGTGGTGGGGGGAGGGAAGTAGTGAGATGAGGGAATAGGAGAAAAAAAGAAAGAAGATGATGTGGCTCTTTTTCTCTCTTCTGGCCGGAGCCGGAGCACACGACGACCAAATAGTGAGAGTGGAGAGAGATGACGTGACGGAAGGAGAAAGGGCCCATTTTTTTGGAAAAGGGGGAGGGGTATTGATTTTTTGGGACCCGCGGAGGGGAGTGAGGTTTGGCTCAGAAATTATGTGGTCCCGAACCCAAAAAATTTTGGATTTTTGTCTGGGTTACAGTATGTGGACATCCTAAAGATGACATTTTGCAACTAGGACGTTTCGCAACCGGTCATTTCGCAACCGGCCACTTTGCAACTCATTGAAATAGGAATTGGCAACAAAATGTTGTAAAAAGGTTGTTGAAAACAACATTTTTCTAGTCAGCGATTTTCTTACAGGCTAGCAAAGTTCTTCGGTTGCGAAATGGCTGGTTGCGAAACGGCGTAGTTGCAAAATGTCCTAATTGCAAAATGCCTTACTGTGAATTGACACGAAGCCAATGAAACAAAATTTGCGTTTTTTTTTGTAGATTTGCTAATTAGGACTTGATTTTTTGGCACCGGGACGTTTCGCTACTACGCCATTTCGCTGCCAAGCCCTTTTCAAAAAAGGACGGACCAAAATAGACACCTCTAACTGGGTCCAAGTTATTCGTCGCGTCTAATTGAGCACAAAAAAGTGCTCTTTTCCGGTCATTTCCCTCCCCGACTAAGTTCTTGTCTTGTTGAGAACATAATAGTTATTGTTAGGCCTAACTTTAAGCTGGAATAACTTTTTTAAGACTCCATATTTTCTAGCGATTTTTATGTCAATAGAAAGCCCATTAAATTTAGAAAAAGTTGTTGGGAGCAAATTTTTTAATACAGTTTTTTTAGTCCAAAAATTTTGGTTTTCTTGATCAATTTACCCTAACTTCATATTGTTGTAGCTTCAACGTTAAGCTGGTATAACTTTTTTCAAGCTTTATATTTCTTAGCGATTAATGTATCATTAGAATACCCGTAAAATTTAGAAAAAGTTGTTGGGAGCAAATTTTTTGATTTAGTCTTTTATAGTCCAGAAAACTAGGCCAAAATGTTTCCAGCTCAATGAATATTACTAATCATATCATATTTGTTTGTCACCACTTCTAGGCGTTTCCAAGTATCAGAGGGTGGATGGGAAATCCGCTGAGCGTCAGAAGAAAACGTAAAGGATTATGTAAAGACTTTCAGACTCAAGTAATCTGGTCATGATCTATAGCTTTAAATACCGAAAAAAATAGCTAGACAGGATGACTAACAGACTTTTGTATGTACACTATAAATTAACCAAGATTCCGAGAAAAAAATGTGGATACATTTTGTGAGATACTGATCACGTACCTGATCATGGTGTCAAAAAAAATAGTAAGAAAACAATCATCTTTTTTTTTCTAGAAAAAAAATGTAGGAGAGTCATGTGACTCATAAGATTTGGTGACCAGAGCTGATATGGGTCATGAGGAGATGAGATTGACTATTGAAGCATAAGCATACATCTAATAAGTTTTTTATACGATTAGTGGGGGTTCGAGAACATTCTGAGTCCAGTAAGGAATAGCCAAATAAAAATGTGTTCTGACCAACTTTTGGCAGTTCAATGGAGTTTTTATAAACACGTAATAAAGTTTAAGTCACAAAAATGTAAATTGGGGTAGGAAACCTTGTTTTTTGGACTAAAAAAGACCAAAACAAAAAATTTGCTTTAAACAAGTTTTTTTTCAAATTTAACGAGGATTCTAATGATACCAAAATTACTAGAATAAGTAGAGTTTGAAATAAGTTATTCCGTTTTAAACTATGTGATATTTATAAAATGCCAACGTTTTTTTGGACTAAAAAAGAACAAATTTCAAAAATTTTGCTTCCAATTTTTTTCCTAAATTTGGCGGGCTTTCTAATAAAACTGAAATTGCTAAAAAGCTTAAAGTTTGAAAAAAGTTATTTCAGTTTAAAATTAGGATTCTCAATATGAAAAAGTGTTCTGAACATTCTAATTTCTACAACTTCCAAACCTTGTTTTTGAATCATAAAAATTTAAATAAAAAAATCTGCTTCCACCAATCTTTTCTAAATTTAACGAGGATTTTAATGGTACAAAAATCACTAAAATAGGTGAAGTTTGAAAAAAGTTATTCTAGTTTAAAGTTAAGCCAAAACATTTTATAAAAATTCATACAACTTCTAAACCAAGTTTTCGGACTCCAAATGCCTAAAACAAAAAATTTGCGTCCGACAACTTTCTAATGATACCAAATTCTCTGAAATAGGCAAAGTTTGAAAAAAGTTATATCAATTTGAAGTTATGCCTAACAATATATGAAAAAAGTTTCAATAAAGTTATAACTTCTAATGGGGTCAAAAACGCTAAAACCGCTTTTGAACCATGTGAATTTTGAAAAATGCCAAATAAGTGTAACTTGGTCAAGAAATTCTCTTTTTTAGACTCTAAAAAACGAAATCAAGAAATCTGCTCTAACCACCTTTTTCCAAATTTAACGGGATTTCTAATGATACCAAAATCGCTAAAAAATGCCCACCAAGTATTGCATATATTTCTTTGTGGGCGGAGCCTCGACATGGATTTATTTTGATAACAAATCTTTACCCGCATTTAATGACAAGCTCCACAAACTACAAAATTCAAAAATTCAATTTCCATTCGAACGGAAATTCAATCAAGTCACGTTTAGACTCTAGAGCCGAGCCAAAATTCATCATTGGATCATTTTATATCCGCTCGAAACTAGATAAGGTTAATCCAATATACAAAACGCTATTTGAAGGGTTTCCTGAAATCATTGGGATTGGATTAGAGTGGGGAGCTTTGGAATGAAAATTCTCGTCATAAAAAATGTTTATAAAAGTAGAGGAGAGAGGATGTGCGTCAGAAAAGTTATTTTAGAAACTTTTGATCGGTCAAATGGATAATAGAAACAGATGATCAGATATATACATCATTTTGGTTAGGATTTGGGATGGATTTGGGTCAGAGTTGAGGTTAGATGCAAGTAGGGGATAAGAAGTGATGTTTCAGAGAATGATGGAATATTTTTTGGGAATGCCGCGGCCGGCCGTGGCCTGGGCCGTGGGTAGCCGTCCTTTTGAGAACAAGTTCTTTGGATCAAGAAAGTTAAGGGCCGCGCGGCCGCCGTAGGATTTTCATACCGCGGCCGGCCATGGCTCAGCCTTGCAAAAAAGTAAGCCCCGAAAAAAAGTGAAATCGTATAGCTGGAAAAAGTAGTAGTCGTTGTGGTCAACTTGTGTGCCTATGTGTCCACGTCTGCTCTCTTGTTCTTGTTTTTCATTCTCCCAAAAAAAAAAGAAGGCGTTCCGTAGAAAAAATTGGTAGTTGTAGAGTAGTACCTGCCAATTTCAGCTCTGGTAAATAATAATAGTAATAATATAGGGGGAACATTGAAAATCCGAAAATTGAATTGAGATAGAAGGGATAAAAAGGGGGTCTAAAAATAAGGAATCAGAGTCTCAAAAAGTGAATCCAGTAATAAGGGAGTTATGAAAATCCAGACTAGGTCCAGAGCTCAGATTTCCAGTGGACATCCGAAGTTTTAGAAAACAGAATGGATTTCAAATTGAAAACAAAAAAGTAAAGTGTGCACACACACACCACTACAATTAGTGGAAATGGGATGTAGAAGTAAACAAGGAGAATCAAGAAAATGGAAAAAAAGAAGAGATAAGTGGTTGACTTTTCTGTGAGAAAAAAAATATGGAGGGGGGAGGGTGAATAATTTAAAGGGAGAGGAAAAAGAGGGAATTGAGGAGAAAGGAAAGCTGAATTTTCCTGGTTGCGAAACGGCGTAGTTGCAAAATGTCCAGTTGCGAAATGTTCGGTTGCGAAACGGCGTAGTTGCAAAATGTCTGGTTGCGAAACGGCCGGTTGCGAAACGACCGGTTGCGAAATGTCATAGTTGTCAAATGACCAGTTGCGAAATGTCAGAGTTGCGAAATGGCGTAGTTGCAAAATGTCCGGTTACAAAACGTCCCTTTCTTTTCTTCAGAATCCAAATTCAACTTTAATTTCATTCAATAATTTATTCGTTTTCAAATCGAGTATCTAAAGCTCTAAATAATACATACGAAAAAGGGCGTACACAGAAAATATTAGAGGTTTTACACGTCACAATGAGTTTGGAATTGGAAAAGTGAAAGATTATCGATTCATAAAAATTAATAATTAGAAAAGGGAGATTGCACATGCTAAAGCTCTTTTTAGTATTGGCTCAAGGCTCAAGTTCAGAAATTACATCATCAGATGAGAATTCCTGACATCATAGTATCCACGAGATGGATCCCGTTTCAGACCACCACCACTACTTCTGGATGATGGTGCAGTGTTCGAGAGATGGATCTGAAAACATTATATTATATCTAGCGATCCTAAATTTATAGCTAGCGATTTCATGTTTATAGCTAGCGATTCGAATTTGTGGCTAGCGATTTCAAGATTATTGCTAGCGATTTTAAGTTTGTAGCTATAGACTTCAAACTCGTAGCTAGCGAGCTCATGTAAATAGATAGTTTCTTCTTATAGCTAACTATCCTAAATTTCTAAGTTTATAGCTAGTGATCCCAAATCAAAGCTAACGATCCTATATTTATAGCTAGCTATTTCAAGTTAATTCATAGCAATGTCAAACTCGGCTACTCTCGCCAAGTTTTGTACAGACTTACCACAAGCCTTGCACAAGCCTCCCGCAATTGTTACGTACGCACAGTCCAATAGTTGTGGGAAGTTTGTGCAAGACTTGTGGATCAGCTGGAAAAACCGGCGGCAGCCCTTCCTTTTGTTTTCAATTTCGAAATTTGTTTTATGATGCAAAAACACATTATTGAGTCAATTTTATTAAAAAGAACTACCTAAATTACAGAAAAAAGACAAAAAACAAAGAAAAATTTAAAAATTCCTTCCGTCCAATTCCGAAAATGGTGTAGTTGTTCTGGAGAAAGTAATGTCGTTGTTTCAATATTGTTGTCAGAACATTATGATTGTCGAAAATCGGAGAATTTTTTCCTGAAAAATTATGATTAAGTCATGTAATCGGAAATCGGTTCATTAAACTCACTATTTTTATACCGTTCGATATACTTCGCCTGTTTTCCACTTTTAATCCGGCTCATCGAAAACTTCCGAGTGCCGGTGTTCTTTCCGTGATAACTGATGTCATTTCTGGAAACTAGTAAAGATGAAAACAATTATCTGAGCAATTTCCAAAAATAAGTAAGAAAATTGGGGTCAAAATGTAAAAAAATAGACAAAAAAAACGAATGGGAAAATGAAAAATGAACGCATTGGCGATTGCGAAATCAATAAGCTGATTCTTGGCCAAGACTTGTGGGAGTTGTTTTGGACGCCCAAACTTCCATAGTTGGGCCAAGACTTGTGTGATCCTTGACAAACTGTGTTGTGCGCGCTATTATTGTACAAGACTTGTGGCAGCTGAGTCCTATACTTGTGAAAGGTGTAGCCAAGACTTGTATACCCCAACATTGGTACAAGACTTGGCAAGATTTGCCGAGAAGTTCCTAAACTTATAGCTAGCGAGTTCGAGTTTACAGCTGACAATTTCAATCTCATATCTAGCGATCCCAGTTTATAGCTAGCAATACTAAATTTTTAACTAGCGTTTCCAAATATATAGCTAGCGATCTTAAAGTTATAGCTTCCAATTTTAAACTCCTAGCTAGCGATTTCAAATCAATAGCTAGCGATCCCAATTACCGTATTTACTCTAATAGACCGGCACCTCTATATGTCCGGCACCCTCTAATAGACCGGCAGTCAAATGATCATTTTGAAAAATAAACCGGCAGCCTCCAATAATCCGGCACCCCAAAAATTAATGAAATTGGAAAGTACTATTTTTTGAGAAATTCGAATTTTTTCCAGTGTTTTTCACACAATTTCAATATTTATCAGCATTTCGAATAGTGTTTGCTTTTTAAACTATTCAAAAAAGGCTTTATCATGCTCATTTTCAGTGAAAAAGCAACATTTTTTTGTTAATTTTTTTATAAATTGACTCTTTGAAAAATAGACCGGCACCCTCTAAATGACCGGCACTCTCTAATAAACCGGCATCAAAATGAGGACCACGAAAAATAAACCGGCATGCCGGTCTATTGGAGTAAATACGGTATATAGCTAGCGATTTCAGTTTATAGCAAGCGATCCTGAATTTTATAGCTAGCGATTCCCATTTATATCTAGCGAACTCACTTTATATCTAGCGAACTCACTTGATAGCTAGCGATCCTTAATTTTAGTTAGCGAGTTCAACCTCATAGCTAGCGAGCCCATGTGAATAGCTAGCGACACAGAGTTATAGCTTGCGATTCCGAACTTGGAGATAGCGATACCAAATTTCATAGCTAGCGATCCCAATTTATAGCTAGCGATTTCAAACGTATAGCTAACGATACTAAACTTATAGCTAGCGAGTTTAAATTTATAGCTGACAATTTCAAATTCATAGCTAGCGATCCCAAGTTAGTAGCTAGCGACTTCACGTTCATAGCTAGCGATTCCTGCTCACTTACCGAAGGGTCGATATAAAACGGCCGAAAATAATGCGTCCTCTTCCTATCATACAACGTTCTGAACTTTGTGCAGTTCAGATAAACCAAAATGAAAATCGCTATTGCCAGTATGACCAAAATCGAAATCTTGGCAATGGTCATTACAGTACTCCAATACGTATCGGTATTCTCATAGAATAGCGGTAGTTTATTAGTGAACCGAACTGGCGAAAGTTGAATGACTTCAGCGATTTGCTCATTCTTCTCGAATCGGCTCACATCGTCCCAATTGTAGTTGTGGGGGCTCTGAAAACTTTAGGGGTACTGTAGCCCGGGAAGTTTGAAAAATACCCGAATTTGAGAAGAGTTGAATACACAAAAACGCATTCCATAAGTGGTATTCATGTTGATGGACTGGTTGACATGAAAGATGAATGGTTCGGTGGAGAAGACGGATGATTTTAGGACGGTCTGAAAGTAGAGAAAAGTTTGGGACGTTTCGCAACCAGTTGCGAAACGTCCCACCTGAATCAAGACCACAATCTTGCTCCTCTGCGTATCATTAAACTCTATCTTTGTCTCATTGCTCTCTTGCTCCGCGAGCACATCGACTCTTCCAAACTCCACAAATAGCTTATCCACACTATCCGCATTCTCTATATGGTACAAAGCGTCACTTCGACGGACCATGATATTTCCAGATTCAGAGTCCCATGTAGCATTGATTTCTTGACGAGGGAGACAAATTGTGTGAAGCATTGTTTCACGGCTTGCGCAGACTCCGTTGATGAGGCGAGCGTGGGTGGCGGCGGGGCAGATGCAGGTCTTACGATCCTCACAACCGAATTCGCAGACGACTCCTTCGCTGGTTAGGCACTTTTTCGCCTTCTCGTGATGGCGAACCTCGCTGGAGTTGCCGACGAGATTTGTGAGCTGAAAAATAAGCCTCATAGCTAGCTATTTCCAATTTATAGCTAGCGATTTCAAATTTGTAGCTAGAGATCCCATATATGTAGCTTGCGATTTCAATTTTTAGCTAGCTATTTCAAATTTTTTTTAATAGCTAGCTATTACGAACTATTTTCGTTGCTAGCTATTTCAATTTTGTGGCTAGCTATTTTAATTTTTTCATAGCTAGTTATTTTGAATCTTTTCATTGCTAGCTCATTCAAATTTTAGCGTTCTTATAGCCAGTGGTCCCACATTTATAGCAAGCAATCCTAATTTCATAGCTAGCAAAAGTTTGTATCGAGCAATTTAATATTAATACCTAGGAACCTCAATATTGTAGCTAGCGATCCCAAATTTGTAGTTTGCAAATTCAATTTTGCAGCTAGCGATCCCAGATTCATAGCTAGCTATTTCAAGATTTTAGCTTACAATCCCAACATTGTAGCTAGCGATTTCAAATTGTAGTTAGCGATCCCAGATTTATAGCTAGCGATTTCAAATTTATGTATAGCGATCCCAAGTTTATAGCGAACGCACTCAAATTAATAGCTAACGATTTCAAATTTATAGCTAGCGATTTCAAATTTTTGGCCAGAGATCCCAAATTGATAGTTAGCGATTTCAATTTCAAAGCTAGCAATCTCACATTTAAAGCTAGCGATCCAATACTTTAGCTAACGATTAAAATTTAAAACTAGCGATTTCAATTTTATAGCTAACGATCCCAAATGATAACTAGCGATTTCAGATTTATCGCTAGCGATTTCAAATTTATAGCTAGCGAGCTTAAGTTTATAGCTTGCGATCTCAAAATTGTTGCCAGCGATCACCCTACTCACCGAATCCTGCAACTGTTTCGCTGCCTCTTCCAATCTCTTCTCCAACTCCTTATCAATCTGATCCACCGCCTCAGCCGTCTGATTATTCATCTTCTCACTTCCATTTCTCACAGACTCCTCAATCGCTTTCTCCAGATTCTCCACGGACTTTTCGATTTCCTCGCTCAAAATTCTTCGGGCCGAGAGCGATTCTGTAGTCGTTATGGGCTCAGAAGTCGTTGAAATTGGCGTCGTTGTTGTGGGAGCTTTGGTGGTTGTGGGCGGAGCCTGAGCCCTTCCAAAAAGTTTCGGTGGGAATGGGAGGCTCGGAATCGTGGAGGGGTCCAGTTTTGTTGTCGATTCCGAAGTCTTCTTGTTGATTTCCACGGCCTTTTCCAAATTGATAGGTGAGTCCGTAGAGTGCCTCTGAAAATTTTTAGTTGCGAAATGTCCCAGTTGCGAAACGTCTTACCGTTCCACTCTTGACCTTCACATGCGGCTCGTTTCGAATTGTGTTTCCAGACACTGACAAATCCGTTTCCATTCGGTATACTGTAGATGTCTGGGCCCTGGGGGGTACTGTACTTGGAACTGAGGTACTCGGTTTTTTTGGAGGAGTTTTGTCCTTCCAATCTTTTTCAAGGACTGTGGAGCCGATGATTGGACCGCAGTCTCCGCAGCCGTTGGTTTCTGTGAAATGTCAACGTTGCGAAATGTCACGGTTGCGAAATGTCTGGTTACAAAAATGAAAACTCACGAGATGTCTTACAACTGGAGCACTGGAACGGGATCACTTGAATCACGCCGAACTTTGGCCGTTTTCGTTTCTTGGATAGGATGGCGCATACCTGAATTAGTTCAAATTTATAGCTAGCCTTAAAATCAAGATTGTTAGCTTATAGCTACATAGCGATCCTGAGTCTATAGCTAGTGATTTTCAATTTATAGCTAGCGATTTCAAACTCATAGCTAGAGATTTCAAATTCGTTGCTAGCGATTTTTAGTTCGTAGCTAGCGATTTTTAATTCGTAGCTAGCGATTACAATTTTATAGCTAGCGATTACAATTTTAAAGCTGGCGATCCTACATTTATAGCTAGATATTCCAAATAATAGCTAGCGATTTGAAATTCATAGCTAGCTATTTCAAATTTATAGCTAGCAATTCCAAAATTCGTAGCTAGCAATTCGAAACTTGCAGCTAGCGATTTTAAATTTATAGCTAGCGATCCTCAAACTTGTAGCTAGCGATCTCAGATTTATAACTATCGATTCCAAATTTATAGCTCGGAAACTCAAAAAAGCCAGCGATGCCGAACTTAAAGATAGCGATCTCAAAATTAGTAGCTAGCGATTTCAACTCAATAGCTAGCTATCCAAAATTAGTAGCTAGAGATCCCAAGCTTATAGCTAGCGATTTGAAATTCATAGCTAGCTATTTCAAATTTATAGCTAGCGAGTCCGAAATTTATAGCTAGCGGCTTCAAGTTTATAGCTAGCAATTCCAAATTCACGGCTAGAGATTTCAAATTTTGAGCTAGCAATTCCGAATCTCTAGCTAACGATAAAAAATTGTTTAGCTAGCGATCTCAACTTTGTAGCTAGCGATTTCCAATTTCTATCTCACCTGCACTCCAAAATCCTCATCTTCTGGAATATCCAAGCTGAAACTTGACAACGATCCATCCACCCTAACTTCTCGCTTAGCTGCCAATTGCCACGTCACAAATGGAGCAACTCCCTTTGATTCGGCAGGTCCATATCTGACATGATAGTAGAGTGGGGGTCGCTCTGGAGTTTGCCAGGAGATTTGAGCTTTTCCATGGTCTCCGGATATCATCACAGTTTCGAAGCAGATTGGATTGGATTCTGGAACAAACGAATTGATTTGAGATCGCTAGCTATGAAATCGAGATCGCTAGCTATAATTTGGAATTGCTAGCTACAATCGTGAAAACGCTAGATATAAATTTGGACTCGCTAGCTATAATTTTGAAATCGCTAGCTACAAACTCGAAATCGCGAGCTGTGAATTTTGGATTCCTAACTATGAACTCGAAATCGCTAGCTAGAAATTCGAAATCGCTAGCTATAAACTTGATATCGCTAGCGATTTCAAATTTTGAATCGCTAGCTAAACTTGGAATCGCTAGCTATGGAATTGCTAACTCTAAATTTTAAAAAAAATTGCTAGCTATAAATTTGAATTCGCTAGCTATAAAAATGAGATCGCTCGCTGTAAATTTGGTATCACTAGATATACATTTGAAATCGCTAGCTATAAGCATGAAATCGCTAGCTAAAAATTGAAACCGCTAGCTAATAACTTGACATCGCTAGCTATAAACTTAAAATCTCTAGCTATAAATTTCCGAATAGCTTACCTTTACTACAAACTTCCAAATTCGGATTCTTCGAACAATCAATCTCAATATTCTTCTGTATATTGAATGGCTCCAATCTCACACATCTCGGCAACATTCGAACCTCCACCCACATCCGACATCGTGCCTCCAGAACTGATGGAGGGAGCCAAACTGCTAGCCTTCCACCGCCTTTCACAATTTCTATTCTAGGTGTTGGGATTTCACCCTCAGGGGTGCTACATTGGATTGGATAGAGTGCTGGCGATTCGTAGCTATAAATATCGCCGTCGATGTAGCCCGATGGGAGGGACCATTTCACGTAGAGCTTTAGGTCGTCAGAGGAGTTTTGACTCGAGACCCGAGGCATTTCGATGGAGATCTGAAAATTTGGAAATGGGCATGGTACCGGCGTGAGCCGCCGCACAGTACAGTCGTGAGCCGTGGCACAGAACCGTCGTGAGCCGCGGCACAGGACCGTCGTGAGCCGCGGCACAGAACCGGCGTAAGCCACGGAACAAGACCGTCGTGAGCCGCGGAACAAGACCCTCGTGTGCCAAGGCACAAGACTGGCGTGAGCCGAGGCACAGAACCGTCGTGAGCCACGGCACAGGACCCTCGTGTGCCGAGGCACAGGTCCGGCGTAAGCCGCGGCTCAAAACCGTTGTGAGCCGGGGCACAGGACCGGTGTTAGCCGGGGCACAGGCCCGTCAGGGTGGTGAGCTCAAAAATTACTGTTCCCTCAAACTTTTTTTCCCTTTTTCCGAATCGGCACCTTTTCAAATCTCAAAATACCCGCTTACCTGCTGCTGCGTCAAAATAAACGGTGGCAATTGAACGGGAATCGGCTGTGGCCGGATGATGTCGAACACGTAGCCGGGGTTCGAACTACGGACAACGATAATTACACGAAATTGGTAATCACGGCATGGGTCGAGAATGCTGAACACGGCTTCCGGTTTGGAGGAAGCGCCCTGGAAGAGATTTGATTATTGAATGATTAGGGGAAAATCTGGATAGGATGGTCTTGATCTTTTGGGAAGTGGGCTAATTTGTAGGGTTGCAATTCGGTAGTTTTCTGTACTTTAAAGTGTGATTTTGGAATCAAATTTTGTAGCAAAATGTAGATCTTATTGGGATCTATAAAATGGTATTAAAATTGTTAGTATTTCATTTTTCACGTTTACTCTAAAGTTTGCTAAAAGCTTCGATCAGATTTTTCGCACTTTTAGTCGTAGCTCAAGTTTGACGGACTATCGAGAGAAAAGTAAAAACGATATACTATTGATTTTTATATCATTCTGTAGATCTCATTGAGCTCTACATTTTGATATAAAATTTGACCCAAAAATCACAATTTAGAGTAGAAAAAACCGCTGAGCCGTGGAGGTCACTCCTAACTGAGCTTGACCTGGACGTTTGACGAGATATTGAAAAAGATCAAAGAAGTTTCTGGTAACAGTTTTAATACCGTTTTATAGATCTCATTGAGCTCTAAATTTTGATATAAAATTTGACCCGAAAATCACAATTTAAAGTGGGAAAAACCGATGGGCCGCGGCCGCTAGGCACAAAGCGGTGGCACATTTTTAGAAACCGCGGCCAGCGGGCCTACACTGATTTTCCTTTTCAAAATACAATTTTAGCTTCACATTCGGTTCACCAGGGCTTGACCAGCCAAATGTAACCGTTGTGGCCCCGAGTCGCTACTCGGCTCAACCTGCCAAAAAAGAGCATTTCCCATCCCTTTACCCCAAACCAAGGCTGTCGCGCGGCCGGCCGCGGCATTCTGGTTAGGGTACTTCTGATCATGGAAACCTACGGCGGCCGCGCGGCCCTGAGCTTTTTCGATCCCAAGAGCTTGTTTTTGAAAGGGCGGCCGGACTCAATCACGGCAACCTACCCACGGCCGAGGCCGCGGCCGGCCGCGGCCGCCTATGTGGCAGCCTTGCCCCAAACCCACCGCAAAATTCCAATTATCGGGTTCTGTCGAAATCGTAGAGTACTCAAAAACATAGGCGAACGCCGCTGGCTGCGGCTCAATGGATACTCGAATCATATGAGCATCCACGTATTCTGATTTTGTTCTTGGGATTGTGGAGGAGACTTGGGCTGAAAAAATGTAAAAATGAATACTGTAATCGATTAGAGAATTAGAGGCTCACCTGACTGTAGATCCGCATCGAATTTGGTGCAGTTGGTGGGGGTCCCGAGAAATTGGACAGTTACAGATGGAAGCGGATGGCTGAAATGAAGGTTTTCTTGGTACTGTATACCCATTTTCACACTTTTTCTCTCTTTTTTGCCTCCAATCCCCATCTAAATCCACTTAACCAATCCAAATGTTTTCCGCAACAAATCCCTAAACGTTTTCAAAGAAAAAAAACAGTTTTCAAAGAAAGAAACGGATGACCCGATAATTTGACCTGTCCTTTCCCCTCTTTTCCTAATCCATCTTTTACCTCACTTGTCGTTTCACTTTAAGAGGACGTTCCCCGTGTCAATGAGATGGACACACAAATAGTTCCTGACTCATCTAGGTTTAGCCATTTAGGTATCCATTAATAGCCCACCGGGAAGAAAGCGAGGCGCATAGGCGTAGGCCGAGAAGCGTAGGCTTAGAGGCTTAGGCTTAGAGGCTTAGGCTTAGAGGCTTAGGCTTAGAGGCTTAGGCTTAGAGGCTTAGGCTTAGAGGCTTAGGCTTAGAGGCTTAGGCTTAGAGGCTTAGGCTTAGAGGCTTAGGCTTAGAGGCTTAGGCTTAGAGGCTTAGGCTTAGAGGCTTAGGCTTAGAGGCTTAGGCTTAGAGGCTTAGGCTTAGAGGCTTAGGCTTAGAGGCTTAGGCTTAGAGGCTTAGGCTTAGAGGCTTAGGCTTAGAGGCTTAGGCTTAGAGGCTTAGGCTTAGAGGCTTAGGCTTAGAGGCGTAGGCTTAGAGGCTTAGGCTGAGAGGCTTAGGCTGAGAGGCATAGGATGAGAGGCTTAGGCTTAGAGGCGTAGGCTTAGAGGCTTAGGCTTAGGCTTAGGGCCCATACTCCCGGGGTACATCAGAATGGGGTACATCGGGGGTACATCGTGCTCATGGGGTACAAAGTCTCAGGGGGTACATAGTCTCATGGGGTACATTTTAGGGATAATCTCATGGGGTACATTTTTGGCTTTCTCATGGGGTACATCTCTGAAATACTCATGGGGTACATCGCTTTGTCTCAGGGGGTACATCGCATTAAATCTCATGTGGTATACACCAAGTCTCATTCTACAGTTTCAGCGCTCTTAGCTGCCTGATTTTTCCAATATTAGTTACACATTATGAGTTTTTTTTGTTTTCCATGTAGTTATTCAAGAATGTTATTTTTCTTCTAATGTGTTTTGGAACAGAGATAACTGTACAACATTATTTCGGCAAAAAATTCGGAGGGTACAACGATTCGGGGGTACAAGGGGATACAAAGGATTTTGGGGTACAAAATAAGTGATTCGGGGGTGCAAAATTCCAGGGTACAAAAATTCGGGGGTACAACGATTCAAGGGTACAAAATAACAATGATTCAGGGGTACCACTAAATTCCTTCAAGGGTACAACGTTTATGATTTTGGGGTACAAAAACTTCAGGGGTACAAAATGTTTTAAAACTAGTTTTTGGATCTAAAATTTTGTGATAGTCGCATGAAATCATGAAGACTCGAGTGATACTTCCGAGAGAGGTAAATTTTTTTCAGAAACTGTATACTTTTAGTAATTGTTGATTTTAGATAGGGGAACCAAGCTAGGGACAAATACTCATTGGCTACAGCTCATGGGGTACACCTCTTGAATACACAGGTGCTACGTCGCACTGAATCTCATTTGATATATACCAAGTGGAATTTCAGTTTCAGCTCTCATGGCTGCCTAATTGTTCTAGCATTCTTTACACATTATGAGTTTTTTTGTTTTCCATGGAATTATTCATGATTGTATTTACGCTTTTAATATGGTTTTTGAAATGAGATAACTGTCAGCATTATCATTTTTCAGACATAATTCAGCAACAAATTGCTGATTAAAAAACAAATTGCCTATTGCAAATAGTAGGAAGTTCTCGTTGAGTTGATCAAAGCCAACACAGCGAGACTTGTTGCACTTTCAGTGATTTTGATAAAAAATGAGGAATCGTAAGTATAGTAATAAGAAAGACAGCATAAAATAATCTTTATTTCATTTATTATGGATTTTTCGAAAAGTGGCCCTAAAGAGGGCCGTTGGGATCGACGTGGAGTTGCGACGGGGGCTTCAACGGACGAGTGTTCCTGAAAAAAAAACAGATTTCGTGTCGGAAGGATAATAAAAATATGCAAATTTGCGACGAAGAGGACAAAAATATACGTTTAAAAACTGAGAAAGCGGGAAAAATGAAAAAATAGAATATATAGAATTTTGAGCAGCAAAAATAGAATTTTGAGCAGCAAAAACAGCAGAATTCTTCATATTTTCGCATTAAAAATTTTTTAAGTGAGAAATTTAGTTGAAATTTTTAAAAAATCGATGAAAAAACTGTTTTACAAAGTTCGCGGCCTAGGGCTCACATGCATTAACGTAGAATACTCAGTCAACAATTCGCTTCGTAACGAACATCGCTTCGAGACCATGCAGTGTGTCGATTTACGACAGCCTAAAAATTCGGCATTTTTCCGCGAGTTCTATTGAAAATTTATATTTTGACCATCGCAAAACGAAACATTGGAATAATTTCAACTAAATTTCTCACTTAAAAAATTTTTAATGCGAAAATATGAAGAATTCTGCTGTTTTTGCTGCTCAAAATTCCATTTTTTCACTTTTCCCGCTTTCTCAGTTTTTAAACGTATATTTTTGTCCTCTTCGTCGCAAATTTGCATATTTTTATTATCCTTCCGACACGAAATCTGTTTTTTTTTCAGGAACACTCGTCCGTTGAAGCCCCCGTCGCAACTCCACGTCGATCCCAACGGCCCTCTTTAGGGCCACTTTTCGAAAAATCCATAATAAATGAAATAAAGATTATTTTATGCTGTCTTTCTTATTACTATACTTACGATTCCTCATTTTTTATCAAAATCACTGAAAGTGCAACAAGTCTCGCTGTGTTGGCTTTGATCAACTCAACGAGAACTTCCTACTATTTGCAATAGGCAATTTGTTTTTTAATCAGCAATTTGTTGCTGAATTATGTCTGAAAAATGATAATGCTGACAGTTATCTCATTTCAAAAACCATATTAAAAGCGTAAATACAATCATGAATAATTCCATGGAAAACAAAAAAACTCATAATGTGTAAAGAATGCTAGAACAATTAGGCAGCCATGAGAGCTGAAACTGAAATTCCACTTGGTATATATCAAATGAGATTCAGTGCGACGTAGCACCTGTGTATTCAAGAGGTGTACCCCATGAGCTGTAGCCAATGAGTATTTGTCCCTAGCTTGGTTCCCCTATCTAAAATCAACAATTACTAAAAGTATACAGTTTCTGAAAAAAATTTACCTCTCTCGGAAGTATCACTCGAGTCTTCATGATTTCATGCGACTATCACAAAATTTTAGATCCAAAAACTAGTTTTAAAACATTTTGTACCCCTGAAGTTTTTGTACCCCAAAATCATAAACGTTGTACCCTTGAAGGAATTTAGTGGTACCCCTGAATCATTGTTATTTTGTACCCTTGAATCGTTGTACCCCCGAATTTTTGTACCCTGGAATTTTGCACCCCCGAATCACTTATTTTGTACCCCAAAATCCTTTGTATCCCCTTGTACCCCCGAATCGTTGTACCCTCCGAATTTTTTGCCGAAATAATGTTGTACAGTTATCTCTGTTCCAAAACACATTAGAAGAAAAATAACATTCTTGAATAACTACATGGAAAACAAAAAAAACTCATAATGTGTAACTAATATTGGAAAAATCAGGCAGCTAAGAGCGCTGAAACTGTAGAATGAGACTTGGTGTATACCACATGAGATTTAATGCGATGTACCCCCTGAGACAAAGCGATGTACCCCATGAGTATTTCAGAGATGTACCCCATGAGAAAGCCAAAAATGTACCCCATGAGATTATCCCTAAAATGTACCCCATGAGACTATGTACCCCCTGAGACTTTGTACCCCATGAGCACGATGTACCCCATTTTGATGTACCCCGGGAGTATGGGCCTAGGCTTAGAGGCTTAGGCTTAGAGGCTTAGGCTTAGAGGCTTAGGCTTAGAGGCTTAGGCTTAGAGACTTAGGCTTAGAGGCTTAGGCTTAGAGGCTTAGGCTTAGAGGCTTAGGCTTAGAGGCTTAGGCTTAGAGGCTTAGGCTTAGAGGCTTAGGCTCAGGGGCTTAGGCTTAGAGGCTTAGGCTTAGAGACTTAGGCTTAGAGGCTTAGGCTTAGAGGCTTAGGCTTAGAGGCGTAGGCTTAGAGGCTTAGGCTGAGAGGCTTAGGCTGAGAGGCTTAGGATGAGAGGCTTAGGCTTAGAGGCGTAGGCTTAGAGGCTTAGGCTTAGGCTTAGAGACTTAGGCTTAGAGGCTTAGGCTTAGAGGCTTAGGCTTAGAGGCTTAGGCTTAGAGACTTAGGCTTAGAGGCTTAGGCTTAGAGGCTTAGGCTTAGAGGCTTAGGCTTAGAGGCTTAGGCTTAGAGGCTTAGGCTTAGAGGCTTAGGCTTAGAGGCTTAGGCTTAGAGGCTCAGGCTTAGAGGCTTAGGCTTAGAGGCTTAGGCTCAGGGGCTTAGGCTTACAGGCTTAGGCTTACAGGCTTAGGCTTACAGGCTTAGGCCTTGAATTTCCCGTTTTCAAATGACTCACCGTTCCAGATTGCATACACAATGCGTAACACTCTAAAGAACACTTGGTCTTCGTGTGTGGTTCTGTTGAGACCGAGGGGATGAGGAAGACGGAAATGAGAAAGATGAATAGGGGATTCTTGAAGTTGACATCTTCTGATTCAGTTACCATTGTCTGGAAATGAAGAATCCAGTTGCAATTGGGTTCGAAAATGAATAGTATCAAAATATGGGATTTAGGTAAGCTTGGATCTTGGAATGGTCAAGGATTCTTGAAGAAGCGGAAAGTTGTTTTTGGAGCAAGTTTTTTGGGATTCCAAACCTTGAAATCTTTCAAAAATTGAGCCACTAAGATTTGAACTAAGTTTTGAAAAAGAAATTAAAGATCGTAGCCATTTTTTAAACTAGAATACTGTATTAGACTACTGTAGGAGCTTTAGACTACTGTAGACTACTCTAGGACCCTTTAAATTACTTTAGATTACTGTAGGACCCGTTAGACCACTGTGTGACCTTTTTGGTTACTGTAGAACCCTTTAGACTACTGTAGGAGCCTTTAAACTACTTTAGACTACGATATAAGCCTATAGATTACTTTACATTATTGTAGCACCTTAATAGAATTATCAAAACTGATTGAAATTTCCAAAATTTGAACTAAATTTGAACAACCTACAAAAAAAGTACATTTGAGATACTACAGTATACTTTAAGATCCCTTTTTCAACTTTTCTAGTCTTGAGAAAAAAAATTCTCTCCAAGAAAACCAAAATGAACACCGACAACAATACGAAAAAGGGAAAATCTGTTTGTGGCTTTCGGACGGATCGGATAGTTTCAATAGCCAGTAGGGAGTAGCCAAGTCAACACACACACAAAACTACCACTTTTAGTTGTGGTGAAAATGCAGAGAGAAAGAGAGACCGGTCAAGCAAGCAAAAAGGAATGGGAGAAGATTTAGAAAAGAAAAAGAAAAAATAGGGGAGGAGAAGAAAAGTAAATGTTACGGTTGTATTGGCAGAAAAAGGGTGGGGTAGTGTGGGGGTTTTGGGATTGAGGATTTGAGGAAAGGTATGTATATGAATTGGTTTAGTTAAATAGAAATATGGGGGTCGAGAAGATTTTTTTGGATTTTTGAAGTTTTTTTGGATTTTTGAAGTTTTTTTAGATTTTTGAAGTTTTTTGGATTCCTGGATTCTTGGATTCTTGGATTCTTGGATTCTTGGATTCTTGGATTCTTGGATTCTTGGATTCTTGGATTCTTGGATTTTTGGATTCTTGGATTCTTGGATTCTTGGATTCTTGGATTCTTGGATTCTTGGATTCTTGGATTTTTGGATTCTTGGATTCTTGGATTCTTGGATTCTTGGATTCTTGGATTCTTGGATTCTTGGATTTTTGGATTCTTGGATTCTTGGATTCTTGGATTCTTGGATTCTTAAAGACTGAGATTGAGATTGATTCCCTAGATTCTATGGTTTTGACATCTGAAAATCTAAAAATCCTAAAATTTGAAAATTCAGAAAGTCTGCGATTCTGAGATTCTGCTATTACAAATTACCGAGGAATTTCCAGACTGATAAATCCACTTTTGAGGCTGATTCATTGAATCCTATTTAATCTCAGAATCTACAGACTTTCGCCCTTCAGAAGTCAGAATTTTAATATCAAAAAATCTCAGAATCTCAAAATTTTTAAACTTCGAAATAGTTGGATCTCTATATTACCTACTCGACAAAACTTAAAAATGAAAAAATCTCAGAATCTAGAATTCTCGGAATCTCAAATTCTTAGATTTTCGGAAACTAGTAGGCTAAGAATCTTAAATCTCTAGATTTTCAGACACAAAGTGATATTTGAATATCCGAATCTCAAAGTTCCAGAAGTTCTAGAAATTTTAATACATATATCAAAATCTCATGATCTCAGAATTTCAATATTTCATAACCAAAATGGTTCCATAATTGCAATATCAAAAAACCAAAGAATCCCTGCAAACCAGAATCCAATAGACTCTTCAGAATCTTGAAACTGAAAAACAGAATTCAAAATTCTCTACATTCCGAACTCTTATATACTTAGGTTTTTAAAAATGAATAAGTGTAGAGTCCCAGAATTTTGAACCCCTAGAGATTCAGACACAGTGGAATATCTGCATCTAAAATTTATTTTTTAATGATTACTTCCAAGAATCCAAGAATCCAAGAATCCAAGAATCCAAGAATCCAAGAATCCAAGAATCCAAGAATCCAAGAATCCAAGAATCCGAGAATCCAAGAATCGAAGAATCCAAGAATCCAAGAATCATAGAATCCAAGAATCCAAGAATCCAAGAATCCAAGATTCCAAATTTTGAGGAGTCAAGGATCCCAGAATTCAAGAATCCAACCCAAAAAGTGTCAAAAGTGAGTCAGAGACAAAATGAGGGAACCAAGAACCAACAATTCGATTCGAGAAAAGAGGCTATGAGGGAAAATCGGGGACAGTTTTGACAGTAAAAGTCGGGCCGCACTTCTTCTTCGATTTTCTTTTTGCCTCTTGGCGCATTTTGTCTCTGTCCTAAATTCGAAACGATTAATTGCTGCTTACGTCTTCAGCCTCTTTCCTCTCTCTCTCTCTCTCTCTCTCTCTCTCTCTCTCTTTACTCTTTACTAAAAGAATTCAATTCATATTTTTAGTGTCACTTTAGAAAATAAGAGAACGCTTGCGCCGACGGTCACTTAGAGGATTGGAGGGGGAGGACATGGTGTAATAAGAATGGACTTTTCATATTACTGTTTCAAGTGGAGGAAGTCATCAAGAAGGAAGAGATTGAAAATCTATCAAAGTTGTGTAACGGGAGGAAGTGACAGCGGGATATACAGTACTATGGAAAATGCCCGAGATGGCTCAGGAGAATATGCCTAACTCGGTGGAAAATAATGGTATAAAGTTGAAAATTGGCATAGTTTTAGAAAAAGAGTTGGTTTATGATTACACAAAATTTCAAATTTGTACCTTCTGCTTACACGTTTTGGTGAGCTTGCAAACTTTGCATCCTTAGGTGTTCAGAATTTTGAAGGTACGGCTCAGGAGAATGTGCCTAACTCAGTGGAAAAAAATGGTATAAAGTTGAGAATTGGCATAGTTTTAGAAAAAGAGGTGGTTTATGATTGCACAAAATTTCAGATTTGTACCTTCTGTTTTCACGTTTTGGTGAGCTTGCAAACTTTGAACTTTGTATGGCGCCCATTACCCAGTGGAAATAGGACTATTTGGAGAAAAAAAAGTGATTTCCAGATATCCGATTTTTCTGAAATTTTGTGAGTGTATAGAGCAACGTAAGAACTTTATTTTTGTAGTTGACCATTTTTCCATAGGACCGCAATCTAGACAGTTAGGCCAAGAAGACTAATTTGGCCTTAAATTTCGTGTCATTTTGGAGCCCTATAACTTCTATGCGACCTAACTGCCTGGGTTTTGGTCCTATGAAAAAGTGGTCAACTACAAAAATAGAGTTCTAGAGATGCGTAATGCATTCACAAAGTTTCAGAAAAATTGAAAGTCTGGAAACCACATTTTCAGAATCACAAAGTTGATCAATTTCAACTGAAACAACTGAAGATTCTGAACATTTCGAACTGCTTCGTGAGATTCAGAGCCTTCAGATTCGGAGACTTCAAGTAGGATTACAGTCATTTTTATTATTTTCTCAAATGATCGTCCCAATTCCATTATTTAGGAAAACAACAATATTCTCGCACAAAACTAGTTAAAACTCGAGAAAATCGATTTTCAAAACGCCAACTTACATTTTTCTAACCTATTTCAATGAATGTAGAATTTTTCGCTGATTCGAACGCACCTAATATCACTGCTCAAAACGCATTTCGAAGCGAGTTATGAGCGTTTGAAGTTTTCTTGAGAGACGCAGACACTGTCTGCTTTCTCTGCGTCTCTTCGACAACGAGAGTGTCTGCTTTCTCTGCGTCTCTTTCACCGAAACTTCAAACGCTCATAACTCGCTTCGAAATGCGTTTTGAGCAGCGATATTAGGTGCATTCGAATCAGCGAAAAATTCTACATTCAGTGAAATAGGTTAGAAAAAAATTTCAGGTGAAAATCGATTTTCTAACGATTTTTGTGCAAAAATATTGTTATTTTCGTAAATACTGGAATTGGGACGATTTTTTGAGAAAATAAAAAAAATGACTGTAATCCTACTTTAAGGTTATGTAGATTCTGGGATTCTGACATGTGAGATTCAAAGGTTTCGAATCGTGCAAAATTTGAGATCCTGAATTTGTAAAGATTTTCAGAATCCTAACAAGAAAAAACTTAACTCGGGTGTCGCCGGCAACTTTAGGTCGGAGGTTGGTCGGGTTCCGGACAAGACCGCTACTAAAGCCGACCAAGGTCCGACAAACTTCAACTTTGAACGGGTCGGAAGTTGCAACTTCCGACCAAAAGCTGACAAACGTGTGCGCTAAAGCCGACGAACGGTCAACGTCTGACCAAAAGCTGACCAAGGTCCGACCTAAAGCCGAACCCCCCTCAACTTCCGACCAAAAGTTGCAACTTGACACCTGAGAAGGTTTCCAATAGTTCCAATTTTCTTAGATACTAGGAATACTGTAATCGAGAAATTTAGCCGCTTCAAAATCTTTATCAAAAAACTTTCATGATTCTGACCAAGGCTGCCACATAGGCGGCCGTGGGTAGGTTGCCGTGGTTGAGTCCGGCCGCCCTTTCAAAAACAAACTCTTGGGATCGAAAAAGCTCAGGGCCGCGCGGCCGCCGTAGGTTTCCATGATCAGAAGTACCCTAACCAGAATGCCGCGGCCGGCCGCGCGACAGCCTTGATTCTGACTAACATTCAAATCCACGAAACCTAAATAACTCTCCACCGAAAACCCAAAAGAAGTCAAACTTTCTCCCAAAAATAAGATGGATCACCACTGTCAAATCCTTCATTTCCCTGTGTTGCTTCCTCCTCCAAAATCTACTTTTATAAATGTACTCCCCCCACAAACAAGTGGGGGAGGATTGACTTGACAGATGACCCCCCCCCCCCCCCCATCTCTAATAGGAACTGAGGGGCGGTTCTTTTGTGTGTATGTATCCATATGTGTCATGCTTCTTTTATTCTTCATTTCTCCTCCTGACGATTCAGATTACTATCCATCCGATACGGAGATTTTGGGAAAGGGGGGGGGGGTACCACAATATGCTTCCGATTGCTTTGTGTAGATTATGGATATACAGATGAATTCTGAATTATTTATGGATAGATGAAGATAAAGGGGAATTTGGAGGATTCTGGGGGAAGTTTTTGAAAAATTCAAAAAATTTGATTTAAAAATTTGGCTCCGCGACGTTTCGAAAGTGTAACGCTTCGGAAGTGTGACGTTTCGAAAGTGTGACATTTCGAAAGTGTGTCATTTCAATGGCAAAACGATGCACACTTGAAATATCACACTTTCGAAATGTCACACTTGCGAAACGTCACACTTTCGAAACGTCACACTTTCGAAACGTCACACTTCTGAAGCGTCATACTTTCGAAACGTCATCTTTCGAAACGTCGCAGAGCCAAAAATTTTTTTTTTTGAAAATCGAACATTTTCAAACTTCATTTTTGAAGGATTTCGTTTTTTTAGATTATGGATACTAGATGAATTCTGAATTTAATTATTTTGAGATGGATAAAGAAAAAAAGAAGGTTGGAAGATTCTGGGGGAAGTTTTTGAAAAAAATGCAAAAAAATATCGAAAAAAATTTTTTTTTTGTTAACACCAAAAAAATTCACATTTTAATTTCCAAGGGTTTCTCGTTGTAGGTTGGTACTAGAATGTCTCCAAAATCTATAAAAATTATTAAAATCTTGGAAAATTTGGTTAATTTGACTTTTTTTCAAAATAATAGTTTCTAGCGATATATTTTGGAAAATGGTTTTTTTCACATTTTGACTAATAACTTGCTTCATTTTGATCCTAGAGTAAGAATTTCAATATTTTCAGAAAGAACACATCAAAATACACCAGATAAGCCTCAAAAACATTTTTGAAAAATTTGTTAAATTTGACTTTGTTCAAAATACAAATTTTAAAAGACAAATTTTTGTTCAATTTTTTGACATTTTTGCCCATAACTCTCTTCATTTTGATCATAAAAACAAATAGCTAGCATTTTCAGAAAGAACACTTTAAAATACACCAGATAAGCTTGAAAAACATTTTTGAAATGTTTGTTGAATTTGACTTTTTTTCAAAGTAAAAATTTTTAAAGGCAAATTTTTGCTCAATTTTTTTTACATTTTTGCCCATAACTCGCTTCATTTTGGTCCTAGAGACAAAAAGTTAATATTTTCCGACAGAAGACGTTGAAATACACCTGCTGAACATGAAAAAATACAAGAATTATACTCATAAAATAAGCAAACCTACATTTCCCGAGCTACCCTACCCCATTTTGACCCAAGTCCACAAATCGGACTATATCTCAAGTTCCAGCGCATCAAAATTCATAAAATGTAGTTTATCAAAATCTCCAGAAAATTTTCTATCTACATTAGGATGGAAAATTTCGAAAATCCTTCAATTTCAAAGCTTTTCAGGTCCACAAACTTTGGGTTCTGGGATAGAGTCCCAGATTTGGCGTTTTAGACTTTGGGGCCCCATATCAAGGTGGGTTTTGGTCAAATCAAAAATCTAACTTGATAATCGAAAAATTCGTTTCAAAATCTACTAAAATCCACTTTTTCTGAAAATTTTTCTATAGAAAAATCGGATCTTTTACACCTTCAAACTTCACTACTTCCATTTTCCTTTTCTCATTCCATTTTTCTTCTGGAAATTTTTTTTCACCAAAAAAAAAAGAAAAAATTAACTACTCCAAAACAACGTCTCCTTCCTTTTTTCCCTTTTTTTCTCTTTTTTTTCTATCCCTTTTCCAGTACATTTGAATGAATAGAGTGAGGGTCCCCCTCCGTCAAACTGACTGAGTGTCCAATTTCGTCGTCTTTTTTCTCTCTTCTATGCTATTCTATTCCACCCGTTGTTTATATTTTGTTTTCGCACGATTTAAATGTAAGCAAAACTGAATTTCGAGCAAAAAGCTCCGAAAACTAAATTTAAATTCCCTCCAAAAATCGTCGCCGCTAAACTGCGATCCCCCGTTATTTCGGAGCGTCGTTGTCCGTTTTTTCGATCAATTTCCGGGATTTTTTTCGCGTTTTTTCATCGATTTTTCTGGATTTTTTGCGGGTTTTTTTTTGTATAAATTTTTAATTTTAGAGATGGAGCTATCAGACCTGATCGAAGTGACACGGGTACGCGACGCATTCATGCGGAAAGGACCGCGACCAGCGCAAATAGGCGATATTTGTATTTTTGGTGAGTTTTTTGGGGTTTCTGGGGCTAAAAAAGCTGAAAAATGCATTAAAAATCACAGATTTTCACTCAAAATACTCATTTTCACGTTTTTTTCCAGGCCACCACCTAATCTTCGCCCCAACGGCCGTCAGCAAAGAAGTGCCGGATAATGCCGAAGAATTCTGGCTACTTCACAAAGCCGTCGATCGTGTGCTCTGTGAGCCAATTTCCAAGGAAAATCCGCAGAGGGGCGGATTGTTGGCGTTGAAGTGCAAAAATTTTCTGATGATCATTTTTGAGATTGGAGATTTGGATATTTGTCGAGCCACGGCGAGGACAATTGAAGCCTTGTCTAATATAAGTTAGTAAATAGTGAAAAGAGAAAGAAGAAGAGCAAAAAATTGCAGGCGAAAACTTTTTTGGATTTGCAAAACAATTTTTTTTGAAATTTTTTGAAAAAAAAATTTTTTTCTTAAAAATATTTTTTCTTTAAAATATGCAACACTTTACGCTAATTCTAAATATCACAACGAAAACCTTCGAAAATCGCTTCGAAACCCCAAAAATGGCTTCAAATTGATCCAAAAAGTCGAAAGTTGCCTAAGGGGGCCGTGGCCGAGTTTTCTCCAAAAATGGGCGGAGTCAACCAATTTTTACCGCTCAAATATGCGAAATTTTGCGCTGATCTCGAATATCACAACGAAAACGCGTTAAAATCGCTTCAAAACCCCGAAAAATGGCTTCAAATTAATCCAAAAAGTCAAAAGTTGCCTTACATGGCCGTGGCCGAGTTTTCTCTAAAAATGGGCGGAGTCAGCTGATTTTTTTTGCTTCAGAATATGCAAAATTCAACGCTAATTCTAAATATCACAACGAAAACCTTCGAAAATCGCTTCAAAACCCTGAAAATCGCTCCAAGTGGTTTTCCTGGATTTTAACGCGATTTTAGAGCGTTTTTGTTATGATATTTGGGATCAGCGCGAAATTTTGCATGTTCTAAGTAAAAAATTTGGTTGACTCCGCCCATTTTGGAGAAAACTCGGCCACGGCCATCGAAGACAACTTCAGGCTTTCTAGATCTGTTTGGAGCGGTTTTTCGCGGTTTGAAGCGATTTTCAAGAATTTTTGTTAGGAGAATCAGAATCAGCGTGAAATTTCGCATATTCTAAGTAAAAAATGGGCTGACTCCGCCCATTTTGGGGGAAAACTCGGCCGCGGCAATCGAAGACAATTTCAGGCTTTCTAGATCTGTTTGGAGCGGTTTTTCGCGGTTTTAGAGCAATTTTTGAGAGTTTTCGTTGGGATATTCAGAATCAGCGCGAAATTTTGCACATTTAAAAAAATTGGTTGACTCCTCCCCATTTTGAAGAAAACTAGGCCACGGCCACCCAAAGCAATTTCTGGCTTTTGGTCCGATTTGAAGCGGTTTTTCTGGGTTTCAAAGCAATTTTTGAGCGTTTTCGTTGGGATATTCGGAATCAGCGCGAAATTTTGCATATTTGGAATGAAAAATTTTTTGAAAATTTTTCAAAAAAATTTTTCGAAAAAAAAAAATTCAAAAAAAAATTTTTTTGCAAAAATTTTTTTTTTTCTTCCAGACGGCTTCCTCCACGACTACGCGTTCTTCTACAACTCTCCATTCACCATTCTCGACGACGGTTGGTCGGCGTTCGATCCGGAGCAAGAGTTCGCGAGACTCATGCTCTCCACAGATTCCTTCCGAATCTCCAGTGTAAACGAGAACTTCTCCGTGTGCCCCAGCTATCCGGAGAAGTTAATTGTGCCCAAAGGCATCGGAGACGATTATCTGAAGATTTCCGCGACATTCCGCGAGGGGGCCCGCTTCCCTGTGCTCAGCTACTTTCATAAGGAAACTCGGTCACCGATAGTTCGATGCTCACAGCCGCTGATAGGGCCCACGAATCGGCGGTGTCGGGAGGACGAGACGATTCTGAACTCGTTGATAACGATTAATCGTGGATATATCATTGATACGCGCTCGAAATCCGCGGCCACGGCGGCCAAGGCCAAGGGCGGAGGCGCCGAGCCGCAGGGGAATTATCGGCAGTGGAGATATATTCAGGTAGGCTTAGGCTTAGAGGCGTAGGCTTAGGCTTAGGCTTAGAGGCTTAGGCTTAAGGCCTTAGGCTTAGGCTTAGGCTTAGGCTTAGGGCTTTCGGCTTCGGCTTAAGGCCTAGGCTCAAGCTTAGGCTTAAGGGTTTAGGCTTAGGCTTAGAAGCTAAGACTTAGGCCTAGAGGCTTAGGCTTATGCTTAAGACCTTAGGCTTCGGCTTAGGCTTAAGGCTTAGGCTTAGGCTTAGGCTTAGGCTTAAGACCTTAGGCTTAGTCCTAGGCTCAGGCTTAGGCTTTAAGGTCTTAGGCTTAGAGACTGAGGCTCAGAGGGTTAGGCTTAGAGGCTTAGGCTTAAGGCCCTAGGCTTAGGCTCAAGGTTTTAGGCTTAAAGCCTTAGGTTTAGGCTTAAGGCCTTAGGCCTTAAACTTGAGGTCTTAGGCTTAGGCTTAAAGAGTCAGGCTCAAATATCTTTTTTTTTCAGTGCCCTATCCACCGTCAGCGAGAGATCCACGACGCCCTAACTCGCATGGTCGATGTGTGCTCCGAGCGGAAAGTGTCTTCGGATCGTTGGGTCAGCCGTGTCGGCCAAGCCGGATGGCTGTCGGCTGTGGCCGCGTCGCTGGAAGCCGCGGCCAACGTGGCTCAGTGTATTTATAGTGAAGGCCTGAAGGAGGTGCCCGTGGTCATACACGGCGGAGAGGGCGTCGATTCGACGCTGATCGCGTCGTCGTTGGCGCAGATTTTGTTGGATTCGGATGCGAGGACGATTAGAGGGTGAGGCTTTGGGTCCGAGGCTTAGAGGCTTAGGCTTAGAGGCTCAGGCGCAGGCGCAGCGACTGCGCCATTTGGGTTGATTAGGCTTAGGCTTAGGCGTAGGCTTAGGCTTAGAGCCTAAGGCTTAGGCTTAGAGGCTAAGGCTTAGGCTTAGAGGCTAAGGCTTAGGCTTAAAGGCTAAGGCTTAGGCTTAGAGGCTAAGGCTTAGGCTTAGAGGCTAAGGCTTAGGCTTAGAGGCTAAGGCTTAGGCTTAGAGGCTAAGGCTTAGGCTTAGAGGCTAAGGCTTAGGCTTAGAGGCTAAGGCTTAGGCTTAGAGGCTAAGGCTTAGAGGCTAAGGCTTAGAGGCTAAGGCTTAGGCTTAGAGGCTAAGGCTTAGAGGCTAAGGCTTAGGCTTAGAGGCTAAGGCTTAGGCTTAGAGGCTTAGGCTTAGGCTTAGAGGCTAAGGCTTAGGCTTAGAGGCTTAGGCTTAGAGGCTTAGGCTTAGAGGCTTAGGCTGAGAGCCTCAGTCTGGACTGAAATGTGCTATAAAAACGGTCAAAACTGCTCAAAAATTATTCTAACAGTCTGTGATTGTTTAAGATCAATTCTGACTAAAGTCGATCCAAAATATGTCGATTTTAATCAAAAAATGGTGATTTTTGGCTCCAAATAGGACAATGTGAGCTCAAAATTAGTCAAAAACGCTCAAAATGGTTATGAATTATTCTAAAGGCTCAGAAGAGCTTCCAAAAATAAAATTTTCTTCCAGATTCGAATCCGTCATCGAACGCGAATGGATTTGCGCCGGTCACCCGTTCAGCCTCCGAAACAACCACTGCGCCTACGCCGAGGGCACAGTCACCGGGCCCTACGAGTCGCCCGTGTTTCTCGTCTTCCTTGACGCCGTCCATCAGATGATCAGCCAGTATCCAATGTCTTTCGAGTTCGACGAGACGTTCCTCATTTTCCTCTTCGAGCACGCCTACGCCTCGGAGTTTGGCTCATTTTTGGGGAATTCGGAGAAGGAGAAGACGGAGAACGGGATTCGAAAAAAGACGGTGTCGCTGTGGTCCCACGTTCATCATCCGGAGAACATGAAGCAGTTTGTGAATGTGTGCTACGATCCGACGCCGGGCGTTATTTGGCCAAGTATTGCGCCGCAGTGCATTGTGAGTTTGGGCCTTTGAGCCTTGCTGAGCCTTTTTTTTAGCTCAAATCGGCTGATTTGGAGCCAAAAATGACCGGTTTTCGACTAGAAATCACTATTTTTTGATTTAAGTCGGCAAATTTTGGATCGAAAAGAGTCAGAATTGATTTCAAATCACCAGAGACTGTTAGGATCAATTTTGACGGATTTTTGGCTAAAATAGCACATTTCAGTCCAGATTGAGCCTCTAAGCCTAAGCCTCTAAGCCTAAGCCTCTAAGCCTAAGCCTTTTGAAGCCTAAGCCTCTAAGCCTAATCCTCTGAGCCTTAGGCTCTAAGTTTCTAAGCCTAAGCCTTAGCCTCTAAGCCTTAGCCTCTAAGCCTAAGACTAAGCCCCTAAGCCTCTAAGCCTAAGCCTCTAAGCCTTAGCCTCCAAGCCTTAGCCTCTAAGCCTTAGCCTCTAAGCCTAAGCCTCTAAGCCTAAGCCTAACCCTCCTTTTTTTTCCAGAAAATCTGGGACCGCCTCTTCTTCCGCTGGCAACGCCCCGACAACAGTTGGTCGACCCCGGAAACCGAAACGATTCAAAGCCTCGCGGACCATTGGAAACTTCGAGAGAAGGAGCTCACGGCCAAGGCCTCCTCCCTTCGGCGCAGCGTCATTGAGCTGTCCCGAGAGCTTCGCGTCACATCGCCGATTTAAACATTTCGCTAGCTACGATCTCTATGTGCATAATCAAATATAAATATTGCTTGCTTCATTCAAATCAATTATGTACACAAAAAAGTTTACGTAAAATTTAAGAGTACATCCGATGCTTCTCCTTATCCAACGTGAACCTCGGCTTATCGCACTTATCGATCCACAACTGCTCCATGCTCAAATCGGTCTCGAACTCGGTCTTCGTGCTCATTCGTTTCACCTGCTCCCGCAAATTGAGCATATCATGGGCTCCGCGGGACGTCGACGGCCCACCGCCGGCCTTGTCGGCTCGCTTCCGCAATTTTTGCTCGCGGGTCAGCCGACGTGGCACAATGTCACAGTAGTCGAGGGTCTCGGCACGATTGAGGTGCCAGACACGGACGGTGCCGTCCTCGCCGCAGCTCACCAGCATCGTTGGGTCGATGGGATTCCACGTGGCACCGTTCACGTGGCCCACGTGTCCGGGGATTTCGAGTTTGGGCCGAGAGTCGTCGAGGTTCCAGATGACGACGCGGCCGTTTTTGCGTTTGTCCTTGTCGTTCTCGATGAGGGAGGCTTCGGTTTCTTCTGGAAATTTGTTAGGCTTAGGCTTAGAGGCTCAGTAGAAAAAAATTTTCGTTTTGCGAACATTTTTTTTGAAAATTTGAATTTCGCGCCAATTTTTTTTTGAAAATTTGAATTTCGCACCAAAGTTTTTTGAAAATTTGAATTTCGCGCCAAATTTTTTTGAAATTTTGAATTTCGCGCAAAATTTTTTTTGGAAATTTTGAATTTCGCACCAAAAAAGTTTTTTTGAAAATTTGAATTTCGCGCCAAAGTTTTCGAAAATTTGAATTTCGCGCCAAATTTATTTTTGAAATTTTGAATTTCGCGCCAAAGTTTTTTCGAAAGTTTGAATTTCGCGCCAAAGTTTTTTCGAAAGTTTGAATTTCGCGCCAATTTTTTTTGAAAATTTGAATTTCGCGCCAAAGTTTTTTTCGAAAGTTTGAATTTCGCGCCAAATTTTTTTTTGAAATTTTGAATTTCGCGCCAATTTTTTTTTGAAAATTTGAATTTCGCGCCAATTTTTTTTGAAATTTTGAATTTCGCGCCAATTTTTTTTTTGAAAATTTGAAATTCGCACCAAAAAAGGTTTTTTTTTTTGAAAATTTGAATTTCGCGCCAAAGTTTTTTTTGAAAATTTAAATTTCGCGCCATTTATTTTTTGAAATTTTGAATTTCGCGCAAAATTTTTTTGGAAATTTTGGATTTCGCGCCATTTTTTTTTGAAAATTTGAATTTCTCACCAAAAAAGTTTTTTTGAAAATTTGAATATCGCGCCAAATTTTTTTGAAAATTTTGAATTTCGCCCCAAAGGCTTAGGCTTAGAAGCTTAGGCTTAGAGGCTTAGGCTTAGAGGCTTAGGCTTAGAGGCTTAGGCTTAGAGGCTTAGGCTTAGAGGCTTAGGCTTAGAGGCTTAGGCTTAGAGGCTTAGGCTTAGAGGCTTAGGCTTAGAGGCTTAGGCTTAGAGGCTTAGGCTTAGAGGCTTAGGCTTAGAGGCTTAGGCTTAGAGGCTTAGGCTTAGAGGCTTAGGCTTAGAGGCTTAGGCTTAGAGGCTTAGGCTTAGAGGCTTAGGCTTAGAGGCTTAGGCTTAGAGGCTTAGGCTTAGAGGCTTAGGCTTAGAGGCTTAGGCTTAGAGGCTTAGGCTTAGAGGCTTAGGTTTAGAGGCTTAGGCTTAGAGGCTTAGGCTTAGAGGCTTAGGCTTAGAGGCTTAGGCTTAGAGGCTTAGAGGCTTAGAGGCTTAGAGGCTTAGGCTTAGAGGCTTAGGCTTAGAGGCTTAGGCTTAGAGGCTTAGAGGCTTAGAGGCTTAGGCTTAGAGGCTTAGGCTTAGAGGCTCAGGCTTAGAGGCTTAGGCTTAGAGGCTTAGGCTTAGGCTTATAGGCTTAGGCTTATAGGCTTAGGCTTAGAGGCTTAGGCTTAGAGGCTTAGGCTTAGAGGCTTAGGCTTAGAGGCTTAGGCTTAGAGGCTTAGGCTTAGAGGCTTAGAGGCTTAGAGGCTTAGGCTTAGAGGCTTAGGCTTAGAGGCTTAGGCTTAGAGGCTTAGGCTTAGAGGCTTAGGCTTAGGCTTATAGGCTTAGGCTTAGAGGCTTAGGCTTAGAGGCTTAGGCTTAGAGGCTTAGGCTTAGGCTTATAGGCTTAGGCTTAGAGGCTTAGGCTTAGAGGCTTAGAGGCTTAGAGGCTTAGGCTTAGAGGCTTAGGCTTAGAGGCTTAGGCTTAGAGGCTTAGAGGCTTAGAGGCTTAGGCTTAGAGGCTTAGGCTCAGAGGCTTAGGCTTAGAGGCTTAGGCTTAAAAAACTCACCACCAATAGATCCGGAACAGATGTACTGTTGGTATGCGCCTCCAAAAGACGCCGAGATTTGATACCTATTGTACTGTTCCACAGAACACGCCCCGGTGAACACACGGACCAGCTGATGGTTCCTAACATCCCAAAGGCGCAGGCTCGCTTCGGTACTTGTCAAAACTAGACGTTCGCTTGGGTGTACCGTCATACTCATTATCATACATTCCTCTTTACAGATCGTTGTGCCTTCCATTTTTTCTTGGGTCAGGGAGTAGTAGCGAACTCGATTCATATGATCCACTGTCATGAAACTTGTCCCATTTTTGAGCCCATAAAGACATCGGATTCTGAATCCGTGGAGCTGATTCTGATGGCCCAGGTGCTCCATCATTCCCATATCGTAGATCTTACAACATCCTTGTTCGTTACCGGCGACGACTCGAGTACGATTCGAGACGGGCTCGGTGAGGAAGGTGGCGCAGGTGAAGTAGTGTGCCGGCTCGATGAGCTCTTCACGCCCGTTGTAGGTGCGGAGAGTACGGTACATGGCGCGAGTGGAGATGTCGAAGATTGTTAGCTGGAAATGATGAGAAATTAACAGGTCGACTTGAGCCCGACCCTTGAGCCCGACTCTTGAGCCGGACTCTTGAGCCTGAGGCCTTGAGCCCGAGGCCTTGAGCCCGAGGCCTTGAGCCTGAGGCCTTGAGCCTGAGGCCTTGAGCCTGAGGCCTTGAGCCTGAGGCCTTGAGCCTGAGGCCTTGAGCCTGAGGCCTTGAGCCTGAGGCCTTGAGCCTGAGGCCTTGAGCCTGAGGCCTTGAGCCTGAGGCCTTGAGCCTGAGGCCTTGAGCCTGAGGCCTTGAGCCTGAGGCCTTGAGCCTGAGGCCTTGAGCCTGAGGCCTTGAGCCTGAGGCCTTGAGCCTGAGGCCTTGAGCCCGACCCTTGAGCCCGACCCTTGAGCCCAAGCCTCTAAGCCTAAGCCTCTAAGCCTAAGCCTAAAAAAACTCACATTACTCTTCCTGGGCGCTCCACAACACGCCAACAAAAACTTGTTCTGTTGACAAAACTCCAAATAACAAATATCATCGTCGGTTTGTCCCTCCAACTCAGCATACTTCTTCAACTGTCCATTCTTCACCTCCCATACCGTAATCAAATTCATCCGGCCCGCACTGGCCATCATTTTTCCGTTTCGCGAGAATTTCACACGATAGATTGGCCGCTTCTGGTGGTCCTGGATTTGTTGGACCTCTTTGTAGGGAGCGGCTTTTTGAGAGTTGTCGAGCTCGTCGCGGAGAAGTTTGCCGGATTTCTCGTCGGCCGCTGGGCCGTGGACTGAAATAAGGAAACATGAATTATTTTGAAGATACAGGCCCGCCGAGCGGGCTCAGACCGTTAGGCCACCGGCTCAGCCGACCGGTAGGCGAATGGTCGGCGGTCTGCGGTCGGTCGGCCTAACTTCCCTATTGAAGGCTTCATTTTGGTCAAAATGGGCAACCACCTTCCGGCCACTGACCGGCCACTGTTGAGCCGCCTCTCGACCACTGACAAAACCTCTATATTTTTAAGCCAAAGACAGCGGTCGGCGGTCGGACGACCAAAATTTCGACCGATCGACGGACTGTTCGAATAGACAGTCGGAAGGTTATGTTTCGGTTGGAAAATCAGGTTGACCGACCGACCACCGACCGACCACCGACCGCCCACCGACCGGCCGCCTACCGACGACTGATCAAACCTCTGTATTTTTAGGCCAAGGTCGGCGGTCTGCGGTCGGTCGGCCAAAATTTTCCGACTGGACGTATAATGCTTCCAAATTGATCGGCTGAAAATTGGCGACCATCTTCCGAACACTGGCCAAAACTCTGCATTTTTACACCAACTTTGGAGGTCAGCGGTCGGTCGGTTTACACTTCGGGCGGTCAAAAATCTTCGCGCGCCGCCGGCCAACCGCCCATTAACCGGGTTGGCTAACGATCGGCGGTCTGCGGTCGGTCGGCGGAAATTTTCCAACCTAAAGAATGAGGCCCCTGTTTCAATTGGTCGAAAAAGTGTCGACCACGTTCCGGCCACCTTCCGACCACCGACCGACCGCCTGCCAACCGCCTGCCGACCACCCACCGACCCCCGACCAAACCTGTGTATTTTTGCGTCAAGCTGTCCCAAACGCTCATTATTTGATCATTTGGCCCACGGTGGGCGGTCGATGGCCGGTGGGCCAAAATTCCATAGCATACCGTACCTTTATTCAAAATACTCTTCAATCGATTCTGTGGAAGAATGAAATCCGTCGGTAGGAGTTCTTCCAAAAATGTCAGTTGAGACTCCCTTTCGGTGATTGCGCTGGAATTTTTTCATTTTTTTAATATGTGTCGATTTACGAGGCTCCGCCCACAAATTGTGATCCGCGGTACACATGGCTCTAGGTTGACTGGCTACGCCTCTGCTGACTGACTAATATTTTTTTTTATGATGAGCAATTTGGGCGAAAATTTGGATAGTTTGATAGTCAGCCAACATATGGTGGGCGGGGCCTCGTAAATCGACACTATCATTTTAGCTAGCAGTATCTTTTTTGACAAAATTACTCACTCCAACTGATGATAATTGTTCTCGGCCAACATGACATTCTTGATGAAGCTATTGAAGAACCATAGATTTTTCGAGTTCTCCGAATAGAGAATCGGTGCCATGGATCGCATGGTGTACATGGCGTCGAAGTACTGAAACTTTGGTACGGTTTTTGAAGGCCAAATTCAGGGAGGAGTTTAGCCGACCGCCAATTTTCAATTGACCGAAATGGAACCCTTTTTAGAAGCGGCACTTGTTTCTCAAACCGAAAGTACAGTTTCATTTTAAAGCTACGGCTCACCAGGGAACGTTCTCCAGGGGGGTCAAAAGTTTTTGATGATATTTTGGCAGAAGATAGGAGGCAGTGTGCCAAGAACAATCACAAAATATTAGCGGCCCGTTTTGAGGTTCCGAGGAAATAATTGAATTTTTGTGATTTTCGAAAAAATTTTGGTTCGAGCTGTTCTAACCCCGATATTCTCGTTCATATCAAAGATTTTTGCGATTTCTTTTTTGTGTTTTGTAGCTGATAAGATGCTCTTCAAAAAAGTCTCTTGGCTTAACATTCCACCATGCTCTGGAAAAATGATATTGCACAATATGTGGAGTCTTCCAAACTACCACTACCTCAAAAATCATATCCTAGGGATAGGGGGAGTGGTGGCATCATGTTAGATAGAAAGCTCATGGCTAACAAAGCATAATAGCACACCAAAACATAGGGGTCACCGCGAAGTTACGAGACTTTTTTCGATTTTTTCTAAAATTTTCGAAATTTCATCGTATACCTATACGTCGATTGTCGAAAAAACTGCGAAAATTGAATCGCTTCAAAGCTACTTCGTTTTAGCGTTGTGTGGTTAACTAGCACTTATTTGTTTCAAAACAGCACCCCACTTCTTTATTTCAGCAACTTTCCGATTTTGAGAATTTTAGTACAAAATTCAACGTATAGGTATACGATGAAATTTCGAAAATTTTAGAAAAAATCGAAAAAAGTCTCGTAACTTCGCGGTGACCCCTATGTTTTGGTGTGCTATTATGCTTTGTTAGCCATGAGCTTTCTATCTAACATGATGCCACCACTGCTCCTATCCCTAGGATATGATTTTTGAGGTAGCGGTAGTTTGGAAGACTCCACATATTGTGCAATATCATTTTTCCAGAGCATGGTGGAATGTTAAGCCAAGAGACTTTTTTGAAGAGCATCTTATCAGCTACAAAACACAAAAAAGAAATCGCAAAAATCTTTGATATGAACGAAAATATCGGGGTTAGAACATCTCGAACCAAATTTTTTTCGAAAATCACAAAAAGTCAATTTTTTCCTCGGAACCTCAAAAAGGGCCGCTAATATTTTGTGATTGTTCTTGGCACACTGCCTACTATCTTTTGCCAGAATATCATCAAAAACTTTTGACCCCCCTGGAGAACGTTCCCTGGTCAGAAGAATGTGCCTAACTCGGTGGAAAATGTTGGTATAATGTTGAAAATTGGCAAAGTTATAGAAATTGAGTTGATTTACCATTATACAAAATTTCAGCTTTGTATCTTTTATTTGAGCGATTTTGTGAGCTTGCAAACTTTGAATCATTATGTATTCTATTGAATTTTGAAGGTACGGCTCAGAAAAACGCGCCTAACTCGATGGAAAATAATGGTAGAAAGTTGAAAATCGGCATAGTTATAGAACTAGAGTTGATTTATTAGCAAACAAAATTTCAAGTCGGTATCTATAGTTCAAGCGTTATGGTGAGCTTGCAAGCTTCAAACTTTTTCTACAGCACGTTATTGACTCTTGAGAAAGTAGGTCAACTTTGAGGTTCCGAAAAAGGTGTTTCTAGCCATTCAATTTTTTTGAAATTTTGTAGGTGTATTGAGCAACTCAAGAACTCTATTTTTGTAGTTGACCACTTTTCGATAGTACCGTAATCCAGCAAGTTAGGTCAAGTAGACTAACGTCCCCTCAAATTTCGGGTCATTTCGGTGCCCCTTGGTTTCCATGCGCTCAAACTTCCTGGATTTTGGACCTATGAAAAAGTGGTCAACTACTAAAATGAAGTACTTTAAATGCTTGATACACATGCGAAGTTTCAGAGAAATCGGATAATTATAACCTACTTTTTCTGACGCTCAAAGTTAGCCTACTTCAACTACAGCTTGAGTTATGGGTAAGGCTTCCATTTCGGTCGGCCGAAAAACGGCGTCCGCCGACCGTCCGCCGACCCAGCCGACCGGTCGGTCGGCGCCCGACCGGTCGGTCGGCGCCCGACCGATTCTGTGCATGTGCGCGTCGCGGTGTCAGAGTGTTTGCGTACGCAAGCGCAACATTTAAGAGGGAATTTTTTTAAAGCATTTTGTGCATATAATTGTTATTATTGGCGATTAAATGAATTCTTTGAATTGAAAAAACTTTAATTTTTGACAGAAAACGAATTAATCCGTTTAATGAGTGTTACAATGGATGATGATGACGTTCCGGAGAGCTCCGAGCCTGGCCCGTCGCCGTTCTCTTCCTCGGATCGTAAGAGAAGAACGGAGGCGATTGAGAACTCTTTGAAAGAAGGAAAATTCACTGAAGTATTAAATTTATATTATTAGAAGCTGAAAATAATGTAATTTACAGAAAAAGTTAGATGAGCACTTCATAGGAATTTATGATGAGAATAGTTCCAAGGTGGACAGACTACGCTGTCTCAAATGCAAAAAAATATTAAGTTCAAACTCCGGAGGAAATAAAACGTAATTTACTTTATCAGAAATCCATTAAATCCTAACATTTTGAATTCAGCGCTCACAGACTCGGAAAATGCTCTACAAAAACAACACAAAATAGAGTTTTGACTTCATCTGAAAGTAGATCCTTGAGAAACTCACTTGTTAACTACATCATGAAATCTGGCGTTAGCTTTCATCACATTCAAAGCGATACATTCCGAACGATGGCTAAAGACATAATTTCAATTGGGTAAATTTTTTGAAAAAAAAAAACTTGAAACACTGATTCAAATTCAGAAGCAACGGTATTGATGTTCAAAACTTACGGATACCATGTGAAGAATCGTTGAGGAATGACGTTGAAAAAAGAGGCACTGAGATTTTCAAAGAAATCGGCAAGGAGGTCCCGGAAAAATTAGTACATTCGTAAATTGAAAAAATTATTTTAGATTTCTGAGCCAGTCCAAAGAGAAGAATGCTGTCTTGTCCTTGACTTCGGCAAAAAGCTCCATGATTTCCTGTCTGTTTTCATCGTTTTTATCGACCGGAAAACTGAAAAACCAACAATCAAGACACTTCCGTTTATGTTTTATCCGGTTTTCGAAAACAAGAAAACTGAAAAGGTTACAAGAAAAATCAGTATCTGGTTGGCTGAAAATATAATTTCAGATCGTTGAGTATATTGTAGAAGGAGGTGAACGGCTCAACTTGAGTAGAGACGTCATTATAAACATGCGACTAGTGGGTGACGGAGCTTCGAACATCCGAAAGCTGGAGAAGTATTTCAGATCCTGTATGTTTCAGCTGCAATAGTTCTAGTAAATTTGGTAGCTTTTATCATAGATGAATTCGTTCAGATTCGTTGTGCTCATGTCATAGCCTTCAGAAGTCTGCAGAGCGAGTTCTTGATCCACTGGAAGATTCCCATTCGGATTTTCTATCCCAAGAGCTGGAGCATCTCCGAGAAATTCAAGAAGCAGTAGAGGAATGTGGAGATTTAGCTTCACGACTAAGAAGATACAGGGTTGAAAATTATATGTATATATATACTTTTTAGTAACCTAAATTATTCAGAATCACCATGATCTGGACAAACTTCCAGTTGCCTACTGTAAAACACGCTGGATGACATTCCTGAATTGCACACAAGATATTATCGACATGTTCCCGGAAATCGATAAAATTCAGAATACGGTCATCAAAAAAATGTGCGATAAAATCCGCCCAAAACTTGCAACATTGATCACGGCCATGCAACTACTTCGAATATTTGAGAAGCCACTGAAAATCTTTGAACAAACCGACATTCGCATTCACGAAGTCGCTCCATGGTTTTTTAAATTGAAACAAAATTTCGAAGAGCAGCAGACGAAAGGCAAACAAGACAGAATCTTCGTAATAGAAATCTGAAAAGATAGAAGTATCTAAATAAATTATGATTTCAGACCATAGAAGTTGTATCAAAAGCAGCATGCATCTCTTTGAATCACTATATTTCTAAGACAATCAGTGATACTCACTTGCTGGCTACATCGCTCTGCCCTGGAATGCGTAAACTTGGCTTGTTTCCACAAGTTTTTAAGGATAAAGCTCAGGAACTGTTGAAAGCGGAAATCGAAATAGTTCGTTTAGAACAAACCGCTCAGAAGAAAATCGATTTCGATCACCTGACGTAAGTAAAACTTTTTAAATTTTATATTCTCATTTTTTCTACAGAATCGATTTGTATGATCAACCCCCGCCAGCTCCATCGGCAGATTCAGAACTGCGAGACTACGAATCATCCGTTTTCACTCAAGAAGACTCAGTTTCCCCGCCTTTGGAATTTTGGGACAAGTACCAAAACCGGTTCCCCCGCCTCGCCAAAATTGCAGGAGGAGTTTACTGCACTTTGTCATCTGAGTCGATCTGCGAGAGAGCCTTCTCGGCTTTGAATCGAGTTTTTCGCACAGACCGCCAGTCTCTTGACCCTGAGATGGTCGAGATTCTCATGATTTCCTATATCTATTTGAATAATTCGAAATAGAACTCGTGAATATGCTTCCATATTCTCTTTTTCTTCCCGTTTCGATATTAATTTTTTGTTGTTGATTTTTTAGATATTCCCGATGTTTCACCGCGTCACATCGAAAATATTACTGAAATTTGAACTTCCGGGCTTTTCCATTTCAGTAACAATCACAATGCGGCATGGTGAAACATTTGAAATGCCTTCAATATTTTGTTAAAATTTTTTCTTTTATTTTTATGATAATAAAGTTTTTGAAAAAATGAACTTTTTATGCCTAAAAATGTCAGAAAAAACTAAACAAAATTTACCCTTATTCTCCCACTGTTTCACCCCGTCCAGTAATCCTTCGTGTTGATTTTCCACGCAGCGAAACGATGATTCTCTCATTTGCCTGAAATCAATTTTGGCGGAGAAGAATTTTGAGCTCAGTCTCAACTAACCGCTCTTCCTTTGTTCCAATTCGATTGAATCTCGTTGAACTCTGGAAAAAAAGCGATTATTTTTAAAATTGAATTTGAAGAATAGTAGCAACGAAACATTGAGAAATTTCGCAGCCCGCAGTCAAAATTAAACATTTTCGCTAAATTCCTCAAAATGTCTACGAAAGTTACAAAACGAATGGTAATGAAATATGCCATTGATAAATGTGTATATTCATAGGTTTGCTTTGTAGAAAAAATCAAGTTTTGGAAGCGAAAAATCGAAATCTGAAACTTCCCACTTTTAAATAATTCTGTGACAAGAAATTGAGTTCATTCTCGAAAATAAACGAAATTTATCACTTGTTTTCACGCTAAAATTTAATAAAAGTTATGTTTAACGAAAAATTGAGCATGAAATCTAAAAAAATCAGCAAGAGAAAATTGAAAACCGAAGAAAAGTATAAGAAAAAATAGCAAAAAAACTTTTGCGCGTGACGTTGGGTGTGCGCGTACGCAAACACGCTCGAGCCTACCGGCACGCGCAAATGCACAGAATCGGTCGGGCGCCGACCGACCGGTCGGCTGGGTCGGCGGACGGTCGGTCGGCTAAATTTCCCGACCGAATGGAACCCTTAGTTATGGGTGCTTTGAAAAGTTTGAAGTTTGAAAGCTCACCATGACGCTCAAATTCAAAATAGAGTTCTGAAATTAGACATGCTTTTAGCTCAACGTTCTCTCTATCACTGCGCCAATTTTCAACTTTTTATCATCATTTTCCACCGAGTTGGGCACATCCTTCTGAGCCGCACCTTCCTTCCCCAACTCACCCGTCCCTTGCGAACCAAATCCGCCAGTTTGAAGCATTGAATAATATATGCTGCATGGTGTGCAGTTTCAAACGGAAGATCCCGAGCTTGTTTTATGATGCTGCATGCAGCATCATAATTACCCTTCTTGATATTGGCACGGATTCGAGCGCCGGCACTGGTTTCAATTTTGAAGCCAGTTTCTTCGACGAGGGCTTCCACGGAGTTTCTGGGAATTTGGATTTTGAATTTGTAGTATTAGGACGTTTGGCAACTATGACATTTTGCAACTATGCCATTTCGCAACCAGTGAAGTCATTGAAACTGATAACTTGAACTAGTAGAGCTCTTACAAGGCAAATAGCCTACTATTTAAAATAGTTGCAAAACGACCGGTTGCGAAACGTCCTAGGGCCAAATACTCTATTTTTTTTCTTTGTTTTTGTCTCTTACTACGTTTTGCACAATTTTTAGCAATATTTTACATTTTTTTTAATTTTCAAACAAAAACTTTTTTGAAGAAGTTTTTTGAAAACTCACTTCAATCCAATATTATCCAAGAATTGTGCGATTATCCGAATAGTAGCCTTATCGTATTTTCCGACTTCCAAAGGAAGGGGTTGCTTCACGATTTCACGTTCATCTGGATCCTCTTGGGAACGAGGGGAGAGTTGCTGGAATTTTAAAGGGATTATTATATGATTCCAAACTTTTTTTATCAAATTTTTGGATCATTACTTTACTATAATATAATTTGACCACTTTTGTCACTTGAAAAAATTTTCATCAACATTTGAAATGAGATGAAAATCTATTAGGGATTCGAGGAACCCACTCAAAAATTTTCAGAGAGATCAAACGGTTGGCACTTCCATTTTGAGTCCCACAAATCTGTCATTGTTGTCAGATAGACAAAAATTGATATTTTCTGTGGTTATTGTACCTAGGTTACTGTCCTCATAAATTCAGTGTCATAATCTCCAAAACTCACCGCATTGGTTTGCAGACGTTGCGCCACCGAAACACGTCCTTTCTTGCCTCCTCCCTTTCTACCATTTGTATTAGCTTCATCGAGAGTCATTCTGAAAATTAAGCCGGTAAGCCTAAGCCTCTAAGCCTAAGCCTTTAAGCCTAAGCCTCTAAGCCTAAGCCTCTAAACCTAAGCCTCTAAGCCTAAGCCTCTAAGCCTAAGCCTCTAAGCCTAAGCCTCTAAGCCTAAGCCTCTAAGCCTAAGCCTCTATGCCTAAGCCTCTAAACCTAAGCCTCTAAGCCTAAGCCTCTAAGCCTAAGCCTCTGAGCCTAAGCCTCTAAGCCTAAGCCTCTGAGCCTAAGCCTCTAAGCCTAAGCCTCTGAGCCTAAGCCTCTAAGCCTAAGCCTCTAAGCCTAAGCCTCTAAGCCTAAGCCTCTAAGCCTAAGCCTCTAAGCCTAAGCTTCTAAACCTAAGCCTCTAAGCCTAAGCCTCTAAGCCTTACCTCCGCCGTTTAACGGGAACAGCGGCTGGCTCGTCAGCCTCGTCGCCGCTACTTGTTCGAACCACTTTGAGTTTTGATGTTATGCGGTGTGGTGTGGGGACAAACGCTTTGTCGACCACCACCTCACCGTCTACTGCTCTACAGGAATATTACAAAAAATTAGAGAATAATTCGATGAGTCCAGAGGTTATTTGGAGTTGTTGGATAACATTAGAATAAAATATACAGTTTTTTATACGATTTTTTGTGGAGGAAGATTCCTTATTACAGTTTCTTCCAATAATTGAGAAAAAGAATGGAATAATATAGATGGAAAGTGTTGTTTGGGGAAACAGAGAAAGAAGGAAAAGTGTCCCCTCAGCTGACTATTGAACGATGGAGAGAGAGAGAAGAGAAACAGAGAAAAAGAGAAGAAAAGAGGGAATGGAGGAACAGAGAACATTGAGAGATGAGAAGAACTATTAGGCCAGTCTCAGTAAATGTCAGTCCTGGCTGAATTTTCCTGATTTTTTGGCTGCGATATCTCGGCACGAAAATTCTACAGTAATATATTAAAATTTAAAGGAACATACCCTGATTTTCAGGTCGATTTTTTAATTTGTCCTGTTTTTCGAACGATTTTCAACAAATTTCGGAGGGAAATTTATTGAAAATCGTTTGAAAAACATGAAGAATTAAAAATTTACCTAAAAATCCGGGTTTGTTCCTTTGAATTTCGATATATTACTGTAGCATTTTCGTGCCGAGATATCGCAGCCAAAAAATCACGGAAATTCAGTCAGAACTCTCATTTATTGAGATCACCATAATACGGCAGTCTCAATGAGTCCTGGCTGAATTTGCCGGATTTTTTGGCTGCGATATCTCGGCACGAAAATGCTACAGTAATATATTAAAATTTAAAGGAACATATGCTGATTTTCAGTTCAATTTTTTATTTTTCATGTTTTTCGAACTATTTTCAACAAATTTCGGAGTGAAATGTTATTTTTTGCTTTGAAATTTGTTGAAAATCGTACGAAAAACATGAAAAATCCAACAATCGACCTGAAAATCAGGGTATGTTCCTTTAAACTTTAATATATTACTGTAGCATTTTCGCGCCGAGATATCGCAGCAAAAAAATCACGGAAATTCAGTCAGGACTGCAACTCATTCAAATGTGAATAACTTTTTTCAGGGAAATCGGATAAAAATACGGTCAACAGAAAAATTGTTCCTTATTAAAAAAGCTATCGATTGGTGGAAAAATCGTCAAATTTTATACAAAAATAACAAAGTTACGACTTGTGTATCCGAAGAATTGCCAATTTCGCCAGTTTTTTTGGCGTAACTCTATGAATTTTCTATTAAATTTGACGGTTTTTTCACGAAACGATAGCTTTTTAATAAGGAACATTTTTTCTGTTGACCGTATCTTTATCCGATTTCCCTGAAAAAAGTTATTCACATTTGAATGAGTTGTCGAAAGTTCGTTACCTGGCTAACGATTCTAAAATCGTTTCATGTGGAAGAGTTCCTAAAAATATGAAAAGAACAAAGTGTATAGAAGCATATTTATTCAAATAATCAAAAAGATAATTAGTGAAAGCGGAACTTTCAAGTTGTCCACGAGGCGTACACGGAACTCAAATTATCGTCGAGTTTTTCGCATCTTCGAATCGTCCAATTGGAGAAAAATGAGTCTTGCTGAATTTTGCTGATTTCGCTGCAGCGATATTTCACCACGAAAATGCTACAGTAAAATATTAAAATTTAAAGGAACATGTCGTGATTTTCAAGACAATTTTCAATTTTTAAAAGTTTTTGAGCGATTTTCAACAAAAATTTGTTGAAAATCGCACGAAAAACGAAAAAAATTGAAAAACTCACTCGAAAATCTCGGTTATGCTCCTTTAAATTTCAATATTTTACTGTAGCATTTTCGTGGTGAAATATTTTTCAGGTTTCAGGTTTTTCTTCAATTTTTCGCGATTTTCATGATTTTTTGTACATTTTTAGGTGAAAATTGGGTTTTTAATCGATATTTTTGATCAGAAACAGTCCAAATTTAATAAAAATCAAGGAAAAACCAAACCTTTTCGTTTTTTGGATGGATTTTCTTCATTTTTTCCTGATTTTTAGATATTTTTCGGTGAAATTGGGTTTTTTCATCGATTTTCAGGCAAAATCACTCAAAAATCACAAAAAATCTCCGAAAACCATAAATTTTCTCGATTTTCGATTTTCAGGATTTTCAATGGATTTTCTTCAATTTTTCGCGATTTTCATGATTTTTTTAAATTTTTATGTGAAAATTGGGTTTTTTCATCGATGTTTCACTCAAAAACACTTAAAAAGTCACCAAAAATCAGGGAAAATCGAATTTTTTTCCTCTTTTTTTCGTTTTTGGATGAATTTTCTTCATTTTTTCTGTTTTTTAGACAATTTTTAATAAAACTTGTGGTTTTAATCGATTTTTCAGGCAAAATCACTCAAAAATCTCCGAAAACCATAAATTTTCTCGATTTTCGAATTTTCAGGATTTTCAATGGATTTTCTTCATTTTTTTTGCGATTTTCATGATTTTTTGTACATTTTTAGCTGAAAATTGGGTTTCAAATTGATTTTTTGATCTGAAACAGCCCAAAATTACTGAAAATCAAGGAAAAATCAAACTTTTTTTCATTTTTCCTGTTTTTTAGACATTTTTAGGTGAAAAATTCAATTTTTCATGGATTTTTCACTCAAAATCACTCAAAAATCACAAAAAATCTCCGAAAACCATAAATTTTCTCGATTTTCGATTTTCAGGATTTTCAATGGATTTTCTTCATTTTTTCGCGATTTTCATGATTTTTTGTACATTTTTAGGTAAAAATTGGGTTTTTTCATCGATTTTCCACTCAAAAACGCTTAAAAAGTCACCAGAAATCAAGGAAAATCGAATTTTTTTCCGTTTTTGGATGAATTTTCTTCTTTTTTTTCTGTTTTTTAGACATTTTTAGATGAAAAATCCAATTTTTCATAGATTTTTCACTCAAAAACACTCAAAATTCACCGAAAAGTCCAGAAAAACCATAAATTTTCACATTTTCTCATTTTCGAAACGATTTTTGGGCGCGAAGCCTCAACATTTTCGAATTTTTTCTCTGCGCTCTCTTCGGCGAGAGAGTGTGCGAAACGAAGAGACGCCGAGAAAAAGAGTGAGAATTCTCGCCCCATGGTGTGCGCGCGCATTTGTGTTATATTTTCTTTTGCGAATTTCCTCGATGATTTTTTGACTTTTTTCAGGTTTTCCAGCGAATTTTCGTGAGTTTTTATTGAAAAAATCGAATTTTTCATCAATTTTCACCCTGGAAAATTGGTTTTCTTTGATTTTTCATGAGATTTTGAATTTTTTATAAAGCTTCCCAAAAAATTTAAATTTCCATTAAAATTACTCATTTTTCTTGGAGAAAAATCGATTAATATTGCTTTAATAAATATTTCAAATAATTTGACACCAAAAAATCCAAAATTTATGCAAAATTTTTTTTTCGAAAATTTGAATTTTTATGGACCAAAAATTTCAAAATTTCCATTTTTCTGTTGCATTTATTGATGAAAGTCTTTATTTATTCATGAAAAATCGATAATTTTCAATTTTAACCCGGTGGATCAGAAAAATTCGGCTCGAGTTTCTCCCAGAGGGATTTGTCGGTCAGAAAAGTATTTAGAGACATCTTAAAGTCAGAATTTTCATTGAATTCGATAAAATAAGATGCTCTAAACTCTTTTCTGACCGACAAATCCCTCTGGAAGCAACTCGAGCCGATTTTTTTTCTGATCCACAGGGCTAAAATTGAAATTTTTTTGATTTTTCATGAATAAATAAAGGCTTTCATCAATAAATGCCACAGAAAAAAGTTAATTTTGAATGTTTTGAACCAAAAATTCAAAGTTTTGAAAAAAAATTTTTGCATAAATTTTTGATTTTCCGGGTCAAATTATATGAAATATTGATTAAAGCAATAATAATCGAGTTTTCTCCAGGAAAAACTAGTATTTTAGATGGAAATTTGAATTTTTTGAGAAACTTTATAAAAAATTCAAAATCTCATGAAATCTCGAGGCAAACCAATTTTCCGGGGTGAAAAATGACGAGAAATTCGATTTTTTCAATGAAATCTCACGGAAATTCGATGGAAACCCTAGGAAAATTCAAAAAATCGTCGAGGAAATTTTTGATTTTTCATCAATGAATGAAGGCTGTTATCGGCTCCGCGACGTTTCGAAAGTGTGACGTTCCGAAAGTGTGACATTTCGCAAGTGTGACATTTCGAAAGTGTGATAATTCACGAGTGCATAGTTTTGCCTTTGAAATTACACACTTTCGAAATGTCACACTTTCGAAACGTCGCACTTTCGAAACGTCGCACTTTCGAAACGTCACACTTTCGAAATGTCACACTTTCGAAACGTCACGGAGCCCTTTTATCAATAAATGCAGCGGAAAAAACGAAATGGTTGAATTTTTTGGTCCATAAAAATCCAAATTTTCGGAAAAATTTTGATTTTTTCCGGATCAATTTCTACTTTTCAGTGCATTTTTCGCTCAATTTGGCTTCAAACAATCCCAAAATATCTATTTTCCAGGCAATTTGCTCTAAATGAGAACTGAAGGTGCGTAGTACACAATCAGACAACATCACCATCGAAAATGGTAAAAAAAGCAAAAAAAAATCGAAAAACCTACAGTATTCCAGGCCCAAACCGGCGACAATCCGCCGTTCTACGAAGTGGGCACACTAGTCAGTGCGAAATTCAATGGAGCCTTTTGTGAGGCGAAGATACGAAAAGTGGACAAGAAAATCAAAGTTGGGGTGCGTAAAAACTCATTTTTCCATGAAAAAATAGCGAAAAAAGGCAATTTTTCATGAAAAAATAGCAAAAAAAACTCATTTTTCCCATGAAAAAACCCAAAATTTTGGGTTTGAATGGCGGAAAAACCATAAAAAACTCATTTTCCCATGAAAAAACCCGAAATTTTCAGATCAAACGTGACTTCCCTGCCACTGGTACGAAAGTCATCGAGGATAGGCACATTCCGGGCGTTCGGCTCGCCATTGGCACCGCCGTTGATGTCGTAGTGGACGGGGAGCGGGTGAAAGGGGTGATTAGTAATTTCAAGGATAGCAGTGTCTATCACGTTGGTGAGTTGCAAAAATTTAGGCAAAAAAAATGAAGGAAAAAAAGGTTCTCGGATCCAAAAAACGACGTTAAAATCACCAAATTTGGTCAAAAATGGTTCAAAATGCTCCGAAACTATCAAAATCGGTCCAAACCAGTTCAAAATAGCCCAAAATTGGTTCAAAATAGTCCAAATTTGGTCAAAAATCGTTTAAAATAATCCAATTTTGATTAAAATGATCTAATTTGGAAAATGGTTCAAAATGCTCCAAATTTGGTCCAAAATGATCAAAAATGGTCCGAAATGAGCCAAATTTAGTCAAAAATGGTCCAAAATGAGCCAAATTTGATCAAAAATGGTTCAGAATGCTCCAAAACTATCAAACATTGCCCAAAATTGGCCAGAATTGATCCAAAAACGGTTTAAATGGTCCAAATTTGGTAAAAAACCATTCAAAATGGTCCAAAATCGTTCAAAATGGTCCAAATTTGATGAAAATAGTCTAAAATGATCTAATTTGGAAAATGGTTCAAAATGAGCCAAATTTGGTCAAAAATGGTTCGAAATGCTCCGAAACTATCAAAATCGGTCCAAACCAGTTCAAAATAGCCCAAAATTGGCCCAAAATGGTCCAAATTTGGTCAAAAATTGTTCAAAATGGTCCAATTTTGATTAAAATGGTCTTAAATGATCTAATTTGGAAAATGGTTCAAAAATAGTCCAAATTTGATCCAAAATGATCAAAAATGAGCCAAATTTGATCCAAAATGATCAAAATGCTCCAAAACTATCAAAAATTGTCCGAAATTGGTCCAAAATGAGCCAAATTTAGCCCAAAATGGTTAAAAATGGCCCAAAACTATCAAAAATTGTAAAGACGTTCAAAAAGGTCCAAATTTGGTCCAAAAATGATCTAAAATTGATCCAAAATAATATTTTTAACTATTTTGGGGAATAGTTCAAAATAGTCCAAAATTAGCCAAATTTAGTCCAAAATATTTCAAATTTGATCAAAAATAGTTCAAAATGGTCCGAATTTGGACTAAAATGGTCCAAAATGAGCCAGATTTTGATCCAAAAGCGTTCAAAATAGTCCAAATTTGGTCAAAAATGGCTCAAAATGCTCCAAAACTATCAAAAATGGTCCGAAATTGGTCAAAAATGATCAAAAATTGTCCAAAATCGGTCCAAACCAGTTCAAAATGGTCCAAAATGATCAAAAATGGTCCAAAATGAGTAAAATTTGATCAAAAATGGTCCAATTATGATTACAATGGTCTAAAATGATCTAATTTGGAAAATGGTTCAAGATAGTCCAAATTTGGTTCAAAATGAGCCAAATTTAGTCCAAAATAGTTCAAAATAGCCCAAAATTGATCCAAAATGGTCTAAATTTGGTCAAAAATCGTTGAAAATGGTCCAACTTTGATATTCTAACCCTTTAACTCCAAAACTTTCAGTCTTCACCGATGGCGACAAGAAAACGCTGCGCCGCTCTCAAATCCTCATCCAAGGCGGTAAACACTTTGCATCCGAGCAAAATCTCGACTCGATGCCGCTCACGAATCCCGAACACTTCTTGGCGCCGGTCAAACGCGGCGGTGGTGGTGCCGGACCATCGACGTCGTCGCAGAAAACGTACGGAGGGCCTTTACAGAGAAAAATAGGCAAAAATTGACTGATTTGAGTCAGGAATCAACTTTCGGCGATGTTTCTAGGCGTCTCAATTTTTTATACAAAAATCGATTTCCTAGTAATTTTAAAGCAGAATCTCATTCATATAGAAAATGTTTATTTTGATCTGTGCATTACTGAGAAAAATGGGATTTTAAAAATATCACTGTTGAGACAGTGCAAATCGAAAAAAAGTGGAAATCGAAAAAATTACGAATCGAAAAGAATTTGCAAAAGTTTTATGCACTATTACGTCAGAATGCACCTAGAACACTAAAAAATGCAATAGACCGTATTTTTAATGGAGGATTTCGACTTAAAAATGAATTGTCTTTAAAATGTGCTAAAAATTGTGCAGATTACGATAATCGAAGTGAAATAGCTTGAAAAAAATCGTAGCGCTCAAAAAACGCGATCGCCGGTGCTCAAAGTGATCCCAAATGGAAGAGAAATTCCGGAGTTGCAATCAGGGCCGAAACGGGCCGGTGCGGGCCGGCGATTTTCTCCCCTTCTAAATTGAGATTTTCAAGTCAAGATTTATATGAAAATGTGGAACTCGATGAGATCTACAAAGTGGTAGTTAGAATATCTGAATTCCGTGTCTATAATTTCCGTAAAACGTCGAAAAGTGGACGAGCCGGAGATTTCGGACATGGAAATATGCAGACATGGAATTCAGATATTCTAACTACCACTTTGTAGATCTCATCGAGTTCTTCATTTTCATATAAATTTTGACTTGAAAATCTCAATTTAGAAGGGGAGAAAATCGCCGGCCCGGATTGAATTTCCGGAATTTCTCTTCGATTTTTTCAAATTTCTCCTCCATTTGGTATCACTTTGAGCCTCGGCGATCGCTTTTTTTGAGCGCTACGATTTTTTAAAGCTATTTCACTTCGATATTCGTAATCTACACAACTATTAGCACATTTTGAAGATTATTCATTTTTGAGTCGGAATCTTCCTTTAAAAATACGGGTTACTGTATTTTTTAGTGTTCTAGGTGCATTCTGACGTAATGGTGTATAAAACTTTTGCAAATTCTTTCCGATTCGTAATTTTTTTCGATATCCATTTTTTCCCGATTTGCAAGGTCTCAACAGTGGTATTTTTAAAATCCCATTTTTCTCAGTTGTGACGAGATCAAAATAAATGTTTTCTATATGAATCTATAGCTGAGATTCTTCTTTAAAGTTTGGGGAAACCCGATTTTCGAATAAAAAATTGAGACGTCTAGAAACATCGCAGAAAGTTGATGTCTGGGCAAAAAATAGTGAGATTCTAAAAATTTTGAATTTTTGAAACTGGCAATCTAGGATTCCAAGTTTCAGGAATCGAGCGTCAGAATCCGAAGAAGAAGAAGCAGAGGAAGACAAAGATGACGTCACTGAGCAACCATCAACATCGGAGCCCAAGCGAGATGAGCCGCCCGAGCCGAGGGTCTCAATTTCAAGCGATGAAGGTGCGATTTTCAGAAGAAGTACATCTCGTGATACTGCAAATAAAGGTCGGAAGCCGAAGGGACGGGGAAAAGGCGTCAAATCGAGGAAGAAAGAAGCGGCGAAGAAGGCGTTAGCTTTGAAAATTATGGAGAGATCCAAGATCGCCAAAAAATTAGCCAAGAAGAAGTGGAAAAAGGCGAAACGCTCGATAATGGGAGTCAAATCTCGGCGTTTTTTTCGCTCGCGATCGCTATAAGACACGAAGATTTACGACGAGCTACAAGGGTGTGAGCCCAAAACTCGCTCGGCGAGCTAAACAATTGCGAGTTTCCGAAGAGTTTGTCCGATTAATGAAACGTCTCCGAACAACGTTGAGATTCAGAAGTCTGCAGCTGCGGTGGTGTGCTAGTAAGCAGTACTTGTTGAGCTGTCGAGCTACGATTAAGCTGTTGCGAGACGAAGAAACGCGCGAGCGAGTTGGCCAGTGGCTCGCGCCACTGCGAAACGAGCGCAGAGAGTTTCGATTCGTTGTAGCGTATCGTGACCCGCGTTACGGTGGCCAGTTGAGGAGGATTGCGGAGGAGTTGGAGAGGGAAGAGGTACGGTTTTGAAGGAAAATTTTATAACCAATATGTAGAACTCGACGAGATCTACAAAATGATGTGCAAAACAACACAAAAAAATTGAAATTCGGGCTCCGCGACGTTTCGAAAGATGACGTTTCGAAATTGTGACGTTTCGCAAGTGTGACGTTTCGAAAGTGTGACGTTTCGCAAGTGTGACATTTCGAAAGTGTGACGTTTCGAAAGTGTGACGTTTCGCAAGTGTGACATTTCGAAAGTGTAACGTTTCGAAAGTGTGACGTTTCGCAAGTGTGACGTTTCGAAAGTGTGACGTTTCGCAAGTGTGACGTTTCGAAAGTGTGACGTTTCGCAAGTGTGTCATTTCAAAGGCAAAACTATGCATTCGTGAAATATCACACCTTCGAAATGTCACACTTGCGAAACGTCACACTTTCGAAATGTCACACTTGCGAAACGTCACACTTTCGAAACGTCGCGGAGCCAAATTATTACGACGGTATTTAGCTTCTTTTAATCGCTATCCGGTGTTCGAAAGCGAGACATTTCGAAAGTGGACATTTCGAAACCGCTGTAACGGGTGAAATTTCATATGGAAAAAGTTTGTTTTTTTTTTTTGCATATTTTTTCAAATTTTTGCATCAAAAATGAGGAATTAGCTTAAAATTTTGCATTTTTCAATTTAAGGCAGCGTAACATAATTATTGTTTTTTGTTGGTATTTTTACATGAATCGACGCAGAATTTTTGTGAGAACCATAAATCCTCTTGGAGCATCGTCTGAAAATGTCTAGTTTTTAATTTATAGGCCAAAAACAGGCTAAAAATTAGTACTGAGCTCAGTACTATTTTTTTCCTTTTTTTTTTTGGTTTATAAATCAAAAACTAGACATTTTCATAGTTTGCTCCAAGAGGATTTATGATTCTCACAAAAATTCTGCGTCGAATCATGTGAAAATCTCAACAAAAAATAATTATGTTACACCCCCTTTAATTGAAAAATACAAAATTTTAAGCTAATTCCTCATTTTTGATGCAAAAATTTGAAAAAAAATATGCAAAAAAGAACATACTTTTTCATTCGAAATTTCACCCGTTACAGCGGTTTCGAAATGTCCACTTTCGAAATGTCTCGCTTTCGAAATGCCGATATTTTGAAGGAGGATCCCGGGCAAAAATTTTTATTGCTTTAAAAGATGCAGATTTTTGCGCTGATTCCGAATATCACAACGAAAACGCTCAGAAACGCCTCTAACCGCTTCAAATAGACCCCATTAAAACCCGGAGGTGTCTCCGGTGGCCGTGGCCGAACTTCGCCGAAATGCGTGTAAAGTGGGCGGAGTCAGCCAATGAGCGCTCTCTAACGCGCGCGCGCCACTTCGGCGAAATTCGGCCACGGCCACCGGAGACACCTCCAGGTTTTGGGGGGCCTATTTGAAGCGGTTGGAGGCGTTTTTGAGCGTTTTCGTTATGATATTCGGAATCAGCGAAAAATTTTGCCCGGAATCCTCCTTTAAATCGAGAAAACTTGCATTCCATCTTACAGGACCACCCATCCACCGCTGCCAGTCTCGAAATGCCAGTCGAGAAGAAAAAGGGCTCACCGATTTACGAGCACTTTCTGGAGGTGGACTGGTATCCGGCGGTGCTGCTACCCGATGTGCACATCGAGAACGGACAACCACCCCGGCGGCGGGACATTCGGAATCTGATCGATGGATCAGTGCAGAGGGTCAACGAGGAGGATATGGTACCGTATGAATGGGTTCCCGATTTTGATCGGGGCGATTTGACGATGATCATTCGACGGCGAGAATCGGCGCATCGAGATGCCTTCAGACAGGCGTATCGGTTGATTTCGCAGATTCTGGGGAAAGGTAAGCCTGGCTTCGGATCCAGAAGCCGAGAAATCCTGATTCTGATATATAAATTTAGGAAAAAGTTACCCCATTAAATCCGTTGGTAGAAAATCGATAATAGCGCCCCTCCCCAGCGGCGAGAGACAGACATTAGACACAGACACGCATAGAAAGCAGCCCCGTATAAACATAAATATCGAAAGATTACCATCCCCGTTAAAATTGTTCCCGGAAGCGTTATTTTTTTGGCTCCGGGACATTTCGAAAGTGTGCGTTTTCGCCCAATTTTTAAAACCTTTCATATATTTTTTGTGCAAATTTAGACAAAAAGTTCAAAAAATTGAGCAAAGCGCGATTTCACACTTTCGAAATGTCCGCTTTCGAAATGTCTCACTTTCGAAATGTCCGCTTTCGAAATGTCCCGGAGTTTTTCTAGCCCGAAAATAAGGTTCCTAGGCCTCAAAAATTGCATTTTTACGATACACATTTTTTGCAATTTTCGAAAAAATTGTTGTAATTTTCCGATAATTTTTCACAATTTTTTGAAAATTTTTTGTCATTTTCCGCTTTAAAGGGACAAAAATGTTTGCTCCGGGACATTTCGAAAGAGGACGTTTCGAAAGTGAGACATCGCGCAAGTGTGACGTTTCGAAAGTAATCATACCAAGATTTGATGTCTTGAAAGCTAATTTTCAAGCCGAAATTCATTTTTTGAGATTCTGAGCTCTTTTTTTTCAGTAAAAATGCAATTTTTGAGGCCTAGGAACCTTATTTTCGGGCTAGAAAAACTCCGGGACATTTCGAAAGTAAGACATTTCGAAAGCGGACATTTCGAAAGTGTATAGAATCACGTTTTCCTAATTTTTTAAACTTTTCATATATTTTTTGTGCAAATCTAGACGAAAAGTTCGAAAATTTGAGCAAAAACGCGATTTCACACTTTCGAAACGTCTCACTTTCGAAATGTCTCTGAGCCGATTTTCAAGGCAAATTATCCTCTCCGCTGTAATATCTCAATTTTTTTTTTGAAAAAATTCACCTTTTTTAATGTCATCTGTATCTGAAATAGACAAATCCCTAATTTTCTTTTGTATTCCAGAACTGGACCACTCTACGATGCGAATCATGCTGGGCTTCAGCCACTGTCAAGTCGGATTACAGCCACTGAAAAAGAAGAAGACCAAAGAAATGAGGATCAAAACCGAGCGAGGCTTCCAGAAGGCACAAACTCGCCTTTCCACAAAGCTAAACATTCCGGACGTCATTGAAGATGCGAAGGAAGAAGAAGAAGAAGAGGATTCTGAAGACGAGAACGATGTGTCGGACGACGACTCGGATAGTTCCATCAGAAACGCGTCGACCGAGGTGAAGGATCGCTTCTTGGCAACACTGATGCAGTCGCACGATCAGAACGACACGATTTTGGACTCGAATCCGCAGATTCAGGGCTTCGATGTGGATCTTTTCTATTTGCACAGTTTGGCTCTGCAAATCGGCGCGCCGCGGAAGATCTATACGGCGAAACCGTGGAAACGATGGGCGAGGAAGCTGGTGCCCGAAGCCGTGAACGCTGGGCCGGAGCTCGAAGCGATGTTTAAAGTAGGGATTTCAGTTATTTTTTCTTGGCTCCGCGACGTTTCGAAAGTGTGATGTTTCGCAAGTGTGACATTTCGAAAGTGTGACATTTCACAATTGCAACGTTTTTCTTCGGAAAAGTCACACTTTCGAAACGTCGCGGAGCCTTTTTTTTATAGTACAGTATTTACGAAAATAACAAGATTTTTTGCACAAAAATCGTTTGAAAAATCGATTTCTCACATTTTCTCGGCTCCTGGGACATTTCGAAAGTGGAAAATCGCGTTTTTGTCCAATTTTCCAATTCTGAAAACTTGGCTCCGGGACATTTCGAAAGTAAGACATTTCGAAAGTAGACATTTCGAAAGTGTGAAATCGCGTTTTTGCCCCCAATTTTTGAAACTTTTCAGTAATTTTTTGTATACCGAAAATGTATACGAAAAGTTCAGAAAATTTAAAAAAACGGGATTTCAAACTTTCGAAATGTCTTACTTTCGAAATGTCTCGCTTTCGAAATGTCTTACTTTCGAAATGTCTCGCTTTCGAAATGTCTTACTTTCGAAATGTCTCGCTTTCGAAATGTCTTACTTTCGAAATGTCTCGCTTTCGAAATGTCTTACTTTCGAAATGTCTCGCTTTCGAAATGTCTTACTTTCGAAATGTCTCGCTTTCGAAATGTCTTACTTTCGAAATGTCCACTTTCGAAATGTCTCGCTTTCGAAATGTCTTACTTTCGAAATGTCCCGGAACCGAAAACTTTGGATCCTGAAAATTCTAGGTTTTGATAAATCTGGATTCTGAAATTTATCGATTCGAAAAATTCTGGAATCTGAAAATTGAAAATTTTAAAAATTCCGGATTCTAAAAACTTTAAATTCTGATATTTTTGGATTCTAATATTTTTGTATTTTGAAACATTTGGATTCTGGATTCTGAAAATTAAGGATCCTAAAAATTTTGGATCAAAAAATTTGCTCAAATTTATACGAATAAATCCAAAAATTAGAAAAAAAAACGGGATTTCAAACTTTCGAAATGTCCGCCTTCGAAATGTCCACTTTCGAAACGTCGCGGAGCATAAATTAACAAGATTTTTGCACAAAAATCGATTTTCAAGCTCTCATTTTTTCTATCCTATTTCAAAAATTGTAGAATTTTTCACTGATTCGAATGCACCTAATATCACTGCTCAAAACGCTGTGTAAAAATTTTTTGGCAATTTTATCCTAATTTTTTGTGCTGAAATTTCAAAAAGTCGCTTAAAATTGTTTTTTCCCGCCAAAAACGAGTCGAAACGGACCATTTTGAAGCGAGTTATGAGCGTTTGAAGTTTCAGTAAGAGAGACGCAGAGAAAGCAGACGCTCTCGCTGTCGAAGAGACGCAGAGAAACGAGACAGTGTCTGCGTCTCTCTAACTGCAACTTCAAACACTCATAACTCGCTTCAAAATGGTCCGTTTGGACTCGTTTTTGCGGTAGAAAACATTTTTGAGCGTATTTTTGAAATTACAGTGCAAAAAATTGCCAAAACAATTTTCTATACAGCGTTTTTTGAGCAGTGATATAAGGTGCATTCGAATCAGCGGAAAATTCTGCATTTTTTGGAATAGGTTAGAGAAATTGAGGCTTGAAAATCGATTTTTAACGATTTTTGTGCAAAAATATCGTTATTTTTGTAAATATTGGAATTGGGACGATAATTTAAGAAAATGTTTGAAAAATGACCGTAATCCTATCCTTTCAGAATTGCCTCGAGAGATACATGAATGTGAATGCGAAACTCTCATTCCCGATGGAACAAATGATGGTGACCAGCGAGCGGAGAGTGGTGCTCCCCGGGCAGTACTCGGAAAGTCGTAAGAAGCGTGAATCGGCTCTCGGGGCTCAGCAGCAGGCGCCACACGACACTCCGCGAGGCTCAGTGTCCGGTAGAGGAAGAGGCGGAGCCAAGACGGGACGTGGCGGAGGGCGAAAGCGAAAGGAGGGATCTATGGATAGTAATGGCGAGAGGAAACGGGCCCGACAAGAGGATAGCTCCAGGGCCACGACGAGCTCTCCGGGGCCATCGGAAGATCCTTCGGACCTGCGAGACGATGATCGAGACGACGACGTCTCTGTGACGGCGTCAGAAGAGTCGCGGAGCAAGAAGAAGACGCCCCGAGGCGCGCGCCGAGGCGACGAAGGCGGTGTGAAGAAGGGGCGGCCGCGGAAGAACGCGCAAGAAGTTCGGATGTCGAGGCCCGGCGGACGGAATGCCGATCGAGCGTTGCCAGTGGACCCGAATGATCCAGAGTATTGCAGAGCGAATGTGTGAGTTTGTCAGGGTTCTGTGACGTTTGGAAAGTGCGACATTTCGAAAGTGCGAAATTTTGAAAGCAAAAAATTTCGAACAGAGGTATTTTTCCCCAGAATGATTTGAAATTGTTGCTTTCGAAACGTCGCACTTTCGAAATGTCGCTTTTTTTTATTTTGAGCTCAAAAACACAAACTTCGACATGAAAAACGTCATTTTTGAGCTCAAAAACATAATTTTGACCACATTCTGACGTCTCCGTGACATTTCGAAGGCGGACATTTCGAAAGTGTGAAATCGCGTTTTTGCCCAATTTTTTGAATTTTTCGTATGCATTTGCTCAAAAAATATATGAAAATCTTCAAAAATTGGGCAAAAACGCGATTTCACACTTTCGAAATGCCCGCTTTCGAAATGTCACGGAGACGTCAGAATGTGGTCAAAATTATGTTTTGGAGCTCAAAAATGACGTTTTTAGGTCGAAATAACGTTTTTTTGAGGTCAAAATCAATGGTTTTGGGCTAAAAATTGATGGTTTTTTGGAGTCGAAATTTAAGTTTTTGAGCTCAAAAATGACGTTTTTTATGTCAAAATTTGTGTTTTTGAGCACAAAATAAAAAAAAGCGACATTTCGAAACTGTGACATTTCGAAAGTATGACGTTTCGAAACTGTGACATTTCGAAAGTATGACGTTTCGAAAGCGACAATTTCAAATCATTCTGGGGAAAAATACCTCTGTTCGAAATTTTTTGCTTTCGAAACGTCAGACTTTCGAAATGTCGCACTTTCGAAACGTCACTTTTTCAAAATATCAAACTTGCGGAACGTCGCACCTGCGAAACGTCGCATTTTCGAAAAGACACTGCGTTACTTTCGAAACGCCATACTTTTGAAACGTCGCAGTTTCAGGAAGTTGCACTATCGAAACATCGCGCTTGCGAAACGTCGCACTTTCAAATTGCCGCATTTCCGAAAAGTCGAACTTTCGAAACGTCGCACCTGCGAAACGTCGCATTTTCGAAAAGACACTGTGTTACTTTCGAAACGTCATACTTTCGAAACGTCGCACTTTCGAAACGTCGCACCTGCGAAGCGTCGCATTTTCGAAAAGACACTGTGTTACTTTCGAAACGTCATACTTTCGAATCGTCGAACTTTCGAAACGTCGCACCTGCGAAACGTCGCGTTTTCGAAAAGACACTGTGTTACTTTCGAAACGTCATACTTTCGAAACGTCGCACTTTCGAAAAGTCTTATTATCCAGCTTTTTTCAGCATCTCGTTCATCACGAAAAACAGCAAAATGCGCGCCTCCTACCAGGATCAATGGTTCAACGGAAACGCCATCGAAGTTCTGGAAGAGTTCTCGCTGGATCTTCTGAATTCCATGCTCAATATGCAAGACGCGATTCGCACACCGAACGAATCGGCGGCGAGAGATACGACGTTCCGCGAGGTTCACAACATGTGGCGTCAGATGAGCGCGAAGACTCACTATTCCGGCTGGAATTCTCGCTACGACGAATTCATGCCCTACGAGAAGTTGATGGTGACGACGAAGGATCAGTGGCGAGCGCGACGGCGGTTTCGCAAGCTTCCCGGCGGCGAGCGGCTTCGCGCGGAGACTCTGGCGATTGTGGAGCGGCGATTTTGTAACGAGCGGGATTCGGTGGTGAAGCCCGACTATTTTCAGTTGGCGAAAGAGGCGTTCGCTTCGGATGAGTACGATGAGGAGGAGATGAAGAATATCGAGTTTATTATAAGGAGAGGAGGAGCTCGGCACGAGCCGCAGCAGCCGAGACGACGGAATGTGGGCTCGGATGAAGAATCGGAGGAAGAAGAGGTGGAAGGAAGGGAAGAGTCTGAAGAAGAAGAAGGACCCGAGGAAGAAGAAGAAGTCGAAGTACGCCAACATCGACAAGTCGTTCAACGGCGCTTATCAGACAACTCGCCGGAACTCGGCGAGCAATCCCCAACGCCATCCACGAGAAACTCCAGAGAAATCTCTCCAGAATCCGAGGAATCGTCGGGACTCCAACGGGAGCGCGACTCGCGGGAAGTGTCTGAAGAGATTGGTGTGGCTTCTAGAGAGCGATCTCGCTCGCCACGCTCGGAAGAAGCTGAAGAAGAGAGAGAAGAAGCTCCAGAAGAAGCGCCAGAAGAAGCGGAAGCCGAAGCGAGACCAGCAGCAGAGCTCTCAGATTCTGACGCCGATGAGCCCAGGTATCCGTCGATGCCAAGATCGCCAGTGGCCGTGGCCGAGGAACAGCCACAGAGCAGCGGCTCGGCTCAAGTGGAGGAAGTTGTAGATGCGGGTAGGTTTTTTTAAGTTTCTAGGCCCTCTAGGCCGGACAAGGCGAATTCCGGGCCGGCCCGGCTTGGCCCGCGGGTCGGATAGGGAAAAATTGGCTCCGTGACGTTTCGAAAGTGTGACGTTTCGAAAGTGTGACATTTCGAAAGTGTGACGTTTCGAAAGTAAGACATTTCGAAAGTGTGAAATCGCGTTTTTTCTAATTTTTGGAGCTTTTCGTATATTTTTGCGCAAATGTATACGAAAAAATCCAAAAATTGAGCAAAATCGCGATTTCACACTTTCGAAATGTCCACTTTCGAAATGTCTCGCTTTCGAAATGTCCCGGAGTTTATCTAGCGCAAAAATAAGTTTCCTAAGCCTAAAAATTGCATTTTTACTGAAAAAAAAGAGCTCAGAATCTCAAAAAATGAATTTCGGCTCGAAAATTAGCTTTCTAGACATCAAAAAATGATTTTTGCCCAGAAAAAAGGGTCCAGGACCTCGAAAAATGCATTCTGACTCGAAAACTAGCACTCTAAGCCTCAAAAATGCAATTTGACTGAAAAAAGAAGTCCAGAACATCAAAAAATAGTGGTTTTGACTCAAAAATTAGCTTTCTAGACTTCAAAAATTGCATTTTTAACCGAAAAAAAGAAGTCCAGAACCTCAAAAATTATGGCAGAAAATTTTCAATCATCCACCGTCTCTCCTATTTGAAAATTTTTTTTGAATTTTGGCATACTGTAGTTTGCAGTTCGGAATTCAAATCGAGGTGATTCATAAATCTATACAATGACCAGTTTCCCGTCCATAAAAACCTACTTTTCCATGACATTTTCTACTATGACATTTTAAAAACTTTCCCACTCTATTTTCGATTCGATTAATGTAACCTTTTTTTTTGCAGAACCACTACGCAGTCCTCAACCATCCACGTCTGCCGCCGGCCCGAACACCACCCCACTATTCCCGCCTTCAAATCCCCTTCAAACATCGGGCCCTCTAACTCTCGACTCTGTGGCTCAATCGGGTCCACTCGAAGTCCAGAAAGACGACGTGCCGCCGCCATCACATGACAACCGCGCGCGTAGCAACACGCTGACGTCCGTGGAGCGCCCCGGCAAACGACCGCGCCGTGCCAGCGAGCGTTCGGTGGCCGACGAGTCCGTCGCCAAGCGAAACTTGCTTCAACCACAATTCTCATCGGGAGCTCTCACGCTGGACACTGTCAAGCTCGCCCAGGAGACCTCCGGCCCCATTGTGCCGTTGTCGGTGGCCCGAGGCGGCGGTGGCGCAAGAAGGAATACGGCGTCTCCGCAAATATCCAACGCTGGGCCGCTCACCACATCCGGTCCACTCACGCTGGCTTCAACTAGTTCTACTGAGCCTCTTTTGGTGGCAAACGCTCCGATTCCTCCGCCGAAGCCGCAGATTGGAAGGCCACGGAAGTCGGTGGTCCCAGTTTTGGTGGCTCCACAAGAAGACGTCGAGGAGCCTGTAGCAGTACCAGCTCCCGAGATTCGCGCCAGAAGTCCAACACCAGAGGCTCCGCCAGAAGAACCAGAGCCGGAGCCAGTTGTAACACCGCGGCCCCCCGTGGCGGCGGCGGCTCAACGCGGAGGGCCCCGAAGGAAGCGGGGACGTGGCGGCTTCGCGGCCCAACGAGCTCCCAAAGTTGCGAAGAGAAGCGTCGCTCAACAACTCGACGATCTTGACGACGATGATGAGCGAGCCGAAGCGGCGACACCGCAAACCACAGGAGGACACCCGCGCGGCGAGGGTTTTGTCGCGCAGAAGAATCGAATGGCCGCGGAGATGGAGGCCGAGGGAACGAGCCGGAACTATCATGAGCTGGAGCTCGACGATCTTGACGAGCTTTTGATCAAGTCGACAGCGGCGGACCAGATGTTGGTGCTCGAGGAGAAGAGTGCCGAGTTGAGAGAGTACTTTCAACAGATTCGATACGATTTCGCGCAGTTGGATAAGCATTATAAGCGGTCGAATGAGAGGTTGAGGAGTGAGTTTTGATAAATTGATTGTCAGTTTCAAAAGTGAAAATTCTCTGACAAGGGGCTTCCTCGAACTCTTGAGTTGAACTTTTTCTGAAACTTTGGTCCTAGACTAAGTTGACCCTGAAAAGCCCAAATCTGCAATAAAAAGTGGCCAAATGTTCACGCAACTCAAGATATGAGCCCTCAAAGTTGCAGCCAACACTAAAATTGGGGTACTTTGAGGACCCATATCTCAGCTCAAAATCACTCTCAGAGTGTCTAATTTCTTGTTTTAAACTTGGAATTTGATGTTTAACAATTCCCAATACTTTTTGAACAAAAAATTTTTGAGCCAAAACTTTGAAATTTTGCCACCATTTGGGTGGGAAATTTTTCGATCAATCTGGAGTTACCAACTTTATTTTTCCAATTCCCTAAATGATGGAATAAAACAAACTGTATATATTTGTAACAAAGGGTTTAAAAGTTTCATGACATTTTCCGAACTTTTTTTTTACTTGGCTGACCTGGTTAGGTCCAAAAACCTTCTAGGGTTTTCAGCCATCATTTGACCTATAAGAAGGTTCGTAACCGACAGAAAAATACATGAAATTTATGAAAACTTTTTTGCAAACATTTATCTGTTGATTCCAACTTTCAATCAGCAAATTGTACGAAAAGAAATGGCAAAACTAGCAATCAGCACCCATTTGGTCGGAAATTTTCGTTGTTCTGGCTCAATTTTTTTTTCTACAAAAAAGTATAGGACATTGTTTATTATAAAATTCTGAGTACAAAACAAAAAACTAGACCTTCTGAAAGTGATTTTGAGCAAAGTTATGGGTCCTCAAAGTACCCCAAAAGCACTGTTGGCTGCAACTTTGAGGGCTCATAGCTTGAGTTACGTGAACATTTGGCCACTTTTTATTGCAGATTTGGGCTTTTCAGGGTCAACTTAGTCTAAGACCGAAGTTTCAGAAAAAGTTCAACTCAAGAGTTCGAGGAAGCCCCTTGTGAAAAAGCCCATGCACGGTCTCCTACGCGTGAAATTTTAAAAAGTTTTGTTTTTTGGCTGTGTCTGTTTTTTTGGAGAGAATACTTTCTGTGATTTCAGGAATCTTCTCAGGTGTCAAATGAGCCTATCTGTAGCTAGAAACTTCCGGAAAAAAGGGATTGATATAGAAAATACTGGGAATTTTCAGTTTGGCATGTTTTTAGAGCTAGAAATCAGCGAGAAGCCACAACTTTTTTGATCTAGGTTAAAAGAAAAAACTCAAAATCGCTTTATCAAAAATCGGACCAGACAGTTTTTAGACAATTGAGCCAAGAGTGTGATGCAACATGAATTGAACGATTTGAGTCAAAACTGACAGACTAGATATCAAAACCATTTCAGTACAAAATACTCGATTTTGAGACTAAATCTGGATGATCTCGGAAACTAAGCCACTTGCAAGAAAATCGCTCACTGAAAAGTTGCGCAGTATCCTTGCGCTTCTTTTGAGCCATCTTACCTTCCGATCGATCCACAACGAAAAGTGTTAATACAGTTTTCGTGGAGCCTCTGTGCTGATAAATTAATTGTTCAGTGCGGATTGGGCTTTTTTAGGACCACATGCCTTTTTTCGTTTTTTTAAAACACGTCTGGAGATCGTTCTGGGAAAGATGGCTATGATTTCTGGATCTTTTTTCAGTAAGTATGACAGAAGAACTTTATCAACACAGAGGCTCCACGAAAACTGTATTAACACTTTTCGTTGTGGATCGATCGGAAGGTAAGATGGCTCAAAAGAAGCGCAAGGATACTGCGCAACTTTTCAGTGAGCGATTTTCTTGCAAGTGGCTTAGTTTCCGAGATCATCCAGATTTAGTCTCAAAATCGAGTATTTTGTACTGAAATGGTTTTGATATCTAGTCTGTCAGTTTTGACTCAAATCGTTCAATTCATGTTGCATCACACTCTTGGCTCAATTGTCTAAAAACTGTCTGGTCCGATTTTTGATAAAGCGATTTTGAGTTTTTTTCTTTTAACCTAGATCAAAAAAGTTGTGGCTTCTCGCTGATTTCTAGCTCTAAAAACATGCCAAACTGAAAATTCCCAGTATTTTCTATATCAATCCCTTTTTTTCCGGAAGTTTCTAGCTACAGATAGGCTCATTTGACACCTGAGAAGATTCCTGAAATCACAGAAAGTATTCTCTCCAAAAAAACAGACACAGCCAAAAAACAAAACTTTTTAAAATTTCACGCGTAGGAGACCGTGCACTGTTGAGACCGTGCAAATCGGAAAAAATGGGAATCAGCAAAAAATTACGAAGCGAAAAGAATTTTCAAACGTTTTATACACCATCACAGCAGAATGCACCTAAAACACTGAAAAATACAGTAAACCGTATTTTTAAAAGAGGATTCCGACCCAAAAATGAATTGTCTTCAAAATGTGCTAAAAGTTGTGTAGATAACGAATATCGAAGTGAAACAGCTCGAAAAAAATCGTAGCGATCAAAAAACGCGATCGCCGAGGCTCAAATTGATACCAAATGGAAGAGAAATTTGAAAAAATGGAAGAGAAATTCCGAAGTTGCAATCAGGGCCGAAACGGGCCGGCGATTTTCTCCCTTCTAAATTGAGATTTTCAAGTCAAAATTTATATGAAAATGCAGAACTCGATGAGATCTACAAAGTGGTAGTTAGAATATCTGAATTCCATGTCTGTATGTTCCGTAAAACGTCGAAAAGTGGACGGGCCGAGCTCACACGGGCCGAAATCTCCGGCCCGTCCACTTTTCGACGTTTTACGGAACATACAGACATGGAATTCAGATATTCTAACTACCACTTTGTAGATCTCATCGAGTTCTGCATTTTCATATAAATTTTGACTTGAAAATCTCAATTTAGAAGGGAGAAAATCGCCGGCCCGCACCGGCCCGTTTCGGCCCGGATTGAATCTTCGGAATTTCTCTTCGATTTTTTCAAATTTCTCTTCCATTTGGGATCACTTTGAGCACCGGCGATCGCGTTTTTTGAGCGCTACGATTTTTTTTCAAGCTATTTCACTTCGATATTCGTAATCTACACAATTTTTTGCACATTTTAAAGAAGATTCATTTTTCGGTCGGAATCCTCCTTTTAAAGTACGGGTTACTGTATTTTTTAGTGTTTTAGGTGCATTCTGACGTTGTGGTGTATAGAACGTTTGCAAATTCTTTTCGATTCGTAATTTTTTTTTCGATATCCATTTTTTTCCGATTTGCACTATCTCAACAGTGATATTTTTAAAATCCCGTTTTTCTCAGTAATGCACAGATCAAAATAAACTTTTTCTATATGAATCGATTGCTGAGATTCTGCTTTAAAATTACTAGAAAATCGATTTTCGAATAAAAAATTGGGACGCCTAGAAACATCGCCGAAAGTTGAGACCCAAGTGCAAAAATTGTGAGATTTTGGAGTTAGAGGGCTTTTTCAGAAACATTTTCAATTTTGAGCACAAATCCGAAGAAAAAAATTCAATTTTTTTCCAGAACGTAAAGAAGCCGAAGAAGCGTCTACCGAATCCTCGAGCAACGCGACCCCCTCCACATCGGGATACGTCGGAGCCAACTGAATCTGAGCCATCATCAGCTATTTTTAATTTTTAAAATTTTCCAATTTTTCTTGTTGCATTTTTTCTATGTGTTAAATGTCATCCTGATACTCTTTCCCCCTATCCGAGAAAAAATCTTCATAGGATCTCCAATTATTGATTTTTTTTGTGTTATGTATCTCATTATTATTATGGCTCCGTGACATTTCGAAATTTACTTTCGAAACGTCACACTTTCGAAATGTCGCGGAGCCACCAAATCCCGTCTAGTTTTGTTGTTCTCTAGTCGTGTTTAGCTGTTTTACACAAAAAAAGGCTTCGGGACATTTCGAAAGTGCGACGTTTCGAAAGTGTAATTTCACACTTTCGAAATGTCCCGGAGCCAAAAAAAAGCTAGAATTCCTAGGAGCACCACCACCATCTGACAAATGAAATCTCGCGAAAATTTGCTATTATTATTCGATTATTCTAGACATTTATACTCAATTCTAACCATTCTAGCCTTTCAATTTGTTAAAAATGCGCCTTTTTTTCCATATTTCACTTTTTCACCCCCCTCCAAATACGGTGCTCTCTCCAAGAATGAACAGTGGTCTTGTTTTTTGTTTTTTTAGCGATTTTAATGGGGTTAGAGCCTGAAAAGTATTTTTTTTTGTTAAAAATTAATTTTTTGTCAAAAAAATGCGCATTTTTTTTGGATGACCATCTACAATGTGTACATATTCGATCGTGAGGGAAACTGTCTCTACTATGACGAGTGGTTCCGGACGAAACAGTCGGGACTGGCGCCGATTCAAGAGTATAAACTCGTGTTTGGAATGATGCTCTCGATGAAGTCGTTCGTAGATCGGTTGGCTACGAACGACTCGAATCAGACGGTTAATTATTATAAGTGAGGGGTTTTGACTCTTTAAACTTAAAAAAAATTTTTAAAAATTAAAATTTTTTTTTTAATTTTAAAAATTTTTAAAAAAGATTTTTCTAGCGATTCTTATATTAAAGTGTAGATCTCAATGAGATCTACATTTTGGTATAATTTTTGCCTGAAAAAAATCTGGCTCCGCGACGTTTCGAAGGCAACAAAAATTTCCAGCCATTCTGTGGGGGAAAATACCTCTGAATACAGTAGGCACTGTACTGAGAGGCATCTTTCCCCAGAATGATTTGAAATGTTTGCCTTCGAAACGTCGCATTTGCGAAATGTCTCCGAGTTCAAAATTCGATTTTAAAGGAGGATTCCGACCCGAAAATGAATTATCTTTAAAATGTGCTAAAATTTGTGTAGATTGCGATAATCGAAATGAAACAGCTTGAAAAAAATCGAAACGCTCAAAAAACGCGATCGCCGAGGCTCAAAGTGATCCCAAATGGAAGAGAAATTCCAAAGTTGCAATCCGGGCCGGTGCGGGCCGGCGATTTTCTCCCCTCTAATTTGAGATTTTCAAGACAAAATTTATATGAAAATGTAGAACTCGATGAGATCTACAAAGTGGTAGTTAGAATATCTGAATCCCGTGTCTATAATTTCCGTAAAACGTCGAAAAGTGGACGGGCCGGAGATTTCGGACATGGAAATATGCAGACACGGGATTCAGATATTCTAACTACCATTCTGTAGATCTCATCGAGTTCCACATTTTCATATAAATTTTGACTTGAAAACCTCAAATTAGAGGGGAGAAAATCGCCGGCCCGTTTCGGCCCGGATTGCAACTTTGGAATTTCTCTCCCATTTGGGATCACTTTGAGCCTCGGCGATCGCGTTTTTTGAGCGCTACGATTTTTTTCGAGCTGTTTCACTTCGATTATCGCAATCTACACAAATTTTAGCACATTTTAAAGATAATTCATCTTTGGGTCGGAATCCTCCTTTAAATTAGCGATACCTCCCCCCAAACCAATCCAATTCCCTTCCAGAACCTCCGCCTACAAAATGACGTTTCTCGAGTCGGCGACAGGCATCAAAATCATTCTGAACACGGATCCGAACGCGACGGGCATTCGAGACCTCCTCCATCGAATCTATCAGGCGTGGACGGAGACGGCGAACAGTGCGGCGAATCTCGAATTTTTCGCAGCGAAGAATCCGCCGAATGAGAGTTTTTTGAAGAGTCGAGTGAGGGATATTGTGATGAAGCATCAAGCATATGTTTGAAATTTTGTGAATAAGTTAGTGTTTGAAATGAAAAAAATGAATCAAAATCGATCGGAAGTGTCTGGAACTGTCATTACATATTTACGGTTTTCTGAAAATTTTTTTGCAAAATAGTTTTTTTTTATTCGAAAATTTTTTAAATTTCAAATTGATTTCACAACAATAACAATAACAATGACGTTTACTGTTTATTTTTGTAAACGATTCTTGTTTTTTTTTCCTTCTTCTTATTTTTTTTGCCATTTTGCCTCTAACAAAATGGCCTTGAAAAAATGGCATATGTTGCGGGCTGTTTTAAAGTAGGATTACAGTCATTTTTTTTATTTTCTCAAATGATCGTCCCAATTCCATTATTTACGAAAATAACAATATTTTTGCACAAAAATCGTTAAAAGTCGAGAAAATCGATTTTCAAAACGCCAACTTACATTTTTTCTAACCTATTGCAATGAATGTAGAATTTTTCGCTGATTCGAATGCACCTAGTATCGTTGCTCAAAACGCAAAATAAAAATTTTTATGAACAAATTTTCAATTGTCGCGCCGACCGCTGTCGACGTATGAGCCGGCAGCGGCGAGCGCGACAGCAAATTTAAGTCGGCAGCGGGCGGCGCGACAAAGTGCAATTTTGTTCATATGTTCTTTGTATTGCGTTTTGAGCAGCGATATTAGGTGCGTTCGAATCAGCGAAAAATTCCACATTCAGTGAAATAGGTTAGAAAAAAATGTAAGTTGGCGTTTTGAAAATCGATTTTCTCGAGTTTTAACGATTTTTGTGCAAAAATATTGTTATTTTCGTAAATAATGGAATTGGGACGATCATTTGAGAAAATAAAAAAAATGACTGTAATCCTACTTTAAGAATGTTTTAAAGGAGGATTCCGGGCAAAAATTTTTATTGCTTTAAAAGATGCAGAATTTTGCGCTGATTCAAGTTCAAAAAATTAAGCGATGAAGGAATTTTACACTTTCCGAATGTCCCGAAGCCAAATTACCATTCTAAAGGCCAAAAATTATTTGACAGTTTCTCAAACTTTGACAAAAGAGTCGAAATTTGACTTTAAAGTGGAATTTCAGTCATTTTTATTTTTACTTAAATTATCGTCCCAATTCCAGTATTTACGAAAACAACAATATTTTTGCATAAAATCGATAGGCCTCGAGAAAATCGATTTTCAAATCGCAAATTTACATTTTTTTCTAACCTATTTCCATGAATGCAGAATTTTTCGCTGATTCAAATGCGCTCAATTTCGTCGCTCAAAACGCTGTAAAAATATTTTTTAAGTGATTTTTTTCATTTTTTTTGTACTGAAATTTTAAGAATTCCCTCTAAAATGTTTTCTACCGCAAAAACGAGTTCAAACAAACCATTTTGAAGCGAGTTATGAGCGTTTGAAGTTTCAGTGAGAGAGAGAGACGCAGAGAAAGCAGACACTCTCGTTGCCAAAGAGACGCAGAGAAACGAGACAGTGTCTGCGTCTCTCTCTCACTGAAACTTCAAACGCTCATAACTCGCTTCAAAATGGTCCGTTTGAACTCGTTTTTGCGGTTGAAAACATTTTAGAGGGAATTCTTGAAATTTCAGTACAAAACATGGAAAAAAATTGCCAAAAAAATTTCTACAGCGTTTTGAGCGACGATTTTAGGTGCATTCGAACCAGCAAAAAATTCTACATTCGTTGAAATATGCTAGAAAAAATGTAAGTTGGCGTTTTGAAAATCGATTTTCTCGAGTTTTAACGATTTTTGTGCAAAAATAATGTTATTTTCGTAGATACTAGCATTGGGATGATCAATTGAGCAGAAAGAAAAAATGACTGGAATCTACAGTATCCCTCATTTCCATTTTCAGCCGTCTTCTCCCCCTGCAACATCTCCAAAAAAGACCAAGCGATTCGTCATTGAAATTCTGCTCTATCTTTCTCCCTTGTGACTCTTTCTCTTTTTTTTCTATATTTTGTTGTCTTTTTTCTTTTTGTCTCTCGATTTCCCCCACTATTTCCTCTGCCCCTCTTCTATATGTTAACTCAATTTTTGTTTGGGTCTGTAATAGAGAAGAGACGCAGAGAAATAGAAAAAAGAGTTTCGCAATTCTGGAAATTTCTGAATTTCTAGTCGATTTTTTCATTTTTTTTTTCACTGTGTTATTTGTTTCTCTGTGTCTCTTATCATTGATTTGACCCAGTTTTTGATTATTTTTCCGCTTCCCCATTCCATAATAATATATGTATTTATTTTTAATGTGTCAATATTTTTTTTAGAAAAAAAATCTAAATTATTGCCTCTAACACAGTTCTCGTACTATTTATCTTCAATCGAACCCCATCGATTTTCAATTTTTTTTGAAAAAAAAGTTTAAAAAATTTTTTTTTAAATTTTTTTTTGGAATTTTTTAAAAAATTCAATTTCAGCAAAAATGTCCGAACCATCTGCACCTCCAGATGAAGGAGAGAGTATTGTGAGGAGCCCGGTAAGAAAAAAAGACAAATATATAAAGTTTTATTTGATTTAGATTTTTTCAGTCAAAAAAAAAGAAAAAAAGAATAGACTGCAAATATAGTTTGGACAAATATAATACAAGTTTCCCAAAAATTTCCAACAAAAAAGAAGAATAGAAAATTGTCCATAGGGATTAACCGGTTGTTTAATAGTGGTTGGTTCAGTCACCCACGACCTTTTATACCCTTTTTCCTATTTTTACTATACAAAAATGTACAAGGAGAAATTTTGCCCGTTGAACATTTGGGATGCTCCCGTGCATTGGACCAGGAAGAATTTAGTGGGTTTTTTTGGACTAAAAAAGGCGACATTTCGAAAGTAAGACGATTCGAAAGTGTGACGTTTCGAAAGTGTGACGTTTCGCAAGTGTGACATTTCGAAAGTGTGTAATTTCAAAGGCAAAACTATGCACTCGTGAAATATCACACTTTCGAAACGCCACACTTGCGAAACGTCACACTTTCGAAATGTCACACTTGCGAAACGTCACACTTTCGAATCGTCATCTTTTGAAACGTCGCGGAGCCATTTTTTTGGACTAGAAAAAAGAAGGCTCCGGGACATTTCGAAAGTGTGAATCGCGTTTTTGCCTTTTTTCGAAAGTGTGAAATCGCGTTTTTTTTTTTCGAAAATGGACATTTCGAAAGTGTGAAATCCCGTTTTTACCTAATTTTTGGAAATTTTCGTATATATTTTTCTTCAATGTAATAAGCCGTTTTTCAAGATATAATCGACTATGAACGCAAAAAACATAGGAAAAGCTCCGAAAATTTGAAAAAATACGCGATTTCACACTTTCGAAAAATTCCGCTTTCGAAATGTCCACTTTCGAAATGTCTTACTTTCGAAACGTCTTACTTTCGAAATGTCGCGGAACATAAAAAATCCGAAATTAAAATATCAAAATCTTCTGGATAATATATTTTTTTAAAATTATGTTGGCAACTGTGGAAATTCAAAAAAAGATAATACAAAATTCATTTTTCTACTAGAATTTAGTACTTTGGTCAAATTCATCATAACGGTGGATACAACACTTTTTCTCAAAAATTTTCTCTGACAATTTTTTCCGGAATACAATTTCAGATTACGGTAAGAAATTTGAAGATTTTATGTTTTATGCTTTTTGAGTTATTTCAAAAACTAGCAAAATCGAAATAACTCAAAAAGCATTCATCAGAAAAACTTCAAATTTCTTACAGTAATCTGAAATTGTATTCCGGAAAAGTTTGTAAGAGAAAATTTTCGAAAAAAAAAGTGTTGTATCAACTGTTATGATGAATTTAACCCAAGTACTAATTTCTAGTAAATAGAAAAATTAATTTTTACTTTTTTTTTTGGAATTTTCACAGTTATCAACAGCACTGGCTTCTAAAGGGGGATACTGTATCAAAAAATCGAAATTCAGAATTTCCAATCTTCCAGGATCTCCCATTCGTGTCCTCCATTGTTGGCGGCCTGTTCGCCGGCCGCGCCGTCGTTGTAAGCGGAATGGTCCTGCCTGGATTTGCTACGGATCGAAAGAGGTTTGAATTTGTGTGAAAATAATCCGGGACAAATTCTCTATCGATACGTATACTTTTCATGAAAATCCGCCCATTGAGAGTCGAGATATTCAAAAAAATAGAAAAAATTTATTAAAAAAAAAAAATTTTCGAACATTTTTTTTGCACTTTTTTGAACCTTAAAGCCTTCCAGATTCTCCATAGACCTCTGCTGCGGCCTCCTAATCGACGGAGACCACATGGACAACAAGGCCCTTCATTTCAATCCGAGATTCGAGACCAAGTCGGGATGGTTAGTTTTAGGCAAAACTTTGCCCCAAAAAATTCATTTTTTTCCAGGTTCTCGGGCCCCGGAGACGACAAACTTGTGATCAACTCATTTGTGTCCGGACAATGGGGTGCCGAGGAGCGATTCGAGAATCCGTTCAAAGAGGGAGAACCGTTTCAGATGAGGATTCTGGTGCTGGAGAAGTATTTCAAGGTAAGCCGAAGCCTGTAAGCCCGACCCTTGAGCCCTAGGCCTTGAGCCTTAGGCCTTGAGCCTTAGGCCTTGAGCCTTAGGCCTTGAGCCTTAGGCCTTGAGCCTTAGGCCTTGAGCCTTAGGCCTTGAGCCTTAGGCCTTGAGCCTTAGGCCTTGAGCCTTAGGCCTTGAGCCTTAGGCCTTGAGCCTTAGGCCTTGAGCCTTAGGCCTTGAGCCTTAGGCCTTGAGCCTTAGGCCTTGAGCCTTAGGCCTTGAGCCTTAGGCCTTGAGCCTTAGGCCTTGAGCCTTAGGCCTTGAGCCTTAGGCCTTGAGCCTTAGGCCTTGAGCCTTAGGCCTTGAGCCTTAGGCCTTGAGCCTTAGGCCTTGAGCCTTAGGTCTTGAGCCTTAGGTCTTGAGCCGAAGCCTAAGCGTCTAAGCCTCTCAGCCTAAGCCTCTAAGTCTCTAAGCCGACGCCTCTAAGCCTAAGCCTTAAAATTTTCAGATCTCCGCCGGCGGAAAACACATCTGTGACTTCCCGCACCGAGTCCCCGTGGATACGATTCGAACGATCTCAATCAAGGGCAACATTCGTGTGGACTTTGTGGAGTTTCAGCCACCGGTAAGTGCGCTCTATTGATAATTAGAAGGCCATGTCCAATTCAGGAGGAAGGCACCCCGACTGAATGATTCTCAACCCTTATCTTCCCTTCTGTTCTCCCTCTCAAATGCATAAATTTCTTTATTTTGTCTTGCCAAAAAAAAGTGTTCCCAATAAATTGTTTTATCCTTCAAAATTGTCTTATTCTTTGCTACAAATCACAACTTTCAGATTGGCATCGGTGCCGACGGCAAGCCTACGGTCGTCGCGCCCGCGCCACGACAAGAGGTGATCACTCAGATTGATAAGCCGGTAAGAAGCCGAGGCCCAAAGGCACACAGACAGATTATTCCTTCCAGAGCATTCCATTCGTGCTCCCGCTGCTCCCGGGCGGTTTCGTTTCGCCGCAATCCGCGAGATTCACGATTACTCCTTTCCTCTCGGCCGAGAGATTCACGATCAATTTGATGTGTAAAGAAGAATTCTTGTTCCATTTTCGGGTGGATATGCCGAATCCATCAATGAAAATGAAGGTAGGATCAAGGCCCAAGGCTTAAGGCCCAAGGCTTAAGGCCTTAGGCTCAAGGCCTTAGGCTCAAGTCCCAAGGCTCAAGGCCCAAGGCTCAAGGCTCAAGGTTCAAGGCTCAAGGCCTAAAGCTCAAGGCCTAAAGCTCAAGGCCTAAGGCTCAAGACCTAAGGCTCAAGACCTAAGGCTCAAGGCCTAATGCTCAAGGCCTAAGGCTCAAGGCCTAAGGCTCAAGGCCTAAGGCTCAAGGCCTCAGGCTCAAGGCCTAAAGCTCAAGGCCTCAGGTTCAAGGCCTCAGGGTCAAGGCCTAAGGCTCAAGGCCTAAGGCTCAAGGCCCAAGGCTCAAGGCCCAAGGCTCAAGGCCCAAGGCTCAAAGGTGGTGGGACAGCAAAAATTTAATTTTCCTGAAACTTTTGTGAACTAAAGCTTGGATAGTGAAAGAAATTTTTGATATGCCAACTGTTCTATTTCGGCTGATTTTCGTCCGAAAATCGGTCAAAAATAAGAAATGTCGTAAGGTATGATGCATTGTACGCGTACACCACAACTGACACGCTCACGCAAAAATGCACGATTTTCCCCCCGAATTTCCCCCGGAAACTGCTGTCCCGCCACCTTCAAGGCCTAAGGCTCAAGGCCCAAGGCTCAAGGCGTAAGGCTCAAGGGGCCTCAGGCTCAAGGGTCCGGCCCAAAGATCTGCCTAGAAATCCTCCACTTTTTCTATTTCAATTTCCAGCCCGCCGTCGTCCGGAACAGTTCGAAAAACGGTGTGAAATGGCAGACGGAAGAACGCACATTCGCCACGTTCCCATTCAGCAAGGGCATCACCCACGACGTCGTTTTCACGGCCTACGGTAAATCGGTTACTGTAGACGTCGATGGATCGCCATTTGTAAAGTTCGTCTACCGAGATGGTGACGATCCGACAAATATCGATGCGATTACGGTGAAGGGAGATGTGCTGGTACATCGATTTGTCCATAAGGGATAAAAATTGTCATTTTTTGGGACATTTCGAAACCGGGACGTTTCGAAATGTCCAAACTATCTAGTCATTCTATAACTCTTGCTCTCTCTGTGATTCTGATTTTGTGACTTTTCAAATAATTTCATAAATAAATGGGTTTTAAGAAAAATTTCATGGCATAGTAACATTAGTCGGGAACATACTCATTCGCCTCGTATCCCATATGCTTTTCTTCCGAAGATCCGCGGATTTCGGTTTTCCAAAGAAAGATCGAATGAATTTACGATACGGTTTATGGATGACTAAAACGACGATAGTGGATAAGAATCCGTGCAAAGAAGCATGAAGGACGGCAAAGTTGGTGAGGGCTGGAAAAATTGGAAAACTTTTTCGAAAAAAAAAGATTTCTGATCAAAAATTTGACACAAAAAGTGTTCTGCCTCGGGGCAGAAATTGTGGGCCTCGGGCCCGAGCTCGTTCCTAGGCCCAAACCGGCAGAAAATTTTGAGCCTCGGGCAAAAAATTTTGGACCTCGGGCCCGGGCCCCTTTACTAAGCCCAAACAGGCAAAAAAGTCTCGGGCCTTGGCTCTTCTAATCATTCAAAAAATGACTCCAAAAAGCATCGGGCAAAATTTTCTGTGCCTCGAGCCCGGGCCCATTACTAGGCCCAATCGAGCAAAAAAAGATTTGTGCCTTGGGCCACGAATTATGAGCCTCGGGCAAAAAATTATGGGCCTCGGACCCCGGGCCTTTTAAGTCCTCAAAAATTTACATCAAAACATGATCGTCTCGAGAAAAGTTTGTGCCCCATGTCCGTTACTAGGCATAAACGGGCAAAAAAATTATGGGCCTCGGGCCCGAGACAGTTACTGGCCCCAATCTGCCGAAAAAAAAGAGCCTTGGGCCAGAATATATGTGCCGCGGACCACGGGCCTTAAAGTCCTCAAAAAATTTAGCAAGACAAATTGCCTCGAAATAAATGTTGTGCCTCGGGGCCTCGGGCCCAGGTCCGTTACTAGGCCCAAACAGACAAAAAACATTTGTTTTTCGACAAAAAAAAAACATTTGTAGAATCGACAAATATATAAAATGAAAAAAAAAACATTTTTTTTTTTTTTTTGCCGCCCGCGGGCCAGAAATTGTGTATTGTGTGCCTTGGGTCCGGGCTTTCTAAGTCCTCAAAAAATAAACCCCAAAAAATTTGTGGGCCTCGGACTTTGTGCCTCAAGCAAGAAATGCTTTTAGGGCCTCCGGCCTGGCCCCGCTATATGACCAAACTAACCTTGATTATAATACCCAAAAACCACCGAGAAAACCATAAAAACAAATGAAGGCAATAGAAACATGACGGGAATGGAGACTTGTAAAATGATACTTCCAAAAAAGGCGATTTGTAATTTTCTCGTTTTCTTCGATGTGAAACCATTGATTGAAAAGAATAGATAATAGAGGCAACATAACATGAAGAATAACATTTGAGAACACTCGAAAAGGACTCCGAGAGCCGTGATTGTGGCGAGGAAGGTGATGTAGTTGTCATCGATGCAGAGGACGAATACTTGGTCGGCCTGGAAGGGGAAAATAAATAAAAAATAAGGTAAGGAAATTTGATTTATATTTAGAATTATCAATTCGACAGTATCCCCCGTGAAATTTATTCAAAAAATATGTCAAGTGAAAGTTTTTTTAAAAATTTCAAGTGAAAGTTTTGGATTCCAAGGTTCTGATACCGACGTATTTGGGGGCCATATCTAGCTTCAAAATCATTTTCGAGAGTTAGGACCCAATTTTTCGGTTTTCTCGTTATTGATTTAGTCAGAAAACGTTAAAATTTGGTCAAAATTTTTCGAGGCCAAAATCGGAAAAAATGTCAATTTTTTAGATTTTGGCCAAAAAAATTTTAGGCCTAATTTTGTTTGTATCTGGTCAAATCAATTACGAAAAACACGAAAAACGTGGTCTCAAAGCATAGAAACGAGTTTGAAGCGAGATATAGGCCAAAAAATCTTTAACAGTGTTAGCCTTATTAGGCTCATTTTTTGCAATTACCATATCTCGATTCGAAATCGTTTTCGCGAGTTAGGATCCAACTTTTCGGTTTTCTCGTTAACAATTTAGTCAGAAAACGTTAAAATTTGGTCAAACATTTTCGGGGCAAAAATCGGAAAAAATGTCAATTTCTGAGATTTTGGCCAAAAAATTTTTTGGCCTGATTTTGACTGTTCCTGGTTTAAAAAGCCACAAGAAGTTCAAAAAACGGGATCTCAAGGCATAGGAACGAGTTTGAAGCGAGATATAGGCCAGCATTTTTTCAACAAAAAAAACGCTAAAATTAGGCTCGGGCTTTTTTTTTGCAATGACCATATCTCGTTTCGAAATCGTTTTTGTGTGTTAGGACAAAAATTTTCGGCTTTTTCAAAGCAGATTTAGCCAGGAAACGTTAAAATTAGGTAAGATATTTTCGGGGCCAAAATCGGAAAAATGTCATTTTTGAGATTTTGGCCAAAAAATTTTTATGCGTAATTTTGTTTGTTTCTGGTCAAATCAATTACGAAAAACACGAAAAACGTGGTATCCAAGCATAGAAACGAGTTTGAAGCGAGATATAGGTCAAAACATTTTTTCAACAAAAAAACGTACCAATTGGGCTCGGGCTTATTTTTTTGTAATGGCTATATCTTACTTCAGAATCGTTTTCGTGAGTGAGGACAAAGTTTTTTTTAGGATTTTTGTTACCGGTTTAGTCAGAAAACGTTAAAATTTGGACAAAAATTTTCGGGCCAAAATCGGAAAAAAATGTCATTTTTCCGATTTTCGGCCCAAAAATTTTCAGGCCTAATTTAGTTTGTTTCTGGTCGAATAAGCCACGAGAAGTCCAAAAAACGTGGTCTCAAGGCATAGAATCGAGTTTGAAGCGAGATATAGACAAAAAGTCTTACCTTAAAAAAGTCCTCTGTCGGACACGGAATCTCTTTTAGAATATGAAGAAGTGCCGCTTGTTGATCTTCGGGAAGAAATAAAAAAATAGAAAGAGAATAACAAAATGCCAATAACACACGAAACGAATAGTAGATTCCTTTGAAAAGTTTCCCCGAGATTCGAAATTTATTCGATGGAATCGAATTGTGTCGATTTTCGAGAAGAATTGTCATCGACATTATCATTACTGAAAAAATGACTTTTTTGGAATTGAAAAACAATTTTTTTTTCCGATGTTCGAGAACCGGACACCTTGCAACCTCGCAACTGTAACCAGAGGCTTGAGTTGTAAAAGATCTGGGTATGAAACGTCTGGTTTCAAACCTTCCGGTTCTGAAATGACGGATTTTGAAATGTCCGGTTTCGAAACGTCCGGGAATGAATAATCCTGTTATTAAGAGACGCCCGGTTTGAAAAAGTCCCGGAAAGCTGTCTAGTTTGAAAAAATGAGGTTGCGAAATTTCTGGTTTCGAAATAACCGGTTATCAAACGTCTGGTTTCAAAACGTCCGGTTTCGAAATGTCCGAGGTTTGAAACTTCTGGTTTCGAAACGTCTGGTCTTGAAATGTCAGGTTATAAAACGTCTCGTTTTGAAATGACCGGTTTCGAAACGTCCGGGTTCCAAAATGTCCGGGTTTGAAATTTCCGGTTTCGAGATGTCCGGTTATAAAATGCCCGGTTTTGAAACGTCCGGTTATGAAACGTCCGGTTATGAAACGTCAGGTTTTGGAATGTCCAGTTTTGAAAAGTCTGGTTTTGAAACGTCCGGTTATAAAATGCCCGGTTTCGAAATGTCCGGGTTTGAAATTTCCGGTTTCGACATGTCCGGTTTCGAAATGTCTGGTTTTAAAACGTTTGGTTGCGAAACGTCCGGTTTTGAAACGTCCGGTTTTTAAAGGTCTGGTTTCGAAATGTCCGACTTGGAAATTTCTGATATATCAAAGTCCCGGAAAGCCGCCTAGTTGCGAAAAATCAGGTTGCGAAATGGCTGGTTTTCAGAACGTCCAGGTTGCGAAGTGTCTCGGTTGCCAAATAGTTGCGAAACGTCTTACCGTAAATACTCATAATACCTAACCATATTTGCACTGGTATAGGGACCCCTAGAAAGTGTAATAATCCAACTGGAAATCCAGCGACAGCGGGAAATATTAGATAAGGAGTGATAAGTGCGGAAATCATGATATCCACTAGGCAAGACCTGAAAATTATTTATTATTGGTTTGGGGGATCGTTTTTTTTAAATTTTGAGAAAACAATTTTTTTAAAAATTTTTTCAAAAAAAAAATTTTTTTCGAACAATTTTTTTCAAATTTTTTCTTACCAAAAATGCAAATTAAACAACGGCCATCGATAAAAAGTCATATAAACGGGGGTCTTGAACAGAATACAGTAACCTCCTAACAAATGAAATGGTAACAGGATTACGGTAATTGAGTGAGATGTGAATGCTAATCCTTGCCACGTGCACAAGAAACTTTCGCATTTTTGACATTTTGTGTAGTTGGTTAGGTAGTAATCATGGATGGACATTTCATTGGGGGGGGGGGGGGGGGGGGGGGCTGAAATTTTATTTTTTGAAAATTGGATTTGAAAAAAATTGGAATTTTAAAAATCGGGCAACAAATTTCTAACTGCAACTCATTCAAATGCGAATAACTTTTTTCAGGGGAATCGGGTAAAAATACGGTCAACAGAAAAAATGTTCCTCGTTAAAAATGCTATCGATTGGTTGAAAAATCGTCAAATTTAATTGATAATTGACAGAGCTACGACTTGTTTTGTCAAAAATTTTCCAAAAATCACCAATTTTTCGTCTATACAAGTCGTAACTCTGTTAATTTTAGACAAAATTAAACGATTTTATAACCAATCGATAGCATTTTTAATGAGGAACATTTTTTTGTTGACTGTATTTTTACTCGATTCCTCTAAAAAAAGTTATTCACATTTGAATGAGTTTAAAAATGAGTGTAATTTTTTGTATCTACTCAGATAAATATTTAAAAAATTGAGCTTTTCGAGATTCTAAAAGTGATATCGTATTCTTCTCAACGCGCTAATTTCACAAATATAACTTTCATCCAAATCGGTTGACAAGAAAAAAAGTTATGGCCATTCATAGAATCTTGGATTCAAGCCAAATATCCTCGAAATTTTTCAAAATTTTTTGTTAATATTTTCAGGGTTTTTCAAGTTATTCTGACTATATTGACCACGAGGATTCCAAATTTAACATTTTCAGACCGCTAAAATGCTTATTTTGACCTATTTCGGAAACCACCTATTTTCTATGGGCGGTCGAAAATTTCACGAAAATTTGAAATTTTTTATTTTTGAGTTTTTCAAGATTCTGAAAATGCTATCGTATTTTTCTCACCGCACTGATTTCAAAAATATAAGTTTCAGCCAAATCGGTTGACAAGAAAAAATGGCTCCGCGACGTTTCGCAAGTGTGACGCTTCGAAAGTGTGACGTTTCGAAAGTGTGACGTTTCGCAAGGGTGACATTTCGAAAGTGTGATATTTCACGAGTGCATAGTTTTGCCTTTGAAATTACACACTTTCGAAACGTCATACTTGCGAAACGTCATACTTTCGAAACGTCACAGAGCCGAAAAAATGTAATGGTCATTGGAATTACGGAAAAAATAATTTTAATTAAAAAAAATAATTTTTAAAAAATTTTTCATGCGATTTAACGACTATAAAAACCAAAAAATGTACATATCAATAAATATATACCAGACATCACTTCTTTTTTGTCCCCCTCTAAATACTAAATGTCATTTCAATCATTCATTCGTGATGTTGGAAACTCAATTATTTATGATCAGTGTAATTGGATTTTTTCAAGTCTGAAAAAAAGTATGTAAATTTTGGAGATGAAAGGTTTAGGGATTAACAGGTGCAATATGTATACATTTTTCTCGTAGATGAAGAAAAAAATTGAAAAAAAGAGAATTTTTGGATGGAATTCAAAAAAAAACTAAGGGATCAAAGTTTGAAGTTTGTTTGCAAAAAAAATGAGACTTGCGAAAAAAATTTTTTTTTTGGAAAATCTGAATTCTAAAATTAAGAAGCTGTGGTATACTGTATGGGAATCATGTTTTCGGAATTTTCAGCCAAAAAAAATGGAAATTCGAGATTTTTGAAAAAAAATTTTTTTTGAACTTTTTTTCAAAAAATCTGTTTTTTTGAAAAAAAAAATTTTTGAATTTTTTTCAAAATCTGATTTTTTAAAGATTCTGAAACTCTGAGATTCTGAAATTCTGAATTCCCTTAGGTTATAAGATTCATAAGTTGAAAAAGGCCATATTTAAAAATTTTCAGATTTTCAAAAAAATGAATAGTTAAAGGTGGTGGGACAGCAAAATTTTAATTTTTCTGAAACTTCTGTGAACTAAAGCCATGGATAGTGTGAGCGGTTTCTGATATGCCAACAGTTCTATTTTGAATGATTTCAGTCCAAAAACAGGCTTAAAATATTAATTGTCGTCAGGTATGACGCATTGTACGCATACACCACAACTGACACGCTCACGCAAAAATGCACGATTTTCCCCCGGAATTTCCCCCGAGGAAGTACTGTCCCGCCACCTTTAAAAAAATTTTTTTTTATTTTTTCAAAAAATCTGATTTTTTAGATTCTGAAACTCTGTGATTCTGAAATTCTGAATCCCCTTAGGTTATAATATTCATAAGTTGAAAAAGGCCATATTTAAAAATTTCCAGATTTTCCAAAAAAAATATTTTTTTATTTTATGAAAAAAATTTTTTTTTGAATTAAGAAAAACCGCATTTTTCAGATTCTGAAACTCTGAGATTCTGAAATTCTGAATCCTCTCAGATTATATGATTCAGAAGTTGAGAGATGCCATATTTTCAGATTTTTCAAATTTTCAAAAAAAATTGTTTTTTAAATTTTATGAAAAAAATTTTCTTTGAATTAAAAAAAACGGAATTTTTCAGACTCTGAAACTCTGAGATTCTAAATTCAAAAAATAAGGAATCAAAGTTCGAAGTACAAAAAAAAATTGAAAAAAAAATTACTAAAAATTTTTTTCTGGAAAAATTTTCAGATTTTCCAAATTCTGAAATTTTCAGATTCTTCTTCTACATATATTATCAAAATCTGATCCAATGAAGATTCCAAAAACCTATTAGACAGCTGAAATCTCGAGTTCTCATTGTTTTCTTGTTTTCCACTTTCTAACCCCTAACAAAATTAATGAGCCAATTACCATCTGAAATCAAAACAAAACAAGCAAAATGTTCATAGATGATGAACACATCAGATCCCCTGAAAATGTTACATTCATTTATTCGTCAGATGATCGGAAAATAATAAGACAGTAAACTGGGGGTTGTGCAAATTGTTTCGGCTCCGGGACATTTCGAAAGTGGACATTTCGAAAGTGTGAAATCGCGTTTTTGCCCAATTTTTTGAACTTTTCGTATAAATTTGGGCCAAAACGCGATTTCACACTTTCGAAATGTCCGGGATCCCACAATTTGTTTCAAATTAATCTCGTCATTGGGAGGGTGAGAAAAGAGGCTTTAGAGACCAATAGAGTCAGAATATATATTTGAACAGAAAAAATTGAGTTTATGATTCACTCGATGCAAAAAATCATGCAGATTCTGAATATCACAATGAAAACGCTGAAAAATTATTTTCCGACCCAAAAACGCCGTTAAAATCGCAGAAAAGTCATTCTTATTGGCCTCCGACATGGCGAACCGGGCCCATCGATTTTCTCCCATTTAAGTTGAGATTTTTCAATCGAAACTTATATGAAAATGTGTTTCTCGATAAGATCTATAAAATGGCATACAAATCGACTATTACTGCAGTCTGCATAAATCGGGTTCCTGGCCTAACTTTTGCAGCTGGCCGAACTTCTGGACCCGACACGAAAACTGCTACAGTAACCTCCGTAAATCGACACAAAAAATTTTTGAATTTAATTCCTAAAATCTTTCCGATTTTTTTCTTCGTTTTCAACCGATTTTCTTGACTTTTTTCGCGATTTTCGAGTAAATTTATCGAAAAAAAATATTTTCGCAGCATTTTTTCTTTATTTAAGACAATTTTCAAATTTGAGAGTCCAAAACAGGAAAAAAAATGTTGCCAAAATATTCGTTTTCGATAAATTTACTCGAAAATCGCGAAAAAAATCAAGAAAATCGGTTGAAAAGAAGAAAAAAAATCGGAAAGATTTTAGGAATTAAATTCAAAAAATTTTTGTGTCGATTTACGGAGGTTACTGTAGCAGTTTTCGTGTCGGGTCCAGAAGTTCGGCCAGCTGCAAAAGTTAGGCCAGGAACCCGATTTATGCAGACTGCAGTAATATATTTATCCGCTCAATTTTGTGTTCCCGGGCGTTTTTCGGCAAACGGCACAAAATTGAGCGGATAAATATAGTCGATTTGTATGCCACTTTATAGATCTTATCGAGACGTACATTTTCATATAAGTTTCGATTGAAAAATCTCAACTTAAATGGGAGAAAATCGATGGGCCCGGTTCGCCATGTCTGAGGCCAATAAGAATGACTTTTCTGCGATTTTAACGGCATTTTTTGGGCCACAGAAGAGTTTTTGAGCGTTTTCATTGTGATACTCGGAATCTGCATGATTTTTTGCCCAGAAAAAAAGAAAAATGATATCTTTTACAAGAAAAAAACAGTTAAATAGGGTTAAGGCTGACAGTGTGCCCATCCGTTTGCCTAACAAATTGCGGAAGACGTTGAAGATATCCGCGATTCTCCAAAAACTCCTGTCCTCCCTTCATAATCGCGTCGTGCATTCGATTCTTCACCTCGACGAACATCTTCTTGAACTGAATTCCGTCTCCTCGCGATCGTCGGAAGTCGATCATCACCTTCTGACCGTCGGTGCCATCCGGGACCACATAGAGCGTTATCATCATGGATATCTCACGATACGTGACCAAGAGGCTCGTGTCGAACGTTTGACGGACCTCGTAGCCGGCGCCTTCGCAAGCGTAGACGAGTTGACGATGCGAGGTGGGCAGGTCGGATTTGGTGCAGAATCGAGTCATACGGCATACGAGGCGTTCCAGAATGTTCTGAAATTAGGAAAAATACGGTGTTTTTTCGACTCAACAGTTGCGTTTTCGGGCTTAAAATTGACGTTTTTAGGGTTAAAAATTGACCTTTTCGGTCAAAATTTGCATTTTTGGGCTCAAAATTGACGTTTTTTCGGTCAAAATTTGCATTTTTGGGCTCAAAATTTGCATTTTTTCGGTCATAATTTGAGTTTTTGTGCTCAGAATTAATGCTTTTGAGCTTAAAATTGACGTTTTTAGAGTTAAAATCGATGGTTTTGGGTCAAAAATTGCGATTTTTCGGTAAAAATTTATGTTTTTGGGCTCAAAACCGACGTTTTTCAGGTCAAAATTTGCATTTTTGGGCTCAAAATTGACGTTTTTTTCGGTCAAACTTTTTTTTGTCATCTTTCGAAAAAAACTTCCAGAATGTTCTGAAATTGAAAAACGACGGTTTTGAGTGGATTTTCAATGTTTTTTTTTGGGCTCCGCGACGTTTCGAAAGTGTGAAATCGAGTTTTTGCTCAATTTTTGGAGTTTTGCATACATTTTTTTTGCGCTTGTGATCTTTTATAGGTTAAAATAATTATATTTTTTTATATAAAAACGCAGAAAATATATATGAAAAGCTCCAAAAATTGGGCAGAAACCCGATTTCACACTTTCGAAACGTCGCGGAGCCCTTTTTTGGTGGCTCCGGGACGTTTCGAAAGTGGACATTTCGAAAATGTGAAATCACGTTTTGCTCAATTTTTGAACTTTTCATACATTTTTTTGCGCAAATTTATACGAAAAGTTTAAAAAATTGAGCAAAACCGCGATTTCACACTTTCGAAATGTCCACTTTCGAAACGTCACACCTGCGAAACGTCACTTTCGAAACGTCACGGAGCCGTCAAAATGGGCTAAAAATTGACGTTTTTGTACTCAAATAGTGACGTTTTAGTGTCAAAATCGATGTTTTTTAGGTCAAAATTCGGGTTTTTAGGTCAAAAATTTGCGTTTTCGGGATCAAAATCGATGTTTTTCAGGTCGAAAATTGCATTTTTTCGGTCAAAACTTATGTTTTTGGAAACAAAATTGACGTTTTTTTTAGATCAAAATCGATGGTTTTAGGTCAAAATTCGGGCCTTTGGGCTCAAAACCGACGTTTTTCAGGTCAAAATTTGCGTTTTGGGCTCAAAATTGACGTTTTTTTCGGTCAAATTTTGTGTTTTTGGGCTCAAAAACGACCCCCTTACCGTATTATTCTGCGACATATCAATGTGCTGTGTGAGCAACAAGTCATCCGTCCGGGTCGGCTGTGAGAACGACGCGTTCTGCCGCTCGCCCAAACAAACTTTCTCCGGTGTCTCCAGATGACGTCGTTTGGCCGTCGAGACGACGGCGTCGGCTTGTTGCGTCGATGTTCTGAAAATTTGAAATTTGCGGAAAAATTGACATTTTTTGGGCTCCGGGACGTTTCGCAGGTGTGACGTTTCGCAAGTGTGAAATCGCGTTTTTGCCTAATTTTTTGAACTTTTCGTATAAATTTGGGCAAAAATGCAAAGTTCAAAAGAAACGTCACACTTCGAAACGTCACACTTGCGAAATGTCACGAAGCCGTCAAAATGGTGTCAAATTTTGCGTTTTCGGGCTCAAAATTGACGTTTTTTCTGTCAAAATTTGAGTTTTTAGGCTCAAAATTGACGTTTTTTTCTGTAAAAATTTGCGTTTTTGGGCTCAAAATTGACGTTTTTTTCTGTCAAAATTTGCGTTTTCGGGCTCAAAATTGACGTTTTTTCTGTCAAAATTTGCGTTTTTGGGCTCAAAATTGACGTTTTTTCTGTCAAAATTTGTGTTTTTAGGCTCAAAATTGACGTTTTTTTCTGTCAAATTTTGCGTTTTTGGGCTCAAAATTGACGTTTTTTTCCCACTCACATGTTACAATCGATCGGCGAGTTCTCATCCGTAAACCTGGCTCGCTTCAGCGGCCGTCCGTAGACCGTTTCCAGCCGTCCGTGATCAAACGTGTACCACGGATCCGTCTGAATCTGCTCGATCGTCGCTCGCTTCTCGACGTTATCCGTGACGACGCGACGGAGGAAGCACAACGCGCGAACGTCCATCTTTCGCCAAGGGTTTTGCTCCAGATTGTTGTTCCCGAGCCATTCGAGATAGGCGTAGGAGGAGCTGAAAATAAGGGGGGAAATGAATTTTGAAGGTTTTAGAAGCGTTCAGAATCCTTCAGAGACCTTTAGAATCCGACTAGACTCTCTAGGAGCCTTTTGAAGCCTTCTGGAGCCTTCTGGAGTCTCCAAGAGCACTCAGAATCCCTCAAATCCTTCAAATTCCTTCAGAATTCTCTAGAGTCTTTCAAAGGCCTCCAAGACTTTCCAGGAGAATCTGGAGCCTTCTGGGGTCTTCTGAAGACTCCAGGAGCCTCCTGAAGCCTTCAGAATTTTTTAGAATCGTTTTGAACCTTCCAGAAGCCTTCAGAATCCTTCAGAATCCCTTGGAATGCTTCAGAATCTTGCCGAAGCCTTCCGAACCCTCTGGAATCCTTCAGACGCCTCCAAGGCTCTCCAGGAGCCTTTTCAATCCTTCTGGAGTCTTCTGAAGTGTCCGCGAGCCTTGAGAACCCATCAGAATTTTCCAAATGACTTCAGAATCTTTCAAATTCCTCTAGAATCCTCCAGAATCCTTCAACATCCTCAAAGACTCTCCAGGAGCATCAGAAGACTCCAAGAGCCTCCTTAAGCCTTCAGAATCATTCAGAATCTTCTAAATGACATCAGAATCCCTCAGAATCCTCTGAGACTCTCCAGAGTTCATTTTTGTTCCATTTTTTTTCGATTTTTCGGGTCGTTTTATGGCCAAAATGCTTTATTTTCATTCTTTTTTCTGAGAGATCATATTCTGAAGCCATCGATCGAAAATTCCTCAGAATCCTCTAGAATCCTTCAAGACTCTCCAGGAGCATCTGAAGCCTTCAGAATCATCCAGAATCCTCCAGAATCGTCTAGAGCCTTCAGAATCATCCAGAACCCTCCAGAATCCTCCAGAATCCTCCAGAATCGTCTAAAATCGTCTAGAATCCTCCAGAATCCTCTAGAATCCTTCAAGACTCTCCAGGAGCACCTGGAGCCTTCAGAATCCTCTAGAATCCTCCAGAAGCCATCAGGAGTGATCAGAAAGAATTGTCGAGTTAAAAAAAATGACAAATCACCTCAAAAATACTCATTTTTTGACACAAAAATTGAAATTTTGGCTCAAAAAGTCCAAAATCCTCCACAACTCTTCAGGAGCATCTCGAGCCTCATAAAGCCCCCAATAAGCCTTCCACAATCTTCCAGAATGCCTCAGAAACTGTCGGAACGCTTCAGAATTCTTCAGAATCCTCTAAAATCATCCAGAATTCTCCAAGACTCCTACAGGAGCATCTGAAGCCTTCTGAAGCCTTTTGGAGTCTCCAGGAGCCTTCAGAATCTTCTAGAAGCCTCCAGAGCGCCTCGGAATCCTCAGAAATCAAAAATGGAGAAAATTCAGAATTCCGAAATTTTGAAATTTTTTTTGAAATTTTTCGCTTTTTCGGCCATTTTCAGTCCGATTACTCACTCGCTAGCGCGATCCCACGGCAGCTCTCCGGTGAGCATCGCGATGAGCACAATTCCCGACGACCAAATATCGATGGGCGGTCCCCAGTACTTTCCGCCTTTACAAACTTCCGGTGCCGCGTACGGAATCGTTCCGCAACTCAAATCCAACATTCGTTGCTTTCCTTCGTTTCGGTAGAGAGTGGCCATGCCGAAGTCGGAGATTTTTAGGACATCTGCAAAAATTCGATGTTGCATTTTTCTAGGAAAAATGTAATTTTTGAGGCCTAGAAGCCTTATTTTTGAGCCAAAATTCAAATTTTAGGGTTTTGGGCTCATTTTTCTGGTCAAAATGCAATTTTTTAGGTCTGAAAAGCTAATTTTCGAGCCAAGATGCATTTTTTGAGGTTCTGGGCTCATTTTTCTAGTGAAAATGCAATATTTCAGGTCTAGAAAGCTAATTTTTGAGCCAAAACTCAAATTTTGAGGTTCTGGGCTCATTTTTTCGGTCAAAATGTAATTTTTGTGGTCCTGAGAGCTAATTTTTGAGCCAAAACTCAAATTTTGAGTTTCTGGGCCCTTATTCGATAAAAATGCATTTTTGGGTTCGAGTCGAAAAAAGTACAGAAAATTTGCATTTTTTAATATCTTTTTTTGAATGTTGGACGATTTTTCTGAGTTTAGAGTAGAACTTCGGGTTTTTAGACTGAAATTTTGTGATTTTCAAAGTAAAAATAGTATAAACCGTGGAAAAATCGAATTTTTAGGTTAAAAATTGGGTTTTTTTTGGCTAAAAATTGAGATTTCGGTCAATTTTAGTCAATTTTTCTGATTTTTTAGATAGATTTAGAGTATAATTTTGGGTTTCCAGAGCCAAAACTCAAATTTTGAGGTTCTAGGCTCATTTTTCAAGTCAGAACATAGTTTTTTCGTACTTTTTGAGGCCTAAAGAGCTGATTTTCGAGCCAGAATGCATTTTTTGAGTTTCTGGGCTTTTTTCATTCAATATGCATTTTTTGAGGCTTAGAGAGCTAATTTTTGAGCCAAGACTCAATTTTTGAGGTTCTGGACTTATTTTTCTAGTCATAAGGTGGTTTTTTGTAGTTTTGAGGCCCAGGAAGCAACATTTTTAGCCGAAATTCATTTTTCGACGTTTTGGGCCCTTTTTTCTGGTCAAAATGCAATTTTTTAGGTCTAAAAAGCTAATTTTCGACCCAAAACTCAAATTTCGAGGTTCTGAACACTTTTTTCCAGTCAAAATGCGTTTTTTGAGGTTCTGGGCTCATTTCTCTAGTCAAAAAGCATTTTTTGAAGCCCAGAATCTAAACACAATTGAGTTTTGGCTCTAAAATTAACTTTCCGGACTTCAAAAATCGCTTTTCAACTAGAAAAATGAGCCCAGGAGCTCAAAAATAGATTTTGCCTATAAAATAAAGCTTTTTGGGCCTCAAACATTGCATTTTTACTTCAAAAAATAAGTCCAGAACCTCAAAATTTGAGTTTTGACTCAAAAATAGCTCTCTAAGCCTCAAAAATTCCATTTTCACTGAAAAAATGAGCCTAAAATTTCAAAAATTGAGTTTTCGCTTTAAAATTAGCTTTCTAGAGATCAAAAATTGTTTTTTAACTAGAAAAATGAACTTAAATCTCGAAAATAGATTTTGACTATAAAATAAGCTTTTTAGGTCTCAAACATTGCATTTTTACTGAAAAAAGGGCCCAAAACGTCGAAAATTCTGGCTTGAAAATAAGCTTTCTAGACTTCAAAAATTGCATTTTGACCAGTAAAATGAGTCTAGAATGTCAAAAAATGCATTCTGGCTCGAAAAATAGCTCTCTAAGCCTCAAAAAATGCATTTTGACTGAAAAAAAGTGTCCAGAACTTCAAAAACTACATTTTTATTGAAAATTAGCTCCTTAGGCCTCAAAACTACAAAAAACCACCTTTTGGCTAGAAAAATGAGCCCAGAACCTAAAAATTTGAGTTTTGGCTCGAAAATTAGCTTTCTAGGTCTCAAAAATTGCATTTCAACTGAAAAAAAAGGGCTCAGAGCCTCAAATTTTCAGTTTTGGCTTCAAAAATCCACATTTTTTCCCTTTTTTCGACTCAAAACTCACGAGACGAAGTGAGCAACAAATTCTCGGGTTTAATGTCGCGGTGCACAATATCATTCTCATGAATATACTTCAATCCCTCCATCAACTGTCTGAAATAAAACTGCGCATTCTCGACGGGCATTCCACGGTCCGGTTCGATTTTATCGAACAATTCTCCGCCGTCGGCGTACTCTAGAAACAGTAAATGATATCCGTCCTCGTCTCGCATGCCAATGGTTCGAATGAAATTGTCATGGCCGACTCGGGAGAGTTTTTTCTGAATTAGAAACTCCTTTTTGAAGAGATCCGAGTTCGCTTTCGACGTGATTCGCATCTTTTTCATCGCCACCGCTATCTGTGGATTCACTTTGTTCACTACTAGTAGCACTTCGCCGAAAGCGCCTTCTCCCAACACTCGAATTACTCGATAGCAGCAATTCGGATTGTCTTGATGCGTGGTTTGTGTGGTTCCGCGAGCTCCTGATGATGTCGCTACTGACATTTTTGTGGTCTGGAAAATTTGAAAAAAAAAATTTTTTTCGAAATTTTTCAAGTTTTCCCCCTATTTTCTCCATGAAAACTGTACAATTTCCCAGCAAAAACACTTTAAATTTTATAGTACAACTGAAAGCCCCGAAAAAATCGACCTTTTCCAGCCAAAAACCAAAAGAAAAAATCGAAAAATGCGGTAAATCGATGTGCACATTCGAACTTCGCGCGCGCAAACGACACTCCGTTCACCCGCTTTGTGTAGATTTACGAGCGAAAAGCGAGGGAATGGGGAAAAATTTGAAACGAATTTCGAGGAATTTTTTGGTTTTTTCTTGATTTTTTTTGCCGATTTTTGAGTGTTTTCCATCAAAAAATCGATGAAAAACCCATATTTTTTACCTGAAAATGCACCAAAAAACATTGAAAACTGCGAAAAAATGAATAAAATCCCAAAATTCATATTTTTTACTAAATTTCGGGGGATTTTTTGGTTTTTTTTGGAGTGTTTTCCATCAAAAATGCGATGAAAAACCCATATTTTCACCTAAAAAAGTCTAAAAACCATCGGAAATCGCGAAAAATTGAATAAAATCCCAAAATTTATATTTTTAGTTGAATTTCAACGATTTTTTTGGTTCTTTCTTGACTTTTTTCACTTTTCCCACCTAAAAATCGATGAAAAATCCGATTTTGCATCTAAAAATATGGAAAAAACTCCGTTGAAATCGAGTAAAACACGAAAAAAGCATCTTTATCCGAATGACTTATTTCATAATTTCAGAGATGAGGAAGGAAGGAATATATGGATGATTTGGAAAATTATCTCAATTTTCAGATAAAAAATGAATGCGTTTTTTTCATAAGGGAGGGGGGGGGGGTGTAAAAAGAAGGTAATAAGTTAAAAATCAGCCAAAAAAAAAAACGGAGAAGTAGAGAAAATCTTAAGAGAAAAAGTGCGCTAAAAATTAAAAATTTGGAAAAAGAGAGAATCGACCCATTTACAAAACACAAGACACTTGTGTGCGAATTTTTAATTTTTTTTCCAGAGAAAAATTATTTTAAAAAATTTTCAAAAAAATTTTTTTTTCAAAAATTTTTTTCTCCAAAAATTAAAAAAAAAATTTTTCCCAAAAAAATGCTGGACAAATATGATTGTTTTTTGGTAAGAAGAAAGCAGAGAGAATAAAACAATAACCAAAAACCAAAGAAATTACGTATTTATGAACAGTTGGAGGGGGGAAACTAGAGAAGAAAAAAACGGTCCGAATTCTGGGTTTTTTTTTGAGCCCAAATTCGGAGAGAGAAACATGCTAATGGAGGTGGATGTGGTGGAGACAGTATACACGATTAAAAAGAGAGAGAAATTAAGCAATGTAGGAATACGATCGCTGATCATTCTCATCTCGTTGCAAATAGTCTCTCTCGATCAGCGTTTCGATGCGTTGCTTGATAATCGTTGGAGACGGCATGAAGCGGTGACGAAGTTGTTGAGTCACCTGGAAATTTTGGAAACAATTGAGGCTCAAAAGCAAGTTGAAGCAATTTTAGACACATTTCTTCTATTTTGAACCATTTTTCCTCTATTCTAGACCCAAATTCTATTAAAATTGGCCCAAAATGGTAAAAATTAAGCCAAAATAGGCAAAAATCGACGGAAAAATAGTCCGGAAAAGGCGGAAATTCATGGAAAATAGCCCAAAACGTTCCGAAATCATCTCAGGCCAATTCCGGTCATTTTGGACCATTTTTGACGAATTTTGGACGAATATATTGGTTTTTGAGTCAAAATTTGAGTTTTTGAGCTCAAAATTAGCGTTTTTTAGGTCAAAATTTGTTTTTTTTTTTGGGTTACCTGAAATTAAAAAAAAAAAGAGTCAAGATTGAGATTTATTTTTGAAAAACAAGGCTCCGCAAAATTTTGAAGTCGAAAATGCACAATATTTCGTGTAAATTAAGCTCCGCGACGTTTCGCAGGTGTGACGTTTCGAAAGTACGATATTTCACAAGTGTAACCTTTTGCATTCGAAACGTCACAACATTTGCGAAAACGTCGCGGAGCCGTCAAAACGGAGTCAAAATTCATGTTGTTGGGTCGAAATTGACGTTTTTATGTCAAAATTTGTGTTTTTGAGGTCAAAATTGACTTTGACTATTTAGCCTATTTTGAGCAATTTCAGACACATTTCTTCTATTTTGAACCATTTTCGTTTATTTTAGTCCCAAATTCTATTAGAAATAGTCCAAAACGGTCAAAATTATGCCAAAAAATGTTAATTTTGAGCCCAAAAACACAAATTCTGGCCTAACGAATCGTCAATTTTGAGTGTGACATTTCAAAAGAAAACGTTACACTTGTGAAATGTCACACTTTCGAAATGTCGCATTTTCGAATTTGCGTTTTTAGTGACAAAATTGACGTTTTTTAGGCCCAAATTGACTCTTTCGTGAGTGAAAATTTGCGTTTCTTGTTTCTGTTATGAAACTCGAAAATTGAGTCTTTTTGAGCATTTTTAGACTAATTTGAGGAATCTCAGGCAATTTTAAAGCAAAATTAGGCTGTTTTGAACCATTTTTCGTCTATTTTAAACCCAAATTCTATTAAAATTAGTTAAAAATGGTCAAAATAGGGCCAAAATTAGCAAAAATCGACGAAAAACAGTCCGAAAAATGCGAAAATTCATGGAAAATAGTCCAAAACGTTCCAAAATCATCTCATTCCAATTCCGGTCATTTTGGACCATTTTTGACGAATTTTGGACAAAATTTAGTTTGTGTGTGACGTTTCGAAAGTGCAACCTTTTCCTTTCGAAACGTCGAACTTTCGAAATGTCACACTTGCGAAACGTCACGGAGCCGTCAAAATTTGGTCAAAATTTGCGCTTTCGAGGGTCAAAATTGACGTTTTTCAGCGTTAAAATAGACGTTTTTGGGCTAAAAAATGACGTTTTTATTTCAAATTTCAAGTTACTTGGGCTCAAAAATGACGCTTTTAGAGTAAAAAGCGATGTTTTTGGGCTCAAAATCGACGTTTTTTCGGTCAAAATTCGTGTTTTTCGGTCTCAAAGTTGAAATTTGAGGCATTTTACGCCAAAAAAAGCGACTCACCTCCGTAACCAAATTGTTATGATTCAATCGCTTTCTGGCCTTCATGATTCTCACAATCGCCGCCTCGACTTCGAGTTTTCGATCGTCTTCGACCTTCTGACGAGTCTCCTTAATCTCCGGCTCCGTTTCCACTTTTCCGGTCACCATTTGCACTTTGACACGTGTCAGCTTCGATTGGAAGTTATCGTTGACAGAAAACTCGTCGGCCATATCTATGAGATGAGTTTTTTTTTCATTATTTTGGCGATTTTTTCCCAGTAGAAATTGAGATTTTCCAATCAAAACCTCTACCAAAATGTAGAGCTCGATGAGATCTACAAAATGACATACAGTATGACAATATTCACTCGCTTAATCTTGGCTCAATGAGCACAAAATTGAGCCAACAAACATAGCCAAGTTGTATATCATTTTGTAGGTCTCATAAAGCTCTACATTTCTGTACAAGTTTTGACTGTAAAATCTCAATTTCTACGGCTTAAAACCTTACCAATCACATCTTTTCCCTTATTCTTTCTAACCAAAATGCGTTGCGACGATTTTCCGAGTGCCAACGATTGCAAATTTCTCTTCAACTCCTTCTCCGGAATCTTCAAATCATCGACAAGCTGTTGACACGAGATTCGATTGTGGTGATTGAATTGGAGAAGAATGATCATTTGATGAGTGTTCACCTGAAATCAAATTTCAACTTTTAGCACAAAAAAAAAACACAAATTTTGAGCTCAAAAACGTCATTTTTGATCTCAAAAGTGACATTTCGAAAGAAAAACGGTTGCACTTTCGAAACGTCACACTCACTAAATTTTGTCGAAAATTCGTCAAAAATGGTCCAAAATGACCGGAATTGGCCTGAGATGACTTTGGAACGTTTTGGACTATTTTCCATGAATTTTTGCTTTTTTCGGACTATTTTTCCTCGATTTTTGCTCATTTTGACTCAATTTTTACCATTTTAGCCTAATTTTAATAGAATTTGGGTCTAGAATAGAGGAAAAATGGTTCAAAACAGCCTAAGTTTGCTTTAAAATTGCCTGAGATTCCTCAAATTAGTCTAAAAATGCTCAAAATAGTCTAAATTATTCGAGTTTCATAACAGAAACAAGAAACGCAAATTTTCACTCACGAAAGAGTCAATTTGGGCCTAAAAACGTCAATTTTGAGCTCAATTTTGAGCTTTTTTGAGCTTTTGTCCCTAAAAACGCAAAATTCGAAAATGCGACATTTCGAAAGTGTGACATTTCACAAGTGTAACGTTTTCTTTTGAAAAGTCACATTTTAGAAATGTCACACTCAAAATCGACGTTTTCTTCGGTCAAAATTCGAGTTGTTGGGCTCAAAATCGACGTTTTTCCGGTCAAAATTTGTGTTTTTGGGCTCAAAATCGACGTTTTTTCGGTCAAAATTCGAGTTTTTGGGCTCAAAATTGACGTTTTTTTCTGTCAAAATTTGTGTTTTTCGGCTCAAAATCGACGTTTTTTCGGTCGAAATTTGTGTTTTTGGGCTCAAAATCGACGTTTTTTCGGTCAAAATTCGAGTTTTTGGGCTCAAAATTGACGTTTTTTTCTGTCAAAATTTGTGTTTTTCGGCTCAAAATCGACGTTTTTTTCTGTCAAAATTTGTGTTTTTCGGCTCAAAATCGACGTTTTTTCGGTCGAAATTTGTGTTTTTCGGCTCAAAATCGACGTTTTTTTCGGTCGAAATTTGTGTTTTTCGGCTGAAAATCGACGTTTTTTCCGGTCAAAATTTGTGTTTTTCGGTCAAAATTTGTTCCAAAAAAATCAATTACCTGCAATATCTTGTGCTCCTGCTTTCGCTCCTTCATCACAACGTCTCCACTATTCGACGGGCCCGGTCCGTCTTCCTCGTTCGATTGCGACGCTTTCGGCGGCGGATAGAACGTGGCCTTGACGTCGGCGTTTCCGAGCAACGTGTTGATGGTGAGCTTGCGGCCAGTGTGCTTCTCAGTGTAGTATTGGGTGAACATCTGGAATTTGAGAGATTAATTTTCGATCAAAAAAAGTTGTTGAGTTCTCAAAAATAACGTTTTTATGTCAAAATTTGAGTTTTTGGAATCAAAAAATGACGTTTTTTTCAGGTCAAAATTGCAAAAAAAAAAACCGCACCGGATGCTTCGGAACCAATTTTTGTTCGAAAAAAAATTAATTTTGAGAGGAAAAATATGATTTTCAGCTAAAAAATCGTTTTCGCTGAGATTTTAGTCGTTTTAAGCCGAAAAAAAACTGCCTTTTGAGTTTGGGTCAAAATTCGAGTTTTTCGGCTTAAAGGGGGATGGAACCATTCCCAAAAAATGGATTTTTTGGTATGGTTGGATGCAGAATCATGAGACAATAAAACAATTCTCTTGGAGCAATGTCGAAAAATTATCCTGAAAGCAGATATTTGACTGAACATGACGAAAATTGGTGCTCAGGTCCCCCAGTGTATTTTGGGTAGAATTTCAAGTTGTTCCCGTGAAAATCCTCACAATTTTTAAAAACCTCTGATTTTTTCAATGAAAAATTTTTTTTCACGGGAACAGCTTGAAATTCTACCCAAAAATATACTGGGGACTGAGCACCAATTTTCGTCATGTTCAGTCAAATATCTGCTTTCGGGATAATTTTTCGGCATTGCTCCAAGAGAATTATTTTATTGTCTCATGATTATGCATCCAACCATACCAAAAAATCCATTTTTTGGGAATGGTTCCATCCCCCTTTAAAAATACGTTTTTTGGGTCAAAAGTTGTGTCTTTGGAGTCAAAAATAAAGATTTTATGTCAAAATTTGTGTTTTTGAGCTCAAAAATAAGGATTTTATGTCAATAGTTGTGTTTTTGGTGTCAAAAATGACGTTTTTAGAGTCGAAATTCACTAGAAAAGCTCCGAATACTCCGAAAACAATTTTGTTTAAAAAAAATCAATTTTAACAGGAAAAATTCGATTTTCAGCTCAAAAATCGTTTTCGCTGAGATTTTAGTCATTTCAGGCCGAAAAAAGTTTGGGTCAAAATTCGAGTTTTTCGGCTCAAAAATACGTTTTTTGGATCGAAAGTTGTGTTTTTGGTGTCAAAAATAACGTTTTTAGAGTCAAAATTGAAACAAAAAAAAAACGCTTTGGATACTCCGGAAACGATTTTTATTCGAAAAAAATTAAATTCGACAGGAAAAATACGATGTTCAGCTCAAAAATCCTTTTTGGTGAGGTTTTAGTCATTTTAAGCTGAAAAAAACTGCCTTTGGAGTTTGGGTCAAATTGTGTGTTTTTTGAGTCAAAAATAACGTTTTTATGTCGAAAGGTGTGTTTTTGGAGTCAAAAATGACGTTTTTAGAGTCAAAATTGAAAAAAAAACGCTCTGAATATTCCAGAAACGATTTTTGTTCGAAAGAAATCAATTTTGAGATGAAAAATACGCTTTTCAGCTGAAGAATCCTTTTTTGGTGAGATTTTGGTCGTTTTATGCCGAAAAATTGCCTTTGGAGTTTGGGTGAAAATTTGAGCTTTTGAGCTCAAAAATGACGTTTTTTATGTCAAAATTTGTTTTTTTTTTTTCAGTTTAAAAATCGTTTTCGGTGATATTTTTGTCATTTTAAGCCGAAAAATCTGCCTTTTGGCTCATTTTAAGCCGAAAAATCTGCATTTTTTCAAAAAGTACCTCATAAGCCATCGACAACTCGGCCGGCAACACAATCGGATTGCACTGAACCGTCGGCCAAACTCCGGCGGTCAACACTCTCAACGAGATATCAAAATTGATCTTCTGCGTCTGATTCGTCGTCCACTCGCGGAAGTTCGTCGCCAGTGTCAACCACAGCTCCTTATCTCTAAACATATTCTCGAGTTTCTGCGTAAACTGACATCCACATTCCGTCTTCAACTTCGCCAACAGGGCCTTCTCCATATCATCCGACGACGATTTGTCGAGCAAAAGTCGCTTGGCGAGATACTGTTTAAAGTACTTCTCGAACACGTCCTTCTCCTGCAAATAGCGGAACAAAATCATCACATTGTCGAGTCGATTGTCCATTTCCGTGTCCGACACACACTTTTGCACACTTCGAAGCATATCGTCCATGTAGAGAGCGATGAATTCCGGCGATTGACGATTCGAGTTGATAAACGTCTCAAAGTCGTGCTGGAAGCGATTCTTGAATTCTCGATCGTCGCCGAATGCGGTGACGAGAAGGCTCGAAAAGTAGTCTTTGAGTTGGAGAAGTTCGTTGACGAAATTCACCGGATTCTTCAGCAAATCGTCGTTCTTCACAATGTTCGTTCCCGTTTCCATGAGGTATCTGGAAGAAAATCATTGGTTTTTAGCCTGTTCAGTAGTCGAAATATCAAAGTTAGACCATTTTAAACGATTTTTGACCAAATTTGGACCATTTTGAACGCTGTTGGACCAATTTTGGACCATTCTTGGCTCATTTTGGACCCATTTTAGATCATTTTAGACCATTTTAATCAAATTTGGACCATTTTTGGCTCATGTTGGACCATTTTTGGCTCATTTTGGACCAATTTTAGATGATTTTAGACCATTTTAAGCAAATTTAGACCATTTTTGGCTCATTTTGGACCATTTTTGATGATTTTTGACTAAATTTGGATCATTTTGAACTAGTTTGGACCGATTTCGGAGCATTTTCAACCATTTTCGCCCAAATTTCAACCATTTTAAACTCTTGAGCTCGGCCCAACTTTTCCGCGATAACAGAGTTTTCTGGGTCAAAAAAAAAAACAATTTTTGAGCGGGCAAACTGAGTAAATGATTCAAAATTCCATGCAGATTCCGAATATCACAATGAAAACGCTCGATAACTCTTCTCAGGCCTAAAAACGCCGTTAAAATCGCAAAAAAGTCATCCCTCCTGGCCTCAGACATGGTGAATCGGGCCAGCGATCTTCTACCATATAAATTGAGATTCTTCAATCGAAACTTGTGACATTTTATAGATCTCATGGAGACCTACAATTTCGTATAAGTTTCGATTGAAAAATCTCAATTTATATGGTAGAAAATTGCTGGCCCGATTCGCCATGTCTGAAGTCAGGAGGGATGACTTTTCTGCGATTTTAAAGGCGTTTTTGGGTCAGAGAAGCATTTTTGAGCGTTTTCATTGTGATATTCGGAATCAGCATGGAATTGTGCATCGATTGAACCATAAACTAATTTTGCCCGGAATCCTCCTTCCATTTCTAACGATTCCTTTTTCTCGAAAACTTCCCCTAAATCATCATTATCACGTGTTCTCTAGGCTTCCTAATCTAAACTTCCCGTTTTTTCTCTCTGTCTCTCTTGCTATCTCTAAAACTGTACAGCTGATGTTTGTAGGTAAAAAACGGTCAACAACAGATGTAAACAGCACAGCTCTTTTTGAAATAATTCCACCGGAAAAAAAACATAAAAATTCTGCTCCGCGACGTTTCGAAAATGTGACATTTCGAAAGTGTAAAATCGCGGTTTTTGCCCAATTTTTGAGACTTCGTAAATAATCCGAAAATTGGGCAAAAAACGGGATTTACTTTCGAAATGTCACACCTTCGAAACGTCTCGGAGCCATCGATTTCTGAACACTTTGAAGCAACTTCAGACAATTTTGAGCATTTTCAGACATTTTTTTTCTATCTTGAATCATTTTTCGTCTATTTTAGATCCAAATTCTATTTAAATTAGGCTAAAATGGTAAAAATTGAGTCAAAATGAGCAAAAATCGACGGAAAAAAGTGCGATAAAGGCGAAAATTCATGGAAAATAGTCCAAAACGTTCCAGAAATCATCTCAGGCCAATTCCGGTCATTTTGGACCATTTTTGACGAAATTTGGACAAAATATAGTGTGGGTGTGACGTTTCGAAAGTTCAACCTTTTTTCTTTCGAAATGCCACTTTTGAGATCAAAAATAACGTTTTTAAGTCAAATTTCGTATTTTTTGCTCAAAAATGACTCTTTCGTGAACAAAAATTTTTTGTATTCCGGTCATTTTGGGCAAATTTAGCGTGTGACGTTTCGAAAGTGGACGTTTCGAAAGTGTGACGTTGTTGAACTCGTGAAATAGCCCCCACCTTCTACGTCACACCTTCGAAATGTCACGGAGCCATCATCAATTTTTGACGGTAATATTCGAGCTTAAATGTCGAAAAATGCGAGATAACTCTAAAATTAAAAAAAAAAATTCTTTAAAAGTTTAAAAATTCGAAAAAAAAAATGTTTTTAACAATTTTTTTCCAAAAACTCACTCGCTAACCGCCTTCAACAACACCTTGAGTCCACTCGCCGGCACAGTTGACGACTCAGCGATTCGCTTGAAAATGCGAAAGATTCGAGTCAAATCCTCAATCTTCTTGTGCTCCAACATAAACTTCACTCCTCCGTTCGGCATATAGACAATCGTATTCATGTGCGCCGCCACCATCACATCGTCCATCACTTGCAGAATCTTCGCCTCCGTCTGTTTGTCGAGATAACGCGACGCGCGTGAGCCCTCGTCATGAATCGCGTTCTCCACTTGTTGCAGATAGAAGCACGCGTCGTTTTCGCCGGCCAACAGCGACTCGCAGACTTCGCGATAATAGTCGCTCGTCTCCTTCAACAACGGCTTCTCGAACTCGTCCTCGTACACTTTGCGACTGTCGAGTCCCAACGAGATCAACATTTCACACGCATTCTGAAAGTAAACGTTCAAGATTACACTCATTTTTAAAAAAATTTTTCTTTTTATGCTCGATTTCAGTCAAAAATCGCCTAAATTGACCAATTTTGGACCATTTTGAGCCAATTTTTGTGAAATTTGGACAATTTTCGCACTTTTTTCAGCCAATTTCGATTGTTTGAACCCAAAAATTTGTCAAAAATCGCTCAAATTGATTCAATATGGTTCAAAATAGTCCAAATCATTCCAAACGTCGTCGAGATAGAAATAGCTCGAATTAGCCTGGAAATTGGTTGAAAACTTGGAAAAAATAATCTATTTAGAGCCAAAAATAAGCAAATTTGACACATTTTGGCACATTTCTAGCCAATTTAGCTTGTTTGAACCGTAAACTTGTCAAAAATCGCTCAAAATACGTTAAAAAATGCTCCAAGAGCACCTAAAGCCTCAAAATACATCGGAAATTGCTCTGAAATGCTAGTAATTGAGCCAATATGGCTCAAAATAGCTGTCGACATAGAAAATAACTCAAATTCGCTCAAAATTTGTTGAATCAAGCGAATTTGAGCTATTTCCATGTCGACAGCTATTTTGAGCCATTTTGGATCAATTTAGAGCATTTTTGAGCAATTTCTGACGGATTTCGAGCCATTAATGGGTGCTCTTGGAACATTTTTTAACGTATTTTGATAAAATTTTTGTCAAGGTTAGGATTCAAACAAGCTAAATTGGCTCAAAATGTGCCACAATGTGTCAAATTTGCTTATTTTTGGCTCTAAAATAGAATTTTTCTGTCAAGTTTTCAACCAATTTCAAGCTAATTTGAGCTATGATTTCGACTATTTTGAGCCATACTTGATCAATTTACAGCATTTTTGAGCCATTAATGGGTGCTCTTGTAGCATTTTTGACAAAAAAAAATAGAGACCGTACTTTAATTCCATGCCAATTAATCTGATTCGATTTTCGATCGTTTTTGATCAACGCCAGCAGCGAGTCTCTCAGCCGCTCCCCAATTCCGTTATTCTTCAAAATCTCGACCCGAAACGACTCGAGGCCCAAATTGTAGACAGGCAAGACGTGCGGGTTCTGCGCCACGTATATACGATCCATGTACATCAAAATGTCGCGAATCATGACCATGGCGACCGTGTGGTCCGTCCACGCGTCGGCCATCGTCTCGAGGAAACTGCCCGAGTTCATCGAGGCGACGATTCGCTCGCGAACCACCGACATATGATCGCCGATCACCTCGCGAAGTCCGTTGTAGAGGCGTTCGCCGTGCTTGTGCAACACCATTGTGTAGGCGTTACGGTAGAGCTCTTCGAAGCTCAGACCCGAATTGTTTTTGCGTTGAATTTCCTGTATCGCACGCTTCAGAAGGTCCCATGTTTGGACAACGTACTGCTCGTCGATCGTCGCCTGGAAAAATTGGGCGGTTTTTTTGAGAGTTATGATAAATTTTTTCGGGCTCCGGACGTTTCGACTCATTTTGCTCGATTTTAAGCCGAATTTCATTTTTTTTTTTGTTTCTTCAAATTGACAAATTTTGAGCGATTTTGAACCATTTTGAGCCAATTTTTGTGAAATTTCGACCATTTTTGCTTGGGGCTCCGCGACGTTTCGAAAGCGAGACATTTCGAAAGTGTGAAATCGCGTTTTTTGCTCAAATTTTTGAACTTTTCGTATACATTGGCTCAAAAAATGGCTCCGCGACGTTTCGCAAGTGTGTCATTTTAAATGCAAAACGATGCACTCGTGAAATATCACACTTTCGAAACGTCATCTTTCGAAACGTCATACTTGCGAAACGTCACACTTGCGAAACGTCACACTTTCGAAACGTCACACTTTCGAAACGTCACACTTTCGAAACGTCACGGAGCCCAAAAAATATATGAAAAGTTTCAAAAATTGCGCAAAAACGCGTTTTCACACTTTCGAAATGTCCGCTTTCAAAGTGTCCCGGAGCCTAACTTTTTTGCTAATTTTCGAGCCGGAATGCATTTTTCGAGGTTCTGGGCTCATTTTTCTAGTCAAAATGTAGTTTTTGTGGTTCCGGGCTCATTTTTTTCGAGCCCAAATGCAATTTTCTGAATATTTCAATCTCCTGCGTGAATTTTAGACACTGACGATACCACAAAACTTGATTTTTTCGAAAAATTGCAGAAAAGAGCATAAATTGGCTTGAAAATCAAGTTGATAGTCGTTTTCCTCGGAAAGGAAATATTTTTTTGCAAATTTTGAAAGAATATTTCCTTTCCGAGGAACCGAGTATCTCCCTCATTTTCAAGCCAAATTATGCTCCTTTCTGCAACTTTTCGAAAAATTCAAGTTTTCTGGTATCATCTGTGTCTAAAATTCAGGCAGGAGATTGAAATATTCAAAAAAATGCATTTGGGCTTAAAAATAAGTCCAGAACCTGAAAAACTACATTTTGACCGGAAAAAATGAGCACAGAACCTCGAAAAATGAATTCTGGTCAATTGATTTTTTTAAGATGAGCAATCTTCTAAATCTCCTAGAACCAATTGAAGTGGGATTACTGTAATTTTTCAAGTTTTACTCAAATGATCGTTCCAAATCCATTATTTACGAAATAAACAATATTTTTCCACAAAAATCGTTGAAAAATCGATTTTCGAGCCTTAATTTTTCTAACCAATTCCGAAAAATGCAGGAATTTTTGCTGATTCAAATGCACCTAATATCGCCGCGTAAAACGCTGTTTAAAATTTTTTATGGCGATTTTTGAACTTTTACCGAAATTTCGGCCCCGTGACATTTCGCAACCAAAAATGCACCATTTCTCGCATAAATTGTCTTAAAATGAAGAAAAACGACTATTGTCAATTTTTCAGCATTTTAAGACAATTCATGCGAGAAATGGTGCATTTTTGGCTGCGAATTGTCACTGAGCCGAAATTTCAGTACAAAAATCGAAAAATCGCCATAAAAAAATTTTTTACAGCGTTTTAGGCGGCGATATTAGGTGCATTCGAATCAACGAAAAATTCTACATTTTTTGAGATAGGTTAGAAAAATTAAGGCTTGAAAATCGATTTTTTAAACGATTTTTGTGCAAAAATATTCTTATTTTCGTAAGTAATGGAATTGGGATAATTATTTGATTCCAATTTCAATTGAATTTTCTTACCTTCTTCATGCTGATCTTCAACATAATAAATATCACCTAATCACTTAAAAAAAGAGAAATTTAACCATGAGCAATGTTTTTTTTTCGGTTTCTTCGCGGCGAGACCCGAAAAATACCGTATTTTTAATCGTTTTTGCAATAAAAATCAGTTTTTTATTCAAGAAATGCCTAAACAAACAAAACAATAATAAAAAACTGTACCATAAACGGCCGAATTCGCATCTTTTGCTGAGCGCCGCCGCCGCCGCCGGCTCCAGCGCGTCCACCGCCACTCATCTCCAGAAACGAGTTGATGCCAAATGGAGTGCTCAAGTCCGAGTCCCGCTCTCTTTTTGCGCACACTGAAAATTTTTTTTCAAATAGTTAATATATACAGGTCGATGCACAGGGTGAGGATGAGCTACATCCGCAAAAGCGCTCTAATGAGAGGTGTCTGCGTCTAAAACGGAGGTACTCTCTCGCTACAGTACGCCTTTAAAGGCGCATGACGATTTCTGCTCGGGTCTCGCAATGCAAACGCCTTTTTGACAAAAATTTGATCAAAATTCATCATTGCGCCCGCGGCAATGTCAAAAAGGCGTTCGCATTGCGAGACCCGAGCAGAAATCGTCATGCGCCTTTAAAGAACTACTGTAGCGAGAGAGTACCTCCGTTTTAGACGCAGACACCTCTCATTAGAGCGCTTTTGCGGATGTAGCTCATCCTCACCCTTTGTCGATGTAAAATTCAAAATAAATGACAGTTTCAGTTGACGAAAAATCACGAAAATCAAATCTAAGCTAGTTATAGGCTTTCAAAGTGTCCAAAATGGCAGAAAAGAGCCATTTTGGACACTTTGAAGTCCTATAACTTGCTTAGATTCGATTTTCGTGATTTTTCGTCAACTGAAACTGCCATTTATTTCAAATTTTACATCGATCTGTATGAATACTGAAAAAAAATTTTGAGCTGAAAAAAAGAGGGGTTCCGATCAAAAAAATGAATTCGCTTCAAAATATGTTTAAAAAATTATGTATATTTCAAATATCACAGTGAAAAAGACTGAAAAAAAAAATTGTAGCGCTCAAAAAAACGCAATCGCCACCGGTGCTCAAAGTTTGTCCAAAATGGAAGAGCAATTTTAAAAATAGGTTCCCGGACATTTCGAAAGTGCGACATCTCGAAAGTGAGACAATTCGAAAGTGAGACATTTCGAAAATGAGAAATCGCGTTTTCGCCTAATTTTTTGAAACTTTCGTATACATTTTTGCGTTTTTGATCCATTATAATGGATCAAAAACGCAAAAATGTATATGAAATGTCCAAAAAATTAGGCGAAAACGCGATTTCACTATTCCAAAACGTCCGCTTTCGGAATGTCTTACTTTCGAGATGTCGCACTTTCGAAATGTCTCGGAGCCATTTTTCTTCCATTTTCGACAACTTAAGAGTCCCAGCGATCGCGTTTTTTGAGCTCTACCATTTTTTCCAAGCTTTTTCACGATGATATTCGAAATCTACACAATTTTTCACACATTTTCAAGGCTAATTTTTTTGGTCGAAATCCCTCTTTTTTTCAGCTCAATTTTTTTTCATAATTCATACAGATCGATGTAAAATTTAAAATAAATGACAGTTTCAGTTGACCAAAAATTACGAAAATCAATTTTAAGCTAGTTATAGGCTTTCAAAGTGTCCAAAATGGCAAAAAAGAGCTATATAGAAATTATGAAGTTTTTTTCAAGCTTTTTCCCAATGATATTCGGAATCTACACAATTTTTCACACATTTCAAGGCTAATTTTTTTTGATCGAAATCCTTTTTTAATTAATTTTAAAAAAATTCACAAATTTCAAAGCCAAGTCATTCAGAATGAGTAATCGCTATTCAAGCGAAGTAAAATCGTACTGTTTTTCTTCATAAGCGAAAAAACTGATAAGCAATGTGATGAGGACGAGAAATGGTTAGAAAAACAAATTTTTCGAAAAAAATTTTTTTCAAATTTTTTTCATTTTGCCACGTTTCGAATAATAAATATTCACAATACAAAATCAATAACTTTTCGTCGGGAAAAAAACACGTGGGAAGCTTTATTTTGCGAAGTTTGCATATTCGCTAAAAAACCAAAAATTTCAAGCCCTCGCTATCAGAAAAAAGGGGCCCATCTATGATTATACTACTTCCTCATAAGCTTTTCACAATTCTAGAAGCAAAAAAAAGTTGCGAGGAAACGAGAAAAAGTACGAAAACTGACGAGAGAACGCAGAGTTCGGAGGGTCGCCGCGGGGAGCGCGCGAAACGCGTCAAGGGCGCGGGTTGACGCGTTTCTCGTGCTTTCGAAAATCGACAATAAAACAAACGGCTATGGTTATAAACAGGAAGAATTTCGAATTTGAAATTCAAAATTCTCGAAGAATCTACAATTTCGCAATATATCTCTCTGCAAGTCGAAATTCCCTACTTTCGAATTAAGAGTGAGCAATGATCTACCGTACTCTCTATCAGTTCCTATTCTATTTACAATGAGCAATACAACTATTCCTATACTCTCTATTTGTTTCGTGTTGCATCCTCGCTCTAACATCACAAATCAACAATAGTGACGTTAGAGCGAAGATGCAACACAAAAAAATATAGACAGTATTTTTAATGGTAAGTTTTTATTTTATTTTTTGTATAAATCGATTAAATCGACTTAAATCGACTGAAAGACCGAAAAAAACAGCGATTTTGAGTCCGGTTTTCTATAAAAAATTTCATTGAAAAATCGTCGAAAAAATCATATTTTCAGAGCCTATTATCTGTTCAAAAAAATCGCGAAAAAATTAGATAATTTTTTTGGAATTTTTTCAAAAAAATTTTTTTTTCGAAATTTCGAATTTTTTCAAAAAAATTTTTTATACCTTGTCCCATTGTTTATGTACGTTTTGTGTGCCTATTCTTCGTGAGTCGTGTGTGAAAATTTGCAAAAACGCGAAATAACGCCCTTTCGATTGGCGGAGAGAGAATCAAAAATGAACTGTTTTTACTCTAATTTTGTCATCTTTTTCTTAAAAATTTGGCAAAAAGGGGGAGGCGATGCCACGTGTAGAGGATAGGAGAGCTCACGAATTCGACCAAAAAAAAAAAGAGAACGCGAAAAATACGCAAAAACACGCAGAAAATAACCCAAAAAATTATAGCTTGAAAATGTGTGAAAAATTGTGTATTATCCGTTTGCCACCCGGTGAACCCTCGTCCAACGACACTCCGCTAAATTTCAGTGCGTTGTTGCGCGCTGTTGATCGAATTTGCACTAAAATTTAGCGGCGTGTCGTTGGACTTTGGGTTCATGGGGTGGCGAACGGATAATAGGTTTCGAATATCATAGTGAAACCACAGGGGTCGAACAACAAAGGTACGCAAACGCGCTCTCTGGAGAAGCCGGGCCTAAAATTAATTTTTAGACCTGAATTCCGCTCATTTTTTAAAAATTGTATTTTATTCCGGTACTAAATTTAGTCGAGAATTTTTCTGAAGCAAAAAAAATCAGAAAAAAGCACTGGAATTTGAATGAGAAGGCGTCAAAGTTCGGAAAAAAAAGGCCAAATCAGAGGAGCGCGTTTGCATACCTCTGTCGTTCGACCACTGCACTGTGTGAAACAGCTTGAAAAAAACACCGTAGAACTCAAAAAAACGCGATGCTCAAAAGTTGTCCGAAATGGAAGAGGAAATTGAAAAACCTCTTCCATTTGGGACAATTTTGGAGCAATTGCGTTTTTTCACTCTACAATTCTTTTCGGCTCCGCGACGTTTCGCAAGTATGACGTTTCGAAAGTGTGACGTTTCGCAAGTGTTACTTTTCAAAAGAAAAAAACGTTGCAATTGTGAAATATAGCGCTCTCGAAATGTCACACTTTCGAAACGTCGCGGAGCCTTTTTTTCAAGCTTTTTCTCTATGATTCACACATTTTGAAGCTAAATTATATTTTTGGTAGGAATCCCTTTTTTTCAGATCCTCTAGTTTTTTTTCAATATTGCAACGAAATTCCAGTTAAAGGTGGCGGGACAGCACTTTCTCGGGGGAAAATCGTGCATTTTTGCGTGAGCGTGTCAGTTGTGGTGTATGCGTACAATGCGTCATACCTTACGACATTTCTTATTTTTGACCGATTTTTGGACGGAAATCAACTGAAATAGAACAGTTGGCATATCAGTAATTGCTTACACTTTCCATAGCTTTAGTTCACAAAAGTTTCAGAAAAATAAAAATTTTGCTGTCCCACCACCTTTAAAATAAATAATTTCATTGTGATTATTGCTCTGATAGTGAATTGGAATTCGAGAAACACAGAAAAAAATCGAATCCAAACAGTTTTTGATTATTCAAGACTTTGATTGAAAAATTTCAAGTTTTTGATTTGAATAAAAAAAAGATACAGAAGAAAGAGATACAGAAAAAAAAGTTGGGTCACAAAAAAATGAAAAATAAAATAAAATTTTGAAGAGAAGACGTTGATTGAAGATCAGAAGTCCGAGTCAGGAGTCGTTGTGCCAGAAGTGTCATCTGAAAAAAATTTAAAATCTTATTTTTCGCTACTATTCTATTATCGCTCTACCGTCTGTTGTCAGTCAACTTTAAAGGCGCACGCACTTATTTCAAACGATGTCTCACCGCGAATCGACTTCTACAGTAATCCACCTGGCGCCGAAAATCACTGTAATGGGATACTGTCGAATTTAGAATCTAGAACCTACAGTATCCCAAAACAGTGCTGGATTACTGTAAGAATCGATTCGCGGCGAGATATCATTCGAAATAAAAATTGGACGGTGTGATAATACATTGCTAGCTGCCCATACATATCCAGTTTCTAAGAAAGTACAGTTATACAACATTCTCCTCCTTTCTATGGTAAGATTATAAGTGTTCATGCGGAAATCGGAAGCACCCCCCCCCCCCCCTCTTTTGGGCGGAAGACAGTAGAATTTCAGGGATCAAATCATTCCTTCCCTTTAGGAAGTTACAGGAAGTATGCAACTACTACTACTATCCCGGATATTGGCTATTATTATTACTCTGATGCTTTTGGTTTCCGGTAAGCCTTTGATTTTGTACTTTTCCCAAAAAAAAAAAAGGAAGCCCTCTATTTCCCTTAACACCACCGTCATAAGGACACATGGACTATAGAGTATTTTGGGGGAGAAAAAAGGACACACTATGATTCAAAAAAAAATCCGTTTTCGATTTTGGTGACTAAAGTTTTAGGATATCTAACAAGAAAGCCCCTAGACCCCTGCCGTTGAACTGTTTCCGAAAAATTGGTCCTAGACTATATCGCCTCTGAAAATGCCAAAACTGCAATAAAATCCCACAAAAAGTCCATGTAACTCGAGATATGAGCCCTGGAAGTGGCAGCCATCAGGACTGTAGTGAAACTGTGACTCTCAAATTTTCACTAAAGACTGCAACTTCCAGGGGTCATATCTCAAGTTACATGGACTTTTGTGGAATTTTATTGTATATTCGGTTTTTTCAGTGTCTATATAGTCTGGGATCAAAATTTTAGTAAATTATCAACCGTAGAGGTGGAGGGCCTTGCTTGTTAGATATCCTAGAACTCTAGTCGCCAAAACCAAAAACGGATTTTTTTGAATCATAGTATGTCCTTTTTTCTCCCCAAAATACTCTATAGTCAATGTGGCCTTGTGACGGTGGTGTTAACGGAAATAGAGGGCTTCCCAATTGTTCAGGGCGGCAAACGGGTGCCGCCCGTTGCAGACAATGCGCGTAGCGTGTTTGCACGCAACGCGCCAAATTCGAGCGAAAATTCGGTTTTTCACTGTTTTTTTTCTGCAGAAAATTGCATTTTCAACGTACATTGTCTGCAAACACAAAAGTGTAACGGACGGCAACCGGGCTGGTACAGCTCCGGGACATTCTGCAGCGATTATGTGCTGTTTGAGGCTAAAACACAACCTTATGAACTAAAAAAATGCTTGAAATTGCATTGAAATGCTATTGAGCTGAGTTGAATGTGGGAACACATTTTTTTGCGAAGAAAATCGTTTTCTAGTAGCAATAGAGACGATTTTGATGAAATCGACCACAGAAAGCTAGGAAACGATTTTATTCGCAAAATATGTGTTCCCACATTCAATTCAGTTCTCAATAGCATTTTCTTGCAATTTCACGCATTTTTTTAGTTCATAAGGTTGTGTTTTAGCTTCAAACAGCACATGATCGCTGCGAAACGTCTCGCTGCGGAATATCCCTAGAAACCCTAGGCAAAGTATCCATCTCCTGCATTTATACCACCTATTCCAGCCACCACCTCAACCCTCTATCATCCTCGGCGAAAGCGTCCCTTCTATTTCCTAGTCGACTACGAAGTGGAAGCTTTCGAGATTAGCGACACCGGCGAGCTCAACTACACGTATCCGAAGCACCACAGTGGCGGAATCTTTGTATAAATTTGTGCATATTTTTTTTTTTCGTCATTGGTTTTGTCTTATAAAGGAAGACTTATAACGCCCCTCTTTTTATGGCTACAAAATGAAAATGTATGAAGACCAGGAAGGCCTCAATATAGCCAGCGGGCTCAGTCTTCTAGTGAAAAAAGGGAAGATCTTAATCGAGCCAACGACCTGAGCCTTCCCCGGGACTCTAGCCGAGGGAAAGGTGCCTGAATGAAATGGACACACTTTGTACGGTGAAGAAAGTGAAATGGAAGGGAAATGGAGACGCTGGAATTAGAGGGGACCTGGGTTCGAGAAGAATCGAGAGGGAGATTGAGAAGGACATTTTTTTATACGCAGATAGAGATTCAATAGAAGATTCAGAGTAGAGAGCTCGCCAGTCGGCTCGTTGCTATAACATTCAAAGATTCCAGGGCATTCAAGAACTTGAGGTCCTTGTGGCCTTCATACACCTTACTAGGGAATGACCAAGGTGCAAAGTGGTCATTTCTATGGAAATTTATACCATTCGAAAGCTCTGATCAAACCGCTGACAAAAATATATACAGCTTCTCCCCTCGTAGCCTGTGAGCCAAGTTATACGCGTCATAAAATACTTCTTTCGTTGATTTCACTGTCAAAGTGAAATCAACGAAAGAAGTATCTTGTGACGCGTATAACTTGGCTCGCAGGCTTTGAAGAGAAAACTATACATTTTTGTCTATGGTTCCATCAGAGCTTTCGCATGGTACAAATTTCCATAGAAAAGACCACTCTGAGTCCTGATCATTCCCTGGTAAGGTGTATGAAGGCCATGAAGACTTCAAGTCCTTCAACATCCTGGAACCCTTGAATGTCATAGTAGAGGTCAAAGAGCCGACTAGCCTTCTCCCTTCTGAATCTTCTAATGAATGTCTATCTGTGTATCCAAATATCCATCTCAATCTCCCTCTCGATTCTTCTCGAACCCAGGTCCCCTCTAATTCCAGCGTCTCCATTTCCCCTCCATTTCTCTTTCTTCGCCATGCAAAGTGTGTCCATTTCATTCCGCCACCTTTCCCCGGGCTAGAGCCCCCAACACGTGAGACGGAGAAGAATTAGAGACATTGCTCACAAAGAGAGAGAGAGAGAGAGACAGGAAGAAAGAGAGCATAGAAGGGGCGTGTCCCCAATTCTTCTCCACCTTCTCCTTCTCGCTCTTCTAGGATTTCTGAAGACGTCGTCGCTGTCGTCGTCGTCGTCGACGCCATGGACATTGTGTCACCGTGACAACCGACAAAGTAGAGAGTGTCCAGTAGGCCTTCGTCCCTCTAGGGGGCAGCTGGGGGCACACATTTGCATTTTTTTGTCGCTGATTTTTCATCTTTTTTCCCCCTCTTCAAAACATGTTTTCGTTTGAGGACTGAATTCTGAGTAATTTCTGTGTGTAGATAAACAAAATGACATCATTTTTAGATTTTCAGCACTGATGAATAAGTGTCTGAGATTTTGAGCCTATAGACATTCTAGAACCGGACTCTTTAGAACCGACGGACTTTGAAGGTTTCCAGGTTTCTTTAGTACTCAAGATTGTTGACTTCAAATTGGCGGGCTTTCACGACTTCGGAACATTTCAAAATCGGACGTTTCAGAACCGCGAAAATTCGAGACTAAGACGCTCAAGAAAACCACGACATTTCGCAACGAGACGTTTCAGAACCGGGGATTTTCAGAACGAGGTCTTCCAGCTAAAAATAACAGATTGCTCTCATTTCTGCTCAAAATACTACTTTTGTTCTGTCGTTTTTTGTAAACTTTTTTCTGTGCTTTTCAGGACAAGAAATAGTTTACAAAAAACGACGGAACAAAAAATAGTATTTTTGAGCAGAAATGAGCAATCTGTGTAATTTTTAGCTAGAAAGTCTCGTTTTTAAAATCCCTGGTTCTAAAACGTCTAGTTGCGAAATGTCTGATTTTAAAACGTCTGAGTTCCAAGATTTTTCGCAGTTCTAAAACGTCCGGTTTCAAAATGTCCCAAAGTCGTCAAACCCCGCCAATTCGAAATCAACAATCTTGAGTACTAGAGGAACCCAAAAACCTTTTGAAATTCTTCGAGTTTTCGCGGTTCTGAAACGTTCGGTTCTAGAACGTCTATATATATACAATTTCCAGACCAATGCTCCGCCGTTTCTCCAAAAAGAACAAGAACCCAGACGGGAGCGCGGCGACCAGTAGCGATAATGAGAGAAAGAACAAAAAGTTGCTGAAAAAATTCCTCGACTTTATCACTTCGCCAGTGTGGTCTATTCCGATTGCCTCTTTCATCGAAGGCCAGTCCGTCGGTAAGGCTTTTTTAAGTGTTACAGTAATTTTAATACAGTAATACTACAGTAAGACTAACAGAATGAAAAAGAGGAAATTTCAGTATTCGATCGCGTTCAAATGGAGACCGAAATCTACATGGAGATTCATAAGGAGTACTCACAGCTGATTGATACTTTGGTAAGCCAAAGCCTGTGAGCCAAAGTCTTTGAGCCTAAACCTGTAAGCCTAAGCTTCTAAGCCTCTAAGCCTAAGCCTCTAAGCCTGAGCCTCTAAGCCTAAGCCTCTAAGCCTAAGCCTCTAAGCCTAAGCCTCTGAGCCTAAGCCTCTAAGCCTAAGCCTCGGAGCCTAAGCCTCGAAGCCTAAGCCTCTAAGCCTAAGCCTCTAAGCCTAAGCCTCTAAGCCTAAGCCTCTAAGCCTAAGCCTCTAAGCCTAAGCCTCTAAGCCTAAGCCTCTAAGCCTCTAAGCCTAAGCCTCTAAGTCTAAGCCTCTAAGCCTCTAAGCCTAAGCCTAAGCCTCTTAGCCTATGCCTGTAAGCCTGAGCCTCTAAGCCTAAGCCTAAGCCTTTTTCAGATCGAGTGCTTCTGTGAAGACGTCGGAACGACATCCGCGGAGCTCATCGAGGCCATCAAGACCATCAACCAACAGGACATCTCACAACAGTACAAAGTGAGTCCTTACCGCAGTTCTTTAATTTTCCTCTTGCTTCTTCTTTTCCATCTTCTCGGCGTGCAGTCTGGAAAAATGTAAAAATTGAGCATAAGCTTCTAAGCCTAAGACTAACTTCTTGGCCTTCGCCGGACACTTCTTCCTGTGCTTTCTGCAGTGATGATGTCTCAGATGATGTTTACACTTGGAGACCTTCGGCAGAACCTTACTCGCGCCTCCGCCCTCTTCCTCGTCCATCTTCTCCCCGCGCCACTCCTCCTCCTCCATCAACTGTTGTTTCTTTCGCTCGGCAAACTTCTCGTCAATCTCCTTCTGAATCGGCACGGGAATCCGCGGGAACAATGTTCCGTACCAATCCAACTTGTTGATCATCAGACGAACCATTTGCCCGAAAGTCATTAGGTCTCCGCCACCGGACCTTGGATCGATTTCCGAGTCATCGTCCAGGTACGGCTCGAGCCAATACCAAAGGTCCGCTGGCGGTTGGGTATAGCGAATGTACATGAACCCAATGCCTCGGATATAGACAGATTGTCGGCTGTTGAGCATACTTATCAGCTGCTTCCGCGAGATTCTCAAATTGAACAGTCTGAACAGGAGGCAATAGGCGGAGCTCACGACTCCACCGGCGCCAACACCACGGACCCCTCCGCACATTCCCGTCATTCCTTGAAGCCGCCGCGTTCCCTTCTCCCATGGCTCGAGGTGTTTGACCTGGAAAAATAGAAAATAAGTCTGTGAGCCTAAGCCTCTAAGCCTAAGCCTCTAAGCCTAAGCCTCTAAGCCTAAGCCTCTAAGCCTAAGCCTCTAAGCCTAAGCCTCTAAGCCTAAGCCTCTAAGCCTTTAAGCCCAAGTCTGTAAGCCTAAGCCTTCAAGCCTTACCTGATAGAAAATCTGCTCGACCAGGGTCTGAAACGAGTCAATCTCCACCAAATTGTTCTTGTAATAGTAGCTCTCTCGTATATTCTCCAAGACCAGCGTGTTGAGATTCATCGTCACCTGATTTCCCCATATCGGAAGGGTGTTGCTGCGTTTTCCTTTCTGAAAGAAAACCGGGTTCTGAGCCTCCATTTGAGGCTCTAAGCCTAAGCCCCTAAGCCTAAGCCCCTAAGCCTAAGGTTCTGAGCCTAAGCCTCTAAGCCTCTAAGCCTAAGCCTCTAAGCCTAAGCCTCTAAGCCTAAGCCTCTAAGCCTAAGCCTCTAAGCCTAAGCCTCTAAGCCTAAGCCTCTAAGCCCAAGCCTCTAAGCCTAAGTCTCTAAGCCTAAGCCTCTAAGCCTAAGTCTCTAAGCCTAAGCCTCTAAGCCTAAGCCTCTAAGCCTAAGCCTAAAACTCACATAAGTCCCCTCCTCGTCCTCAAACTCCTCCTCCTCTCCGTAATTGGCCGGATCCTGTGCCTGCGATTGTTGCTGTCCCTGCTGCACCGACTGCAGGAATGTGCCCGCCTCGATTTGTTGCTGAATTATTGCCTGTACAGTGTCCATGGCTCTCTAAAATTCAAAAAATCGCTTGAAAATCGCTAAAAATCGCTAAAAATCGATAGAAACCTTGGCTAAAATTACCAAAAAATGTCTAAAAATACAATTTTTCTGGGGTTAACATGAGTTTTTATTTCTTTACAAAAAAAAAATGAATGAAAATCGATTTTGAGCTCAATTCTAAGAGGGAGATATTACAGATGGGGAAGGGGTGGTTTCTGGGAAAAAACGAGAGAGAGAATTAGAGAAAAAGAGACACAGAGAAAGAGAGAGATAACAGGGTGGTGGGGAGTCACTATGGTGACTGGCTGGAAAACAGAGTGGTGGTGGAGGGGAAAAAATAAAAATGAATATTATCATTTTTAAAAAAAATCGCAAAAAAATTTTTTTTTGAAAATTTTTTTGTAACAAACTTTTAGTAGGCGGAGCCTAAAAGTGGGCGGAGCCTAAAAACCTCGCGATTTCTTCAAAAAGACAATAGAGGGGAGGAACACAAAAATGAATAGTTGAAAGTTTCAGAGAGTCTATCTATTCGAAAATTTCATTTTTTTTTTTGGGTTTTATTATGGGATTTTAGAATTTTTAGCCAAAATTTTTGAATGGATAGATAATTTTGAGACATTTCATGGGAGGGGAAGAAAATGTGTACAGTAATAATATAAAAAGAGGGAGAAAAAAGTAATAATTTTCGGTGGAATGGCCCTGGAGTTGTTGAGAAGTGGAGAATGATGGTCGGGAAGAGTGTGGAGAGCTGAAATGAAAAAAAAATATTATAAAAAATCGGACGTTTCGAAAGTGTGACATTTCGAAAGTGTGGCGTTTCGAAAGTGCGATTTTTCGAAAACAAAAAGTTCAAACAGTTTGAAATTTCTGCTTTCATAACGTCACACCTGCGAAACGTCACACTTTCGAAATGTTGCGGAGCCAGAATTTCTACTCAAATAATCCTCCCAATTCCATTATTTACGAAAATAACAATATTTTTGCACACAAATCGGTAAAACTCGAGAAAATCGATTTTCAAATCGCCAACTTACATTTTTTTCTAACTTATTTCAAAAAATGCAGGAATTATTTACTTATTCGAATGCGCCTAATCTCGTCGTTCAAAACGCTATAGAAAACTTTTTTCGGACGATTTTCAAATTTTTGTATTGAAAATCGTCTAAAAAGTTTTCTACAGTGTTTTGAGCAGCGAAATTAGGCGCATTCAAATCAGCAAAAAAATCTGCATTTTTTGAAATATGTTAGAAGAAGTGTAAGTTCGCGATTTGAAAATCGATTTTCTCGAGGCCTATCGGTTTTTATGTGAAAACCTTGTTATTTTCGTAGATACTGGAATTGGGACGAGAATTTGAGTACAAATTCTGGCTCCGCGACATTTCGAAAGTGTGACGTTTCGCAAGTACGACGTTTCAATTCCCAAAATTCCAGGTCGCCCTCGAGCCCCTCCTCGCCGCTCAAAACTTCAACGTCTTCGTTCCAATGATGATGCGTAAGAACATCGAGCTTCAACTCCAAGCGCTTCAAATGATCGAATTCATGTGCGGTCTCATCCCATCCGTCCTTCAACTCGAGGACGGCGAGAGTCTCAAAAACATGAAAAAGTTGACACCGGAGCAGACCGAACGGTACGTGCTCATTTCGGTGCTTCGTCACTCGAAGGACGAGTACGACGCGATGCAGAAGGGAACCGAGGAGTTGGAGCAAGTGGCAAGGAATAGCCGAATTCAACGCGAGGCGCTGGAGCGGGAGATTCAGCGAGAGGAGATTCTGCTACAGCAGGCATTGGAAGAGGGGGCGAGTTTCCAGTGACTTTCTCACATGAAAAATCAAAATTTTCAATCAAAACTTATATAAAAATGAAGAACTCGCCCAGCTCTACAAACTGACACACAAAATGGGTATATTAATCGGCTCAATTTTGTGTTGGTTACGGTAACACACCCGAACTATTATGCCAGTCTCAGTGAATGTCAGTCCTGGTTGAATGTTTCGTGGTTTCGCGCCAGCGATATCTCACCACGAACAAACTATCAAGTTTCAACGGAACACACCGTAGTTTTTAGGTCAATTTTCAATTTTTTTTTCTCGTTTTTCGAACGATTTTCAACAAATTTCGGGGCAAAATACAACAAATGTGACATTTCGCTACAAACTTTGTTGAAAATCGTTCGGAAAACGAGAAAAAAAAATTGCTAATTGACCTAAAAACTACGGTGTGTTCCGTTGAAATTTAATAGTTTGTTCGTGGTGAGATATCGCTGGTGCGAAACCACGGAAAATTCCGCCAGGACTGACATTCACTTAGACTGACATAATACTGGGTGTATTACAGTAACAACCACAACATTAAGCCAATAAATATAGCCGATTTGTATGTCATTTCGTAGATCTCATCGAGGCCTACATTTCTATATAAATTTTGATCAAAAATCTCAATTTATACGGAGAAAAGTCGCCGGCCCGGTTTCTGATGCTTTCAAGAGATCAATGCCTTTCCAGAGATCCCGAAACCAAATGGGCACCAGCTCCACCCAAACCGACGTCCCCGGAACGTCCTCCCTCCGCTCTGTAGCCGCAATCATGGCGGCCACATTCGCCATTGACACCGCTACCAGTACAGACGACGTTAGGGTACAGCTTTTGGATTCAGGCACCATGACAACGTCTTCTACCGGTGTGGACGCTGGAACAGATGCCGCTGCCATTGAAACCAAAAGTAGCCGTCCAAAGTCAGCTAAACGAGTCGGCTCCGCGGTCGGGAAACGGTCAACATCTGCGGTTGGAAGTGAGGCGGATCCAGACGAAGGGCGCCCGAAGACGTCGTCAAAGAAAATGGCAACTTCCGAAGCCGGCACTGAGGAAAGACGTCCCAGGACTTCATCTAAGAAAATTACGTCTACAACGGATTCTGAAGTCCACACGGAAGATGTGAAGGAGAAGCGTCCAGGAACATCATCCAAGAAGACTACGGATTCTGAAGCGAATACCGACGACGTGAAGGACAAGCGTCCCGGAACTGCTACCAAAAAGACTACCGACTCTGAAGCCAACACTGAGGAACGACGCCCTCGAACTTCATCCAAGAAGACCACTTCTACAACGGACTCCGAAGCCAACACTGATGCCATCCGAAAAACGTCTCAATCCACTGAGATGTCTCCGGAGGCTCAAAAACGTCCAGGAACCGCCAAGGGGCCCAACGAGAGAAAGCTCTCAAATGCCGGGCTGGAGGATCTAATTGGAGCGAAAAACGGGTCTGACGAGCCAAAGAGCCGCCCATCGACCCGTAAATCAAGCCGAGATGAGCGCGGTAAGAAAACCACCGCTTCCCACGAGCCGCGAGCCAAGACTCCGCTTCAAAAGGGATCCGAAGATCGCCCGGCCACTCGGAGGTCCTCCGTTGACAAGAATGCTCCGAAACGGAACGATAGTGTTCCAAGGGAACGGAAACATTCGATTTCTCAAGACGAAAGGAAACCTCCAAAACCAATTGGGCCGTTGAGAAGTAACAAGTATGACGGGGAGGTGGTGATGGGACGTCCAGGCTCCCCGGGAAGGGATCACGGTCCGAGGCGGAAGAATTTGAATGATGTTAATGTGAGTTTTGAAAAATATGTAAAGATTAGCGAAGCTTTCGAATATCCTACTCAAAATGCTCGAAAATGGCTTTGAGACCCCGAGAAAACGCTTCAAATGAGACAAAAAAGTCTGAAATTGCCTTGGATGGCCGTGGCCGAGTTTTCTCTAAAACGTGCGGATTCAGTCAATGAGCTGTGAATAGTTGCAAAAAAAAAATTCAAGATCGAATTTTTTCGGCAACTAATCACAGCTCATTGATTGACTCCGCACATTTCGGAGAAAACTCGGCCACGGCCATCCACGACAACTTTCGCCTTTTTTGTTTCATTCAAAGCGCTTTTTCGAGGTCTCAAAGCCATTTCCCAGCATTTCAGTCGAGATATTCGAAATCTACGCTAATTATTACATATTTTAATGCAAAACAATTTCCTTCTTCAATAATCCTAATTTTAGTCCCATCTCGTCGATATCAACCGTTTGAACAGTTCCGACGTGCGTACGCGTGCCCAATATCTCAAGGAGCAACGAGATCGGCTGCTCCAAATGAAGAATGAGGAGCGGATAAAGCAGATGAATGTAGGTCACTTTGGCTCGTAAAAAGAGCTTTTGAAGCATTTTGGAGTATTTTGAGCCCAAAATCATGGTTTTGGAAGCATTTTGGACCCAAATTTATGGTTTTTAGAGTATTTTGGACCCAAATTTATGATTTTTGGAGCATTTTGAGCTCAAAATTATGATTTTTGGAGCATTTTGGAGCCAAAATTTTATTTTTCCAGGACATTCAAAGCGGCGGCGTGGAACGTCCGAAGACAGCCGCTCGTGCCCGTGAGGTTCTCGATAAGGATAAGAAGGCGGCCGAGGAGATTCGAAAGGAGATTAGCAAGAAATTGAAGACGCAAATTTTGACTTTGAATTAATCGATTGATTTTTGTGTTATTTGGAATGAAGATTTTGAAGAATTTGGAGCATTTTGAGCGTAAAATTATGATTTCAGAGCACTGTGAGCTCAAGATGATGATTTTTAGATCATTTTGGACTCAAAATTAAGGGTGTTGAAGCATTTTGAGCTCAAAATTATGGTTTTTGGAGCATTTTGAGCCAAAAATAATGGTTTTTGGAGCATTTTGAGCCAAAAATTATGGTTTTTGGAGAACCAAAACTTATGAAGTTTGGAGCATTTTGAGCACAAAAATATGGCGTTCAGAGCATTTTTGGCATAAAATAGTGGTATTTGGAGCATTTTGAGCTCGAAATATGATTTTTTAGACCATTTTCAGCTCAGGAATATGGGTTTTGGGGCATTTTGAGCTCTGAATTACAATTTTTGGGGCATTCTGGAACCTAAAATCAATGCTTTTGGAGCATTCTGAGCTCAACACTATGGCGTTTGGAGCATTTTGAGCCCAAAAATATGGTCTTTGGAGCTATTTGAGCCCAAAATCATGATTTTAGGGGTATTTTGAGCACAAATGTATGGTTTTTGGAGCATTTTTTAGCAAAGCATCATGATTTCAGAGCATAGTGAGCTCAAAATCATGGTTTTTGAGGTATTTCGGACCCAAATTTGAGGTTTTTGGAGCATTTTCGTCCTGATTTCGTCATTTTTTATTACTCACTCTCTAGCCTTCACAAATTTACGAATTCGGAAGTGCATCTATTGGTGTGACGAAGCGGAAGTCCTCTGGGAAAAGCTCAGCCGCTTTCGGGTACAACAATTTGTACGTCTGACGAACAGTAATCTCGGCGGCTCCAGCGACATCGCCGATTTCCTTAGCCGATCGTTTCTCTCCAGACGCTTGCGATGCCATGTAGATTGCAGCGGCGGCGATTGAGATTGGCGTACGGCTGGAAAAAATCGTTTTTCAAAGTCTTTAGAGTTAAAAATTGTGATTTTTGAGGTGAAAAATAGTGAAAATGGCTCAAAAATTGAGTTCTTAGGCTTAAAATTGAGATCTTGGGTCACTTTTTGTAGTTTCGCACAAATTTTCTGGATTTTCATGGGGTTATAGTGGAATTTAGGGTTACTAGACTGATATTCTGTGGTTTTGAGGTTCAAAATAGTATAAATGACTCGAAAATTGAGACATGTGGGATATTCGCTCAATTTCAAGTTTAAAAAAAACTCAATTTTTGGAATTTAGAGCTTCTGAGCGAAAATTTGTGGTTTTCGGAGTAAAACATAGTAGTGAAAATGGCTCAAAATAGAGTTTTTAGATTTAAAATTGAGATTTTATAGTTTTGCTCAATGTTTTCAATTTTGAAGACTTTAAAATTGAATTTGGGAATTCTAGAGTAAAAAACGGAATTTTTAAAGCTCAAAATTGATATTTTGAATTTTTGGTCTGTTTTACTGTAATTTGATTGGTCCAGAGTAGAATTTAGGGCTCCGGGACATTTCGAAAGCGGACATTTCGAAAGTGAGACATTTCGAAAGTAAGACAATTCGAAAGTAAGATATTTCGAAAGCGGACATTTCGAAAGTGAGACATTTCGAAAGTAAGACAATTCGAAAGTGAGACATTTCGAAAGTAAGACAATTCGAAAGCGAGACATTTCGAAAGTGTGAAATTGCGTTTTTTGCTCAATTTTTTGAACTTTCGTATACATTTGCGTAAAAAATATATGAAAAGTTTCAAAAATTGAGCAAAACCGCGATTTCAAACTTTCGAAATGTCCGCTTTCGAAATGTCCACTTTCGAATTGTCCCGGAGCCGAATTTGGGGTCTATGGAGTGAAAATTTTTGATTTTTTAAGTTAAAAATAGTGAAAATGGCTCGAAAAATGAGTATTTAGGCCTAAAATCGATATTTTGAATTTTCGAGTCGATTATCACTGTTTTTGGCTTATCTTAGGTCCGTTTGAGCCACTTTTGAGACATTCATACTATTGTTAACCTCGACAATCATAAAATATCAGAAAATGTGTGATTTTGAAGATTAAAAATAGTGAAAATGGCTCAAAAATCGAGTTTTTAGGCTTAAAATCGAGGTTTTGAATTTTTGAATCAATTTTCCATGGTTTTAGGTCAAAATAAGGCCCTACCCCGCCACCAAGTCCATATCAACAGCCCGTTTGGCGATTCTCGTGGCGGCCGCTTGAATCGAATTGGGAAGATACAAGTTTCCACAGAAACGGGACATAAAATCGGCCGAGGTGATTTGCTCGAGATTCGTCTCCAGATTCCGAATGATTATTTTGAAGCATCGTCCGATTTCTTTTTTCGAGACACGCGACACTGCGCAGATCTCTTTGAATGTTCTCGGCACACCGTCTTTTCGGCAAGCGATGTAGAGGCACGCCGCCGCCTGAGCCTCGTTGTTCTTTCCGCGCAGAGCCCGACTGTCGAGAACGTCTTTGAATATGCGAGACGCGTTTTCCTGGAAGAAAATTAGAAAATTTCGGTGAATTTTGACATTTTTTGAGCGAAAAATCGGTTTTTTTCAACATTTTTGGGCTGAAATTTGAGCTAAAAACGTCTTTTATATTTAAAATTAAAAAAAAAAAGATTTGCTCAAAAACAGACAAAATTATCAAAAATTCGGCTCCGCGACGTTTCGAAAGTGTGACGTTTCGCAAGTGTGACATTTCGAAAGTGTGATATTTCACGAGTGCATAGTTTTGCCTTTGAAATTACACACTTTCGAAACGTCACACTTGCGAAACGTCACACTTGCGAAACGTCACACTTGCGAAACGTCACACTGTCGAAACTTCACACTTGCGAAACGTCACACTTTCGAAACGTCACACTTGCGAAACGTCACACTTCCGAAGCGTCACACTTTCGAAACGTCACACTTTCGAAACGTCACACTTGCGAAATGTCACACTTTCGAAACGTCACACTTCCTTTTTTTATGGGTAAGAATTGATAATTTTGAACTATTTTCAAACGGAAAATCGATTTTTTTTGGGTTAAAAAAGATAATTTTTATATTTTCGATCGAAAAATCGATTTTTTTAAAGTAAAAATTGATATTACACATCTCCTAGAGAGTATTATCAATTTTTACCCAAAAAAAATCGAATTTTCGCTCAAAAATAGACAAAATAATCAATTTTTCTGCTCAAAATTGTATATTTTCGATCGAAAGATCGATTTTTTTAGGTTAACAATTTTGATTTTTTTATATTTTTGATCAAATAATCAATTTTTAACATGTAAAAATTGATGATACACTTCTCTCAAAGGATATTATCAATTTTTACCCAAAAAAAATCGAATTTTCGCTCAAAAATAGACAAAATTATCAATTTTTGCTCTAAACGACAATTTGATTTTTTTTTTTTGTAAAAATTATGATTCTCTCTTTTTCTAGCGAAAATTTTTTTTTGCGAAAAAAGTCAATTTTCACTCAAAAAATCGAATTTCCGCTCAAAATTGTAGATTTTTAAGCGAAAATTCGGGTGAAAAAATTATGATTTTGTTTAATTTTGGGCGTAAACTCGATTTTTTTAGGTTAGAAAAGATAATTTTTATATTTTCGATCGAAAAATCGACTATTTAAAGTAAAAATTGATATTACACATCTCCTAGAGGGTATTATCAATTTTAAAACGAAAAAAAATCGAATTTTCGCTCGAAAATGTACAAAATTATCATTTTTATTTTGAAAAAATTGAATTTTCGCTTAAAAATAGTCCGAAAATCGATTTTATCCGAAAAAATCTAAAAATATACAATTTTTTAAGTGAAAATTCGTTTTTTTTTTTTTGGGTGAAAATTGATCATTTTGTCTATTTTTTGAGAAAAATACGATTTTTTGACTATTTTTCGGCGAAATTCCGATTTTTTTTGGGTTAAAATTACAATTTTTGAACTATTTTTGAGCGAAAATTCAAAGAAAGTCCAAAAATTCGCATGTTCTACCTGAATATTCCTTGGCAAATGAATTCTCTCGCTCATCTCGCGAATCAAGCTCATCGCCGCCGTCATCTGTCGATCCGTATTATTCATCGATTTTCGCTGAGCGTTCGCCAAACTATTATCGCTATCGGATCCTCCGAATCCAACTGCGATCGTCGTCGAGAGATCTCCACCGCTGAGCAGCGGATTCTCCGGCGCTCCGACACGAGACGGATCGTTTCCGCTTCGCTCGTTTGAGAACGAACGCCATTCGGTACCGACGTCGACGAGGCTGGAATTTTCCGGAATTTTGGACGATTTTTTTTGGGTATAGAAAAGAATTTTACCTGTAATGACTCCCAATTGTAATATGGGTTTTGGCTTGAGACTATGCGGAAAAGAATCAGCACAAAAAGTTATCCAAAGATTGTAAACCTTTTTTTTTCGCATATTAACGGTTTTCGAGATAATCGACTTTTTCTGAAATTTTTGTGAAATGCGAAAAATCCAACTTCAAAAAATCATAACATTGTTCGTTGTGAACGGATTTTTAAAAACTAAAATGCAACACAAAGCTCATCTAATGTAAATTTAGAAAACATAAAAAAAATTGTTATCATTCAATGTCTGACTAAAAATATTGATTGAAAACCAAAAATTTTCAACTAGCCAAAATGACATAAAAACTTTTTGGAGAAATTGCCATTTCTAAATTTAGCCTCAAATGAAAGAACACATTTAGTTTAGTCGAAGTAAATTGCAAAATACAGGGGTAACCGTTCAAATACGAAAAAAAAATTTTTTTGAAAAAAAATTTTTTTTGAGATTTTTTGAAAATCGTAATTTTTCATGCATATTTCGTATTAATGTGTGATAATTAATTAAAATATTCAAAAACTGCTTTATTCAGGCTTTCAAATAAGCTATAGAACTTTTAATTATTCCAAGTTTGAAGCTTTCAGCGACCGTTCAAAGTTTCCACTCGAATTTCAACGTAGATCTATAGTACGGAAAATCTCGAAAATTTGAAAATGATCCTAGAGCTTCAAATTTTTTTTAGTTTTGTAGCAAATTTAATTTTAAATCAAACTCTCAACTGACACTTTTCTCCATCTCTTCATCTCTTTAAGAAAAATGTGAATCTCTACCCAACGGTCAGTTGGAAAAGAAAAATCAAATTTTGGTAATGAAAACAAAGAGATAGAGAAAAGTGTCAGTTGAAAGTTTGATTTAAAATTAAATTTGCTACAAAACTGAAAAAAATTTGAAGCTCTAGGATCATTTTCAAATTTTCGAGATTTTCCGTACTATAGATCTACGTTGAAATTCGAGTGGAAACTTTGAACGGTCGCTGAAAGCTTCAAACTTGGAATGATTAAAAGTTCTATAGCTTATTTGAAAGCCTGAATAAAGCAGTTTTTGAATATTTTAATTAATTATCACACATTAATACGAAATATGCATGAAAAATTACGATTTTCAAAAAATCTCAAAAAAAAATTTTTCAAAAAAATTTTTTTTTCGTATTTGAACGGTTACCCCTGTATTTTGCAATTTACTTCGACTAAACTAAATGTGTTCTTTCATTTGAGGCTAAATTTAGAAATGGCAATTTCTCCAAAAAGTTTTTATGTCATTTTGGCTAGTTGAAAATTTTTGGTTTTCAATCAATATTTTCAGTCAGACATTGAATGATAACAATTTTTTTTATGTTTTCTAAATTTACATTAGATGAGCTTTGTGTTGCATTTTAGTTTTTAAAAATCCGTCCACAACGAACAATGTTATGATTTTTTGAAGTTGGACTTTTCGCATTTCACAAAAATTTCAGAAAAAATCGATTTTCTCGAAAACCGTTAATATGCGAAAAAAAAGGTTTACAATTTTTAAATAACTTTTTGTGCTGATTCTTTTCCGCATAGTCTCGAGCTAAAACCCATATTACAATTGGGAGTCATTACAGGTTAGGTTTCTTGAGTGAATTTTTGTGATTTTTGAGTTAAAAATTTTTTTTAAGTGAACATCGCAGAAAAATTCAGTTTTTCACTTAAAATTGAGAGAAAAGTCAAAATCTCAATTTCAAGTAGAAAAATTCAACTTTCAAGGTTCAAAATAGTATAAATGACTCGAAAATTTAGTTTCTCGACTTGAAATTGAGTTTTTGAACTAAAATTGACAGTTTGGGTCAATCTTTGGATTTTTGCACCAATTTCATGTGTTCGACGGAGATTTTATGGTTTCTGGTGTGAAATTTTGTGATTTTTAAAATTAAAAATAGTGAAAATGACTTGAAAATTGAGGTATTTGACTTTAAATTGAGATTTTGATTTTTGGTCAATTTTTCTGGATTTTGATGGGTTTACAGTGGAATTTCAGGGTTTTAGAGTGAAACTTGTGTTTTTTGAGGTTAAAAATGGTAAAAATGGCTCTAAAATTGAGTTTTTACGCTTAAAATTGGGTTTTTAGACCGAAATTTAGTTTTCAGGCTAAAAATTGAGTTTTTGGATTTTTGGTCAATTTTAGCCAATTTTTCTGATTTTTCATGGATTTTGGGTACAATTTTGGGTATCTGAACTGAGTTTCTGCATTTTTTTGAAGTTAAAAATGTATGAATTGCTCAAGATTTGAGTTTCCAGACAAAATTCAGCAAAAGTTCGGTTCCGACGTCGACGAGGCTGGAATTTTTCTAAATTTTGAGTTTAAAAATTGTGACTTTTAATTTTTCTAGAGTGAACATTTATGTTTTTTGAGGTCAAAAATGGTATAAAGAGCTTGAAAATTGAATTTTTAGGCTTAGAATTGAGGTTTTGAATTTTTGGTCACTTTTGGCCATTTTTTCTGAATTTTTATGGGTTTTGAGGGAAATTACGGTTTCTGGAGTTGAAAATTATGGATTTTGGGAATAAAGCTAGTAAAATGGCTAAAGAAGTTATTTTTTTACACTCATAAATGAGTTTTAACTTAAAATTGAGTTTTTGAGCAAATTTTTTGATTTTGAAAATTTAGTTTTCAGGCTAAAAATTGAGATTTTGGATTTTTGGTCACTTTTGGCCATTTTTTCTGAATTTTTATGGGTTTAGAGTGAATTTTGGAGTGTCTGGAGTTGAAATTGATTGATTTTTGAGCTCAAAATAGTATGTAACAAGAAAAAATGAAGTTTTTACACTCAAAACTGAGTTTTTGGGTAAATTTTCAACTTTTGGTCCATTTTTCTGGATTTTTGGTCAATTTTTCTGGATTTTGAATGGATTTTGAGGTTTCTGGAGTGAAAATTTGTGATTTTTGAGGTTTAAAATAGTATAAATTGCTCCTAAATTGAGTTTTCCGACTTGAAATTGAGGTTTTGAACTTTTGGTCACTTTTGGCCATTTTTTCTGAATTTTTATGGGTTTAGAGTGAATTTTAGGGTTTCTAGAGTGAAATTATGTGATTTATACTATTTTTAACTTCAAAAATCACAATTTTTCCGCTCTAAAACCCTCAAAATTGACTCTAGATCCATCTAGAAGCGCTTTTCTTCCTTTTTTTTTAATTTTTGAAAAAGCCTTACCGATCACCAACCACCAATCCACACGACGGGCAAACCAAATCGCCGGCGCGGTGATCTTCGATAAGATGGACGTCTGGATGAACTGGACACTGCACCGGAGCTGACATTTCTACACCCTTTTCTGGAAAAAAATGCCTTGAAAACACTTTTTTTTCTGTTTCCCATGTTTCTTCCAGCGAAAAATTGAATAAAAAATACTTTATTTTATAAGGAAAATATCGATTTTTCCCTTTTTTTCATTCCATATCTCTGCTACCCAATTCTAGATGAATTTTCGAAGAAAAACTCATGAAAAAACCATGAAAATCCAATAAAAACCTTTATTCCTGTGATTTTGCAACGAATTGCTGCCAAAAGGGAGAACGATTGTGGTGTTTTCGAAAAGAAACGCACCACTTTTATACTGACGAAAACGGAGTGTCGTTGCGTGCGCCTTGTTTAGCAATAAGAGCGGGGTGAAGGAGGGAATTTAAATGTGTATTTTATTAAGAAAAAAAATTTAGAAATCACTTTTTATTAAAATCCGGTTTAAAACTTCAAAAAACTGATCGAAAATTGTAAAAAAAAAAAATAAATATTCGTCGAAAAAAATAAATAAAATTCTGGCGTCGGTTACTGTCGCGGTGCAAACACAACGACGCCAACATGCACAGAAATGAAAAATTTGAATCAATTTCGGGATTTTTTCATCCTAATTTTGCATTGATTTTTTCAGATTTCATCAAGGAATTTCAGAAATTTTCAGCAAAATTCTCAAATCGTCATTTCCATTGAATTTGTCAAGAAAACCAAGTGAAAATCAAAGAGCATGCTCCTCAAAATCCCAAAAATGAATTTTCCAGGAATTATAAGCTTAAAATCGAGTTTTTCGAGCAATAAAAACATTTGTTCCCTATTTTAACCATAAAAATCACAATATTCCTCCTCTAGAAGCCATAAATTCCACTCGAAACCCATCAAAATCCAGAAAAATTGAAAAAAAATGCAAAACTTCAAAATCTCAATTTTAAGCCTAAAAACTCAATTTTTGAGCCATTGCTTCCATTTCCAACCTGAAAAATCACAAATCCGCACTCTAGAAACCGTAAATTCCACTCCAAACCCATAAAAATCCAGAAAAAATGGCCAAAAGTGACCAAAAATTCAAAATCTCAATTTCTAGTCGGAAAACTCTATTTTTTAGCTCAAATATCACAACGTTTCACTCTAGAAACCTCAAAATCCATTCAAAATCTCAAAAAAAATGAGCCAAAAGTTGAGAAATTTACCCAAAAACTCAATTCTAAGTTCAAAACTCAGTTTTGAGTGTAAAAAATTGTCTTTTTTAGCCATTTCACTAGTTTTATTCTCAAAATTCATAATTTTCAATTCCAGAAACCATAATTTCTCTCGAAATCCAGACAAATTGACCCAAAACTCAAAATATCAATTTCAAGTCGAAAAACTCAATTTTCGAGTCATTTCTACTATTTTTAACTCCAAAAATCATAAATTTTTGCTTTAGAAACCGTAAATTCCACTCCAAACCCATCAAAATCCAGAAAATTTGTAAAAATTTTATAGATCCCGAATATCATAGTGAAAAAATAAATAACATTTCATTGCAAAAACTTTCTAACACATTTCTCATCCTCCAAATTAATGAAAAACATTCGATGTACTCCCACATCGGTCACCGCTGGCTTCAAAAAAACGTATCGTTTGTCTTCGAGAATCTTGAAAACAAAGTCATGATAGATTTGAGCGCCCGGTGGGTGGAACTTGGAATGCACTTCTAGATTGAATTGACAAATCGAGATTCCGGCTTCATCGACGGGTCCGCCTCGGTGGATTTGGTCGAGGAACTCGAATTCGCCACCTTCGATGTCGATCCAGGCAATGTCGATTTGCTGGAAGTTTTAGAGAAATGAAGTAGGATTACTGTCATTTTTTTTTTCGAAAATACGAAAATAGCAATATTTTTTGCACAAAAATCGTTAAATATCGATTTTCAGGCATCACTTTTCTCTAACCTATTTCAAAAAATGTAGAATTTTTCGCTGATTCGAGCGCACCTAATATCGCGGTGCAAAACGCTATAGAAAAAATTTCACAGTTTTTTTAAAAATTTTTTGTACTGAAATTTTAAGAATTCGCTCTAAAATGTTTCCTACCGCAAAAACGAGTCCAAACGGACCATTTTGAAGCGAGTTACAAGCGTTTGAAGTTTTCGTGAGAGACGCAGACACTGTCTCGTTTCTCTGCGTCTCTTCGACAACGAGAATGTCTGCTTTCTCTGCGTCTCTCTTACGGAAAATTCAAACGCTCATAACTCGCTTCAAAATGGTCCGTTTGGACTCGTTTTTGCGGTAGAAAACATTTTAGAGCGAATTCTTAAAATTTCAGTACAAAAATTTGAAAAAATTTCCACCATTTTTTCTACAGCGTTTTGAGCTGCGAAATTAGGTGCATTCGAATCAGCTATAAATTCTACATTCATTGAAGTGGGTTAGAAAAAGATGAGGCGTGAAAATCGATTTTTAGCGATTTTTGTGCAAAAATATTGTTATTTTCGTATTACTGCAGTCTGCATAAATCGGGTTCCTGGCCTAACTTTTGCAGCTGGCCGAACTTCTGGACCCGACACGAAAACTGCTACAGTAACCTCCGTAAATCGACACAAAAATTTTTTGAATTTAATTCCTAAAATCTTTCCGATTTTTTTTCTTCGTTTTCAACCGATTTTCTTGACTTTTTTCGCGATTTTCGAGTAAATTTATCGAAAAGAAATATTTTCGCAGCATTTTTTCTTTATTTAAGACAATTTTCAAATTTCAGAGTCCAAAACAGGAAAAAAATGTTGCCAAAATATTTCTTTTCGATAAATTTACTCGAAAATCGCGAAAAAAGTCAAGAAAATCGGTTGAAAACGAAGAAAAAAAATCGGAAAGATTTTAGGAATTAAATTCAAAAAATTTTTGTGTCGATTTACGGAGGTTACTGTAGCAGTTTCCGTGTCGGGTCCAGAAGTTCGGCCAGCTGCAAAAGTTAGGCCAGGAACCCGATTTATGCAGACTGCAGTAATAAATACTGGAATTGGGACGATCAATTTAGAAAATAAAAACTTTAAAAACTCTCAAAAAAATCTCACCTTCAAGCCAAGAATATCCGACAAAAAGTATGTGAACGGAATCGTGGTGACATCCTGATACTCATATGTCCTTGTCTTCTGATTCTGATTCGGCAGCACTCGAAATTTCGTGAATCCCGGTTTCTTCCCGATTGCAAATGGGAAGTATTTCCCGAACGCTGTATACAACTGCCGATTCGGCTCAATAATCGGATCAGCTCCATAGAATTTGGTATTCGGAAGAGTGCGATTCAACTTTTCCTCGGCCATTGTGTCGTGTCCAATGCCAAGGGTCACCATCACATTTTCTTCTTTCTGAAAAGTGTATGGTGCATTTTTGTAGTGAAAATTCGGCTCCGGGACATCTCGCAGCCAAAAATGCACTGTTTTTGGGCATAAAATACCTCAAAACGACTGCAAAAATGACAATAATGTATGTCTTTGTTCATTTTGAGACAATTTGTCGGAAAAATAGTGCATTTTGGCTGCGAGATGTCTGGCTGCGGAATGTCCCGAAGCCGAAATTTTGTCCCGCGACATTTCGAAAATGTGACGTTTCGAAAGTGTGACAATTAAAAAATGCGAATTTTTAAAAGCAAAACGCTGCACTTGTGAAATACGGAACTTTCGAAATGTCACGGAGCCGAAATTTCCGACTTACACAAGTGGGAAGAATAGTCCATTTGGTCTCGTGGAGATTATCCATTCGCACAATTTTGAAATCCTTGAATACCGAATCACATGGAGAAGTTTTCGTCCATTCGGTGTTGATCTGAATGGGAAGAGTTTTTGAGGGTTTTTTGTAGTTTAGAGGTCTCAGCGACCTTCAAAGTAGGACTACAGTCATTTCCTCAAATGATTGTCCCAATTTCAGTATTAACGAAAACAACAATATTTTTTGCATAAAAATCGTTAAAAATCGATTTTTCACCAATTTTTCTCTAGGCTAATCCAACAAATACAGATTTTTTTGTTGATTCGAATGCACTTAATATCGCTGCTCAAAATGCCGTAGAAATTTTGTTTTCAAAATTTTTAACTGAAAATTTTTTTTGCAATTTATTAATTTTTTGTGCTGAACTTTTAAAAAATCGCTTAAAATGTTTTCTAGCGCAAAAACGAGCCGAAACGGACCATTTTGAAGCGAGTTACAAGCGTTTGAAGTTTCCGTGCGAGAGACGCAGACACTGTCTCGTTTCTCTGCGTCTCTTCGACAACGAGAGTGTCTGCTTTCTCTGCGTCTCTCACGAAAACTTCAAACGCTCATAACTCGCTTCAAAATGGTCCGTTTGGACTGATATTAGGTGCATTCGAATCAGCGAAAAATTCTGCATTTGTTGAAGTAGGTTAGAAAAAATTTAGTTGAAAATCGATTTTTATGCAAAAATACTGTTATTTACATAAACACTGAAATTGCGCCGATAATTTGAGTACTAATAAAAAACACTGTAATTACCGCTATTTTATTTGTTTTTTACTTACAGCTTTCACATCTCCTCTCCATTTCTCCACAATCGGTGTGATACAAGTTTGAAATTCCTCCATAACTTTTGCAGTATCAATTTTCGAGTCCAGGGATAAATCGCATGCCGGGAGCTTATTAAGCTCATCGAATCTCGGATCCATTTTGATGTTCTTGTTCTAAAAAACATATGGAAAAAATATGAAAGAAAAAAAATGATATTATACCTCCTCGAACTGATACCCAACACCATCCAAAGTGTCCCATTGTTGTTCCAATTTCGGAGATGGTCTTGAAACTTTTGGGACTTCCAAACCTGTCGGAACTTCCTCTACAGTAGTCCTCGGGCTCGCCAAGAAAATAATGTAGAAAAATCCGAGCAGAAATAGATAGAAGATTGGAGGGACTCGACAATCTGAAAATTATTGAATATGGGAATGAGATATCAGGAAATCTACAGTATACCTCTATAGGATGCCATTTTGCCAAGAAAACCGCCCGTTTCCTGGAAGAAATAACAATAAAATGGTTCAAAACCAAAACTGCCAATACAATACACAGCCGATTCAAAAAACGATTCAATATGGGCGGGACCCGGGTGACGTGGCAAAACGTGGAGATTCCTTTAAAAACTGGAGTTCAGGAATAGAATCCACGTGGAGTTCACGGGAAAATTAATTTTTTTGAAAATCTTTTTGGAGATGAAAAAAATCATGGGAAAAAAAATTCACCTGAATGCTCATCTAACGTTATCGAGCTCATTGTCGTTGCCATGATCCGTCGATCCGTGTTTAGAAGGATTACAGTCATTTTTTTTATTTTCTCAAATGGTCGTCCCAATTCCAGTGTTTACGAAAATAACAGTATTTTCTAAAAACTCGAGAGAATCGATTTTAAAGTAAATTTTTTCTAACCAATTTCAAAAAATGTAGAATTTTTCACTGATTCGATTGCGCCTAATTTCGCCGCTCAAAACGCTTTAGAAAAATTTCTACACAGCTTTTTAATTTTTTGTACTAAAACTTTAAGAACTCGTCCAAAATGTTTTCTACCGCAAAAACGGGTCAAAACGGACTATTTTGAAGCGAGTTATGAGCGTTTGAAGTATCAGTAAGAGAGACGCAGAGAAATCTGACACTCTCGTTTCTAAAGAGACGCAGAGAAACAGAGATGAGCGGAATTCCGCCTTCCGCCTTCCGCCTTCCGCCTTCCGCCCATTTTTCCTCTTCCGCCTTCCGCCTTCCGCCTTCCGCCAAAATTTTCTCACTTCCGCCTTCCGCCTTCCGCCTTCCGCCAAAAATCGGAAAAATTAGGCGGAAGGCGGAATTTCAAATTTTTTTTCAAACTTGCTAAAAACAGTGATTTTTCGGTTATTTCATGCTTGAAACCCTGAAATTAAGCGAAACAGCAGCAAAAACGTCTCTTTTATGCAGGAAACTCCGAGTAAAAGTAGGCGAAATTCCGCCTTCCGCCTTCCACTTTCCGTCTTCCGCCCATTTTTTCTATTCCGCCTTCCGCCTTCCGCCTTCCGCCAAAATTTTTGAAATTCCGCCTTCCGCCTTCCGCCTTCCGCCAAAATTTTCCCTCTTCCGCCTTCCGCCTTCCGCCTTCCGCCATTTCAAAAATGCTCTTCCGCTCATCTCTGCAGAGAAACGAGACAGTGTCTGCGTCTCTCTCTCTCTCACTGAAACTTCAAATGCTCATAACTCGCTTCAAAATGGTCAGTTGAGGCTCGTTTTGCGGTAGAAAACATTTTAAAGCGAGTTCTTAAAATTGCAACAAAAAAAAGTAAAAAAAAAATGGCCAAACAGTTTTTCTGACAGAAAATTTCTGATTTCTGACAAAAAACGCACTTTTTCTTTCGAAACACTGCACTTGTGAAACTTTTTTTCACAACCTTAGCTCACAACTTTTTCAGATCTCATCTGGCTAAAACTCCGCCAATTTTCGACCTTCTCCACAATTAAAATTTTACTTTTGAGACAAATTTATTACAGAAAAAATGATAGAGAAATTATGATTTGAAATACATACTCACAAAAAACATACACAACATTTGTACAAATATAACAATCAACCCTTATGAATCTTTCATCGGTTTCACAAGCCTTAAGCCTTCTTCGCAGTGGCCTCCTCGACGACCTCACGAATCTCTCTCAGACTATCCAGAATGTGCCTCAAGAAACGATCAGCATCGGTATTCGTCAACGATTCCCAAGTCGTCACATGGAAGCTCATTCGATCGCCGGTGGTTCCGATTGTGTAGCAGACGCCGTAGTTTGAGCCGTCGGGGCAGGCAAATCCACCAGCTGGCCAGAATAGGGATGGCTCTTTGTTGAGAGCCTTGGCGTACTCGACCATTTGATGTTGCGGGGTTTGACTTGTGGAGAGGGACCAGTTTCGCTTGAAGACATTGTCCAGGAAGGGTACTTTGATTTCGAGGTAACGGGCGACGACGTAGAGTGCGAAGAGGTGACGATCGACTCCTCTGAAAATAAGGAGCGTTAAAAAAATTATGGGATCCCAAGCCTCTAAGCCTAAGCCTTAGCCTCTAAGCCTAAGCCTTAGCCTCTAAGCCTAAGCCTTAGCCTCTAAGCCTAAGCCTTAGCCTCTAAGCCTAAGCCTTAGCCTCTAAGCCTAAGCCTTAGCCTCTAAGCCTTAGCCTTAGCCTCTAAGCCTAAGCCTTAGCCTCTAAGCCTAAGCCTTAGCCTCTAAGCCTAAGCCTTAGCCTCTAAGCCTAAGCCTTAGCCTCTAAGCCCAAGCCTTAGCCTCTAAGCCCAAGCCTTAGCCTCTAAGCCTAAGCCTTAGCCTCTAATCCTAAGCCTTAGCCTCTAAGCCTAAGCCTTAGCCTCTAATCCTAAGCCTTAGCCTCTAAGCCTAAGCCTTAGCCTCTAAGCCCAAGCCTTAGCCTCTAAGCCCAAGCCTTAGCCTCTAAGCCTAAGCCTTAGCCTCTAAGCCTAAGCCTTAGCCTCTAAGCCCAAGCCTTAGCCTCTAAGAGCAAGCCTTAGCCTCTAAGCCTAAGCCTTAGCCTCTAAGCCCAAGCCTTAGCCTCTAAGCCTAAGCCTTAGCCTCTAATCCTAAGCCTTAGCCTCTAAGCCTAAGCCTTAGCCTCTAATCCTAAGCCTTAGCCTCTAAGCCTAAGCCTTAGCCTCTAAGCCCAAGCCTTAGCCTCTAAGCCCAAGCCTTAGCCTCTAAGCCTAAGCCTTAGCCTCTAAGCCTAAGCCTTAGCCTCTAAGCCTAAGCCTTAGCCTCTAAGCCCAAGCCTTAGCCTCTAAGCCCAAGCCTTAGCCTCTAAGCCCAAGCCTTAGCCTCTAAGCCTAAGCCTTAGCCTCTAATCCTAAGCCTTAGCCTCTAAGCCTAAGCCTTAGCCTCTAAGCCCAAGCCTTAGCCTCTAAGCCCAAGCCTTAGCCTCTAAGCCTAAGCCTTAGCCTCTAAGCCTAAGCCTTAGCCTCTAAGCCCAAGCCTTAGCCTCTAAGAGCAAGCCTTAGCCTCTAAGCCTAAGCCTTAGCCTCTAAGCCCAAGCCTAAGCCCAAGCCTTAGCCTCTAAGCCCAAGCCTTAGCCTCTAAGCCTAAGCCTTAGCCTCTAATCCTAAGCCTTAGCCTCTAAGCCTAAGCCTTAGCCTCTAAGCCCAAGCCTTAGCCTCTAAGCCCAAGCCTTAGCCTCTAAGAGCAAGCCTTAGCCTCTAAGCCTAAGCCTTAGCCTCTAAGCCCAAGCCTTAGCCTCTAAGCCCAAGCCTTAGCCTCTAAGAGCAAGCCTTAGCCTCTAAGCCTAAGCCTTAGCCTCTAAGCCCAAGCCTTAGCCTCTAAGCCCAAGCCTTAGCCTCTAAGCCTAAGCCTTAGCCTCTAAGCCTAAGCCTTAGCCTCTAAGCCCAAGCCTTAGCCTCTAAGCCCAAGCCTTAGCCTCTAAGCCTAAGCCTTAGCCTCTAAGCCTAAGCCTTAGCCTCTAAGCCTAAGCCTTAGCCTCTAAGCCTAAGCCTTAGCCTCTAAGCCTAAGCCTCTAAGCCTAAGCCTCTAAGCCTAAGCCTCTAAGCCTAAGCCTCCAAGCCTAAGCCTTAGCCTCTAAGCCTTGGTCCTTATAAACTCACTTTCCAGCCATGGCAGTTCTATAGTAATCTTGATGATGGTCACAGGCCTCCTTGAGTTTTTCCAGTTTCCTCTTTGAATCCACATCTTTCTTGAGCATGGTCCTCACAAAGTCACACGACCAAATCGAGCATGATCTCACAGTTTCAGTTCTTCCCTCCTTGAACAACCTCATTACAGCCGGCTCATAGGTCTGCTCGAATTTTCCTTGATCCTTATAGTAGGCCATTTGAAGTGCCATCTGAATGTAAGCATCCGGGGACACCTTCGCTTTCTTCATGAAATCTTTTCCGTATTCTGTGTAGACGACATTAGCATTGCGGAAGTCCTCTGCCACGTGCTTCGATGATTTGTAGGCTTCGTCGATGGCGTCAAGGGTCTCTTGGTCCATATCCCAGCAAAGTCTCTCGGGATGGGGGACGTGTTCGATGGAGCCGATGCAATGGCCGTCTGGGCCGTAAGGGTGTTCGAATTGTTCGTGGTATTTGATGTACTCGCGAACTTGGACATAGATCATTGCGTCGCATGGAGAGTGCTCGGCGTTGGAGGAGAACTGGAAATCGGAAAATTTTTAAAAAGACTCTAATTGCAAGAATTTTGTATGTTTGGAGATTCTTGGAACACCGGATTCTAAGTTTTTTGGATTCTGGAATACTGGCATTAAGATGTGCCGGTCTATTGGAGCAAATACGATAGGCCCCATTAGTACCATCTTGCGGGCAGTGCAGTGAATTTTTGCTAACAATCATGGCCCGGCACGGTTCGTGGAAATCCCGTGTTTGCCTACCAGGTTTTGCTCAGCCGGACTTTCAAACATGAAAAAGCCCGGTCCGTAACGGGCCGCGGGCCGGCCTAAGCCTCTAAGCCTGAGCCTCTAAGCCTGAGCCTCTAAGCCTAAGCCTCTAAGCCTAAGCCTCTAAGCCTAAGCCTCTAAGCCTAAGCCTCTAAGCCTAAGCCTCTAAGCCTAAGCCTCTAAGCCTAAGCCTCTAAGCCTAAGCCTCTAAGCCTCAGCCTCTAAGCCTAAGCCTCTAAGCCTAAGCCTCTAAGCCTAAGCCTCTAAGCCTAAGCCTCTAAGCCTAAGCCTCTAAGCCTAAGCCTCTAAGCCTAAGCCTCTAAGCCTAAGCATCTAAGCCTAAGCATCTAAGCCTAAGCCTCTACGCCTAAGCCTCTAAGCCTAAGCCTCTAAGCCTGAGCCTCTAAGCCTGAGCCTTTAAGCCTAAGCCTCTAAGCCTAAGCCTCTAAGCCTAAGCCTTCAATCCTAAGCCTCGAATTATAAGCCGCTATATTCATTTTTCCAACACTCACCCGTCCATTTTTACTGAAAATGTAGACACTTGGCTTATCACACCACAACATGTATCCATCGCCATGCAGTGCTCTAGCGTATTCTCTTCCATATTTCGACGAATCATTCTCATCGAAGAACCTCTCCTCTTCATCCAAAAACACAATTTCCAGTGAGTTCTCAATGAAAGTCAATGATTCCTGATTGACTCCGCCCTTTTGGAACTTTTCATTTCGGATTCTGGCCCACAGATCTCTTGGTCCAATTGTCATTGCAGATAGGTACTTTTCTCCGGATTGAGCCTTATGATCCTTGGCATCCAGAATCATCTGGAAACTTTTCTCCAATTCCGATGCCTTGATCATTCGTTTTCCATGGAAAATATCAATCTTGTACCAGCATCCCTTGTGATAAACCGCAATGTGTTTGGCATCCGGAAGTCGAATCATTTTGTCCGAGGTCTCGCTGGGAATTCGAAGAGTACGGTAGTACTCGGCGTACTGTTGAGCGCACAAAGGAATTCCTCCCAAAGAGACTGGCTTCATTTTCTCGGACTTGAAGATGTCGTTGCAGAAGTGTTGACGGTTTAGGGTTACATAGGCGGCACGGGCGGCTTGGTTAGAGGTGGTCTTTTGGTAGATGACGTCGGCACAACCGACGTTGGTACGGATTAGGGAGTCGCGGTAGCGCATGTAGACGACTTCTTTCCACCAGTCGGAGAGCTGGAAATGATAATTTTCAGGTTAATGTTTTTTCTGTTCTCTAGAGTTACTAGTATGATATTTGTGTTCAAATGATTGATTTTACAAAAGAAACATTTTTTTCTCATAAAAATCGATATTTAAATTTTGGTCCGTTATTTCTTCAAACCTATATCAAAAAATTTTGAAATTTCCGCTGATTCGAATGCGGCTAAAATCGCAGGCCAAAACGCTGTAGAAAAATTTTTAGACGATTTTTAAATTTTTGCACTGAAATTTCAAGAACTCGCTCAAAATTGATTTCTACCGCAAAAACGAGTCAAAACGGACCAACTTGAAGCGAGTTATGAGCGTTAGAAGTTTCAGTGAGAGAGACGCAGACACTGTCTCGTTTCTTTGCGTCTCTTCGACAACGAGAGTATCTGCTTTCTCTGCGTTTCTCTTACGGAAACTTTAGACGCTCATAACTCGCTTCAAAATGTTCCGTTTGGACTGATATTAGGTGCATTTGAATCAGCGAAAAATTCTGAATTTCTTGAAATAGGTGAGAAAAATATAAATTCACGATTTGAAAGCGTACACCTCGCTACTATTTTTCAAGCGAACCACTATCCCAAACTCACATAGTTCTTCGACATTGCCCACTTCATCCAAAGCTTATTCTGAAGCCCTCCAGCTACCGTATTCTTGAACTCTTCCGCTTGCTCAGCCATCTCATCAAACTCCTTCTCCGAAAGAATCGGCTTCATCGTCGTCAAATACTTCTGAATCGTGTCCTCAACTTTTGGTGGTAAAAGCCATGGAAGTATGCCTTGATACGAGAAAAACGTGGCTCTTTTCGAGATGAATCCGAGAGTGACCATGAAAATCTTTGTGGCCAAACTTGGCTCCTTTCCGATTTCCTCGAAGAGCCATCCGTTGTAATAGAGCATGAGGGTTAGGGAGCATCGGATTACTGTAGTTATGGCGAAGGCGGTGAGGGTGCCGAGGAGAAGGGAAAGGAAGGTTTGGACGATCATGGAATTTCTGGAAATTTGGATGGTTTTTTGGATATCTAAGAATTTAAGAGTCCCGACCTAATGTTGCCGCAGAAAAATTTTTAGACAATTTGTTTTATTTTTTGTGCTGACATTTGAAGAACTCGCTTTAAAATTTTTTCTACCGCAAAAACGAGTCAAAACGGACCATTTTGAAGCGAGTTATGAGCGTTTGAAGTTTTCGTGAGAGACGCAGACATTGTCTTGTTTCTCTGCGTCTCTTCGACAACGAGAGCGTCTGCTTTCTCTGCGTCTCTCTCATTGAAACTTCAAACGCTCATAACTCGCTTCAAAATGGTCCGCTTTGACTGATTTTAGGTGCATTCGAATCAGCAAAAGATTCTAAATTTTTTGAAATAGCTTAGAAAAATTTAGGTCCGCGATTTGAAAACCAGAAAAATTATTAGATAATTTTTTTGTTTTTTGCACTAAAACTATAAAAAGTCGCTAAAAATGTTTTCTACCGCAAAAACGAGTCCAAACGGATCATTTTGAAGCGAGTTATGAGCGTTTGAAGTTTTCGTGAGAGAGACGCAGACACTGTCTCGTTTCTCTGCGTCTCTTCGACAGCGAGAGCGTCTGCTTTCTCTGCGTCTCTCTTACTGATACTTCAAACGCTCATAACTCGCTTCAAAATGGTCCGTTTGGACTGATTTTAGGTGCATTCGCATCAGCGAAAAATTCTAAATTTTTAGAAATAGCTTAGAAAAATTTAGGTCCGCGATTTGAAAACCAGAAAAATTATTAGATCATTTTTTTTGTGAAAAAAACTTTAAAAAATCGCTTTAAAAAATTTCTACCGCAAAAACGAGTCCAAACGGATCATTTCGAAGCGAGTTGTGAGCGTTTGAGGTTTTCGTGAGAGACGCAGACACTATCTCGTTTCTCTGCGTCTCTTTGACAACGAGAGTGTCTGCTTTCTCTGCGTCTCTCTCACTGAAACTTCAAACGCTCATAACTCGCTTCAAAATGGTCCGTTTGGACTCGTTTTTGCGGTAGAAACTATTTTCTAGCGAGTTCTTCAAATTTTCGCATAAAAATAAGAAAATTTTTTGAAAGCGTTTCGAGCCGCAGCCGGCTGGCCGCCGAAAGTGGCCCTTTACTCACCCCAACAATCCAAATACCGTAGTCTCCACAATCTTAGGTGTCACATTCATAAAATTCATTTCCAGAGCATCCAACACTGTCCACAGTGTCAAAAAGAACGCAATTTCCTTGGTTAAAACCGGGAAAAGTGCATATTCCAACTGCTTGGCATAGTGTCGGGCATTCTGTCGGATTATCCTGTCCAGTGTCACTGGACGTGTGGTTTTTGCCATTTTTCTGGAAAAATGACGATTTACTAGGCTCCGTCCACAATTAGGTAACAACGGTTCAAATTTTCAAAAAAAAAGATTTTTTCAAAGTTCGCAACATTTTTTCTATTCCTGATTAGAAAAAGTTCAGTTTCACTTTCAATGGCACGGCATGGTGATAAGAAATTCAAGATAAGACCGGACAAATTGTGTGTGGCGGAAAGGAGGAGTACTTCTTATCAGTATTTCGGGGGTGCACTTGAGTATAGTTTACTCGAACTATTTGGAAGAGAGGAAGATTACTGTAGGAGAAGGGAAATTTCGAAAAAATAGAGAGACAGATATTTTTGAAAAGAAGGTAATTTGAAAAAAAGTTTCTAGGTTCTTCTTACTGTAATATAGTACTGTATGTAGGGGTAGAAATTCGAGGAAATTATGAAATTTAGGAATCAAAAAAGTTGGATGGAGTGTCACCTTGTTAGAAACTATAGGGGCCTGAATATCTAAAAAAACGATGCCTAGAAATTTTTGGATCGTCATTGAATCAGGTACTGTACACTAACGGCTCCGGGGCATTTTGAAAGTGGACATTTCGAAAGTGTGAAATTGCGTTTTGCTCAATTTGTTGAACTTTTCGCGTGCATTTGCTTTAAAAAATATATATAAAGTTTAAAAAATTGGGCAAAAACGCGATTTCACACTTTCGAAATGTCTTACTTTCGAAATGTCCATTTTCGATATGTCCCGGAGCCACTTTAACTACTATTGGAGCATTCATTTCAAAATCCGGCTCGCGGCTCGAAAGAAACTTCTTCCGGCTGTCCCGGCTCGGTCGGCTCGGTTCGGAAATTTTTGTAAGCAAAAAACTTCTACAGTTTCCTAACCTACTGTAAGTCCGATTTCAGGACACATCGATGTGCCTCCAGTTCGAAAAAGAGCCGCAAGATCAAAAATGTTAACTTTGCGGCTCTTTTTTGAGCTTTCAAGCTTAGAAGCTAGAGAAATTCGGGAGGTGAGATATTATCTTCGTGAAAAAGTCTTTGTGCCTTTAAATCCAATATTTCGCTTTAAAGGCGCACTGACTTATTCAAAATATTGCCAGTTCAAAAAAGAGTTCCGAGGCTTAGGCTTTGCGTCTTAAGCAACCTAACAACAGACCACGCGATATTACAAATATATGTCTCCTACAGTAACCTAACCTAAATACCAAGAAAAACCAAAAAAACCACATGATCATTCAAAAAAGTAGGTGACACTAGGTACTGTCCACTAGTGTCCCATATTCCGAGACACTAATACAGGACTCCAAATGAGACACATGAGTCTCCCCCCTCTCCCTTTCCTCCCTCATAGTTGTATTAGTGCAATCGGAGACCCGGATCCCGCCTCCAAGGGTCGAAGTCCACATCGGAGGAAAGGGAGAGAGAGAGAGAGAGGTGGCAAAGAGAGACGCAGAGATGAAAGAGAGAATAGGGGAGATGGAGAGACGCAGAGAAAGAGACCAAGAGAGGGACCGGCTTTTGGAAATTTGTTGTTGTTGTTGTTGTTCGAGGTTTTTTAAATAGGGAAAATTTCAGAAGACTCGTATCAGTTGAAGGAATCTTTAGGATACTAGAAAAGGGATTCTCTGAAAGCCTAGAAATCTTTGAAAAAAAATCGAAAAAAGCGTGAAAATCCAAAATGGCACTACTAGATTCTGGGCTCCGCGACGTTTCGAAAGTGTGTCGATTCAAGAGCAAAACGTTGCGCTCGTGAAATAGCGTACTTGCGAAACGTCATACTTGCGAAACGTCACACTTGCGAAACGTCACACTTTCGGAACGTCATCTTTCGAAACGTCGAAGGTGTGAAGGTGTAGAACAAGCAGACATCACTCTTTTCAAATTAAAAAATTTCAAAAAAAATTTGTATGCACATTTTTTTCAAACTGGGTTAATCTGGCTTGAGCAGCATATTTTGAAAAAATTTTTTTTCGAATTTTCCGAAAAATTTTTTAGAGCTACCGGGCCGAGTTGGGCCTGCTTGATCCATGGCTTCTAATGGAGGCTCAATTTTGGTTTAAAACTCCATGAAAAACCCAAAAATAAAACACCCAAAAATAGAGAGCAAAACTCAAAAACATCTCTGAAAATGGCAGTTTTCTGGTTGTTTTTTGGTTTGGTCTTTGGCTTTTTTCCCTTTTTTCTCAGGGTTTTTTTCAGAGAGCCGAATTATGTATGCTGTTTTGGGTGTTCGTTTAGAATAGTCTAGGGAGCTGAAAAATATGTATATAAAACTAGGGAACCAGAGTAATTGGAGTTTTGGAAGTATTAAAATTTACAGTAGTCCCAATTCTACAGTAATTCTAATCTACAGTAATCCCAATTCGAAAGCTAATCACTGAAATCTAAAAACGCTCGAAACGTGGCTGAAAATCGAGATGTTTCAATGAGAAAGCAAGCGGAAAGTCTTTCACGACTCAAAAATTTATTTTCGAAAAATTGCACCAAGAAATTCGGAAGATTTGAAGTTCAGATTTTCGCGCAATTTTCAAAGAGTTTGCAAGTGCGACAGAGTTTTTATGACGGGCTCTTTGATGAGTTCTGCCAAATTTTTTAATCGTCAGTACTTTTTGTATACAGTTATAAAGTATTCTGAACAAAATTACACGGGGTTCGACGATGTCCGGTTTTGCGAAGTCGCGCTCCACTGCACTTTGGCGGTAATTCAAATCATTTCGCTGCGTAGCGACTCGATTGCAATGCTAAACGCAAAAAAGTCGATACGTAGTTTTGGCAACGCTCGAATTTTCGGATTTTTCCGCGATTTTTTCAAGTTTTGCGATTGTTTTACAGCGATTGCGATCGAAAAAAAACAGTTTTTCATTGAAAATATCATTGAAAAACTTTAATCACCGTTTGCCAACTTTATGGAGTTTTTTCGATCTGTATGAATGTTTTTTGTGATTATAAGTGGTTTTTTAGTTGCGCAGATATGCAAAATCTCAAAATCAGCAACTGAAATTTTACTTTTTTTTTGAATTCCCGCGCAGAAATCAGCAGAGCGCGTTTGCTCGCGTTTCGAAAACTGCAAAAATTCAAATCGCCAAAATTTTCCTCGCAATTTTTTCTACATTTTGGTAGTTTTTTCATCGAAAAATCTTGATTTTGAGCCAAGTTATGGGCGTTTTTGGTTTTCAGTTTCAGATTTTTGAAATTGCAAACACAAACTTTGAAAAATCCTTTTTGAGCCCACACATCAAATTTTATCTTTCCAAATTTGTTGACCACTTTTTTCCTTGAACGTTCAAATTTTCTACAGTACTTCCTTTTAACGTCATGCTCATCAACACGTGCTCCTTTTCTTCACTTCCTGCATCTTCTCCTTCCCAAAATCAAAAATTCCAACCCAATCAACACTTTCACTTATGACTTTGTTTAATTTACAACAAACACTTTTCACTTTTCACTTTCCACATGTCTAACTGATACCGCCGAAAGTATTTTTTGTCTTTTGAAACAGAGAAATGGAGAGTCGAAAGGTCGCTTCGAAATTCCCACCTTTGCCCCCCGCGCCTGATAATTTCTTTTTTATTTTGAAACATTGTTATTTTTGTACATCTCATTAATTTTAGATTTCCAATCAACAATCAACAAAAATTAGTGATCCTTGAATATCCTCTTTCTCTACCGATGACGTGTTATATGACATAATGTGTAGATGTCCTCAAATCTGTGTCTTAGAAGAGGGAGAGACCTGAGACTCCGCCCTCGGGGTCCAAAGGGCGATCTACAAACAGGCTGTGATGAGGGAGGGAGAGATGAACACTTGGAGGCAAAGGGGTGCACTATTTCAAAGAGAAGAGCAGATGGCAGGTGGTAATAGGTTGGAGGGGGGTCATAATCTCCATGCAGTGGAGACATATTGGGGGAAAAGAAAAAAAGACAGTGAGCCTGAGAATCCGAGACTGAAGTTTAAGCCGGAAAAAGCAAGCTTTTGGAAGCAAAATAGTACGTTTTCGGAAATTCCTGTGAACTTTTCATAGAAGGGGTCCCAAGGTTCCCAATTATTATTCTGTCGCCGACCCCTGAGCCTCCGCAACAACGACACTCCGCAAGGATTTAGTGCGCGTTATTAAACGTAATTCGACACAAACTTTTGAAAAAAAAACCTTTTGACCATACATGACCAAATCCGGTCCGGCCCGGGTTAGCCCGCGGCCCGGATGTTAACTTTCCCGGTCGGCCCGGAAAGGCAGCTTCGTGTTTTTTTTTACATTGTGAAAATGATTTTTTTCTGCATAATTTGTTTTTCTTTCCCGTCCTCTACCTAACTCTGTTTTTTTCCAAATAAATAACTCAGAGTATGAAAAATTGACAAGTAAAATAGAAACCAGTAAAAAATCCGGATTTTTCTCTCAAAAATTGACATTCAGAGAAATTGGGTCTCCAGACCAGGGCCGACCGGGCCGGGCCGGGCCGGTAGAAATTCCTCCGCCGGCCCGGCCCGGCCCGGGTTTGGACATGTATGCTTTTGACCAGTTTTATTAACGATTTTAGTAATTTCAAAAACTTATTTGGTGAATAATGGGTAAGTAACTCATTGTATTCACTCCACAGATAAAGCGCGAACGAATCGGATAGGAATGCTATATGGGTCCGTAATGCGTACGTTACGGATCCATCTGTAAAAGTTATAATTATAACTAGTTAACTAAACTGATCCATATGCGAATCCGTTCATGGCACGCGAATGGAAATTAGATCGAAAACATAACTGGTCCGTTGGCGAGTGCTCGTTCGTAAAAAACCCCATAACGGATCAGTTATGCGTCGAATACCTGATGAACACACATAGCATTCCTATCCGGTACGTTCCGCGTATTTCGCGAATCACCTGGGTCCGAACCGCTGGAGGCTCAGGAGTCGGCGACTGGATAATGTGAGAAATACGTACACGGTTTTTCTGTTAGGTGACGTTGTTAGAAAAGAAACTGATAATCTAAACTGGTTGAGCGTCTTACACGATTGGAATTCGAAGAGAACAACATTATTCAAAAATTTGCTAAACGACCGGTTGAAAAATGTCCCAGATGCGAATTTCGGGTTGCTACAGGTTTTACCTTGCCCAACATTAGGCTCACGAACTGACAGTCAATCTCAGTACCAACAAGCAAGGCTGCCCGGGCCGAGTGTAGGTTTCCGTATTTGAATCCGGCCGTCCTTTCAAAAACAAGCTCATTAAAACAAAAAATCTCAGGGCCACGCGGTCGCCGTAGGTTTCCATAATCAGAAGTTTCCTAACCAGAACATCGCGGTCGGCCGCGAGGCAGTCTTGTATGAAAGCAAAGGACATCATGTCTACCTGCAACTTATCTTGTCTTTGAAAGTGTTCAAGGCTCAATGGGTGAAACTGATCTTTATAGCATTATTTGCACCGTAAACTTTCGTTATTCTAAAACCCTGCAGCATCGACCCTAGACACCAATGCCCAACTTTCAGAGACGATACATCAGAACTTCAAAACAAATTGATTAATTGGTTGGTCGAAAATTGGTACAAGTAAATAATAGTAGTGTTTTGAGGGAAGCCCTGATCTTAAATTCCAATTTATCACTCCCAAAAATTCCATATCCTACAGTACCCCATCCCCCATTGACCTTTCGAACATGCACTTCCTTCCCTTATCTATCTTCTTCTTCTCATGCTAACTGAACTTCTGGAGACACCCTCCTCTCTCCGATCAACTAGACTACTATTCCCCGTCTCTTTCTCCTCGAAAAGCGACCTTCGCCCTTTGGAGGCGGAGCCTCCTGTGTCCCTTGTGTATCTGCCTCAGTCTCTCTCGACCAACAAACACAGAGACCCCCCACGTGTGTGGTCGCAATGATTGTCACTAAAACAGAAATAAGGGGGTTAGTAGGGGGGGGGGGGGGGGGGGGGTGCACTCTTGTCACCCGAAGCAACAAAAAAATGTTGCGGGGAAATGAGCAAACTAAAGAGAGAGAGAGATAGGAAGAGGTACTGTGGTGCCACGTGGTTGTCAGCTAGATTAGCAAAAAGGACACAGGGGATCGTACTAACTGACCGTACTTGCTAAATGAATCAGGAATCGTTTTTGAAAGAAAGCTACAGTACTGGCCAAAAAGAATAGCCTCCTCCATCCATAGAATTAGGTCGACTTTGAGGGTCTGAAAAAGTAGTTTCCAGACATCGGGTTTTTTCTGAAATTTTGCGGATGTATAGAGCATCTCAAGAACTCTATTTTTGTAGTTGACAACTTTTTCGCAGGACCACGATCCAGTTAGTTCGGTCGTGTGGAAGCAAAAAGGTAGAGAAATTCATTTTTGGGAAGTTTGAGCTGCGGAATATTAGAGCCATTTTGAAACGGTTTCGTTAGGATATTTAGAATCAGTGCAAAATTTCGCATATTTTGAAGAAAAAAAAATTTTTTTTGAGAAACTTCGGCCACGGCCACCCAAGGCAACTTCCGGCTATTTGGTCCTGTTTGAAACCAATTTTCTGATATTTGAAGCGATTTTCTAGCGTTTTCGTTAGGATATTCGGAATCAGCGTAAAATTTCCATACTTTGAAAAAAAAAATTTTTGAGAAAAAAATTTTTTTTGAGAAACTTCGGCCACGGCCACCCAAGGCACCTTCTGGTATTTCGGTCGTGTTTGAAGCGATTTTTTGGGTTGTTACAGCCACTTTTGAGAGTTTTGGTTACGATATTCGGAATCAGCGTGAAATTTCGCATATGTTAAAGAAAAAAATTTTTTAAAGAAACTTGGCCACGGCCACCCAAGGCAACTTCCGGCTATTTGGTCCTGTATGAAACCACTTTTCGGGTATTCAAAGCGATTTTTCAACGTTTTTGTTAAGATATTCGGAATCAGCGTAAAATTTCGCACATTTTGAAAAAAAAAACACTTTTTTTGAGAAACTTCGGCCACGGCCACCCACGGCAACTTCCGGCTATTTGGTCCTGTTTGAAAGCAATTTTCTGATATTTGAAGCGATTTTCCAGCTTTTTTGTTATAATATTCGGAATCAGCGCAAAATTTCGCACATTTTGAAGCAAAAAATATGGTTGACCCCCATTTTTTTAAAGAAAACTCGGCCGCGGCCACCCAAGGCAATTCCTGGTTTTTTGCCCAGTTTGAAGCGGTTTTTCGGGGTTATTGAGTCATTTTCTAGCGTTTTTGCCATTATATTTGGAATCAGCGCAAAATTTCGCATGTTTTGAAAAAAACTTTTTTCGAGAAACTTCGGCCACGGCCGGCTGAAGCAATTTCTCGATATTTGGTCGTGTTTAAAGCTGTTTTCCGGGTTAATATAGCCACTTTTGAGAGTTTTTGTTAAGATATTCGGATTCAGCGCAAAATTTCGCATATTTTGAAAAAAAATTTTTTTTTGAAGAAAACTCGGCCGCGGCCACCCAAGCCAGTTTCCACTTTTTTGGTCCTGTTTGAAACCAATTTTCTGATATTTGAAGCGATTTTCTAGCGTTTTCGTTAGGATATTCGAAATCAGCGCAAAATTTCCATACTTTGAAAAAAAAATTTTGCAAAAAAATTTTTTTTTGCCTGGACACCTTTTTAGTAAATTCGTGCGGTCATTTTGGCCCATGAAACCGAAACTCCGCTTATTTTTCTTGAATTCCCTCCTCTGTGAAAACAACTGTATAAAACATTTAGGAAAGATTAATTTATTAGCAAAATTAAATTTCAAAATTCAAATTAAAGGTCTCTCCCGAGCATATCTCCATGATAGTCATTGTACTCTTGCGGCTCAAAAAACTCCTCGGTCTCCGGCTCAAAATCCAAATTATTCTCCTCCTCGTCAATTTGCGGAAGCTCTTCTTCCGTGGAAACTGTCACTGGCTCACTGGAACAAAAAAAATTTTTGCCCAAGAAAAAAAGTTTTTTGTCTCACTTAACATGACGAATACAGTACGCCAGCTGCGCTCGTTGCATTCGAAACTTCGTCATTTGTACTTTTTCAATCATTTTGAGCCCTTCGTTGAGCCGATGTCTGGAGAATGAGATTCCGGGGGATACGGTGGTTTTCGCGTTCATCAGACACTCCAACCATTCGTTTTCTTTGTCGAAGACAGTTTGTTTGATGAGCTGGAAATGAAACAAAAAATTGAATTTACAATTCAAACTGCAAGCTATTACAGTATGACAAGTTTTTGCGGGGCATTTTTTGACGAAAGTGTGACGTTTCGAAAGTGTGACGTTTCGCAAGTGTGACGTTTCGCAAGTATGACATTCCGAAAGTGTGACGTTTCGCAAGTGTGACATTTCGAAAGTGCGATATTTCACAGATATGACGTTTTGCTTTCGAAACGTCACACTTTCGAAACGTTACACTTTCGGAATGTCATACTTGCGAAACGTCACACTTGCGAAACGTCACACTTGCGAAATGTCACACTTGCTAAACGTCACACTTTCGAAATGTCGCTGAGACCAAGTTATAGGGTAAAAACTTGAAAATAAAAAAAAACAAAATTCTAAAAATATTTTAGTGTATTTTCTGTTTTTTATTGCTATTTTGGGTGCTTATAATGCTCGGGCGGCGAATTTTAGTATGCGAAACACAAAAAATCAATCTTCTCCCTCAATTCTGTATATTTTCGAACGATTTATAGCTCAAAAGAAGCGCAATAAAATTCTCTACAAATTCATAAGACAAATTTCAAATTGGCTCCGTAGTTTTTTTTGTGAAATGTCAAAAAAATGCGAATTTTAAAAATTTTTTCAAAAACCACCAAACCAATTCGAAATTCGTCATACAAAATTGTAGAGAATTTTATTGCGGTTCTCTTGAGCTATAAATCGTTCAAAAATATAGAGAATTGAGGGAGAAGATTGATTTTTAAAAAAATTTAATGTAACAAAATTTTTGAAAAAATTATTTTTTTTTTGTGTTCTGAGTACAAAAATCTGTCGCTCGGGATATATAAGCTTCTCAATTAGGGCTAAATTGTTTTAGAATTGAATTTTTTCGATTTTGGCTCAAGTTTTGGCCCCAAGAACACCGCTATAAAAATTGGCCGGCAAAAAAGTTACATTTTGGCATACTGTAGCTGTCATACTGTAATATTTAGCTTGCAATTCAAATTTCGTATCAAAATTTCCTGTTTTTTAGCCTTACAGGGAACCCATTAGGCATCGGCTCATGAAAACACGTGGAATGGTGTCGGCCCTCGGCCTCGGTGTGAAACGACAAGTGTTTGCAGCCGGCGCAGCGGTACGGGCGGTACAGAACGTGATAGCGAAGCATATGGTACTCGAAGGCGGCCCATGTGAGATAGGCCAGCGAGCAAAACTCGCAGACGGGCCTCGGCGCGTCTTCTGGAATCAGATCGCCGTAGTCGTCGGGATTGAACGCGGGCACGATGGGCAGCGGTTGTTGTTGTTGTAGTTGAGGCGGAAGGGGAAGAGGATGGGGACGCTTTCGGGATTGTGCTAAAACAAATTTTTTTTTTTGAAAAAAAAATTTTTTTTTGATATTTACTTTTTTGTTCAGATGTGGATGGCTCATTTGGCATCAAAAATTCCTCAGCATCCAGTAAATCTTCACTCATTTTATTGATTCAGATTTTTTTCGCTGAAAAAATCTGAAAAATCCGAAAAATTAATCAATTTCAACGAAAAAATAGATTTTTTTCATTTTCGAGAAAAAAGAGCACACAAAACCCAGAGACGCAGAGAAAATGTCGTCGGTTCATGCGCACTGTCCGCAAACACCGCGCTCTGCGGAACCTTCGAATTCCATTTTTTCTTCGAGACAACTTTTTTTCGAAGCGATTTTTGGTGGTTTTTAGGGTTTATTAGCGCAAAATTTTTGTTTCCGGGGTGAAAAATTCAAGAAAATAGCGATTTTTATACGAATTTTCAAAAATTTTCAAGGGAAAATGTGTGAAAATCGATGAAAAAAGTTTTTTACTATTTTTTCGATTTTTCTTGATTTGTCGCTACTACTTTCTATACTTTCAATCATTTTCTCTCCAGATGTCCGGTGACGGCTCGGACGATGACCAACAAACGGCGAACTTGAGTAAGAAGGAGCTCCAAGAGTTGAAACGAAAGCAGCAGAAGAGTAAAAAGAAGAAGGAGTCGAAGAAAAGGACAAAGGCGACGAAGCAAGCGGAGCCGCAGTTGAATGGAGATGTGAAGAAGGACGGGGAGGCGGAGTCGGAAGATTTGGGAGTGGTGGATGTGGAATACGTTGGGGAGACCATTGAAATCGGTCCAGATCATCCGGATGCGTCGTATTTTAATGCAGTTTTTGATGCTTTTAAGGTAGGTAAGACTTTTGGGAGAAGATGCTGAAAATCGCTCTAAAACCCCGAAAAACCGCTTCAAATGGGAGCAGAAATCCAGAAGTTGCCTTAGATGGCCGTGGCCGAGTTTTCTCGAAAATGGGCAGAGATAACCAATTTTTTTCTTAAAACTATTCAAAGTTTTGCGCTGATTTCGAATATCATGACAAAAATGCTGAAAAATCGCTCTAAATCCCCGAAAAAACCGCTTCAAATAGGCCCAAAAAGTCAAAAATTCCCTTGGCGAGCCGTGGCCGAGTTTTCTTCAAAATGGGCGGAGTCAGAGTCAGTTAATAATCGTTCTCGAAATATTATTGCGTTGCCGTCAGTTGTTGTTAAAGGCGCATGAAATTATTTCGAATGGTTTTGGCCGCGAATAACTTTGACAGTAATCTGCTCAAAGTCATTCGCGGCGAGAATCATTCGAAATAATTTCATGCGCCTTTAAATCGGACTAACAACTGACGGCAACGCAATAATATTTCGAGAACGATCATTAACTGACTCTGGCTCCGCTCATTTTAGAGAAAACTCGGCCACGGCTCGCCAAGGGAATTTTTGACTTTTTGGGCCTATTTACAGCGGGTTTTCGAGGTTTTAAGGCTGTTTTCAAGCGTTTTCATTGCGATATTCGGAATCAGCGTAAAATTTTGAATATTTTTTAGAAAAAAATTGGTTGACTCTGTCCATTTTGAAGAAAACTCGGCCACGGCTCCCCAAGGCAACTTCCGGCTTTTTGGCCCCGTTTGAAGCCGTTTTTCGGGGTTTTAACTCGATTTTCGAGCATTTTCGTTGTGGTATTCGGAATCAGCGCAAAATTTTGCATATTTTCAAAAAAAATTGGTTGACTCTGCACATTTTGAAGAAAACTCGGCCACGGCTCCCCAAGGCAGCTTTCGGCTTTTTGGGCCTATTTGAAGCCGTTTTTTTGGGATTTTGAAGCAATTTTCGAGAGATTTCGTTGTGATATTCGGAGCCAGCGCAAAATTTTGCATGTTTTCAAGAAAAAATTGGTTAACTCCGCAGATTTTAGAGAAAACTCGGCCACGGCTCCCCAAGGCAACTTTTGGCTTTTTGGGCCTATTTGAAGCCGTTTTCGGGTTTTGAGGCTGTTTTCAAGCGTTTTCATTGCGATATTCGGAATCGGCGCAAATTTTGCATATTTTCAAGAAAAAATTGGTTGGCACTGCACATTTTGAAGAAAACTCGGCCACGGCTCCCCAAGGCAACTTTGGCTTTTTTATCCAATCTGAAGCCTTTTTCGGGGTTTTAACTCGATTTTCGAGCATTTTCGTTATGGTATTCGGAATCAGCGCGAAATTTTGCTTATTTTAAGTCAAATTCTGAATTTCCAGATCTCCACAGACTCTGAAGACGGCGTCTCCTACGGCCATCACGTCTCCAAAGGCGAGAAGAAGGATGATTTGGGAAAAGTCGGTCAGGCGGAGCGAATTCTTCAAGAAGAGATGGAGGAGCGCGCCAAGGAGAATACCGATGAGAAGCTGTCCCGTCGAAAGCTTCGAATCTCGCTTCAACCGAGCATCGCTAAGCTCAAAGAGACCACGATTCGAGCGGACGTCGTCGAGTGGGCCGATGTGACTTCTCGTGATCCCTACCTTCTCGTCGCACTGAAATCCTATAGAAATACTGTAGGCGTGCCACGCCATTGGAATGCTAAGCGAAAGTATCTCGCTGGAAAGAGAGGATTCGAAAGGCCGCCGTTTGAGCTACCGGACTTTATTAAGAGAACTGGAATTCAAGTACGGCTTAAAGTCATTATTTAGTCCCAATTGCAGAAAATAACAATTTTTGCAAAAAAATCGATTTTCAAGCCTCAATTTTTTCTAACCTACTTCAAAAAATGCAGAATGTTTCTCCGCTCAAAACGCTGTAGAAAATTTTTTTAGACGATTTTTTAAAATTTTTGAACAAAAATTTTGACCTCGGGCAATTCGCATTCGAGATTTTCAGGCTTCGGGACATATCGAAAGCAGAAATTTCGAAATCTGTAATTGAAATCTGTAAATCTGTAATACTGTAATTGTGACTATCATTTGCATACTTGTGATCCGGGCTTTTTCGGGCCTTCGCGGGCCTTTAATTTTCTCTATTTCAAATTCGACATTTTTGGTCGATCTTTATACCAAAATGTAGAACTCGATGAGATCTATACAATGGTACTGAAATCACTCCGATTGCCTATATCAGTTTTTGTCTAGAACTTGTAGAACACGCGGGCCGGCGTTTTCGGCCCGCATATTCTCGGCCAGGGTGTTTTACGAATTCTAGATAAAAACTGAGATAGGCAATCTGAGTGATTTCAGTACCATTGTATAGATCTCATCGAGTTCTACATTTTGGTATAAAGATCGATAAAAAATGTCGAATTTGAAATAGAGAAAATTAAAGGCCCGCGAAGGCCCGAAAAAGCCCGGATCACAAGTATGATCATTTGAGAAAATTTTTAAAAAATTACTATAATCCTATTATATTTTCGCCGTCTGTTGTCCGGTCGGTTTAAAGGCGCACAGAGTTTCTCAAAATGGTCCCACCACGAGGGTACGAGAAATGCGCAGAGCACTCCTAGCGCGCTTCGTGTGTATAGTAGCTTTTTGACTGAGCGTATTTCCGTTCAAATGCGAGTTTACGAAATAAAAACCACCTAGAACAGTTCTGACAATCAAATTATTTGTTTTTATGAACGTTTTTGCTATTTTCATCGCGGGATTCCAGAAAAAATGCACAAAAACGCACAAAAAATATACTATAAACACGAAGCGCGCAAGGAGTGCTCTTTGCGCATTTCTCGTGCCCTCGTGTTGGGACCATTTTGAGAAACTCTGTGCGCCTTTAAACCGACCGGACAACAGACGGCGAAAATATAATATTTTCAGGATATGAGAGAAGCGCTTCTGGAGAAGGAAGAAAACCAAAGCTTGAAATCCAAAATGAGGGAGAGAGCTCGTCCGAAGCTGGGAAAAATCGATATCGATTATCAGAAGCTTCACGACGCGTTTTTCAAATGGCAAACGAAGCCGTTGATGACGAAGATGGGAGAATTGTATTATGAGGGAAAAGAAATGGAAGCGATGATGAGAGATAAGAAGCCGGGAGAGATGTCAGACGAGTTGAGAATTGCGCTCGGAATGCCTATAGGATCCAACGCGTTCAAGTTCCCGCCGCCATGGCTTATTGCTATGCAACGTTACGGTCCACCGCCAAGTTTCCCGCATATTAAGATTCCAGGATTGAACGCGCCGATTCCAGGTTAGAATAGGTTGCAATTCGGCATACATGTGATCCGGGGCCTTCAATTTTCTCGACTTCAAATTCAAACATTTTGGTCGATCTTAAAGGAGGATTCCGAGCAAAAATTTTTTTTTCTTCTGTTTAGAGGAATTTTCGAGCATTTTCATTATGATATTCGGAATCAGGGCGAAATTTTGAATATTTTAGAAGAAAAAATTTTTGCTCGGAATCCTCCTTTAATACCAAAATGTAGAACTCGATGAGATCTATAAAATGGTACTAAAATCGCTCAGATTGCCTATCTCAGTATTTGTCTAGAACTTGTGAAACAGACGGGCCGAAAACGCCGGCCCGTGTGTTCTATAAGTTCTAGACAAATACTGAGATAGGCAATCTGAGCGATTTTAGTACCGTTTTATAGATCTCATCGAGTTCTACATTTTGGTATTAAGATCGACCAAAAATGTTTGAATTTGAAGTGGAGAAAACTGAAGGCCCAAAAAAGTCCATCCGGGAATTTACAGAACAGTTTTTTTTTCAATTTCCCCCTCTCATTTCCAGAAGGCTGCGCATTCGGCTATCACGCCGGTGGTTGGGGAAAACCGCCAGTCGACGAGTACGGTCACCCGCTCTACGGAGACGTGTTCGGCCTAGCGGCGCCGGCGTTTGAGCCCGAAGACGAGTCACAAATCGAGCGCCGCTATTGGGGAGAAATTGGCTCCGACGAGAGCAGTGACGAGGAGGAATCCGAGGAGGAAGAAGACGTGGACGATGATGAGGACGCCGATGTTTCGGGTGGATTCCAGACGCCGGCGCCAGCCGAGGGAATGGTGACGCCGTCGGGAATGACGACTGGAATTACGGGAATCGAGACGCCCGATACGATTGAGTTGAGAAAGGGCAAGGAGAGCTCGGTGCTCGGCACGGACACGCCGGCCGCGGCGGCCTATCATATTATTCCGGAGAAGAAGAATGAGAGAATCGGCGGGCAGATGATGGCGTCGACGCATACTTATGATCTCTCGAAGAAGCACGCGGTCCGCGACGACGGTGTTCACATTTCGTTGGATCCCGAGTCGATTGATATGGATGAGCAGGGCCTGGCGGCACGCTACGAGGAGCAGTTGAGGAAGCAGAAGCATCGGGATGATGACGATGAGGAGCGGGAGGATTTGACGGATATGGTCGCGGAGCATGCGGCCAAGCAGAATGTGAGAGTTTTGGCATTGAAGAGCTGATAAAAATGGGATAAACTGCTCAATCGTGAGCCTAGAAATCCCATTTGACGGCTTTGGAGTCGAATTTTTCAGTGAAAAAAACAGAAAAAATACCTTGAAAACAGGATTTTTGAATCCAAGCGAGTCATAGCTAAAACGGGCTCCGCGACATTTCGAAAGTGTGAAATTGCGTTTTTGCTCAATTTTTGGAACTTTTCACATACATTTGCTCAAAAAATATATGAAAAATTTAAGCACTTTCGAAATGTCATATTCTTGAAGTGTCCCGGAGGCCAAAAATGGGCTCCGGGACATTTCGGCAGTGTGACATCGAGTTTTTGCCGAAATTTTGGAAATTTTTATTTTTTTTTCGCGTTTTTTTCTATAATAAGCCATTTTCTGAATCTATGTTATGTCAGTCTCAGTCAATGTCAGTCCTGGATGAATTTTCCGGATTTTTTGGCTGCGATATCTCGGCACGAAAATGCTACAGTAATATATTAGAATTTAAAGGAACATATCCTGCTTTGCAGGTCGATTTTTTAATTTGTCATGTTTTTCGAACGATTTTCTACAAATTTCGAAGCGAAATTTTATTTTTTTTTGCTCTGAAATTTGTTGAAAATCGTTCGAAAAACATGAAAATTTAAAAAATTTGACCTGAAATTAGGGTATGTTCCTTTAAATTTTAGTATATTACTGTAGCATTTTCGTGCCGAGATATCGCAGCCAAAAAATCACGGAAATTCAGCCAAGACTGGCATAATATAGATTCAGAAAATGCCTTATTATAGAAAAAAAAACGCGAAAAAATGAAAATTCCCAAAAATTCGACAAAAAACGCGATTTCGCACTTTCGAAATGTCGCGGAGCCCAAAATTTTGAGTCCAAAACCGTCAAATGGAATTTTCCGGCCCATGAACAAAAAATTTCAGTTTATTTCAGCCTAAAAATCGGGAAAATTCAGCCAGGAAAAAATTTGGATTCCTAGACCATCTAAAACCCAAAATGATGGCCTAGAAACCCGAATTTTGGATTTCTAGGCCTTCTAATTGCGTTTTCTAGGTCATTGTCATATTTTTGTCTGAAAATTCCACATTGGTGGCCTAGAAATCCAAGGATTGCCTTTGATTCTCTTACAATATGATTATGTCCTTTTTTTCAGAGAAAACGCAAAGTTCAAGACGACAAAAAGAACAAATCATCGTCGTCGTCGGCGTCGTCGTCTGGAACCAGTGGAAAGAAGCACAAGGACTTCAAATTTTAATTTTTTTTCTCTTATTTTCCAAAAATGTTCTCCCCTGTTGTCAAGTATATTATACACAAAATCCCACCCCACACATACACTATTTATTCATTTTTATTCTCTCTTTATTATTTGGAATCTAAATAATTTTCACTGTGATTTCTTGATTTCAAACTCTTCCCATCGTCTTCACCATACGCGCCTTCCGCCACAACTTCTCACTCTTCTTCCTGGAGACACCACTCATTTTTCGAGCCACCGGTTTTCTTCGGATTTGAGTCAGCAGGCTCGGAGCATCGGCGGTTTTTGGAGCGTCGCGGATCACGGCGAGATCATTGAAGGAGGATCGGAATGGAAGGAATTCAGAAGCGGAAGTCGTTGTCGTTGGGGATGGAGGCGTTGTAGTGGTGGTGGTAGTAGTAGTGGTGGTGGTTGGCTTAATGACCTCTCCTGTGCCCTGGAGAAGGCCGAAGAGGTAGTCTGAAAGTTTGAAAAAGTTAGGCCACGAAATAAGAAAGTTAGGCCATGAGGTGAAAAAGTTAAGCCATGAGCTACAGTAGTTAGACCACAAACTTAGAAGGTTAGGCCAAGAAAAAAAGAAAGTTAGGCCATGAGGTGAAAAAGTTAGATAACAGGCAGAAATAGTTAGGCCATGAGCTACAGTAGTAGGCCACAAAACTGAGAAAGTTTGGCCATGAATTTAAAAATTTTAGTTTGGCCATGAATTTAAGGCGGGAAAAGAGGCCACGAAGTAAGAAAGCTAGGCCATGCGGTAAAAAGTTAGGCCACGATCCAAAAAGTTAGGCCACGAAAAAAAGGTTAGGCCATGATCTGAAAAAGTTAAGCCATGAACTACAGTAGTTAGGCCACGAGTTAAGAAAGTAAGGCCATGAGGTAAAAAAGTTAGGCCACGAATTGAAAAAGTTAGGTCATGGACTGAGAAAGTTAGGCCGCGAACTGAAAAAAGTTAGACCACGAAATAAGAACGTTAGGCCACGAGGTAAAAAGATAGGCCATGAGCTACAGTAGTTAGGCCACAAGTTGAGAAAGTTAGGCCACGAACTGAAAATGTTAGGCCATGAGGTAAAAAGTTAGGCCATGGGCTAAGAAAGTTAGGCCACAGGCGAAAATAGTTAGGCCACGAGCTGAAAAAGTTAGGCCATGAGCTGAAAAAGTTAGGCCATGAGGTGAAAAGTTAGGCCATGGGCTAAAAAAGTTAGGCCATGAATTAAAAAAGTTGGGCCACAACTCAAAAAAATTAGGCCACGAAGTAAGAAAGCTAGGCCATGAGGTAAAAAGTTAGGCCATGAACTGAAAAAGTTAGGCCACCAATTGAAAACGTTAGGCCACGAAATAAGCATTTTAGGCCACGAACTAAGAAACTTCGGCCACCAATTGAAAAAGTTAGGCCACAAACTAAGAAAGTTAGGCCGCGAAATAAGAAAGTTAGGCCACGAGGTGAAAAAGATAGGCCATGAACTGAAAAAGTTAGGCCATGAGCTACATTAGCTAGACCACCAGTTGAAAAAGTTAGGTCATGGACTGAGAAAGTTAGGCCATGAATTAAAAAAGTTGGGCCACAACTCAAAAAAATTAGGCCACGAAGTAAGAAAGCTAGGCCACGATCCAAAAAGTTAGGCCACGAGGGGAAATAGGTTAGGCCATGATCTGAAAAAGTTAAGCCATGAGCTACAGTAGTTAGGCCACGAGTTAATTGAGTTAGGCCATGAACTGAAAAAGTTAGGCCACCACTAGGAAAGTTTGGCCACCAATTAGAAAAGTTAGACCACGAGTTAAGAAAGTTAGGCCACGAACTAAGAAACTTTGGCCATCAACTGAAAAAGTTAGGCCACGAGCTAGAAAAGTTAGGCCATGAATTAAAAAAGTTAGGCCACGGACAAAGAAAGTTAGGCCATGAGCTACAGTAGTTAGGCCAAACATTGAAAAAGTTAGGCCACGAACTAGAAAAGTTAGGCCATGAATTAAAAAAGTTGGGCCACAACTCAAAAAAATTAGGCCACGAAGTAAGAAAGCTAGGCCATGAGGTAAAAAGTTAGGCCATGAACTGAAAAAGTTAGGCCATGAATTGAAAAAGTTAGGCCACAGACTAAAAAACCCACCAGCCATCTTCTTGATCAAGTGATCCGGAATCTTTCCGCTCATCACAGAAACCGGTCGATTTTTTGAGAAGGTTTTGGTTACGGTAAGATTCAATTCTGGATACATTTCCAGGATTTGGTCGTCGGTGAGCACGGCCTCTTGGACGGTGTTCTGAAATTTCGAAAAAAATTTTGTCCACGAGGAGTACACGAGGAGTCAAAAAAACTAATTCCGAAAATGCTTGAAATTCCTCAAAAACACCCCTATTGTCTGTTCAAAGAAATCGCAAGGAAAATTTTTGAAAATTTTGTTTGTGAACCAAATTTTTAGGCTCCGCCCTCTTTTTTTAGATTTCTAGACCGAAGGATTGCTCATCATAATTTGAACAATTTTAGAGACTTCTAGTTGAGATGCTTCGTGTACTCCTCGTGGACTATCCATCATACATTCGCCAGTTGTCCACGAGGAGTACTCAACTGTTGTTTACAAAAATAAATTTCAAAATTTTCTTCTTGAGATTTTTTTGAATAGACAATAGGGACATTTTCAAAGAATTTTGAGATTTTGGCTCTGCGACGTTTCGAAAGTGTAACATTTCGAAAGTGTGACTTTTCAAACGAAAAACGTTGCAGTCATGTGATATCGCACTTGCGAAATGTCACTCTTTCGAAACGTCATCTTTCGAAACGTCGCGGAGCCGAGATTTTTAGTGGTTTTTGGATTCTTCGTGTACTCCTCGTGGACTATCCATTCTACCGCCCTCAATTGTCCACGAGGAGTACACAATCGACCCGTTTTTCTTTTGAGGCCTAATTGTTTGTAGTCATTTCTTAAAACAGGATTGATTATGAGGTTTCAAATGAATTCATAAGGAAATTTAAATTTCCAAAAAAAAAATTTCCAAAATTTTTCCGCAATTGTCCACGAGAAGTACACAGCCTCAACACGATCGAAGGAAAACTTTTTTCGATCAGAAATCACATTTTTAAATGCAGAATTTAAAAAATTTCACAAAAGTTTTTTTGACCTGAGCCCAGGCCCAAGGCTGCCGGCTGGCCGCGGGATTCTGGTTACGGTGCTTTTGATCATGGAAACCTACGGCGGCCGCTCGGCCCTGAGCTTGTTTTCGAAAGGAGGGCCTGATTCAATCATGGAACCTAACCACGGCCCGGGCCGCGGTTGGCCCCGGCCCCCCGAAAAACTACAGTATGCCCAAAACAGTACTCAGCGTTTCTTGTGGCCTAGAAACCCCCTAGTCCCCCTCACCTTATTCTCCATCGTCCTAACCACATCGCCAATGACTGCATTGTTGAGCTCATAGGAGTCGCCAGAAGAAGCCACGGGATCACTCATCACCATGAGAATCGCTATAAAAACCGCCAATCGCATATTCAGAATATTCAGACGATGATATTCAGAAGATGACATCGTCGTCGTTGGTGTCGAACGACGACGGCAAGGTTCATGGCTAATGGGGCGCCACACACGGCACACCGGACAGGAAAACCGATGAAGAAGAAGGGGAAGAAGAAGACGTCGTTGGCAGAAGAAGACGACGACGATGAAGACGTTGTTAGCACACACAGACAGGAAGGTCGAATGCAAATTGGGTGATTCTGGAGAAATGGATTTTGGCAGGGGAAGAAGAAGAATGGAAAGTTTGTGTTCAGGGGGTCATCTGGGAGGTTCAAAATTGGAATGGATCACGAGACAAGACCCGAAAAAAGGTGTTCATGTTATTTGTGGCAAAGGTTCGAAAAAAAAACTTTGAATGTTCAGTGATCAGAGGGTCGAGGGTTACGGTAGATAACAAGGGATACTGGAGGAACCTTTTGCTTTAAAATATGCAAAACTTCGCGTTGATGACGAATATCATTACGAGAACACTAAAAAAAAGCGTTGGCTTAGCGAGCTAGCTTAGCGTTTGCCCGGGGTTTAGCGTTGGCTTAGTGAGCTGGCTTAGCGTTGGCATAGGGTTTAGCGTTGGTTAGCTCGCTGGCTTAGCGTTTGCCCGGGGCTTAGCGTTGGTTAGCTCGCTGGCTTAGCGTTTGCCCGGGGCTTAGCGTTGGTTAGCTCGCTGGCTTAGCGTTGACCCGGGGTTTAGCGTTGGTTAGCTCGCTGGCTTAGCGTTTGCCCGGGGTTTAGCGTTGCCTCAGCACGCTAGCTTAGCGTTGGCCCGGGGTTTAGCGTTGGTTAGCGCGCTGGCTTAGCGTTGGCCCGGGGTTAAGCGTAGGTTAGCTCGCTGGCTTAGCGTTTGCCCGGGGCTTAGCGTTGGTTAGCTCGCTGGCTTAGCGTTGACCCGGGGTTTAGCGTTGGCTCAGCACGCTAGCTTAGCGTTGGCCCGGGGTTTAGCGTTGGCTTAGCTCGCTGGCTCATCGTTGGCCTAGGGTTTAGCGTTGGCTTAGCGAGCTAGCTTAGCGTTGGCCCGGGGTTAAGCGTAGGTTAGCTCGCTGGCTTAGCGTTTGCCCGGGGTTTAGCGTAGGTTAGCTCGCTGGCTTAGCGTTTGCCCGGGGTTTAGCGTTGGCTTAGTGAGCTGGCTTAGCGTTGTCCCGGGGTTTAGCGTTGGCTTAGTGAGCTGGCTTAGCGTTGGCCCGGGGTTTAGCGTTGGCTTAGTGAGCTGGCTTAGCGTTGTCCCGGGATTTAGCGTTGGTTAGCTCGCTGGCTTAGCGTTTGCCCGGGGTTTAGCGTTGGCTTAGGGCTTGACGCTGGTTAGTGCGCTGGCTTAGCGTTGGCTCAGCACGCTAGCTTAGCGTTGACCGGGGTTAAGCGTAAGTTAGCGCGCTGGCTTAGCGTTGACCCGGGGTTTAGCGTTGGTTAGCTCGCTGGCTTAGCGTTTGCCCGGGGTTTAGCGTTGGCTTAGCGAGCTGGCTTAGCGTTGGCCCGGGGTTTAGCGTTGGCTTAGTGAGCTGGCTTAGCGTTGGCCCGGGGTTTAGCGTTGGCTCAGCACGCTGACTTAGCGTTGGCCTCTGTCTTCTCGCTGGGGTTTTTCTAGTTTTCGCCTTGTCAAAAAAAAATCGCTCAAAAATGCTTCTCATGCGAGAAAAACGCCTTTAAAGTTGCAGAAAAGTTATCCCTCGTGGCCGAAATTTTGTCGTATTTTCCACGTGGATTACAATTTTTGCACTGTTCACGCGAAAAGTTAGGCCATGAGGGATAGCTTTTCTGCAACTTTGAAGACGTTTTTCTCGCATGAGAAGCATTTTTGAGCGTTTTTATTGTGATTTTCGGAATCAGCATGAAATTTTGCATCGATTGAGCCCTAAACTCATTTTGCCCGGAATCCTCCTTTAATGAATAAAGATTATATAAAAATTGTATTTATTTCATTATCCAAAAAAAAAAAAGAATCAAAAAATCATAGTGTGGTTGGTTCGTGTGGTTCGTGATTGAAGCATAGCTGACGTCTGTAAATATGCTCAAAAATATAGAAAATGGGATTATGAATACCTGTCGAGCAGATCTCGGGAACATGAGATCTCGGAGGCATTTTTGTGTGGTCAGGAAGATTATGAGATTGACGACGCCCTGGAAAGTGTTGGAATTTTTTTTTGGGCCAAGCTTGAAGGCGCACAGGGGCGCAGTTTTTTCCATGCACCTCTATGTCCTGAATTTAGCTTTTTTTCGAGGCCATTGAATCTCTAAACTTGGTCCACGGTCGGCTCAGGGGCCGCGGCTTTACTGGGAGCTCGAAACAGGAAACGGCCCTCGTGGGCCGCAAGCAAGGCTGTCACATGGCCAGCCCACGACCGGCCCATTGGCCGTGAGAAGGCCGCGGCCCTCGGCCGGGCCCCTGTCAAAAAAGTTTTCTTAAGCCGCGCCCCTGGGGCCGGCCGTGGGCCTTCGAGGGTCGTGGGTGAAATCTGACAGCCCTGGCAAGACGAGACGCGGGCACTTACCTTATTCAAATTCATCAAATACATAACATTGGAATTGATAAACGGTGAAAAATAGGTTATCAAGTCGGGCACTGTAAACAGACATATCGTACTTCCCGTAATCATGGCCACCGTTTTCGTCATACTCAACAATCGCTTTCCATTCTTCGTCGAGCCCGGCGCGATCTTCGTATGATTGTAGATACTCTGAGTTCGCTGGACTATTAATAGAAATTTAAGAGTGAGCAATGCACTTACCACACACATTTTTATGAATATCGGAAGATAGATGAATATGCAAGCTATCGAAGAGACGATGCGAATAGTACGGTAGAGCACGTAGTAGTTTACGGGGAGGGCTTGATTCATCAGGCAATTCATGGTGAACTGGAGAGAAAAATTGAGAATCCCTGTGCCTGCGCCTGAAGCCTGAGGCCTTGAGCCTGAGGCCTTGAGCCTGAGGCCTTGAGCCTGAGGCCTTGAGCCTGAGGCCTTGAGCCTGAGGCCTTGAACCTGATGCCTTGAGCCTGAGGCCTTGAGCCTGAGGCCTTGAGCCTGAGGCCTTGAGCCTGAGGCCTTGAGCCTGAGGCCTTGAGCCTGAGGCCTTGAGCCTGAGGCCTTGAGCCTGAGGCCTTGAGCCTGAGGCCTTGAACCTGATGCCTTGAGCCTGAGGCCTTGAGCCTGAGGCCTTGAGCCTGAGGCCTTGAGCCTGACGCCTTGAGCCTGAGGCCTTGAGCCTGACGCCTTGAGCCTGACGCCTTGAGCCTGAGGCCTTGAGCCTGACGCCTTGAGCCTGAGGCCTTGAGCCTGAGGCCTTGAGCCTGAGGCCTTGAGCCTGAGGCCTTGAGCCTGAGGCCTTGAGCCTGAGGCCTTGAGCCTAAGGCCTTGAGCTTGAGAACTTGAGCCTGAGGCCTTGAGCCTGAGGCCTTGAGCCTGAGGCCTTGAGCCTGAGGCCTTGAGCCTGAGGCCTTGAGCCTGAGGCCTTGAGCCTGAGGCCTTGAGCCTGAGGCCTTGAGCCTGAGGCCTTGAGCCTGAGGCCTTGAGCCTGAGGCCTTGAGCATGAGGCCTTGAGCCTAACAAAAAGCGCCCTTACATTCTTAACCTCCACACTTTCGTAGGCCCCGATTGCGCCTGGTATCCATAATGGAATAATTATGAGATACGGTAAGAACATGAGCATGTAAGCGTATTCCACATGTAGTTTGATATAATGAAACGGGAAAAAAACACAAATGAATCGATCGATGGCGGTGAAGACAAGGACTATGCCAGCCATGACTGTGACAATAATGAAGAATTGATTGTGAATTGTGAGGAAACAATCCCACATGGAGGCTAGGGGGAATCCTGGAAGTTTTTAGATTGTGGGGGGCACTTGGCAACCGGGCGTTTTGCAAACAATCACTTGAACTAGTCATTTGGCAACCAGCCATTTTATAACAAGACACGTGGAAACCAGTCGTCTTGCAACTTCTTTTCATAGTTGCGAAATGGCTGGTTGCGAAACGTCCGATTTTTCTTCATAAAAAAACTTACTATCATACATAACAAGTAATAAAGCACGATATACCCCCGCACTAAAGTATGTAATTCCAAAAATGACATCGAAAAATAAGCAAGCTCCGATTACAATGAATCTGTAACAAAAATTTAGAGGATCCTGAAATAATTTTCCGGCTCAAAACTCACTCTTTCTGTGCTCTCAACTGTCGATTCGTGAATAACCTTATAGTTAGAAACAAATTAGCCAATATTATAAACAATCCTTCAACTATGTACAAAACTACGAATGTCTGAAACTCAACCATACTTTTTTTTCTAAATTTCAGATTCTAGTAGAACAAACCTTATCATAATCCTTTGTATACTTATCCGAGAATATGATCTCATTGGTGTCTGACATTTGAATGAGCCTTCGGAATGAAATAAAAAATGATGAGAATCAAATGGACCAACTTTTTTTTGAATGCCTGAATATAGGACTAATGAGGTAGTTGAATGAAAGCGAAAAAGTTTTAAAAAAGGTTATAAGAGGGAAAAAGAAGCACGAGGACCACGAAATTTGATTAAGAGGCTCTCGAGTGAGTGATTGGGGAAGCTGGCAGGTGGGTGGCTAATTTGGAGGAATGAATCACGGGAATGACTAAAATGAGTCCAAAGGTTGTAGAAATCAAGAGGAAGTAGAGTCGGAAGGTTCAAGAATAGTCTGCCGGGGGTTTTCCAGAAATTGTAAATTTTGGCCCCGCGAAATTTCGAAAGTGTGACGTTTTGAAAGTGCGACGTTTCGCAAGTGCTGTCGACATACTCGTAGGCGGAGCCTCGTACATTGACATTTAACGAAGCACCGTAAGCATTGAGTGCCACTCCATTAATTTTGGTAATAATAATTACAATCATTGGAATTTTCGGGAGTAACCTTATACTCGTGCTAAGTACTGTAATACGCAGACTTGTCACGGGCCGGGCCGGGCCAAAACAGGAAAGTTCTCCGGCCCGGCCCGGCCCGTCGGCCCGGATTTTTTCAAACATTTTTTTTTGCTTTCAAAATCTTCCAGCGATTGACTTTTTTTGTTGTAGTTTGAGCTATTTTTAGGCAAAATTATATGTTTTTAACCCTTGTAACTTCGTTTTGGTAAGATTTGGGCAAATTTTCTGTTATTAGGCAATTTTTTTACTACCAACCACACATTTTTTTTAAACCCGGGCCGCGCCGGCAAAATTTTTCATCGGCCCGGCCCGGAAAATCACAAGTCTGGTAATACAGACCAAATGAAGGCTTCGATTTTTCAAAAATCTCAACATAAAAACTTTCAAAAAATCATGTCACATTTCACTGCTATGTGCCTTATGTGACGCTTTTTTGAGAAGAAAATGCGATTATACAATTTTTATTGAATCAAGTTTGATCTTATAGAAAGAGTTTTACTACTACTAACTGTATCCTAGGCTCTTTTATAGCTCCAAAAAACTCAAATTACACAAATAATATTACAAAACAAAAAGTGACACCTTCAATCATTTCCACGACCTGCGCAATATAAGTAAGCATACACCACCACTATCCAAAAATAGTAAACATTCTCAAATAACTAAATAAAATCTGATTATTATTTACTCGTGTCTCTCCAGAATTAGATCAAAATTTACATTTATTTTCAGAGGTGCCACCCAAAAAACTGTTGTTTGATTGTCAATGACAAATTGTGATTCTTGGTGACAGATTCATGTATTATAAAAAAATGTGTCATATCAATTTTTGTCAGATATAAACAATGAAATCTTGCTCCATCGCAAAGCCTAGTAGATATTGAATTGTCCTGGAGGTGGCGGTGGTTGTCCAGGCGGAGGTGGCCCTGGCGGCGGTGGAGGTCCCCATGGTGGTGGTGGTCCTTGTGGAGGAGGAGGCGGTCCTCGGGGTGGAGGTGGTGGAGGACCGTAGTCGTTGAATTGAGCCCTAGAAAATTTTTAAGATTTTGAGAATTTTTTTTTTCATTTTTAGAACTGAAAATTTCAGATTCAAACGGAGGCTTATGTACATATGGGCTCAAAATTGTTTCCATGATGTAAGAATTACTCTTCGCAACGTCTCGTGGTCTATTTCTTACTGTAAGAATCTCGGAAATTAATTATTGGCCCAAAATCGAGAAAAAATAGTCAAAGTCAAAAATGGGCATTTTTTAAAAAATTGAATTTTTAAGTCTATTTCTAACAATTGCTTACTAAATCGACAAGGAGAAACACAAAAAACTTAGTCCTAACTCACAAAAACGATTTCAAAGCGAGATATAGGCTGAAATAGGTCAAAACTTGAAAAATCGCCTTCACAAAAGTGAGCATAACTCCTTTCAAAATCATGTCTATAATGTAGAACTAAATTTTTCGGGTTTTTGGTGTTCTTTTTAATCGGAAACAATCAAAATTAGGCCCAAAAAAAAGTTGCGTCCCAAAATTGGTAAAGTACAGTAACCATGAGAAGTTTTTTCAGTTTCTGGCCGGAACTTTTTTATGCTTGTTTGAATAACTTTTGAGCAAAAAGTGGCTCGGCAACATTTCGCAAGTGTGACGTTTCGAAAGTGTGACATTTCGCAAGAGCAGGGGTTTGCTTTCGAAACGTCACACTTGCGAGGCCTTTTTTTCAATTTTGCCTTTGTTTCAATTTCGGGCCCGAACTTTTTAGGCCTAATTTTTTTCTGATTAAAATGACATGAGAAACCCGAAAAACTTAGTCCTGACTCACAAAAATGAACTCAAAGCGAGGTATTTCCTTTTTTTTTAGTTCTACAGTATCACGCTACTAGGTGGAATACTGTAGAATTCCGTTCTCAGCGATTCGTCATTTCGAAAAACTGTATGCGCCTTTAAATTGACATCAGTTTTTAAAAACCAAATTTATTTTTCAAAAAAAAAAAGTCTTACCTCGCTATCTTCACTCCGAAACCAACCAAAAACAACAGTTCCACTAGTAGTATCCTCATTTTCTGACTTGGTCTGATCAGAAGACGTCTGTCTTTTATAGTGAAAAGGAAAATTGACCAAGTCTAAAGATCTCCACCAAAAATGCAGTATCCTCTCCATACTGTACACTATTCCTCTCATCAAATTTATCACGGAGAAACAAGGCAGAATGTTTCAGTGATCTCCTTTTCTCGCTTCCAGAATTTTTTAGCTCTATTTTCTGAGGCGTCCGTTCGATTTCATCCATATCATTGAAATAGTACAAAATTGAGGATTACATATATAGAGAGAGGGAAATAAGGGGGAAACGGAATAAATAATAAGAGACCCAAAAATTTAAAAAAAAATGAGTATAGAGATTAGCGGGGATAAAAATTGTAGTCACTTTTGAGATTACATTTTTCAGCAGGAAGAGACGAGAATTATGTGGGGTTGTGTAGTGGTCGGATATAGGGGAAAGAAAGGTAAATAATATAAAAAAATAGGGGGAGGGGAAAGTTCAAGATCATTTTTTCACTTGTTCAAGAAAAATCGGGGATATAATAGTGTGGTAGGGTTGAAGGAATCGATGAAATTTGCACGGATTGCGAGCCACGTGGCGTTGTTCGTGTCGTGACATTAGTTGACGGCGTTTAGTTCTGAAAAAAATGGATATACATTGGAGATTTTTATTTGCAAGGCTCAACATCGTGTTCTATCCAAAAATGCCTATGATCCCAAAAATTGATACGTTGAAGTCCTAAACCCTCTAAACAACGCAAAGTGAATCGAGCTGAGCGATAGTTTGCCTTGACTGACTATCAAACTTTCGGAGCCAAATTTGATTTGGCTGCAGAATGTTTGATAGTCAGCCAAGGGGACCTCCCACAGAATCTCTGAAACAGTGAACCTGAACCTGAACTGGCTGACTTATCCCGTCTGTGCAAATGCTTCGTTTTTTTTTCCAACTTTTTAGCTAGCTAATGGAGAGAAACCTGAAGGGCAAAAATGATTGCTCAAGGAATAGTGGAATTCAAGAATATCGAGGAAAAATATAGGATAGAGAGACGGAATAGAAGATCAAAGTATAGAAGGAACTTCGAAAAGTCAAATTCAGCGAATTTCAGATTATTAGGTCCGAATCCAAATTTTTACCAAATTTGGCTCCGTGACGTTTCGAAAGATGACGCTTCGAAAGTGTGACGTTTCGAAAGTGTGACGCTTCGGAAGTGTGACGTTTCGCAAGTGTGACGTTTCGAAAGTGTGACGTTTCGAAAGTGTGACGTTTCGAAAGTGTGACGTTTCAATAGCAAAACGATGCACACGTGAAATATCACACTTTCGAAATGTCACACTTGCGAAGCGTCATACTTCCGAAGCGTCATACTTTCGAAACGTCGCGGAGCCCAGTTTCCAGGTGGACCAATAATAGTTTTTGGGCATCTGTACAACAGAGAATTGTCCAAGTATGCTAGCGTCTCGAAAGCAAATGACGAGCGCGCTCGAAGCTACTGTACTTTTTCGGTTCCGGGACATTTCGAAAGTGTGAAAGTTGTGTTTTTGCTCAATTTTTTTTTGACTTTCGTATACATTTTCTCGAAAAATATATGAAAAGTTTCAAAAAGTTGGGCAAAAACGCTATTTTACACTTTCGAAATGTCCGCTTTCGAAATGTCCCGGAGCCGACAAAGAAAGGAATGACCTAGAATTCCATCAGAAAATCTTGTTAGTTCTAGATTGGCTCCGTGACGTTTCGAAAGATGACGCTTCGAAAGTGTGACGCTTCGCAAGTGTGACATTTCGAAAGCGTGTCATTTCAAAGGCAAAACGATGCACTCTTGAAATATGACACTTGCGAAACGTCACACTTGCGAAACGTCACACTTTCGAAGCGTCACACTTGCGAAACGTCACACTTTCGAAACGTCATCTTTCGAAATGTCGCGGAGCCTCTAGATTGCAACATGCAATTCTATTTGCGATTTTCAAGGAGCCAATTTCAGGGAAAAAGTAGGCGGAGCCATCGGAAAAGAATCGATTTTTTCCAGAAATCTATGTTTTTTTTAAGATGAGAAAAGCAAGAGTTAGTCTATAACTATGTTGTGGATCTCAAATCTAGCATGCATCTAAAAATGAAAAAAAAAATATATATATATATATAAGAACATGGAAAAAACCAAAAAAAATGATACCCAGATTCACTGTTTCAGAGAGAGAGCGTCAAGCACCACCACCATAATTATACAACATAGAGAAAAAAAATGTGTGCTACCAACCACCACCTACAGTAATCCCCACAAATATTTAGGCCCTAATCTCCGTCTCTCTTACTTCAATTGCGGCCCACATCGAAGTTTCACCACATTATCGTCCGGAATCTCGAACCACCGCGAGTCGGTGCGCGTTCTCCACAATATCTTCATTCGCTCGCGATACGACAGTCTCGTGTTCGTCGCCGTCTGTTGTAGCTCAGTAGACGGCTTGGCGGCGGCGGCTCCGTGAGCCGCCGTCGCCGCCGCGCCGGGACTCTCGTAGGCGTTCAAGACGCCCGACTTTCGCACAGCTAGCAGCGTATTCCCAATGTCTTCTAGCGACGGCGTGACGAGAGGAGTGTGAGCGCCGCCTTTTGGTGGCCGTGGCCTAGCGAATTGGTGTGGCGGAAGCGGTGGTGTGAAGGCGTCGTAGGCGGCGGCGGAAGAAAATGAAGAGGGCGATGGTGTAAACAGAGAAAGCTGGAAATCACTGAACGAGATGCAAGCCGAGAGGAAGGGTGACACAGCAGAAGCAAGCGGAAAGTTAGGCCACACTCGGAGGGAAGTTAGCTATGGCCCGGGCCGCGGCCCAGCGGTCGGCCAAAAAAATGGAAATCGTTAGAGCAATTCAGAAGAAGAAAGGAAATGTTAAAACCGCACGCAAATCTCCAAAATTCGACTTTTTTTTCGAGATAGAAAAGAAAAATACAGACACACAGACAGACAGTCCAGATTTTTTTTGTAATTGTTGGTTGGTTGGGGGGAGATTTTTTCAATGAAAAATTGCACTCGAAAATGAGCAAAAAAGAGCACAACGGGTTTCATACCTTTGCCATTTTGGCCGCTGGCTCTCCGGCGTGAGAGGCTTGCGAGGCTGATCGTTTTCCGGTGGCCGCTGAGGAGAGCGTCTGGAAATTGGGGGAGGGATTGATTATGGGTATAACACTACTACTTGTAGCAGAAAGCAACACAGCAGGTAAATTTTAGAACGTTTTTAGGCCCACAGGGTCGCAGCGCGGTACACGATTTGAATTGCCACGCAAATTTTCGCATGCGGGACGCGTCGCGTGTCAGGTGCGACATATTCGCTGCGTAGCGACTCAATTTTGTTGTTTCCCACGATAAACTTCACAAAATTTGAATTTGGCGGGAAACCGCATGCTGTCTGCGTCTCTCTCTCTCTCTTGGCTTGGCCGTGCGACAGAGCGCGCTTTCTCGATGTACCGCGCTGCGACCCTGTGTTAGGCAGAATTCTGGTTTCGAGCTAGAGTTTTTGAGCTAGAAAGCCGAGAAAATCAGTAAAAATTAAAAATCGGGCTCCGGGACATTTCGAAAGTAAGACATTTCGAAAGCGAGATATCTCGAAAGTGGACAAAAAATCGCGGGTTTTCTCAATTTTTTGAACTTATCGTATACGTTTGCGCAAAAAAAAATATATGAAAAGTTTGAAAATTGGGTTAAAAAAACGCGATTTAGGAGCTTTTTATTGAATTTTTTTCGATAATTTTACTTTTTTAATGTTTCAGCTAGAATTCTGCATAAAAACGGCCAGAAATCCAACATAACTCCCTTTCTTCCAGTCAATAAACTATTTTTTTTTGTTTCATTTTCACAGCTAATTTTAGAAAAAAAAACTAATTTTCTAGGATTTCTAGCTAAAAAATTAAAAAAAAAAAAAAGGAAAAAATAAAAAATTGAGCAAAAACACGGTTTCACACTTTCGAAATGTCCGCTTTCGAAACTTCATCTTTCGAATCGACACGGAGGCAAAAATTCTAGCTTACTAGCTTAAAAACTCTAGCTCAAAAAGTCTAGCTTTCTCGCTTAGAAATTCTAGCTTTATAGCATAAAAACTAGCTCAAAAACTTTAGCTCGAAAATTTTAGCTTTCTAGCTCAAAAAATAGCTCAAATTTTCTAACTTTCTAGATCAAAAAGTCTAGCCTATGAGCTCGAAAAATCTAGCTATATTGCTCAAAAAATCTAACTTTCTATCTCAAAAAAATAGCTCAAGAAATTCTAGCTTTCTAGCTCAGAAGTTCTAGCTTTTTAGATCAAAAAATCCTAACTTTCTAGCTCAAAAAGTCTAGCTTTCTAGCTTAAAAACTAGTTCAAAAACTCTAGCTCAAAAATTCAAGCTTTCTAGCTGAATAAATTCTAGCTTTCTAGCTCAAAAAGTCTAGCTTTCTAGCTCAAGAAATTTTAGCTCAAAAATTATAACTTTCTAGCTAAAAAACTAGCTCAAAAAGTCTAGCTTTCTAGCTCGAAAATTCAAGCTTTCTAGCTCAATAAATTCTAGCTTTCTAGCTCGAAAATTCTAGCTAAAAACTAGCTCAATAAATTCTAACTCTCTAGCTCAGAAATTCTATCCTAAAAATTCTTGCTTTCTAGCTCAAAAATTCAAGCTCGAAAATTCAAGCTTTTTAGCTCGAGAAATTCTTGCTTTCTAGCTCAAATCTTGCTCGCTTTGAAACCAATTTCTTGCCAGTTTCTTTTTTTCAATTTTCTCCAATCAAAACTCACATGTTGAAGATGCGTAATTCCCTTATGGAAGTCCGACTCCACAATCAAATTTCGCTTCTCACCGGCGGCACTATTGGCCGCGTTCAACAACGTCTTCTTGTCCTGCACAATCACTGCAAAAATTGGAGGATATAAGGGTACTGTAACTGGTGTTTTTTGGCTCCGCGACGTTTCGAAAGTGTGACGTTTCGCAAGTGCGATCTTTCACGAGTGCAACGTTTTGCTTTCGAAACGTCGCGAAGCCGCTTCTTTGACTCACAGTATTTCAAAATCTTCTCCTCGTCGATGGCGCTGGCCAAGTTTCTTGCCAATTTCCGTAGATTGAATACCGACTTTGGAAGGACGCGTCGAACGGCGCGACGGCAAATTGTCGTGTAGAAGAAGATCGTGGGCTTCGTGGCCGGTGTCACTTTGCGCTGAAAATTAGAGATAGATTTTCAGCTTAGGTTCAAACTGTCTACTGATGATTTTTATACCATTTTATAGATCTCATGGAGTTCTACATTTTTATATAAAATTTCGCTTAAAGGAGGATTCCGGGCAAAAAGTTTTATTGCTTTAAAAGATGCAGATTTTTTCGCTGATTCCGAATATCATAACGAAAACGCTCAAAAACGCTTCCAACCGCTTCAAATAGGCCCCTTTTAAACCAGGAGGTGTCTCCGGTGGCGCGCGCAATGCAGCGAAAGCGTTGCGCGCGCGCGTGTTAGAGAGCGCTCATTGGCTGACTCCGCCCATTTCAACGCGTTTTCTGCATTGCGCGCGCCACTACGGCGAAGTTCGGCCACGGCCTCCCAAGGCAACTTCTTTATTTTTGAAGCGATTTTTCGGGGTGTTGGAGGCATTTTCGAGCGTTTTCGTTGTGATATTCGGAATCAGCGCCAAAATCTGCACCTTTTAGAGCAATAAAACTTTTTGCCCGGAATCCTCCTTTAAAAATTACAATTTAAGACACGATGTCCCACCAGACCGATCTGACCATGTTACACATCGGTCAAACTTATGCGATCGGGCTGATTTTTTGTATGGTGGTTACCTATAGTTAACGTATTAAAATATAAGTTAGAATGCTAAGCTCCGCCCCTTTGGGAAAAAGTTAGACCATCAAATAGACCAAAAATCTAAAATTTTTATTTTTGAAGATAGAGTCAAAATCTTTTCAGAAATGAATTTCCTACATGTTTTTGAGTATTTCTTCAGTTGACACCTAATTTCCAACTCTAGCGCATATAGGAGAAAAATTGTCATTTGTCGACGTTTCATACAACTTTTACAAAAATTTTCAGTTTTTCGCATTTTAGAAAAGGTTCAAGTATAGGCAACCAGCGAGTTTTTTACAGAAAAAGTAGTCCCATGTTGTTGTCCATCAAAAACAACCTTAACATAAAAAATTTCTGGGGGGCGCTATATACTTTTGTGCGATTTTAGGTTCGAAAATCAACATTTTTAACGTACCCCCTCCATTGTCAAAATGGTCATAGTCTCAGATTTGGCTAAAGTTTTGTCAAAATGTTTTGCTTGTCTTATTTCACAGCCTTACATAATATTAGCTCATTTGATCTAGAATTGTGCTTACTACAGCACCTCAAAAATTTTCAGTCTGACTCTGGAGGGGGCAAATTGGATGTTGAATAATTTCCGCAGTTTTCAGCCAAACGGCTCAAAACTTTACAGAATACATGAAAATATGTGTTTACAAATAAATGCTTAGAAAAATTAATAGTATCATTTCTTTGATTTCCAGATACGGTCAGCCACAACTTGACATAATTCAGCACCATACAATATAGAATTTTTCAATTATCTAGCAAATTTTAGGCTTTGATATGATAGAAACACACATTTTCATGTATTCTGTAAAGTTTTGAGCCGTTTGGCTGAAAACTGCGGAAATTATTCAACATCCAATTTGCCCCCTCCAGAGTCAGACTGAAAATTTTTGAGGTGCTGTAGTAAGCACAATTCTAGATCAAATGAGCTAATATTATGTAAGGCTGTGAGATAAGACAAGCAAAACATTTTGACAAAACTTTAGCCAAATCTGAGACTATGACCATTTTGACAATGGAGGGGGGTACGTTAAAAATGTTGATTTTCGAACCTAAAATCGCACAAAAGTATATAGCGCCCCCCCAGAAATTTTTTATGTTAAGGTTGTTTTTGATGGACAACAACATGGGACTACTTTTTCTGTAAAAAACTCGCTGGTTGCCTATACTTCAACCTTTTCTAAAATGCGAAAAACTGAAAATTTTTGTAAAAGTTGTATGAAACGTCGACAAATGACAATTTTTCTCCTATATGCGCTAGAGTTGGAAATTAGGTGTCAACTGAAGAAATACTCAAAAACATGTAGGAAATTCATTTCTGAAAAGATTTTGACTCTATCTTCAAAAATAAAAATTTTAGATTTTTGGTCTATTTGATGGTCTAACTTTTTCCCAAAGGGGCGGAGCTTAGCATTCTAACTTATATTTTAATAAGTTAACTATAGGTAACCACCATACAAAAAATCAGCCCGATCGCATAAGTTTGACCGATGTGTAACATGGTCCTATAGACCTAAAGTCGAACCTCTCAGACATTGCGTCTTAAAGAAGAAAAAAAAATGCGATTTTTCTACTTTAAAAAACGGGGTTTCGGCTCCAGGACATTCCGCAGCCAAAAATGCACTATTGTGCGCATAAAATGTTTCAAATTGGCTGCAAAAATGACAATAATGTATGAAAATCACCGCTGTCATTGTTAAATGTCTATTTCTTGTTCATTGTGAGACAATTTATGCGAAAAAATAGTGCATTTTCGGCTGCGGAATGTCCCGGAGCCGTTTTTTTTTCACTTCAAATTGCGATTTTTAGGCTTAATTTTATATCAAAATGTTGAGCCCAATGAGATCTACAAAATGACACTTTCCTAGCTTTCCAGCAAAAACCCTCACCTTCTGTGGCCCACCAGCCGCGCCCTGAGCCGCCGCTTGCTGCGCGAACTGCAACTGCTGCTGCTGTTGCTGTTGCTGCTGTGCCTGCTGCGCCGCCATCGTCATTGCGAAATTCTTATTCAGCTGTATAAACTGCTCCTGTGTAATTTGCCCACGCGCCAACGCCTCCTTGGCAACGTTCATCAGATTCTGTTTGCTCACACTGCCGAGCCCGTTGCCGGCCGTCTTAAAGGTGAGCAGCTGGGCGGCGGCGCGTTGCTGCGGTGTGCCGAGAAGCTGTTGTTGTCCTCCGCCTGCCGGCTTTTGCTGTTGGAGCACCGGGGGCCTATCGGCTCCATTACTAGTCGGCTGTTGGTCAAGGACCGGGGGTCGTGTCTTATCGAAACGCTCCAACTCGTGCTTCTGGTCGAGACCCGCGAACTTCTTCCACTTTGTCCAACACGTATTACACAACACCTTCTTCTCCACACCACCCCATTGATACCAATTTTGGGCGTCAAGGGTTCCACAGTTCTCGCAAGGAACTTCGGAACGCACAAGATTCTGTCCTTGATTATAGGGAAGAATCGACGCGGCGATGGGCTTGTTGAACGGTGGGATATAGATATTGGTGAATTTCTCATCGGAGGCATTGGCCGATGGCTTGGCCTTCTTCCGATCGGTGTATCGATTCGAGGCCTTCATCAAATAGTAGTACTCGACAATGTCCCGAATCGATTTCCACGGCAAATAGTCGGCGCGGATCTCGTTGAAATCCTTTCCGCACTTATCGAGCGCATCTTCGAATAGGTTCATCTCGGGTGTCGACCATTCTTCCAGTTGGTCTCGGCACAGAATTGGGCCGCCGAGGGTCTTCGTCTGAAAGAGTGATATTTCAGTCATTTTTCATTTGCTTGGGGGTTAAAATTGACATTTTTTTTGGGTTCAAAATTTATGTTCTTGGGCTCCGCGACGTTTCGAAAGTGCGACTTTTCGTGTGTTTTTAGGCTCAAAATTGACGTTTTTAGGGACAAAAATGAGGTTTTGGGGTCAAAATCGTCGTTTTTGAGCTAAAAATTGATGTTTTTGAGCCTAAAATTGACGTTTTTTGGGGTCGAAATTGACGTTTTTTGGAGTCAAAATTGACGTTTTTAGGGACAAAAATGAGGTTTTGGGGTCAAAATCGTCGTTTTTGAGCCAAAAATTGATGTTTTTGAGCCTAAAATTGACGTTTTTTGGGGTCGAAATTGACGTTTTTTGGAGTCAAAATTGACGTTTTTAGGGACAAAAATGAGGTTTTGGGGTCAAAATCGTCGTTTTTGAGCCAAAAATTGATGTTTTTGAGCCTAAAATTGACGTTTTTTGGGGTCGAAATTGACGTTTTTTGGAGTCAAAATTGACGTTTTTAGGGACAAAAATGAGGTTTTGGGGTCAAAATCGTCGTTTTTGAGCCTAAAATTGATGTTTTTGAGCCTAAAATTGACGTTTTTTGGGGTCGAAATTGACGTTTTTTGGAGTCAAAATTGACGTTTTTAGGGACAAAAATGAGGTTTTGGGGTCAAAATCGTCGTTTTTGAGCCTAAAATTGATGTTTTTGAGCCTAAAAATGATGTTTTCGGGGGAAAAATTTGTGCTTTTTGGAGTCAAAATTGACGTTTTTTCGGGTGAAAATTTCACTTTTGGGCCCAAAGTTTGAGGTTTTTCGGTTTAAAAATTGACATTTTTTGGGGTTGAAATTGACGCTTTTATGCTCAGAATTGTACTTTTTGGTTAGAAATTGACGTTTTTGGTCAAAATGTGTCTTTGAGCCCAAAATAAATTGACGTTTTTGGGCTCAAAATTGACTTTTTAAGGCTCAAAATTGACGTTTTTTGGAGTCAAAATTGACGTTTTTAGGGACAAAAATGAGGTTTTTTGGAGTCAAAATTGACGTTTTTAGGGACAAAAATGAGGTTTTGGGGTCAAAATCGTCGTTTTTGAGCATAAAGTTGATGTTTTTGGGGTCAAAATCGTCGTTTTTGAGCCTAAAATTGATGTTTTTGAGCGTAAAATTGATGTTTTTGGGGTGAAAATTTGTGCTTTTTGGCTCAAAATTGACGTTTTTCTGTCGAAGTTGACATTTTTTGGGCTCAAAATCGGTTTTTTCTGGGGTCGAAAAATATGGTTTTGGAGTCAAAATTGATGTTTTTTCGGGTGAAAATTTCACTTTTATGCTCAAAATTGAAGTTTTTTGAGGTCAAAATTGTACTTTTTGGTTAGAAATTGACGTTTTTGGTCAAAATGTGTCTTTGAGCCCAAAATTGACGTTTTTGGGCTCGAAATTGACTTTTTAAGGCTCAAAATTGAACAAATTGAACTTTTGACCTAGAAATAGATGTTTTTAAAGAAAAAAAGTTTTTGAGAAAAAAAGTTTTTGAGATCGGAAAATTTGACGTTTTGGGCCCAAAGTTTATGTTTTTGTGCTTCAAATTGCCATTTTTAAGATCAAACTTGACGTTTTTGGGCACAAAATTAATGTTTTTGTTCCCAAAATTGACACTTTTCGTTCATAATCTGTGTCTTTGAGCTCTGCGACGTTTCGAAGGTTTGATGATTCGAAAGTTTGAAATTTCCGGTTTTTGACGTTTTTTGAGTCAAACTTTGTATTTTCGGGCTAAAAATGACGTTTTTGGAGTCAAAATGAACGTTTATGTCTATAAATTGATGTTTTAAAGCCAAAAACGTCGCTTTTTGCTCGCGATTTGGAAATCAACTTTCTCGAGACTCGAGTTCTATCTACTTTTATGAGCTCCAATCGTTTTTTTTTCGGTAATATTGTGGCGGTAAAATGCAGCTGGACCTGCGCCACCGCACTCCTGTGCTAAAAGGTCCCGACACGGTGATTTTTTCACTGGAGTGCGGTGGCGCAGGTCCAGCTGCATTTTACCGCCACAATACAAACTGAAATCCCGGATTCCAAATCCCTACCTGTAGCCCACTGGTCTCATCAACTTCCAACGGATACGATTCTTTCGAAGCGATCGGAACGAGATATTTCACAGCTTTTCCAATATCGTAGTTCGATTGATGGAGGATGGCGTGAGCGTGGAGGATCGTCACGTCGCGAGAGGCAAACGCGGCCGCAAGCTGAAGAGTTGGAAGCTTCGGTGCCGATGCTCCATCGATGGCACGAGCGAACAGGCCAACTGATCTGGCGACGATGAGATATTGATCAATCTCTCTATCGGTGAGCCCGTGGTATGGAGTCCAGACGAGGACCTCTCGGGTGTCCTTCTTCGGCTCTTCTGGAGCATTTTCCTCCTGCTCCTCTGCCTTGACTTCTTTCTCCTCGGGCTTCTCCTCGGACATCTCCTCATCGTCTCCCTCGTCAATCTGAAAAACACTCAGTTTTTTAGAAAATTATTTACTTTCGAAATGTCGCGCTTGCGAAACGTCACACTTTCGAAACGTAACGCTTTCTAAACGTCGCCGAGCCCAATTTTGACGGCTCCGCAACATTTCAAAAGAGTGACGTTTCGCAAGTGCGACATTTCGAAAGTTTGAAATTTTTGCTTTTCGATTCAAAATCAATTTTAAGCTCAAACATGACGATTTTGACATTGGAAACGTCGATTTTGAGCTCCAAAAGTCATATTTTTAGCCCAAAAATACAAATTTTGACCCAAAAAAGTCAATTTCGACTCCAAAAAACGTCAGTTGTGAGCCAAAAAACACAATTTTCGCCCACATTTTGACGGCTCCGCAACATTTCGAAAATGCGACATTTCGAAAGTTTGAAATTGTTGCTTTCGAAACGTCGCAATTTCGATATGTAGCGGAGACGTCGAAATTGGGTCAAAATTGACGTTTTATAGTCAAATCTTGTGTTTTTGGGCTCAAAATAGACGTTTTTGGAGTCGAAATTGATGTTTTGTGCCCAAAAACACAATTTTTGACACAAAATCATCAATTTTGAGTCTAAAACATCAATTTCAAGCCCAAAAATGACGATTTTGACTTTAAAAACGTCAATTTTCAGTCAAAAAATACAAATTTTGATCGAAAAAAGTCAATTTTGACCCGAAAAAACATCAATTTTGACTCCAAAAAAACGTCAGTTTTAAGACCCAAAGACACAATTTTCGACCACATTTTGACGGCCCCGCAACATTTCGAGAGAGTGACGTTTCGCAAGTGCGACATTTCGAAAGTTTGAAATTGTTGCTTTCGAAATGTCGCTGAGCCATCAAAATTGGGTCAAAATCGTCGTTTTCGGGTCGAAATTTGTGTTTTTAAGGTCAAAATCATCGTTTTTTGGGGCCGAAATAGACGTTTTTGGAGTCAAAATTGTCGTTTTTGGGCTCAAATTTAACGTTTTCTGGTGTCAAAATTGACGTTTTTGTAGTCAAAAGTGATGTTTTTGGAGTTGAAAATGACGGTTTTTGGAGTCTCAATTGACTTTTTTCTTTGGGTCGGAATTGACGTGTTTTGGAGTCAAATCGATGTTTTTACAGTCAAAATTGACGAAGTAAAAATTTGTGTCTCAAAGGACAAATTCGTCGATTTTTCGGGCTTAAAATTGATGTTTTTGGAGTCAAAAGTGATGCTTTTTTAATTAAAATTTACGTTTTTTGGAGTCGAAATGTGTGCTTTTGGGCTCAAAATCGATTTTCTCAAGTTTCAACGACTTTTGTGCAAATCGTTGTCATTTTCGTGAATATTGAACTTTTGCGAAAACTATTATAAAAAGCCGTACTTTAAGCCCATTCTCCAACTCCTCATCCTCCTTCTCCTGCCTTAGTCGCTCCTCCTCTTGCTCCTTCTTCACCTTCTCCGCGAGCTCTTTCGCTCGGAGCTCCTCCTGCTCCTTCCGCTCCCTCTCCTCGGGCTCCATCCACTCCTCAACGATCGCCTGATACTTCTCGCCAACGCGAATCGCTCCCTTATCCGCCAACAACGTCTGCGCGTTCGGATCATAGACCAGGGAGTGGAAGAACGTGTCCTCATGGGGCAAATAGTTCTCCGCCTCCTCCCCGTCGCCGAGAAGGACCACCCGACACTTTCCGCGGATCAATGTGGCCGGGAGGATCTCCGATTGCCTCGTCATGAAAATCTCGTGTTGTCGAAGACGCAGCCGTTGCTCCTTGGTCAACTTCTCGGCGCCCAGGGGAAGCCCACCGTCTCCCCAATCGACAAGCTTCGTCGCCTCCGACTCCGCCTTCTCCTTCAGCGTCGTGTCTTCTGAATCCGACGACGATGACTCGGTGCGTCCGGCGTTGATCGGCGCAGCTGTTACGCCTTCTTCTTGGTCGATTTTCGGGGGCCCATCGTCTTCGGTCTCCTCCTCTTTGACTTCCTCTTTTTCGGTACCGCTGGCGCTAGCCGGCGCCCCATTGGCCACAACGAATCCTTTGGGCGTGAAGTTTTCGGGCTTCTTCTTGTCCACTTCGTAGTCTGGAACATTGGAAAACTTTTGATTTTGAGGTGCCATTTTATAGATCTTATTGAGTTCTACATTTTGATACAAAATTTAGCCGAAAAAATCGCAATTTGAAGTAGAAAAAAGGCGATTTTTCGGCAAAATTTTATAAATTACAGTAATTTTTTAAATTTTCTCAAGTAATCGTCCCAAATTCAGCATTTACAAAAATAACAATATTTTTGCACAAAAATCGTTAAAAATTGATTTTCAAGCCGCAATTTTTTCCAACCTATTTCAAAAAATATAGAATTTTTCGCTGATTCGAACGCACCCAATATCGCTGCTCAAAACGCAGTAGAAAAGTTTTTTGACGAATTTTTTAGTTTTTGTATTGAAATTTTGACTCCGGGGTAGTTCGCATTCGAGACATTTCGCAGTAAAAAAAATCACTATTTCTCGCGTAAAATATCTCAAAATGACAGCAAGAAGTCCTTCTTGCTGTCATTTTGAGATATTTTACGCGAGAACTAGTGAATTTTTTGACTGCGGAATGTCTCGAATGCGAATTGTCCCGGAGTCAAAATTTCAATACAAAAACTAAAAAATCTTCTAAAATTTTTCTATTGCGTTTTTGAGCCATTCGAATCAGCGAAAAATTCTGCATTTTTTGAAATAGGTTAGAAAAAATTGCGGCTTGAAAATCGATTTCTAACGATTTTTGTGCAAAAAAGTGTTATTTTCGTAAATACTGGACTTGGGACAATCATTTGAGAGAAAAAATGACTTTCAACCATTTTCAGCTTTTTTCAAATAATCCAATTCTCACAATTATCAAATCTCCTCTGCGCCTGATCGGCAATCTTCAGAAGATTCTGAGGCAAATCTCTTCGCCTCAAATAGACGACACATCTCGCGTCGACGCTCCCCTTTTCCGTCTTCACAAGCTCGTCGATTTTTCGAATCTGAAACGGCGCGTCTGTGGCCGTCTGATCGTCGAAATAGACAAAGTCGCCGACGGCGTACGTGACTTTCGTCGTCGTTGAGGACGTTGACGCTGTTGTCGCCGACATTTCTGTGTGTGTGTGTGTGTGATTGTGCGGGTTTATGCTGATGGTACCCGTTAAAGCTCTGAAAAAAAGAACGTATTTTAGCTATTGGGGCTTTTGAAAGGGAAAGAGAGAAAAGTTGACGAAAATGGCTTCGGGACATTTCGAAAGTGTGAAATCGCGTTTTTGCCCAATTTTTAAAACTTTTTATATCCCCTATTCAAAAAAATCGCACGGAAAAATCAGCTTGATTTGAATTTCTTAAACCCCGCCCACAATTGTTTTTTTGCAACTCTGCCGCACGCAGTTTTGCAACCTCGCCGCACGTTTTATTTTGTGATTTTTTCCAATTGGATTTATGGCTTTTTCTTGGAATTACGCGATGAAAATGGCGAAAAAAATCCTAGAAACAAACACTTTGCCTGTTAGAATCGTTCTAGGTGGTTTTTGTTTTGTGAATTCCCAATTAAAGGGAAATACGCGCGAATAAAGATTTTAGACGATTTTTCAATGTTTTTCTTGCTGAACTATTCAAGTAATGCATGAAATTACAAAAAAAGTATAATGGGTAATTTTAAAAACAGTTCAGCAAGAAAAACATTGAAAAATCGTCGAAAATCTTTATTCGCGCGTATTTCCCTTTAATTGGGAATTCACAAAACAAAAACCACCTAGAACGATTCTAACAGGCAAAGTGTTTGTTTCTAGGATTTTTTTCGCCATTTTCATCGCGTAATTCCAAGAAAAAGCCATAAATCCAATTGGAAACAACCACAAAATAAAACGTGCGGCGAGGTTGCAAAACTGCGTGCGGCAGAGTTGCAAAAAAACAATTGTGGGCGGGGTTTAAGAAATTCAAATCAAGCTGATTTTTCCGTGCGATTTTTTTGAATAGGGGATACAATTTTTTTGCGCAAATTTATACGAAAAGTTCAAAAAATTGGCTCCGCGACGTTTCGAAAGTGTAACGCTTCGGAAGTGTAACGCTTCGGAAGTGTGACGTTTCGAAAGTGTGACGTTTCGAAAGTGTGACATTTCGAAAGTGTGATATTTCACGAGTGCATAGTTTTGCCTTTGAAATTACACACTTTCGAAACGTCACACTTTCGAAACGTCACACTTCCGAAGCGTCACACTTTCGAAACGTCATCTTTCGAAACGTCACGGAGCCAAAAAATTGAGCAAAAACCCGATTTCACACTTTCGAAATGTCCACTTTCAAAATGTCCCCGGAGCCACGAAAATAAATATGGGGATGATTGAAAAAATTTTTTTGTTTGAGAAAATATACAAATTTCGATTTTTTTTGGTTTTGGATTAGTAGGAGCGACGACGAAATTCGAAATTAACTTCCGGCTTCGCGACGTTTTGAAAGTGTAATATTTCACAATTTTAGCGTTTTTCTTCTGGAAAGTCACACTTTCGGAATGTCACACCTGCGAAACGTCACACTTGCGAAACGTCGCGGAGCCTCCCGATTTCACGCCTGCAGCGACATCTCACCACGAAAATGCTACCGTAATATGTTAAAATTTAAAGGAACATACCCCGATTTTCAAGTGAATTTTCAAATTTTTCGTGTTTTCTGAACGATTTTCAACAAATTTCGGAGCAAAAGAGTGCACTTCGCTTCGAAATCTGTTGAAAATCGTTAGAAAAACATGAAAAATTAAAAAATCGACCTGAAAATCGGGTTATGTTCCTTTAAATTTCAAAATTTTACAGTAGCATTTTCGTGGTAAGATATCGCTCTGCTATGAGATACGGAAAGCTCGGCTAGGACTGAAATTCACTTGAAATGGGATAGTAGCAGCTAGGAAATTCAGAAAAAAATATTCATAAAATTTCTCTCATTTTTCCGATAATTATCGATTTCGACCAAACATTTTCGCAACAAAAAAAATTTCAAATAATCGAAACCGTCTCTGAATTTTCAGCTTTTGTTTCGGACCACCGGCAAAGTTTCAAATTTTTCTAACAAGGGGCTTCCTCGAACTCTTGAGTTGAACTTTTTCTGAAACTTCGGTCCTAGACTAAGTTGACCCTGAAAAGCCCAAATCTGCAGTAAAAAGTGGCCAAATGTTCACGCAACTCAAGATATGAGCCCTCAAAGTTGCAGCCAACACTAAAATTGGGGTACTTTGACGACACATATCTCAGCTTAAAATTACTTTCAGAATGTCTAGTTTTTTGTTTTGAACTCAGAATTTGAAGGTTAACAATGTCATCTATTTTTTTGACAAAAAATTTTTTGAGCCAAAACTTTGAAATTTTGCCACCATTTGGGTGGGAAATTTTTCGATCAATCTGGAGTTACCAACTTTATTTTTCCAATTCTCTAAATAATGGAATGAAACAAACTATATATGTTTATAACAAGGTTTTTTAAAGTTTCATGACATTTTCCGAACTTTTTTTTACTTGGCTGACCTGTTTAGGGCCAAAACCCTTCTAGGATTTTCAGTCATCATTTGACCTATAAAAAGGTTCCTAACCGACAGAAAAATACATGAAATTCATGAACACATTTTTGCAAACATTTATCTTTTGATTTCAACTTTCAATCACCAAATTGGACGAAAAGAAATGGCAAAACAAGCAATCCGCACCCATTTGGTCTAAATTTTAGTTGTTCTGGCTCAAAATTTTTTTATACAAAAAAGTATAGGACATTGTTTGGTATAAAATTCTGAGTACAAAACAAAAAACTAGACCTTCTGAAAGTGATTTTGAGCCAAGTTATGGGTTCTCAAAGTACGCCAAAAGCACTGTTAGCTGCAACTTTGAGGGCTCATATCTCGAGTTACGTAAACATTTGGCCACTTTTTATTGCAGATTTGGGGTTTTCAGGGTCAACTTAGTCTAGGGACGAAGTTTCAGAAAAAGTTCAACTCAAGAGTTCGAGGAAGCCCCTTGTAAAAACTGTCTAACGAACAGCAGGAAAAAAAATAGCAAGAGAGTGTCGGATTAGCAAAGTGTATATTGATGAGAAAAAGAAAAGAGAGAGAGAGAACGAGACGTCGAGCGAGGACCCCCCGGGTGCATAATAGTGCACCCGAATCAATAGACGCAGACATTGCAATGAACGTCCAGCAGCCAGCAGAGAATCAACAGAGAAGGGTCATTGGGACGACGAACAAAAAAAGGGAGATGGAATTCTTAACCCAGGGGGGGGGGGGGGGGCTGCAAGGGGAGAGAGAAAGAGACGCAGAGAACTATGGGTGCGCGCAGTAGCAACCTGGGCGATCCGGAAGGTTCGAAGCGAAATCGAAAGAAAGCGATGTGATGCGACTGGCGGATCTTAATGGGGAGCAGATGGCGCCCATGGTGTGTAAATCGTGGAGAAAAAGGAAAAATAAGGATGAAGACGTGGAAAATGGTTGGGCTAGGAATCTGGGAAAGAGCCAATAAAAAATATTTTTTGAGAAAATTTGAGAATTTTGAATGTTTTTGGATTGGAGTAGTAGACTTAGAAATAGGAACTCGAAATTTATAGCCTTTTGAAATTTTCTTGTAGAAGATTTCGAATTTTCTAGCTATTATGCCAGTCTCAGTCAATGTCAATCCTGGCTGAATTTTCCCGATTTTTGGCTGCGATATCTCGGCACGAAAATGCTATGTTAAAATTTAAAGGAACATACCGTAATTTTCAGGTCAATTTTTTAATTCGTCATGTTTTTCGAACGATTTTCAACAAATTTCGGAGCAAAAAAATTAAATTTTGCTTCGAAATTTGTTGAGAATCGTTCGGAAAGCATGAAAATTTAAAAAAAAATTACCTAAAAATCATGGCATGTTCCTTTAAATTTTATTATATTACGGCAGCATTTTCGTGTCGAGACATCGCTGCAGACGTGAAGTCGGGAAAATTCTACCAAAACCCTGATTTAGGCTCCGCGACGTTTCGAAAGTGTGACGTTTCGCAGGTGCGAAATTTCGACACGGTGATCTACTATTGAAATGTCCAGCTTTTTAAAGAAAATTTCGAATATCCAAGCAACTAATAGTTCAGTCGCAGTGAAAATCAGCGATATCTCACCACGAAAATGCTACCGTAAAATATTAAAATTTAAAGGAACATGAACTGATTTGCAAGCCAATTTCCTTATTTTTTTACTTTCCGGACAATTTTCCTCGAATTTCGGGACAAAATAAACCATTTTTCTCCGAAATTTAGTGAAAATCGCCCGAGAATTCGAAAAAAAAAAGAAAATTGACTCGAAAATCAGTTCATGTTCCTTTAAATTTTAACATTTTACGGTAGCATTTTCGTGGTGAGATATCGCTGCCGATACTCATTCACAGAGATCGACATAATAGCTAGAAAAAATCCAAAAACTTCTAAAAACCTGTAATTCAAAAAAAAAACCCGTAAATTTCGAATATGTATCAGTTTCTCCTACTAATGCTATACAAATTTTAAAAAATTCAAAATTTTCTAATTTCCTCAAAAAAAATTTTAATTCTGAAAAAATCAATGAACGACTAGGCGGTCGCCAAGGCCGTCCCAATATATATTCAAATTGGAAGAATTGTGTGTGTGTTCCACTCGCACACACACATCGACTTGTGTGTGTGCGTTTGATGTGTGTGAGTGAGTGTGAGTGTTCAAGAAATGGGAGGGAGAGAGAGTGACGTAGAGAAGACAGAGAGGAGAGTAAATTCTACATTAGTAATGAAAACAAAAAAAAAGAAAGACCTTCTTGAGATATTATGCCAGTCTCCGTCAATGTCAGTCCTGGCCGAATTTCCCCGATTTTTTGGCTGCGATATCTCGGCACGAAAAAGCTACAGTAATCTGTTAAAATTTAAAGGAACATATCCTGATTTTCAAGTCAGTTTTTTGATTTGTCATGTTTTTCGAACGATTTTCAATGAATTTTGAAGCGAAATGTTATTTTTTGGTCCGACAATTACATTTCACTCCGAAATTTGTTGAAAAAACATGACAAATTAAAAAATTGGCCTGAAAATCAGGGTATGTTCCTTTAAATTTTGATATATTACTGTAGCATTTTCGTGAGTTTCCTCAGCCAGAACTCTCATTTATTGAGATCACCATAATATGAGATATGGGGGATTTCGATTCGAAAATTTCTGGCGAATTCTAAAAAGTATATTATGCCAGTTTTGGCTGCGATATCTCGGCACGAAAATGCTACAGTAACATATTCAAATTTAAAGAAACATTGCCTGATTTTCAGGTCGATTTTTTAATTTTTCAAGTTTTTCGAACGATCTTCAGTAAATTTCGGAGCGAAATGTTATTTTTTTGCTCCTAAAATTACACTCCACTTCGAAATTTGTCGAAAATCGTTCGAAAAACATGAAAAATTAAAAAAATTGACCTGAAAATCAGTGTATGTTCCTTTAAATTTCAACGTATTACTGTAGCATTTTCGTGGTGAGATATCGCAGGCAAAAAAATTCGAAAATGCTGGCGAATTCCAAAAAGTATATAAATTTCTAGGAAATGGGGTTTTGACCATATTTTTTCATAAAAATTTGAATTTTTTGTTGAAGTTTCTAATTTTTTTTGCAACTTTTCAGCATCCTTTTGAATAATTATTAATTTCTCATTTTTAAAGGAGGATTCCGAGCAAAAAGTTTTATTGCTTTAAAAGATGCAGATTTTTGCGCTGATTCCGAATATTACAACGAAAATGCTCAAAAATGCCTCCACCCGCTTCAAATAGGCCCCCAAAACCCGGAGGTGTCTCCGGTGGCCGTGGCCGAACTTCGCCGAAGTGGCGCGCGCAATGCAGAAAACGCGTTTAAAGTGGGCGGAGTCAGCCAATGAGCGCTCTCTAACGCGCGCGCACAACGCGTTTGCATCATTGCGCGCGCCACTTCGACGAAGTTCGGCCACGGCCACCGGAGACACCTCCGGGTTTTGGGGGCCTATTTGAAGCGGGTGGAGGCATTTTTGGGCGTTTCCGTTATGATATTCGGAATAAGCGCAAAAATCTGCATCTTTTAAAGCAATAAAAATTTTTGCCCGGAATCCTCCTTTAAAGGATATTTTTTTGGCATTTAATTCGGAGGGTACAACAATTCGGGGGTACAACGGGGTACAAATCATTCGGGGGTACAAATTTGTAATTCGGGGGTACGAAATTCAGGGGTACAATAATTCGGGGGTACCACATTTTGAGGGTACAAAATTCGAAAAATTCGGGGGTACAAAAAAATTATTTCGAGGGTACCAAATTATAATTTTGGGGTACAAAATTATTTTAGGGTACAAAAACATAAAAAAGTCAAAAATTTGTTTTTTTTTTGTGCAAAAATGATTTTTGTACTTTCTCTGACTAGGGAACGGTGGCTCTATTTGCATAGAATGGTCTCACAAGGGAACACCCCCAGCTGTCCCCCCGGTATGAGTCAAATTTTATATGGAATTAGTAGCCCCTAGACAGAGTATGAACATAGCAAATTTATAGGGGCCCGTTTTCAGTTTTGGGAAAATTGTATAACATTTTGTGTTTTGGTAAAAAAAATTGCAAAATTTTTTCAAATCAATATTTATTCGCTCGTTTTTGTTCTACAGTTTTGAGCAGTAGCTCATTTTGAAGCTCGTTATCTGCGCTTTCAAAAAGTCTCTTGACCCATGTTTCTATCTGTTACGTCCGTTTCAGAAAAATTCAAAGTGTGTGAATCTCAGTTTCTACATGTTTCAATAAGTGGCAATTTTTGAACATCGGGGAACGGGGGACTACTACCATTAGCATTGTCACGTCCGATGATGTACATATACGTATTCAAATATAGGTCTCACCTTTGAGTTACGAGACTTTTTTCAATTTTTGAAAAAATTTTTAATTTTTCAAATTTTTAATTTTTCAACGATGACGTTTTGACCAAAAAATCAAAATACAGATTGATGGTTTTTTATTGCCAATTCCACCGTTTTTGAAGCCAAAAAGAGTGTTTCGATAACAAAAATGGACGTTGAAGCCTTTTGGAAAAATCAAATTTTGAATTTTCATCGTATCGGGATACGTTGAAAAATTTAAAAAATTTTCAAAAATTCAAAAAAGTCTCGTAACTCAAAGGTGAGACCTATATTTGAATACGTATATGTACATCATCGGACGTGACAATGCTAATAGTAGTAGTCCCCCGTTCCCCGATGTTCATAAATTGCGACTTATTGTAACATATCGAAACTGAGAGTCACACACTTTGAATTTTTCTGAAACGGGCGTAACAGATAGAAACATGGGCTAAGAGACTTTTTGAAAGCTCAGATTACGAGCTTCAAAATGAGCTATTGCTCAAAACTGTAGAACAAAAACGAGCGAATAAATATTGATTTGAAAAAATTTTGCAATTTTTTTTTCCAAAACACAAAATGTTATACAATTTTCCCAAAACTGAAAACGGGCCCCTATAAATTTGCTATGTTCATACTCTGTCTAGGGGCTACTAATTCCATATAAAATTTGACTCATACCGGGGGGACAGCTGGGGGTGTTCCCTTGTGAGACCATTCTATGCAAATAGAGCCACCGTTCCCTAGTCAGAGAAAGTACAAAAATCATTTTTGCACAAAAAAAAAACAAATTTTTGACTTTTTTTATGTTTTTGTACCCTAAAATAATTTTGTACCCCAAAATTATTATTTGGTACCCTCGAAATAATTTTTTTGTACCCCCGAATTTTTCGAATTTTGTACCCTCAAAATGTGGTACCCCCGAATTATTGTACCCCTGAATTTTGTACCCCCGAATTACAAATTTGTACCCCCGAATGATTTGTACCCCGTTGTACCCCCGAATTGTTGTACCCTCCGAATTAAATGCCTATTTTTTTTACTTTTTGAGGCTCTTTTCAATCTACAGGACTATTTTTTCTTTTGGAAATCTGGATTTTCAGATCAAAGTTTAGTTTGAAAGCTGAAATTCCCACTTAAAAAAAGCAATCCTCCAAATATTCAAACTATGAGACATTAAAGCGTCTACAAGATCACAAAAAAAAAACCAAAAAAAATAATTTTTTGTGGGTGGGCAGATTCATTAAATTCATTAGATGATCATAATGGTGGGTTTTTTTGAAAAATAAAGAAAATTCGAAAAAAATTTGAACGAAGGGGGGGGGGGGGGGGGGGGGGAACAAGTAAAGGTCTAACAACTACGGGAAAGGAAACGAAAAAAAAAACAAAACGAAAAATTTGGGGAAAAAAGTGAATGCAATTGGAAGAGAAGTGAACACAGATAATGTGATGTCGTTCGGACATTTTTTGATCGATTACAGGGGAAAAAATCGGCTCCGCGACGTTTCGAAAGTGTGACGTTTCGCAAGTGTGACATTTCCTTTCGAAACGTCGCGGAGCCGGGAAAAAAATCAAAATCAACAATTAAAGCACCGTGGGATGTGTGATAATGGGATAGAACTGAAAATATCCAAATTTAACGAGAAAATTTTTTTTAAAAACCGAAATCATCAGAGGCTGGGGGGATAATACTGATTACTGTGGAAATTTTTGAAAACCAAAAAAAAATCGCAAAAAATGTTCAGTCATCCTTGTACTTGTCGGCTCCGGCGAACTCGTTCTTGTTGACATTTTTGCTGTACTTCGACAACGAGTACATCGAGTATTGGGACTCGCCGGTGATCTCCTGGAAAATGAGGAAATTTCAGTTTCGGACTGAAATTGAGGCTCCGAGACATTTCGAAGGTAAGAAAGATGACACTTCGAAAGTGCGACGTTTCGAAAGTGTGTAATTTCAAAGGCAAAACTATGCACTCGTGAAATATCACACTTTCGAAACGTCATACTTGCGAAACGTCACACTTTCGAAACGTCATACTTCCGAAGCGTCATCTTTCGAAACGTCGCGGAGCCGATGTTTCACAAGAATGTTTTGCGTCTGAAACGTTGCACTTTCGAAATGTCGCGCTTTTTGTGCTCAAAATCGATCGGGTCATTTTTGGGTCAAAAATTGTGTTTTAACGTCCAAATTGGATGTTTTTGGGCTCAAAATATCCTTTTTTGTCGGTCAAAATTCGACTTTTCAGCTTAAAGTTGACGTTTTTGCACTCAAAATTGGACTTTTCGTCTTATTGATGGAATCGATTTTTTGAGACAAGTGAGACATTTCGAAAGTGTGAAATCGCGTTTTTGCTCAATTTTTTGAACTTTTCGTATACATTTGCTCAAAAAATTTATGAAAAGTTCCAAAAAATTGGGGAAAACATGCGATTTCACACTTCCGAAATGTCCTGGAACGCTTAAAAACGCAAAAAAAGGGGGATCCCAAACCAAATTCTTCCCTTCTGCCGATTTTTTAGAGATAAAAACACTCAAATCGGCGGCATAGGGAAGAAAAATGGTTCGGGATCCCCCTTGTGGGTGGATTTTTTTTGGGACGCAATTTTCTTTCATAAAAATTGAAAAAGGTAGAACTCCATGAGATCTACAAAATGACGTACAGTATGGCTATATTTATCGGCTCCTTGAGCCCATAAATATAGTCATTTTGCATGTCATTTTGTAGATCTTATCGAGTTCTACATTTTGGTAAAAATTTCGATTGAAAAATCTCAATTTTTGTGGGAGAAAATCGCTTGGCTCGGTTCGCTAGCTCTATTCACCTTCTCCACAGTCAAAAACGGTGGCATCGCTCCATCGGGCAACGGTGTTCCCTTCGGAACCGTAGTATACGTCTCCAAGAAAATCAAATGATTTCCATTGGCCTGTGGCGGCAGCGGATCCTTGTAAATGTCCATATTGAAGTACATGTTTCCGTACATGAAGCATCGCCGTTTCTTGAAAATCGACGCGCGGCTCTTATCCCTCATGTTGGCATACGTGTTGTAGTCCCGCGACATCACATTCATCCGAGTCTCAATCGAGTCTCCGGACTCTTTAAAGTATTCGCGAGACGTCAGTGTGTACGTCGAGCGATTATTTTGGGTACGACGACGGAAACGATGCTGAATGTTGGATTCGTCGGAGAGCAGATAGAAGTGCTCGATTTCAAACTCCTCGTATTTGCCAAAGTTGTTCCAGTCGACGTCGGCGATGAGCCATTTGCGTTTCTTCGAGTCTTTGGCGAGACGATCGCCAGAGCGGATTCCCGTACGATCGCAGACAACCTGGAATTCAAAAATGGTTTTTTAGAGAAAAAAAAAAGATGGAAACTCAAAAAATAGTATAAAAATTCTATTTTCTCACTTCCACTATAAGAAAACTTGGACTTTTTGGCTTCGCGAGTTTCGAAAGTGCGACGTTTCGAAGGCGAGACATTTCGAAAGTGCGACGTTTCGAAAATTCAAAGTTTTTGCTTTCGAAACGTCACACTTTCGAAATGTCGCGGAGCCGTCGAAATTGAGTCAAAATTGACGTTTTTGAAGTCAAAATCGATGGATTTGGATCAAAATGTATGTTTTTGGGATCGAAATTGACATTTTTTTGGGGTTCGAAATTGACGTTTTTAGAGTCGAAATCGATAATTTTACGATCAAAATCGAGGTTTTTGAGCTTGAAGTTGACGTTTTTTGGGCTCAAAATTGAAGTTTTTGGAGGCGGAATTGACGTTGTTTTGACTCAAAATTGATGTTTTTTTGGGTCAAAATTGAACTTTTGGGGCTCAAAATCGAGGTTTCCGGGCTTAAAATTGACGTTTTTGGCCTCAAAATTTATGCTCTTGGGGCTCAAAATCGACTTTTTTGTGTCAAAATTTGTGTTTTTGGAGTCAAAATAAAACGTATTGACTATGAAATTGATGTTTTTTGGGGTCAAATTCGTCGTTTCTGGTTCGTGACGTTTCGAAAGCAAAACGTTGCACTTGTGAAACGTAGCACTTTCGAAATGTCACACTTGCGAAACGTCATACTTGGGAAATGTCACACTTGCCGAATTTATATATATTTTTTAAATTTGCATGGTTGCCAACAGCCTTTGTTCCTAATAGGCTTTTCGGCTCCAGGACATTTCGAAAGTGTGAAATCCCGTTGTTTTCTAATTTTTGAAACGTTTCGTATAAATTTGCGCAAAAAATGTATGAAAAATTTTAAAAATTGGGCAGAAACGCGATTTCACACTTTCGAAACGTCACACTTGCCGAATTTTTATATATTTTTTTGGAATTTCCTTGATTACCAAATGCATTTTTCACTAATGGACTAGCGCCGCTTCGCGACGCTGGACACGGCTGCGCCGTGTTTCACTATAAAAATGAATTAGCCTGGGATCGATTTTCAAGAATTTAACAATCTCGTATTCTTTCTCCATGAAGGCATAGAAAATTTGAAAATGAAAATGCAACTGAAATATCTTGAATTTGTTTTTGAAATCAAAAGCAAGATAAGAGATCAAGAATGAGAAAAACGTGCCAATATCGACATATACTTTTAAGTATGACTCTATTTTTGTTTTTCAAGATTTTGAGATGAAATTTGACCACAACAAAAATGAAGTTGCGTTTTTCGCAATGCTGAAATATCTAAGCAAAAGTAGTCAAACTCTCTCCGTGGCGGTCCAAAAACCCTTATCAGCTCAGTAAAAAAGTTCCATCTAAAACTAAAGCTTTTGCCGCAGCGATCATAAATTGAATCATTGCAATCCATATTCAACCCCTCTAAGTTCTCGATGACCGGCCCACATTTTCCTATCTGGTGGTGCAAAAATCATTAAAATCAGACAAGAATGAGCAGAGTTATTAATGTTAACTTTTGAGCAAGTAAATGCAATGTAGAAAGAAATAAAAAGAAAAATTACAAACGACGGAATCGAACCATGACCTCTAGATTACTGCCCCAGCCCGCTAACCAGTCGACCAGTCTCTGCACACAACACACCACCTCCCCATAGCATAGAGGAGGGTGGGAGAAGGGGAACGTCGTTCGAAGGACGGACACGATGGAAAATGAAAATGCATTCACCAAATTCTGGAGCGAAGTTTTGAAGAAATTGCAAAATATCTCGAGTTCTAGTAATTTTCTAGCAAAGTAACACACATTTTCTGTATCTCTGCAAAATTCTATATTGGAAAAATGTGAAACTTTCGGAAATATTCTTGATGTTTGCCTGAACCATGTTTTTCCTGATTTTCCAAAAATTTTTCCACTGAAAAAATTACAAAATGTATATGTTCCATTCCGCATTTTTTTTGCGTATCTCTCCAAAAAAAAATTTCCTTCCAACTCCCAAAACTGGCCGAGATACAGGCGAAAAACGAAAAGTGGGCGGAGCCTAATTTGGAGGGGAAATGAGCCATTTTTCGACCGTATCTCGGCCAATTTTCCGAACTTTTTAAATCTGATTTTTTCAGTCGAATTCTAGCGCTTCAATTTCTGTGCTCACCAAAAATCAGCTTGATACCTTTTTCCGTTCTCTCAGAAAACGCAAAAAAGTGAAAAAAATGGTTAAAAACAGTGGTCCTCATACTTTTATGGCTGGAATTTTTATTTTCCAAGTTACAATGTTTGTTCTTTTTTCTTCCCCTAGCCAGGTATATTACCAATATATAGTCCAAATTTCAAGTTCATAACTCAATTCCACGAGCTCATGTAACGATTGGAACAAAAAAATTCCGTTTTTTCCAAGCCAAATGTTTTGACCAAAAAAACGACTTTTGGAAAACGGAGCATATCTTGGCTCAAAATAATCGGATCACACTGTTCTTTTTGTCTTCACAAGCGGTCTGATACGTTCAATTCAGCAAAAAAAGAATTATCAAAAACGGTCCAGTCAAACAAAAGTTACGAACGGGTCAAAATTGGTCAGAAATTTTTGGACAGTTTTTTTGACACATTTTTGTGTGACATTTACTTAGGCTCCGCCCACAAGAAACGCGCAGCCCCATTCCAACGCGATTTAGGGAGAGAGGGCGGCAGATCGTCTAGAAGATCGCGAGAAGATTCAAAATACAAACCTGAATCAACTTGTTCACTTTATCATCGAAATTCGACGTATTCTTATTATCGATAATATCCATATACGGATGTCCGATCCACACCGATCTCGTCCTCTTATCCAACTCCATCGCATGACTCACTCCTTCGCTTCTCGTCGCGTTATTCGCCAACGTATAATACTTCTCCGCTCCATCGGCCGCCGTCACCAGATGAGCAATCTGATCGTATCTGGAGCACCGCAAATCGAACTCCTCAAACTTCAAATCCTTCAACATTCGCTGCCATTCCTCCTGTGATGAGTACGCCGATGGGTCCATGCATCCACGATCACAAATGATTAGGACGTTGCGATCCTTGATGGCTGATGCTTGATTGAAGAAGGTGTTCTCGATTTGATGCATTGTGGCGAGCAGATCGCGTTGGAATATGTAAGATTGCTCGGCGTCGAGTTCCGAGAATTTGACACGGCCACCGAGGAGGATCGTCGCGGTCTCGGGAACGGTGAACACTTTCCAGCCGAGATTCTCGAAGAATGTGGCGAGGCGGACCTGGAAAACGGGGAAAATTAGGTGGAGCCTTAGTTTTTTGGCATTTTTAAAGACATTTCGCAGCCAAAAACGCACTATTTTTCATTGAAAAACCTCCAGTCTCTGCCAATGTCAGTCCTGGCTGAATTTCTCTGATTTTTTTTGGCCGCGATATCTCGGCACGAAAATCCTACAGTAATATATTGAAGTTTAAAGGAACATATCCTGATTTTCGGGTCAATTTTTAATTCGTCATGTTTCCGAACGATGTTCAACAAATTTCGGAGCGAAAGAGTGCATTTCGCTTCGAAATCTGTTGAAAATCGTTCGAAAAACATGACAAATTTAATAAATTGACCTAAAAATCAGGGTATGTTCCTTTAAATTTTAATATACTACTGTAGCATTTTCGTGTCGAGATATCCTCAGGAAAATTCAGCCAGGACGGACATTGACGGAGACTGTCAAAATATCACTTTTTTTACTTTTTTTTGTGGACATTTCGCAGTCAGACATCTCGCAGCCAAAAATTCACTATTTTTCTCATAAAATACCTAAAAATACGCGAAAAAAGTCATTTTTTCCTCCATTTCGAGGTATTTCTCGCAAAAAAATGCATTTTTTGCTGCAAAATGCTCCGGAGCCATTTTCAGAGCTCCAGGCTACAAAGAACCAGGAAGTTTTTTTTCCAGATTCTGCAAAACCCTATTTTGTGCTTTCCCAGGGATTTTTTGTGCTCCTATATATTTTTTGCTCAATTTTTTCCACCTGCAAAACAATGACATGTGGTGCTCTAAGTGTTCGCGAAGAACAGATTGAGATGAATTAGAAAAAAAACAATAGTGGTGGCTGAAAATTCGGGAAAAACAAAACAAAAAACAGCTCAAAGTACGTTTTTTCGGCTCTGCGACGTTTCGCAAGTGTGACATTTCGAAAGTGTCACACTTTCGAAACGTCACACTTTCGAAACGTCACACTTTCGAAACGTCACACTAGCGCCGTTTTTCAATCTCCCCACCAACCTGAGCCGTCGTTTTTCCTCCACATGGTCCACCGGTCAGCACAATTTTGTAGACCTGAAAAAATAATAATTACTAATCTCTGACCCCTTGGTCTAATCATCTAATCCGATCAACCTCCACCCAAATTTTTCCATGGCTACCGTACACCTCTTATCATCCGAAAAAAATCGGAGAGAGTCACATGTTTCGCGCCGAAAACGGAAACACACACACATAGAAATCAAATAATTATAATCAAAAAAATTGCCGTTTTCCTTCCCATGTCAGCAGGTAATAATTTTTTTGTTTACGATCTATTCATATCACCTCTCCGTGTGTCGGGAAAATGACAACGTTAGTTTATGACTTTTTGGATGGAACAGAGAGATCATTGGTATTCAGACATGGCAGGCGATTTTCTCCCATGAAAATTGAGATTTTTCAACCAAAAATTATACAGAAATGTAGAACTTGATGAGATCTACAAGATAAAACAAAAATGGCAATATTTATAGACTCAATGTTGGCTCAAGGAGCACAAAACTGAGCCAATAATTATAACCATTTTGTATGTCATTCTGTAGATCACATCGAGTTCTACATTTCTGTATAATTTTTGATTGAAAAATCTCAATTTTCATGGGAGAAAATTGCCGGGCCAATCCGAATACCAATGGTCTCTCGTTTCCGTCAGAAAAAAAGGCATAGACCAACGTTGTCATTTTCCCGACACGGAGAGGTGATATGAACAGATCGTAAACCATTAAAAACAATCTTTTTGATTGCCATGTTTCTTGAAGAAATTCAGAATCCTCCGATTCTAACCTTTCTCTCCAACGACATCGAACGGCTGCATGTGGTTTTCACCGGCGGTGACGTTCGATACTTCCGCAACTGGTGGTCCTTTGGATAAATCGGCGAGACACGTCTCGACGGAGACGTCGACGAAGCTGCGGCCGCCGCGGTCCTCGACTGTCCAACTGGAATCATTGACCCAGTTGGAGGAGACCGAGCAACCATCGGCTGGACCGGTTGAGCTGGTCCCGCGGTACGAGCTGGCGGCATTCTGAGGTAGAATAGAATAGATGAATGGAATGAAAAGGAACGACGAAGAATGAGAGAGCAATAAGGAAGCTCTTTGAGCCTTTCTGTCAGACTGATAATCCTGACAAACAAAAAAAAGGAATGGGAGGAAGCCTTTGAATGGAAGTGTGATTCATTCAAAAAGGAAAAAAAATGCATAGTAAAATGAAGGTGACACATCTGATACGGTAGCATTACTCGAATGGCTTCTGTTCAGTTTTTTCTCCACAACAAAAAAGTTTACTTTCCCGGCCCCGAGACGATTTTCAGCAGCCGAGCTAATCGAATTAAATTTTGGGAGTTTTAGCACTCTTGACGTAAGCTCAATGAGCACAAACTACTTATTAAGTAAGCCGGGCGGACTCAGCCAGATGTTCGAAGCATTCAAAAAAGATTAGATGTCTTGAAAATGTCTCCAGTTGGTTTTAGAAGATACTTTGGTGTCTTCTAAAACTGCATAGAGACATTTTCAAAGCATCTAATCCATTTTGAAAGCCTCGAACATCTGGCTGCGTCCACCTGACTCACTTAATCAGTAGTTTGTGCTCACTGAGCCAATGCGTCAAGAGTGCTGAAACTCTTCCAAAATTTGATTCGATTAGTTCGGCTGCTACAAACTGCCTCAGGGTGCGTGCAAGTAGACTTTTTTTTTTGTTGTAGAGAAGAAACTGAATATAGCAAACAACAAATGAAGGGAGATCAAAAGTTATCAAAACGACTGAACAGGAAGAAGAGATGAAGAAGGGGCGGAAAAAAAGACGATGAGTAGAAGAAGAAGAAACACTTTCTTCTTCTCTTTTTCTCCGGATCATCCGAGATGAGGAGAAAAAAGACAGCTGCTCTTGTTCTCTCTCTTTTTCGAGGTAGAAAAGTTACGGGGACCCGAAATCTCTCTAGAAGATGACGTTTTCGGTCTTGGAAGAATGAAATTTTGAAATGTTCGTCTTGAAAACAGATATTTTCAGCCTCATCAAATACGAAAGCTCGAAAATCCTATACACAAAAAAATTGTGTACGTGACTCGGCTTTGCCTGCAGCATGCTGATTATCTCTCGGCTGAATAGGGCTATAATCAGTCGGAGCAGAGAACAAATCGAGTTCAGGAGTTCATTGGCTTTTTTTTCAGGTATACTGTAAAAAAACCCGTGTCAAACACACAACTGCTCTATTCTCAGAGCATGGAACACGAGAATGACTGTGTGTTGCGTGGAACGAGTAAGCTAATAAGCTTATAGTTTCTTCAAACAAACATCAAACTCTTTCCTCTCCCTCCCAAATAAGGGGCGGAGCCTCGGGAACGAGTAGCACCGGGGAGAAGGGGCGCCAATGCTCACGGAGCAAAATTACACACACACAGATGAGAAAAGCACCGCCACGTGATTGGGGGAAAAAGAAGAAAATGATCGGAGAGAGTTTCAGTAGTAAACCGAAGCAGATGAAAAATTGAAAATCGAACGATGATGACGATGATCAAAAGTGCGAAAACCGTAAGGCCTCTGTCTTACACGATTCACACTTCTTCTTCATCTACTCCTCATTCGAAACGCGGCCTTGATTATCTATCACCCCCTCCTCCTTTTTCAACTTCTCGCTCGGCCACTTGTCTCATTGACCAGGGGGCGCGTAGAAGGGGTGACAAAAAAAAACCGTTCCATCATTGTCATCAAAGTCGTCGTTTTTCACAGATATCGTGTTGGAATTCAATGTTTAGTTACAAAAGCGAGAGAGGAGTGTGTGAAGTATCTCTCCGAGATGATCGGGAGTGATTTAGAAAATGTAGTATTGTTCGAAGAACAATATGATCTTGGGTGGTCTAATCGGTAACGCAGAATCCTCGATGTTCAGTTCCAAAACGGAAAATATTCTGAATAGCCCGCGAACTCCAAAATCACTCAGGTATTGAGCGCCTAAAAACAGCTGGACTTTGCGCCACCGCACTCCTGTGGTGAAAGGTCCCGAAACGGTGATTTTTCCACAGGAGTGCGGTGGCGCAAAGTCCAGCTGTTTTTTAGGCGACTAATATCAAATTTTTACGATGTTTTTAGGGACCTCAATTTTTCATTCAAAAATCGATCTCTCACAAATTTCAGAGGAGAATCTCAACCGCCGATTCCAGGGGTGTGCGGAATGGAAATTTTCGGAATCTCGGAATGTCGAAATAATCCGAACTTTAAATTTTCGGAATTTCGGAACGTCGGAATATTCCGACTTTTAAAACTTCGGAATTTCGGAATATCGGAATTTTCCGAGTTTCAAATAGTCGGAATTTCGGAATTTTCGGAATATCGAAAATAGTCATTTTTTTCATTATTTTTTGTTAAAAAAGTACTTTTTCGGGAAAAGCCTTCTGATAGTTGTGAAGTTTTGGTAAATTGACTGTTTCGAAAAGCGAAAACCACTCGAACATGCAGATTCAACATACAATAATTTTTTTCTTTGCTACTTTTTTCTTAAAGATCGGAATTTCATTCCGAAAATTTTCCTTTCTGAATATTCCGGTCGGAATTTCATTCCGAAAAACTTTTGTCGGAATATTCCGATCGGAATTCCGTTCCGAATTTTTTCCCTCGGAATATTCCGGTCGGAATTTCATTCCGAAAATAGCCAAATTTTCGGAATTTTCGGAATTCCGAATTCCGTTCCGCACACCCCTGGCCGATTCATATAGAAAACGTTCATTGATCTCGTCATAACTGATAAAACCGGTATTTTAAAACTACCAAAACTGATCGCTGTGGTATTTTAAAAATCCCGTTTTTCTCAGTTATGACGAGATTAAAATGAACGTTTGTTATATGAATCGATAGCTGAGATTCTCCTTAAATCGCCAAAATTGATAATCAGTGCAAAAATAGTGAAATTTTGGATTTCATGGGCTTATTCGAAAAACTTCAGACTTAAAACTGGCAATTCGAAATGAGCGAAAAATCACTAATAAAAGACTGAACGACCTCCAATTTTATACATTCTTCGAAGGGGATCCGGGATTTCCTGTGTATAATCATTCAGAGATTATACAGGATGAGCTGGAACACTCATCAGAGGTTCGGGGCTCAGAGAAGGATGTGTCATGGTTCAAAATCTTCTAGAATTGATTATGACTTCAGAATGTAAGAATCTCTTGGACAAAGAGAATCCTCACGAGGTTCAAGTCAAGATTTGGAGGCTCCAAATCCGAGCTCCAAATCCGAGCTTCAAGGCTGTACGATCAGAAGGATCGTCTTTTCTTCTGGATCAACTTATCTCAGATTCAATGACGCCTTCATCTCCAAAATCAAACAACCGGAACCTGAACTCCTTCGCGCCACTGTGATAGAGGTAGCAGCGAATCATGAAAACCGAGAGTGAGAGTGACAAAAAGTGACCACTGATTGAGAAATAAATTGCAACATTTCGGGACAGAATGGCAAATATGACGGTGCCAGGGGGTATAGTAGCAACTCGGCAGGCAGCTGATAACAACCATTCAATCGTAAATAGACACGAGAGAATGATTTATATATTGAATGTTTATATGTAGGGGAACAGTAGAGGAAAACAAATCGGTCAAACTTCACCGAGTGTGTTTTTCTTTTTTTTTCCGTTTCAACTGGATTAACTAATCAAGAAAAGTGTGGTATCCATTAGCAACAGTTGACTAGGCACACACTGACTGACTAACTAATGTGATTGTGTATTGTCTGTTGGAAAGTCAAACAACGTCTTCTTATCAGGCGGAAATCAAAGGGGCGGAGCCTATTCGGATGGAAACCATTGAAAATCCTTGTCGAAGAAAACAAGCCGTGTTTTTGTGTTTTTTTCTCTCAATGCACTTGGAACACACAGATTTTTGTGTTTGTTTTTTGGGGAGAGAGAAAAATAAGAAAATATTTTCTGTACCAGGAATGTGAGAAGAACTGTCTACAGCGTACAAATGACCTCAAAAATCGTAAATTTTCTAAAAAAATTGAAAAATTGCAGACTCAAATTTTTGGGAAAATCCAAGTTTTGATGTCATTCGTCTCTAAAATTCACACAGCAGACAGTTCCTCTCAAATTCCTGGTGCAAAAATATTGTTGTCCTTTGTAAAATTAAAAAAAAAATATTTAAAAAACGGGGGGAAAAAAAAAATTAAAAATCGAATGTTCGAAAAGTAACACTTTCAGAGTACTCGGCGCTCTTTTTATATGCACATGCCAAGTTTTTCAAACTTAAACTCCCTCCCAAAATAGGAAATGATGTCAGTGTATGTTTAAATTGGCGTAGTGCCAACATCCTTATCACACGCTGTAATAATACATACAGCTGATGAAACTTTCCATAAGATGAGACTCTCCTCATGAGAGAGTACGGTAGCCATAAATTTTTCCCCAAATAATTCAACTCGTACCTTATGCTTCTTCTCGCTTTCCGGCGATCCCGTATCATGGTGACGATCGTGCGGCGGGAGTACTGTTGCTCCTCCTGTGCTCATCGGCGACGTGCGAGCTCCAAGTCCTAGAAGACGAGAACATTTAGAAGGCGTTGGTTTGCGAGAAAACGAAAAAGAGGAAAGCAAAGCAAAAAAGATAGGAACCTTTGAGTAAGCACTTGTTGGCGAGTTCAAGAGTGCTTGCGGTTAGCATCGTTGGAAATTGGAAATGGATTGGGTGGTGGTGGTGGTAGTAGTGGTTATTCGAGGTAGTGAGATGAGAGGTTGGGCAACTGAAAGAAAAAATGGAAAAAGGAGGTCAGTTAGAGTTAGTAAAGGTGTTATTGGTTAGTTAGAAAAATACGCTCCGGGACAATTCGAAAGTGTGAAATCGCGTTTTGCCCAATTTATTAAACTTTTCATATTTTTTTTGCGCAAATTTATACGAAAAGTTTCAAAAATTGAGAAAAACCGCGGTTTCACACCTTCGAAATGTCCACTTTCGAGATGTCGCACTCAAAATGTCCCGGAGCCGAACTTTCCGAACTTTTGGCTGCGATATATCGGCACGAAAACGCTACAGTAATATGTTAAAATTTAAAGGAACATACCCTTCGAAGCGAAATTTCAATTTTCGCTTCGAAATCTGTTGAAAATCGTTCGAAAAACATGACAAATTTAAAAAACTGACCTGAAAATCAGGGTATGTTCCTTTAAATTTTAATATATTACTGTTGCATTTTCGTGCCGAGATCGCAGCCAAAAAATCCGGAAAATTTAGCCAGGACCTATATTGAATGACACTGGCACAATAAGGAAAACTTTCGACCAAAAAATAGCTCAACAACCTACTTCTCGATCTTCCCACCGAACACGAGTTTCCCATATCGAAATAATAGAACAATCTTAGAGCCGACGAGAATGTGCACAATGTGTTAAACTCAAGCTGTTGCGGTCAAGAAAGACTATCAACTAGGCTCCGCCCACTTTTAGATGATTGAATTTTGAGGGAAGCGAAGACACGATGAACTTGCAGAAAGTTTTGAAGAAACTTTTCGAAGGTGAAACGCGGAAATGTGAAACTCAAAACGATGTGACGATGCGTGACAACTGACAGATGAGCGGAGAGAGGGACACCTGGACCCCGTGGTTTTATGAGTACTAGCCACCGATTTGGCACTTTTAGGTGTCATTAGAGGTGCTAAATTGCCTTTTTAGGGCCTTTTTCAAATCGTAAATGTCTCCTGAGCCCATAAAGGTCACTCTGGGCCTAAAAACGGCTCTGCTACGTTTCAAAAGTTCTAGAATGTTCCAGAAGAACATTTTTTTGTCCCGGAATAACAAGTAACAAGAAGAAAACAACAACAGAAGCCATCTAATCTAGGCCAAAGAACCACGAGGGAAATCGGAAGTCAATTAATTGAATTTCCGGGCTCTTTTTGAGTCTTCCTGTTGGAAGATGGACACTAGACCGGAAGGATGCTCAGGATATCCTGCACTTCTCAGACATGGCTACATGTGTCGCCGCTGTGTCGCCAGCCAGCTCGCAATTTTTGATTTTGTGCTTTCTAGCTCGCATATTTTCATTTTTTTCTCACTTCTAGCTCGCATTTTATGGATTTATTCACATTTTTAGCTCGCAATTTTTTCAAAAATTGTATTACACGATTTCAGACCATGTATGGCACTTCTGGATCTCGAAGCTTCCTTAGGGAAGTTTTTGGGATCGCCAAAAAATGTTTGGGAATTACATTCCCTGAGTGTTCTATTTCTGTGACTCTCCGTGCGCTTTTGCCGAATTCTTCTCTGCTAAAAGGGAGGGTGTCAAAGTCCGTTCCTTTTAGCAGATTTTCGATTTGCACCCACTCAAATCGGTAGAGACACAAAGGACAGTGCCGACACCATGCTAGAACCATGAGGAAACGGAAAGAGAGATGGAAAAGAAGCACAGAACACATTCTCGATTTATTTTCAGTTTTGAATCAGAGATATTGTGAGCCCGGGCTTCCGCGGGCCGTCTGTTTTCTCCACTTCAAATTCAAGTTTTTGGTCAATTGTTATGCCAAAATGTAAGACTCGATGAGGCCTTTAAAATGGTACTAAAATCACCAAGATTGCATGTCTTAGTTTTTGTCTAGAACGTGTAGAGCACACGGGTCTTCAATGCCGGCCCGGGTGCTCTACTAGTTCTAGACAAAAACAGAGACATGCAATTCTGGTGATTTTAATACCATTTTATAGGTCTCATCGAGTTTTACATTTTGGCGCAAAAATTGACCAAAAAACTTGAATTTGAAGTGGGGAAGATCGACGGCTCGCAAAGGCCCGGATCACATGTATGGCTCAAGGAGAATTCGTTAAACGGAACGAACTTTGAATCCCCTTTTAACGGAGAACAATTTGGCAAAAACGCACGGAGAGACACAGAAATCGAAATTTCTGGAAACTTGATTTCCAAAGATTCTAGAGATTTCAAAATACCGTCTTTCAGTAGAGAAGAATTTGCAGAGAAAAATGCTGTGGGCACACGAAGGATGTCTGTTCTTCTTTTGCAAAAAAATGCACTCGCGCATTTTGTCGCAGTGGTAAAACCTAACACAAAAGTAGAAAAGAGAGACGGAGAGTACAACGAACACATCTGTCGGCGTTTTGTTGTCGAGGTCGCATAGAGAAAAGCCCAAGGAACAAACAGATGTGCTTTTTCTTCTTCTTCTGCGCAGACTGTTGTCCTTGGTTGATTTCATCGTTTTGCAGAGCTTTCTGAGGTCAAAAGTTCAAATGGTGTCTGGTCAAGCTTCCAAAAGCCTTCTGGACCAGGAGGTGCCATCTTGCGATGACTAACCAAAGGAACGTGTGAATCAAAAAAAAATGGAATGAGAAAAAAAAAGAAAATCGAAAAAGTTAAAGTGGTTGAGTCAACAATAAAAAGAGATTATCGCAACTTTTTATATTTATTTCTGCAAAAGCCGAGAAAAAGCTACTATATTTGCTGCCCTTCACACACCTCGTGGGCCGTGGCTAATGATAGGTTAGGGGTCTAGACACCGATTCTTCGACTTTTTATGGGACTATACAATACGAAAGCGTGGGAATGTGCATGTTTTTGCCTATTTTTGCAGGCTTCAACAAAAAAGAGAGCAATTTTTTCAGAATTTTCTGGGTTTTCTATGGTTTTTGGGCTCCGCGACGTTCCGAAAGTGGGACGTTTCGAAAGTGCGCTATTTCACGAGTGCAACGTTTTGCTTTTGAAACGACACACTTTCGAAACATCATCTTTCGAAACGTCACGGAGCCAGTTTTTTGGGCCAAAATACAATACACATTCTCAAATTTTTGAAAAATCGCTCCAAAAGTCCCCAAAAATGCGTCAAGGGGCAAAACACGACAGTTTTTGTAGATTATTGTAGTTCAAAAATTTTTAGTACTGAAAATTCGATTTTTCAAGCCATAAATCGTAGAGACTCTTTTTTATTAATTTTTTCTACACAATTCCTTAACGAGCAGATTCGGGATTTTGTGAACGCAAAAAAAAATGAAAATTGGTCTCCAGATATTCGATTTTCCACTTTTTTAATGCGTTTTTGGACATTTTTGGTACTTTGGAAGTGCCAAAAATGTCCAAAAACGCATTAAAAAAGTGGAAAATCGAATATCTTGGAGACCAATTTTCGTGTTTTTGCATTCAAAAAATTCCAAATCTTCTCGTTAAGAAGCTGCATAGAGAAAATTAACTAAAAAAGAGTCTCAGCGATTTTATGACACTAAAAAAACCGAATTTTCAGTGCTAAAAATTGTTGATCTACAATAATCTACAAAAACTGTCGTGTTTTGTCACTTGACGCATTTTTGGGGACTTCTGGAGCGAGTTTTCGGGTTCGGGACATTTCGAAAATGTGAAATTACGATTTTGCTCAATTTTTAGAACTTTTCGTATAAATTTTCGCAAAAAATATATGAAAAATTCAACAAATTGAGCAAAAACGCGATTTCACACTTTCGAAACGTCCCGAAGCCCGAGTTTTTGGGGACTTTTGGAGTGATTTTTTCAGTTTTCAAAATTCTTAGAATTTCGTTTTTCTGCAGCTAACGATTTTTAGAGGTTCGACAAGAAACTGTTTCAGTTGGAAATCTAGGCTGAAAACTTCAATTATAAAGTGGAAAACAGCTGAAAACACTAAGCAAAGCAGCTGAAACTCTACTTTTTCGGAAAAGGAAGAAATATATGAAAAAGAGCGGAAAAAAACGAGCCTCACATCATCACGAGAATATATCAAAGAACATCGTCAAGGCAACGAAGACATTTTCGTTTTTTCTCTCTTTTTTTAAGATGCCTACCCGATTTTTTACGTTTTCGTTCTCCAATCCTTCCGACGACGGTTGGCGGCAATTCGAAAGCGTGAGATCGAGATCTGAAAATGTGATTTTCTTCATAAAAAAAGGGAGAAAAGGAGTCACGAGAAAGAGAGGCGAAACTTTTTTTGGAGATAACTTTTTGACAAAAACTCATTCATTATTCCTGTCACACAGGGAAAGGGGAGAAAGAGAGGGAGAGAGGAGGTTTCAAGGTGACGAAAAAAAAGTGTTATTTGGAGGGGAAAACAATGCGAGAATCATCGAAATTTTTATATTTTTTCTTCGATTTTGAGTGGTTTTAGATTAAAAATTGAGTCTTTAGGATCAAAATTGAGATTTTAGACGGAAAATTGAGATTTTAGACTGAAAATTGAGTTTTTTGACTAAAAATTGAGATTTTTGGGCCAAAAATTGAAGTTTTAGGCTAAAAATTGAAGTTTCATGCTCAAAATTGAGTTTTTAGGCTCAAAATTGAAATTTTAGACTGAAAATTGAGTTGTTTGACTAAAAATTGAAATTTTAGGCTAAAAATTGAAGTTTTAGACGGAAAATTGAGTTTTTTGACTAAAAATTGAGATTTTTGGGCCAAAAATTGAAGTTTTAGGCTAAAAATTGAAGTTTCATGCTCAAAATTGAGTTTTTAGGCTCAAAATTGAAATTTTAGACTGAAAATTGAGTTGTTTGACTAAAAATTGAAATTTTAGGCTAAAAATTGAAGTTTTAGACGGAAAATTGAGATTTTAGACGGAAAATTGAGGATTTGAATTTTTTCCCCGATTTTTTTTTGGATTTTTCGCCAATTTTTTTGGAGGGGAAAACAATGAGAAAATTACCGAAATTTTGATATTTTTTCGTCGATTTTTGTGGTTTTTAGATTAAAAATTAAGTTTTTTTACTAAAAATTGAAATTTTAGGCTAAAAATTGAAGTTTTATGCTCAAAATTGAGTTTTTAGGCTGAAAATTGAGATTTTAGACGGAAAATTGAGGATTTGAATTTTTTTCCCAATTTTTTTGAAATTTGAAAATTTTTTTTTGGGTTTTTTCACAGATATTTTTGGAGGTGAAAACAATGAGAAAATCAGCGAAATTCTGATATTTTTTCGTCGATTTTTGTGGTTTTTAGATTAAAAATTGAGTTTTTAGGCTAAAAATTGAGATTTTGGGCGAAAAATTGAGATTTTGGGCGAAAAATTGAAGTTTTAGGATCAAAATTGAAGTTTTAGACGGAAAATTGAGATTTTAGACGGAAAATTGAGGATTTGAATTTTTTTCCCAATTTTTTTGAAATTTAAAGATTTTTTTTGGGTTTTTCGAGGAACTTTCGTTCAAATATATATCACAATCTCACATGCTGGTTTTTCGGTTTTTTCTTTTTTGTTTTTTTTGGCATGTGATCTTTCTTCAATTAATCATAACAAATAAAATTACGTCACAGAAAGGGTAAACAATTCGCATTATTTTCTTTATGCCTTTTTGCTTTTGTTTGAGTCTAATGGCTCAAAAATTCAGTTTTTAGGCTAAAAATTGAGATTCTGGACTAAAAATTGAGATTTTCGGCTCAAAATTGAGATTTTCACCTAAAGATTGAGATTTTGGGGTAAAAATGAGTTTTTGGACTGAAAATAGAGTTTTTAGGCTCAAAATTGAGTTTTTAGGCTAAAAATTGAGTTTTTAGGCTAAAAATTTGAGATTTTATGCTTAAAATTTAGTTTTTCGGACTGAAAATAGAGATTTTACGCTAAAAATTAAGATTTTGAGCCAAAAATTGAGTTTTTCGGACTGAAAATAGAGATTTTTGGCTAAAAATTGAGTTTTTCAGCTAAAGATTGAGTTTTTATGCTGAAAATTGAAATTTTTTGGTTAAACATTGAGTTTTCAGGCTAGAATTGAGATTTTAGGCTAAAAATTGAGATTTTGGGCTAAAAATTGAGATTTTGTAATAAAAATCGAGATTTCGTAATAAAAATTGAGACTTTGGCTAAAAATAAAAGTTTAGGCTAAAAAATTGAGATTTTAGGCTAGAAATTGAGGTTTTGGGCTAAAAATTAAAATTTTGGACTTGAAATTTAGATTTTTGGATTTGCGCTAAACTTTTTAGAATTTTGAAGATTTTAGAGTTGAATTAGAGAATTTGGGGTGGAAATACGTAATTTTTGAGGTTAAAAAAATAGTATAATTGGCTTGAAGTTCGAAATTTTCAGCTCAAGAGGGATTCTGTCCAAAAAAAATCCGCTGTAAATTGTGTGAAAAATTGTGTAGATACTGAATATCATAGCGAAAAGCTTGAAAAACGTTTTCATTGTGATATTCGGAATCAGCGCAAGAAAAAAAATTTTTTTGAAAAAAATGTTTTTTTCGAAAAACACATTTTTAGTGATAAAAAGGATTCCGAGAACAGAAATAGCCAAAAAATAAGGAAAATCTCAAAAATTCACTCAGTGTGTGTTTTTCGACAACGTTCGAATAATTATTCGAAAATTTATTCGAATAATTATTCGAACATTTTTCGAATACTGTTCGAATATTTTGTTCGAATACTTATTCGAATATGTTCGAATAATTATTCGAACTTTTCGAATAATTATTCGAAAAGTATTCGAACAATTCGAATAATTATTCGAACATTGTTCGAATTGTTCGAAAGGCAATTTTTTTCGAACAATTTTCGAATAAGTTTCGAATAAATGCAATGATTTCGCAATGAAAAAAATACAAACTGCAAACGACACTCCGAAATAACATGCTGCGCCTAGTTTACCACACGACAGAAATGTTCGAACAAATATTCGAACGAATATTCGAATAGTCATTCGATTATTCGTTCGATTATTCGTTCGAATAATTGTTCGAATAAAATTTCGAAAAACTGTTCGAACGAATATTCGAAAAATTATTCGAATATCATTCGAATTTTTTTCGAAAATAGATATTTTCGAATAAGAAATTTCGAAAAACACACACTGAATTCACTAAAAATTTTCGCTTTTTCCGAAAAAAAATTCCACAAATTTAGGCTCGGAAAATCTGAAATTTTTCATTTAAAAATTTTTTCTGAACAAAATAGTTCGAAAAATAAGCTGAAAGCATGAAAAAATGGCTGAAAATCTCAAAAATTCAAGCAAAAAATTCGCTGAAAATATGAGGACAATTTTCACTAATTTAGACCCGGAAAATCTGAAATTTTCTCGAATAAAATTTTTTTCTTATTATTTTGGAATAAAAATACTCAAAAAACCTCCAAAAAACCCCAAAAAAAATGAACTTCAAAAATTGAAACAACGAAAACAAGAAGCTTTTGCTGCTCAGAAAAGTGTGCACAAATCCGTGAGATCCGGTGTTTGCGGCCAATGCGCACATGAAGCCGTCGAGCTCTCGGAGCACACTTTGTTGCTCCAGCTGCTCGGAAGTTTCGCAATAAATAAAATCCCAAACACAAAAATAATCAAATTCATTTTCACAAAAAAAAATAATTGATGGGCTGCATATAAGTGAGATCGACTCGTGATGGGAAAAAATACCAAAAAAATTTGGAGGAGAACTTTTAGGTACAATCATGACAAAAATATGAATATATATTCAGAGGAGAGAGAACAAATAATGGAGAAAAAAGAAAAAATAGGGTTTAGACAGTGGTCTCGATTTTCATACCGTAGCGGAGATTGTCGATGGAGGAGTTTCTGCAAAATGTTTTTTTTTTGGGATTTTGGAAAATGTAAGAAGCCTATAAACATCCCAAAAATGAAATCAGAACAGTGAAAAATCATAGAAAGTTTCCCAGGAAAAATAATTTTTTGAAGCCCAAAATCCCAGTGTCTTTTTAAACTTAAAAACTCAAATAACTTTGCTCATTCTTAACTTCAGAATCCAGATTCTATTTCAAAAGATGAGCAAGAAAATTTACTAAAAGTTGGTCAGAGCACATTTTTCAAATAGTGTCTTGCAAACTAAAAAATTATCAAAAATCCCAAATTTTTGAGATTTTTAAGCCAAAAGTTTCGAATTGCAATAATTCTTTTCAAACTTCACGGTTTTTGACGATTTTCAGGTCAATAGAAACTGTATTGAATTTAGAATAAGATTGCCGGAGCAGATTTTTAATTAATTCAGATGTGAGGTATGCAAATACGCTCGATGGAGAGGCGCCGAACGGCATTTTCAGGCCAAAAACTTTGAAATGCAATAACTTTCTTCGAAATTCATATTTTTCAACGATTTTTGTAGCAGTAAAATACTCATCTAATTTTGAATAAGATTGTTAAAGCAGATTTCTAATTTAGGCAATTCAGATTTTTTTTGATGCAAAACATTATGAAAACCCCTCGTTTTTGAGATTTTTAGGTCAAAAACTTTTTGAGGCGAATTTGAGGCGTTATCTGAAAGGAAATTTCAGAAATTTAGTCCCGAAAAATCTGAAATTTTTTAAATTTAAATTTTTCGCTTATTATTTTGGAATAAAAATACTCAAAAAACCTTCAAAAAACCCCAAAAAATGAGTTTCAATAAATGAAAAATGAAAAACAAGAAGCTTTTGCTGCTCAGAAAAGTGTGCACAAATCCGTGAGATCCGGTGTTTGCGGCCAATGCGCACATGAAGCCGTCGAGCTCTCGGAGCACACTTTGTTGCTCCAGCTGCTCGGAAGTTTCGCAATAAATAAAATCCCAAACACAAAAATAATCAAATTCATTTTCACAAAAAAAAATAATTGATGGGCTGCATATAAGTGAGATCGACTCGTGATGGGAAAAAATACCAAAAAAATTTGGAGGAGAACTTTTAGGTACAATCATGACAAAAATATGAATATATATTCAGAGGAGAGAGAACAAATAATGGAGAAAAAAGAAAAAATAGGGTTTAGACAGTGGTCTCGATTTTCATACCGTAGCGGAGATTGTCGATGGAGGAGTTTCTGCAAAATGTTTTTTTTTTGGGATTTTGGAAAATGTAAGAAGCCTATAAACATCCCAAAAATGAAATCAGAACAGTGAAAAATCATAGAAAGTTTCCCAGGAAAAATAATTTTTTGAAGCCCAAAATCCCAGTGTCTTTTTAAACTTAAAAACTCAAATAACTTTGCTCATTCTTAACTTCAGAATCCAGATTCTATTTCAAAAGATGAGCAAGAAAATTTACTAAAAGTTGGTCAGAGCACATTTTTCAAATAGTGTCTTGCAAACTAAAAAATTATCAAAAATCCCAAATTTTTGAGATTTTTAAGCCAAAAGTTTCGAATTGCAATAATTCTTTTCAAACTTCACGGTTTTTGACGATTTTCAGGTCAATAGAAACTGTATTGAATTTAGAATAAGATTGCCGGAGCAGATTTTTAATTAATTCAGATGTGAGGTATGCAAATACGCTCGATGGAGAGGCGCCGAACGGCATTTTCAGGCCAAAAACTTTGAAATGCAATAACTTTCTTCGAAATTCATATTTTTCAACGATTTTTGTAGCAGTAAAATACTCATCTAATTTTGAATAAGATTGTTAAAGCAGATTTCTAATTTAGGCAATTCAGATTTTTTTTGATGCAAAACATTATGAAAACCCCTCGTTTTTGAGATTTTTAGGTCAAAAACTTTTTGAGGCGAATTTGAGGCGTTATCTGAAAGGAAATTTCAGAAATTTAGTCCCGAAAAATCTGAAATTTTTTAAATTTAAATTTTTCGCTTATTATTTTGGAATAAAAATACTCAAAAAACCTTAAAAAAACCCCAAAAAATGAGTTTCAATAAATGAAAAATGAAAAACAAGAAGCTTTTGCTGCTCAGAAAAGTGTGCACAAATCCGTGAGATCCGGTGTTTGCGGCCAATGCGCACATGAAGTCGTCGAGCTCTCGGAGCCCACTTTATTGCTCCAGCTGCTCCGAAATTTCGCAATAAATAAAATCCCAAACACAAAAATAATCAAATTCATTTTCACAAAAAAAAATAATTGATGGGCTGCATATAAGTGAGATCGACTCGTGATGGGAAAAAATACCAAAAAAATTTGGAGGAGAACTTTTAGGTACAATCATGACAAAAATATGAATATATATTCAGAGGAGAGAGAACAAATAATGGAGAAAAAAGAAAAAATAGGGTTTAGACAGTGGTCTCGATTTTCATACCGTAGCGGAGATTGTCGATGGAGGAGTTTCTGCAAAATGTTTTTTTTTGGGATTTTGGAAAATGTAAGAAGCCTATAAACATCCCAAAAATGAAATCAGAACAGTGAAAAATCATAGAAAGTTTCCCAGGAGAAATAATTTTTTGAAGCCCAAAATCCCAGTGTCTTTTTAAACTTAAAAACTCAAATAACTTTGCTCATTCTTAACTTCAGAATCCAGATTCTATTTCAAAAGATGAGCAAGAAAATTTACTGAAAGTTGGTCAGAGCACATTTTTCAAATAGTGTCTTGCAAACTAAAAAATTATCAAAAATCCCAAATTTTTGAGATTTTTAAGCCAAAAGTTTCGAATTGCAATAATTCTTTTCAAACTTCACGGTTTTTGACGATTTTTATGTCAAAAGAAACAGCATTAAATTTAAAACAAGATGATCGGAGCAAAATCTTTTTTTGACGGGCGGTATGCAAATTCGCTCGATGGAGGGGCGCCAAACGGAATTTTTAAAACCTAAAACTTTGAAGTGCAATAACTTTCTTCAAACTTCACGGTTTTGAACGATTTTTAGGTCAAAAGAAACAGCATTAAATTTAGAATATTATACCAGTCTCAGTCAATGTTAGTTTCGGCTGAATTTTCCTGATTTTTTGGTTGGGATATCTCGGCGCGAAAATGCTACAGTAATATATTAAAATTTAAAGGAACATTCCCTGATTTTTAGGTTAATTTTTTAATTTTCGAAGCAAAAAATAACATTTCGAACCGAAAGTTGTTGAAAATCGTTCGAAAAACATGAAAAATTAAAAAATCGACCTGAAAATCGGGTTATGTTCCTTTAAATTTCAATATATTACTGTAGCATTTTCGTGCCGAGATATCGCATCCACAAAAATCCGGAAAATTCGGCCACGACTGACACTGACTGAGACTGGCATAATACGATGGTTAATGCAGATTTTTTAAATTTATGTGGTCGAAAATTTTCCTGATGCAAAAAAATTCTGAAAAAAAATCACTAGAATTGCAGTAAGAAGGTTTTCAGTTAAAATTCAGTGAAAATGACAATAGTGCGCCTTCGCATAGATCTGAATACTGTGTGTAGAGTCTATTTTTTTCGCCCTAAACTTCTAAGAATCCCAGATGACTCATATCTTGTCCAAGCTTCCCCTTGGAGGGAACTTCGCTCTCAATCCCCATTATTATCCCCTCTTTCTCTCTCTAACCGTCAGGTGTTTCCACTCTCGATCGGCTGACTTTCGAAAAGACTGAGGGGCCCCTTGTCTCTCTCCCGAATCCTCATAATGATACACACACTATCAGTTGTTTCCCGCCTTCAGACAGGTGACAACCCCTCCCAAAATCGAACAAAATAGTGTAGGGATTGGCGAGACGCAGATGGAAAAGGAGGACATTTTGCAGCAAAAAAAAATGAAATGAAACCGAGGAATGTTTTCAACATTAGCCCCTCGATATTTTTTTCTGTTTTTCTCTAGTCTTCTACCCAATACCTATAAAAACGGTGTTCCGAAAGGTTAGAGAGAGGATATCAGCTGGCTGCTTGAACAAAAAATGAAGTCATCATCAGCGTTGATTCTTTGTATTCTTTTATGCATTCTGTTGGTTACTGTGGATAGGTGAGTCGTTATTCGAAAAGTGCGCTCTATTGAGAATTTTTTGGCTTAAATTTAGGTTGGTTAAAAGTTGCGACCGAATCTGTGCATTTGTTTCGTCGAGTTTTCAAATTGAGCGTGCGTTCCAAAAGCACATGGAATTTTTCAAAAAGATATCTTGTCAGCGCACGAAAAATGTGTCAGTAGAATTCATGGGCGCTTATGGTGAGCTGTAAAGATACATCTATGTATTTTAAAAACTCTATGCGCCTTTAAAGCGACCGACGGCGGCGAGGCAATGAGCATACGCTTTAGCGCAAAAAATTTCGATCTGCCGTTCAAATTTTCCGGCCTGCTATGCCAGCTGTTATATTTTGGTTGATTTCCATCCGAAATCAAGCCTAAAATAAAAACTGTCGTAAGGTTCGACGCATGGTACGCAGACACGCGCACGCAAAAATGCACAGAATTCCCCGCGAATTTACCCTGTCCACCTTCAACTTTGTGCGTATTTCAGCAGTCTTCCCGACTGGTGGCATCTGAAATCTCCGTTCCCCAAGGACTACGACGATATGTCCGAGGGACGTCCGCATCACGGATCACGCATCGTCAGACCGATGAGAGTCACCAATGAATAATCATGACTATTTAATTATTCTTTTTTCTTTTCTGCATTCTTCATTGAATAATCAATTTCAATTTCCTCACCCCGGACGATTTTCATCAAATGAAGCATATTGTTTTTCTTTTGTCTTTTTTGTAGAATAACAATATTGACATCATGAACAACATGTCGATTATCTTATCAGATACTGATGAGTGATTTTTTCTTGGGAAAAGTTGAATAAGTAACGAGAGTCAGGCAAGAACCTGTTCCTAGTGTACTGGTCATCATCAACACAAGTGAAAGATCAGAGGGGAAGTGTTTACAAGGGAGTCTATTTCTGTTTTAGGTCAGAACTTGGGATGACTTGTGTGATCTAAGGTAGTCGGGGGTGGTACAGAGGTACGCCTACAGGTGCGGCACAGGTACTAATTCCATGTACGGCAAACTCGTTGTGCCAGACTTGCAGGCAGAGCTTTGTACATCGAAATTCTGTGAGAAGGGGTCCCATCAGGGTCTGTGTCTGTACCTGTGCCAGTGCCTGTGCCCTGGTTGGACTTGTTTTCACAGAATGTCGATTTACGATCTACCAACAAGTATGCCACAACCACGACACCCTGATCGACGAATGAGCCACTGCGGTAATTGACGCGCAATTTTTAGCCTTTGCTTGCGTATAAATATTTTTTTTTTGTAAATTTTTCACCGTAGTGATTGTGGACATACACCGACCAGGGTGCCGTGACAACGAGTGCACCGCACTTGTGAGCGGAGCTTCGTAGGTTACTTCGCGAACACCGAACGTAACACTTTGTTCATTTTGAAAATACATAGTTTTAACGGATCCTAGATTACTGTGGCCACTTGTAATAATAATACTCACGCTGTTCCTGTAGTATCCTCGGTGGTTGTTGTGTCCAACGAGGGCATCATTGCTGTATCGAAAAGTGAATTGCTCAGCCGACCCCATGTCCGGCGTTTACTATGCCCGTTGCATTGAGCCGCCAACTCGCCATTCTCAGATGCGGTTATTGTGGATTGTGAGTTTGTGGTGTTCGTGTTGATGGTTTCCTGGAAAAATGAGGGGAGATTTTCAATCGTGATTTGAAATATGGGATTTGAAATGTGACACTCGGTGTTTTGTTAAAAGCACATTCCCTGTATTGACAGAATTTTGACTTACGAGGCCACGCACAGAATTCTGTGACGCACATTGTACCTGTGACTGCGCCTCACACTAACCATAAGTACAGCCATCCACATGTACAAGCACAGGCAGTGGATCGGATGTGCGGCACACTCGTTGCTGCTTGTGTGCGGGGCAAATCGTCACGACCATCTAGCGCCCCTTCATTTATTTTTGATAACAACTCACCTCACTTTCCATTCTCTTATTCTTACAAGGTGTGCAGCTCTTCCGTACGGATTCTCGTTCCTCTACAGATTTTTGTCGAGCAACTACAATGGGTTGCGGAAGTGGTGGCGGTTCCACTCGAGAATCCGAGATGTACTGAAAAAAGAAGGACAGCCTTGCCCTCGAACGCATTTCACTCACCTCCAAATTAGCCGATTGCCTTCTCGACTCAATTACCACACAATCATAATCGCCGGGCTTCTGATTACGATGCAACAGCCGATGTATTTCATCCACATAGTCCTCGGGCAACTTCTCCACATTCCTCTTCTTCCTCCGATGAGATATCGTCTCCCAACACGTCGACACACAATTGCATACCACTATCAGAATGGCAAGCACCAGGCCGAGACCCAGACATCCGGCTAGTACCTCGACGGCGGTTAGACCAATTACTCCCATTTTGGATGGGACGGGGGCTCAGGGCATTGGGGAGGAATTCTGGAATAAACGGTTATCAAAAGTTGTGTTTTTTGTTGGAAATAAGAAAAACTACAAATTTCTCTCGAAAAAATGACGAAGGGGAGTGGCGAGTGTACAACAATCCAATTAGTAGACATAATGCTTGATTGAGTTTTATTTTGTTTTTCGTTGGGGAAAAAAGTTTTGACCACTACACTCCAAACAATAGACTTTGAACTAGGATTTTTTCGAAGCTTGTAACTTTGGAACAAGGCTAGCTGTTGAAATGAAATGTATTGAAGAAATATGTAGAATTTCATGGTGATTATTTTTGTAAGAGATATTACAAAAACTCTAGGTTAGGAGAGAGATTTGGAGAAGCAGACATTCATACACTTTTTGATATTCAAATTTTGAACATCATGTTTGCGATGGAGCGCAGAGGTAAATTATAAATAGAAAAAATCCAAATGGCAACAAAGTTTGGAAATTGTACATAGACTGTCACAGTAATCCAATAGACTTAGATTCCAAGGAAACCTACCGCAAATTTTCACTGTAAATAGCATATCTACTAAAAAGTCAAACATTTACCCCAACTTAAACTAAAAATGTAAAAAAAAGGTTCTGTTTGAGGTACTCCCCATTTTATTTGAACAAATAAATCAGTTTGAAAAAAATGTGGAGTCACTCGCCCTCCAAAAAAGGAGTAAAAATGCAAAGAGATTCAAGGACAGAAGAGATTTAGAGAAATAAACAAAGAGAAGAACTAGTGTAGAATGTCTATGTGTACTACCACTTTTCCAGTGTATTGGATAGTTTTGGAGGGAAATGGAGAAGGAATGGAGGAATGTGGTGGTGGTAATCAAAAGATTGTTGCTAGTTTATGACTTGTATGTGGTGTTCGCCGGGTGAAAAAGAGGAAGGAGAAGAAAAGAAGACCCTGGAAGTTACAGTAATTAGCCTAGTGGATAATAGAGTTGGAGACAATGGAGTGAGCAATTACTGTAGTGTTCAAAAGTTCGGGAACTTTTGAACAGTTTTAAAGGAAACAAGGTCAACTTTTAGTGTATGAAACAGTAGTTTACAGAATCCGATTTTTTTGAGATTTCAAGAATGTATAAGCCTAGCAGAGATGGAATAGTAAAAATTTCAAAAATTTCAAAGTTGATAATTTCTGAAAAAGATAAATACTAGTAATATCTCGAACAAATTTACAGTAGATTGATATAGTTTTTATTAAAATCTGTCCATTGGGAGTAGTGAAAATTAACAAAGTTATTTTTTCAGATTTTTAGGTACCAAATTTGGAAATAACAATAACGTTTTCCAATCTTGACATTTTTCAGATAATTTTGTGTCAATAGAAATCGCATGCAGAATTTCAATTTTTGGCCCGAGCGCTACGGTATGCAAATGCGCTCGCTAGAGCTACCTAATTTGAAAAACCTGCACCGACCATCTTATTCTAAATTTGATGCCCATATATTGACACTAAAATCGTTGGAAAATGTGAGGTTTGAAGAAAGTTATTGCACCGCAAAGTTTTAGGCCTAAAAATCTTAAAATTTTGGGGTTTTTGATAATTTTTTAGTTTGCATGACTTTGTTTGAAAAATGCGCTTTAATCAACTTTTAGAAAATTTTCTTGCTCATCTTTTAAAGCCAATTTTAAATTCTGAAGTTTATCCAGAGCAAAGCTATTACAGTTTTTAGGTTTAAAAAACTAAAAATTTCAAAAAATCCGGAAGTCATATAAACTCGTACCACTCAAGAAAACCAAAAAATCTCAAACGCAATAATTGAGTAGTTCGAAGATGAACTCTAACCGCTCATTGAGCAGTTATCACTTCAAAAAATTTCAAACTTTTTGTCGAAACACTCAAAGAAATTTCAACTTCTTCTCGTATTTCCCCCCATTGCAAGTTGATAGTTAACAAAAAAACAGCTGTCACAAAAGAGAAAATTCCTTTGAATTCCCCAATGTATTTTTTCTCCAAAAAAGGGTCCCGTCTATTCATCATAACCCAAAAAAAAAAGAATGTCAAGAATTCTATGGAAATTTTTTCGAAAATTAAATTGCCGCGCGTTTTTTAGACGTTCTAGTGAACAAAGCACAATAGTGGCTTCACAATAATAAAAAAGGTATAAAAGTTGTTGGGGAAAAAATAATCGGCCAAAATTTTTGCCGGGAGCCAATTGTCAACGTTTTCCAATGTTTCCATCTCTCACGAGAATGAACCGGATATTGGAGGTCAGACATCGAATAAAAGATGAGATGAAGATGATAAGAAAACATGAAGAAGATAAGAGCAGAGCGAATAGGACAGATGGTTGGGGGCTCCGAGGGGAGTAGAAGGTTTCATTCATCTTTTTATTGGACAACGAGGGGGGGGGGGGGGGGGCACATTCAATGAAATGGCTTGTTTTGACGTTTGGGTTTGGGTTATATAATTTTTGACACGATCAAAAAAAATATTTTGAGAAATTGAAAACCGTGGAATTTTTTCTTTTTTCTGGGTTCTAGGGATCCGTCGAGGGCCTTGAAGGCAATCTACGGTAGACACGGCTGCAGGTCGGTCCGGCCGCGGCCTTCTGGCTCCGGTCAATCCAAAAATCGTTTTTTTCAAACGGGCGGCCTAGGCTAGGCCGCGGCCGTGTTTGCGACAGTCTTCATTGCAGGCATGCCGCGGGCCGGGTCAAAATCAGTAAATTTGTCGGCCCAGCCTCGTCGGTCCGGAAATATTGGAGCAAATATCATTTTTTGGCTTTTTTCCCTACAGTTTTTGACGCAAAAATGCGAAAAATTTCCGTTGGGTCGACCGGGCCCGGCCTGACTGGTAAAATTTGTTTTTCAACCGGGCGCCGGACCAAAATTTGCCAGACCTAGATTATAGCTTTTGGAATAACTTTCTTATACTTTTTTTTCATCTAAAAATGTCAGAATATGTGTGGCTCAAATTTTAAGCCCTGCTCTAAAACTTGGAAAAACGAGTCAAAACTTCTTCACACTTTTCCAGACAACACAATTAGCTGTTCTCTTTTTTCTCCTTGTCACTCTCTTCAAAGGGACCAAAAGTACATTATTCTTTAGTCAAGTGGGAGAAACTGAGTGGGAGAAAATGAGATTTACGAGGCTCGAAACGATGTTCTTGTTTTATAGCAACTAACACATGTTTTTTTTTCGGAAAGTGTTAATTATGCGCGAGACAGAAAGCATATGTGAGAATGTCTTTTGAAAACAAGACAAAAAGATTTGTCGTGGTTGGATAGGGATCCTTGGGGGGACTTTTTTGTTTAGCTTGGTTTCGGAGAGTGATGTGAGATTGATAGCGTTATTCATAAGATTGAGATGGGCAAGGGGATAGTGTCAAGAAAATTTGTGATGTTTGGATACTCGTCAAAAAAATTTTGTAAATAAAGAGCCCCAAAAAGAAGCAAAACTTGTCGGTTAGTGAAAACCCTGCCTTACTTGCAGACTTGCTGAAAAAGGGGCGAAATTCAAATCGCAAAAATTATTCACGGGGGGCCCGTAAGCCCGTAACGGGCCCGGCCAACATCAGAAGTTTTGGTGGTCCGGCTCAGTTGGCCCCGGTTTCTGTAGTAAAAAAAACTTGAGTGTCAATTTTTGGAGCGAAAATCGGTTTTTTGGGGGTTTTTTCTACATTTTCGATGATCAAATATTGTGTTCCATTACTATTGTTTTCGATTCACAAAAAGGTTTCAAAAATTGTGAAAATTTTTTCCTAATTTTCCCGACATGGGCCTGCCAGGCCGGCTCGCCCAAAATTTGCAAAGTCTGGGCAACTTTGATTTCCAAAACAGAATTCTGCATATTATGCCACTCTCAGTCAATGTCAGTCCTGGCTGAATTTTCCTGATTTTTTGGCTGCGATGTCTCGAAACAAAAATGCTACAGTAATATATTAAAATTTAAAGGAACATACTCTAATTTTCAGGTCAATTTTTTGATTTGTCATGTTTTTCGAACGATTTTCATGAAATTTTGAAGAAAAATGTTAACTTTGGACCCGAAAATTAAATTTCGGACCGAAATTAAAAAAAAAAAAGAGTATGATTCTTTAAATTGCAATATATTACTGTAGCGTTTTCGTGCCGAGATATCGCGGCCAAAAAATCAGAGAAATTCAGCCAGGACTGACATTGACTGACGCTGGCAGAATAATACAGAAAAGGTGCCAATTTCCGTGTCAAAATGAACAAAATGGGATCCGATTCGAAAATGATCGTGGTTTTCCATGTAATGAAAGGGTCAAAAAAAGTGGCAGATGGTCAGTGTCTTTCTCCCCGTAGAAGATGAATTTTATGTGTGCCTCCTGGTTGCTTCCTCTTTTCTTTTTGAAAAGAAAAGGGGGTCCTGGGGACAGATGATATTCATGTGACACTTTTTTTTTGACTGTTCTGGTCATTTTCATTTTCCCATTCAGAAGAGAGAAGGAAACACATTTTGACACAACATTTGTGGGTGGGAGAAAAGAGAGAAATGAGCAGCTGTTTCGATTTGTTTCGAGGGAAAAAGCGGAAGAGAGGGAAGAAATTAATGGGGGACAGAATAGTGGTGTGATGAAGATTTGTTTTATGCAAATTTGTGGGAATTTGAGGCAAAGTGATTGATGATTATATTTCGAATTAGCACGCATCCTGGTATTTTGAATTGTAGGAACAAAAGTCATCACAAATTGGCGACGGCCAAGGCTGTCACACGGCCTGCCCACGGAGGTCCCGAAAATGCCGGAATTTGGACGACTTTTAGATGAAATTCGGAGTGAATCGAAAACATTTTCTTTCATGAAAAATTGAAAAAAAAATTTTTAAACTGTGTGCAATCACTCAAAATATGATTTCTCAGTATGTTCGGTAATACAAATAAAACTCTAAAAAAGAATCAAATAAATTTACGAATTGTCTTTAGCCCGATTTCGCAGTAAAAACTCACGGCCCTGAGCCGCGGCTCTACTGGGAAGGCCTAAATGGGCCGCGGCCCATAAGGACCGTGAAATCTGACAACCCTGACGACGGCCAACAGACAACTAACCCAGCCGACCGATATATAACCCAATAAAAATAATAGACCAAAAAATTTATTGATAACAACCGTAATCCTCCGACCAGTATGGATTCTGAGCATAATGATAAGTGTACGGCTCCATATGGGGCCCTGAAATATACTCGGCATCCGAGTGTATGCACTTGATATCGTCTCTCTGCGGCAGCTTACACATCTCGGCATTCGGACATCTCACTATTTTTTTCATGTAAAATTCGTTAAGATAGCATTTGAAAACCAGGGGGAAATAGAAGTCTTGGCTCGGCAGGCCGCCCACTATTTCGGAGATTGATTTCAAGGCCTTGATTCTGGAAATATCCGCATCTATGGCTTCAATATCCTTGTCGCGAATAGTTTCATTGAATTCGCGGAACTTGAACTTCCATAATTCCTTGATTTCATTATTTCCATTCTTTTGAATCGGTCTTTGTGCATGAATCAGGTTTGGGGTACCTACGGGGAATCTGAAAAAAATTGAGTAGTCAAAGCAAGGTTCCGTACGGCCGGCCGCGGCTTCAGAAAAATTAAAAATATAATTAAGCAAAAAAATTTCAGTTTTAATTTTCACGTTCCTGAAGCCGCGGCCCGCCGCAGCCAGCCTTCATCTAAGGCCCACCTGGTACTCGGATCTTCATTTAGACTCGCGTGAAGCCACGTGGAATTGTGGAGCTCCGGTTTGACGACTGATTTGCCAGCTTTGACGTATGATGAGCGAAGAGTAGAAACAAGATCGCGGAAGTTGAAGTCGGCGAATTTGGAGGCTGAAAATATGAACCTTGAGCCTTAGGCCTTGAGCCTTAGGCCTTGAGCCTTAGGCCTTGAGCCTTAGGCCTTGAGCCTTAGGCCTTGAGCCTTAGGCCTTGAGCCTTAGGCCTTGAGCCTTAGGCCTTGAGCCTTAGGCCTTGAGCCTTAGGCCTTGAGCCTTAGGCCTTGAGCCTTAGGCCTTGAGCCTTAGGCCTTGAGCCTTAGGCCTTGAGCCTTAGGCCTTGAGCCTTAGGCCTTGAGCCTTAGGCCTTGAGCCTTAGGCCTTGAGCCTTAGGCCTTGAGCCTTAGGCCTTGAGCCTTAGGCCTTGAGCCTTAGGCCTTGAGCCTTAGGCCTTGAGCCTTAGGCCTTGAGCCTTAGGCCTTGAGCCTTAGGCCTTGAGCCTTAGGCCTTGAGCCTTAGGCCTTGAGCCTTAGGCCTTGAGCCTTAGGCCTTGAGCCTTAGGCCTTGAGCCTTAGGCCTTGAGCCTTAGGCCTTGAGCCTTAGGCCTTGAGCCTTAGGCCTTGAGCCTTAGGCCTTGAGCCTTAGGCCTTGAGCCTTAGGCCTTGAGCCTTAGGCCTTGAGCCTTAGGCCTTGAGCCTTAGGCCTTGAGCCTTAGGCCTTGAGCCTTAGGCCTTGAGCCTTAGGCCTTGAGCCTTAGGCCTTGAGCCTTAGGCCTTGAGCCTTAGGCCTTGAGCCTTAGGCCTTGAGCCTTAGGCCTTGAGCCTTAGGCCTTGAGCCTTAGGCCTTGAGCCTTAGGCCTTGAGCCTTAGGCCTTGAGCCTTAGGCCTTGAGCCTTAGGCCTTGAGCCTTAGGCCTTGAGCCTTAGGCCTTGAGCCTTAGGCCTTGAGCCTTAGGCCTTGAGCCTTAGGCCTTGAGCCTTAGGCCTTGAGCCTTAGGCCTTGAGCCTTAGGCCTTGAGCCTTAGGCCTTGAGCCTTATGCCTTAAGTCTAGGGCCGTGAGCCTTAGGCCTTGAGCCTTAGGCCTTGAGCCTTAGGCCTTAAGTCTAGGGCCTTGAGCCTTAGGCCTTGAGCCTTTGGCCTTGAGCCTAGGGCCTTGAGCCTAGGGCCTTGAGCCTACCTTTCACAAACTCATGCTCCCTCCTCCCATACGCTATCGATGTTGTATTCGAATGCTTGACCCATTCCGCTTGAAACTCTTCCAAATACGTTGGATAGTTGAGCGGCACCAAAATATCGTCCAAATCGAAAAACGCCACAAAATCCGCGGCCTCTTTATATTGAAACAAACAATCCGTCAGGGCTCCCGCCTGATTCCTAAGCTCTGTATTAAGATTAGGCTCAAAAAACGGGCTCTCCGAGTGGGCGAATTTCATACGAAGCCAAGGCTCAACAGTAGCGTATCCCATTTTTTCGTATTCCTTCATTAATTTGAAATAGGCTTCCACTATGGAGGTAACATAGATATGCATATGGCCTCCGAATCGATGAATGACGTGCACGTGCATCATGAAAATTTGCCATTGTTCGCCGACGAATTGCGGGGAAATGCACATAATGACGGGTTTCGGGGCGGTGTATCGAGCCATTTTGAATGGGATTTGGACTTTGTTCCCGTTTGTCGAGGTCATTTCTAGTTTGGTGAGATTTGAGATAGTGTTGGTGAAAGCAAATGAAGCGATGTAGCGACAGTAGGGAACGCCTTCGCTGAAAAAAAAGAACGGGTTGCGAACGTCTGATTCCGAAATGATTGGTTGTAAAATGTCTGGTTGCGAGATGTCAAAGTTGCAAAACGTCATAGTTGCCAAAGTGTCGGTTGCAAAAAGAGCAGTTGCGAAATGACTGGTTGCAAAACGACTTCCGGAAGTTTCGCAATCGGACGTTTTGTAACAGGTCATTTGGCAACTATAGCCTATTGCAACCGGACGGTTTGTAACCGAGCGTTTCGCAACTGGACGTTACACAACCGTTATTTGGCAACTCTGACGTTTTGTAACCGGTCATTTGGCAACTAGGACATGGTGCAGCCTGACATTTCGCGACTAGTCATTTGGCAACTAGGACATTTGGCAACCAGACGTTTTACACCCATTGTTATAGTTGCGAAATGACCGGTTGCAAAAAGCCAAGAAAGCAAAAAGTTTTGTAGCCGGTAGTTTTGCAACTAGGACGTTTTATAACTGGACGTTTCGCAACTCGACGTTTTGTAACCGATCATTTGCAAGCTATTATGTTTTGTAACTAGGACGTCTTACAACTAGGCGTTTCGCAACCGGTCATTTTATAACTATGAATTTGTGTAACTACGACGTTTTGTAACCTGCCATTTGTCCAATATTACATTTTGCAACCGGACATTTCGCAACTTGTCGTTTTGCAACCGGATATTTTTGCAACTAGTAATTTTGCAACTAGACTTTTCGCAACCCAATTTTTTGCAACCGGATGTTTTGTAACCAAAAATTTCGCAACCGGGCATATGGTAACTATGACGTTTTGCAGCCAGTCATTCTGCAACTAGACGTTTTGTAACCGGTCATTTGGTAACTATGCCATTTTGTAACTGGTAACATTGTAACTAGGACGTCTCGTAACCGAATGCTTGGAAACCAGAAGTTTTGTAACTATGACTTTTTCGAAACGGTCATTCGGTAACTATTAGGTTGGCAAGTATGAAACCGGATTTTTGGCATGGAAAAAAATTTATTGTAAAATCGGAACTTTATAACTTCGATCTAAAATATATTCACCATTATTATCAATGACTCGTTGTCAACGAGCACGCAAAGAACGGATGCCTCTATGGAAAAACTCCGGCGACTGCGATGCGAAATACGAGTCTACCCATTTTTCGATTTCGTCGTGGTTCTTGAAATGTTTCTCGGCCAAAAAGTGCTGCATCGACCGGAACAAATGGAAATCCGATGGAGCAGTGTCAGGGCTATATGGCGGGTGAGGAAGAATTTCCCAGCCCAGCTCTTCGATTTTCTGGGCGGTGACCTTTGCAACATGCGGACGGGCGTTGTCATGAAGCAACTTGGTGGAGGTGGTAACTACTCCTTTCCGGTGAAGAGCTTCATCGACTTGTTCAAGTTGGCGTCTGTAGACATCCGCAGTAACCGTCTGACCCGATTTTAGTAGCTCAAAATAAACGACACCTTTACTATTCCACCAAACGCAAAGCATAACCTTTTTCCATGAAATTCCGGTTTTGGGGTATGTTTCGGGTGTTCGCCAACGTCTAGCAACTGCCCTTTTCTTGTAGTGTTGTCGTAATAAATCCATTTTTCATCTCCAGTCACAATCGAGTCGAAAAATTCAGAATTCTTGGCGCGACGAAGAAGAATTCCAGCAGTTGATACTCTGGTTGCTTTGTTGGTATCACTGAGTTCATGCGGCGTCCATTTTCCACACCTATTCGTTTTGCCAATTGTGTGCAAATAAGTTTCAATAGTGGTATGAGTGCATCCGAACTGCTCAGCAAGTTGGCGTGTGGCTTGACTTGGATCCGATTCAATGGCTTGCTTTAAAACATCGCTATCAATGGTTTGTGGTGGATGGCCACGTCCGCGATCCTCAAGGTTCTCGCCGCCATTTTCGAATCGTTTACACCATTCATAAACTCAAGTCCTAACCATGGCTTCATCGCCAAATACTTTTGACAATGTACGAAAAGGTTCAGAAGCCGACTTGCGTTGCTGGAAGTCGTACCACAAGCAAGCGCGCATAAGGAATTTTCGGTGGCACATATCTGGAGGATTTTTTTGAGAAGTTGAACAGATAAAAACTAGCAAATAATATATGAAACGATGCGCAATAAAACGCTCTTTCGAATGAGGTAGATCCCAAAATAATCCATTTTCTTTTCTTCGAGTAACAGTCAAAGAAAGACGAGTCCGGTTTCATACTTGCCAACCTAATAGAACATATTGCAACTAATCATTTGGCAATTAGGACGTTTTGAAACCAGACTTTTCGCAACCGGAAATTTTTTAACCAGCCGCCTTGCAACCAAATTTTTTTGCAACTGGTTATTTGGCAACTTTGCCGTTTTGCAACCAGACATTTCGCAACCGGTCGTTTCGCAACTTACGTCTGAGACCTAGCAACTGTCGTCTCCTCATGTGTTCCATTGGTTCCTACTACCGTATACGTGGCATTTTGAACATTAAAATTCTTCTGATCCACAACCATATTCAATGCGATTGCGTTGGTTCCAAGGCTGAAAATTTCAGTGTTTTGTAAGCATAAGACGTTTCGCAACCGGTCATTTGGCAACTAGACGTTTTGGAAACGAGAATATTCAACAGTTGCAAAATGACTGGTTACAAAATGACCGGTTGCGAAACGTCGTAACAAAAAGAACAAAACTTACGATTTCGAAACCGGATAGTAATAAGCGGATACCACAAAAACATGAGAAACTGGCAAAACTCTTTTCAGCCTTCCTTTGGGATCATTTAAAATTTCCATATTATTCCCATAGATTGTGGTAGAAAATATTTGAATTCTAGATATCAGAATATAAACGAAAAAAAGTGTACAAATTATGAGCAATTTCTGATTTTTAGAAAATTGAAATAATTTCTGGCGATTTTTCTTCCCATCATTTATAGACGACTCAAGAAGGGGCACATCCATGGCGAGATTCGGATTTTGAATTCAATTCTGAACACCTTTATAGCCTCATAAAGACACATTTTTTTGTTACTGTAAAAAAAGAGGGAACCTGAAATGTATCCCGGAGATCAGGAAGATGAGGAGAAGAGTGTCTTTTGGTAGGTGGAGTGAGATAGCATCTTTGGACGATCTTGAGAAGGGAAATTGAATAAAAACAAAAGTGTTTCGAGAGAAACAATTAAGCCTCTAAGCCTAAGCCTCTAAGCCTAAGCCTCTAAGCCTAAGCCTCTAAGCCTAAGCCTCTAAGCCTAAGCCTCTAAGCCTAAGCCTCTAAGCCTAAGCCTCTAAGCCTAAGCCTCTAAGCCTAAGCCTCTAAGCCTTAGCCTCTGAGCCTAAGCCTCTAAGCCTAAGCCTCTAAGCCTAAGCTTCTAAGCCTAAGCCTCTAAGCCTAAGCCTCTAAGTCTAAGCCTCTAAGCCTAAGCCTCTAAGCCTAAGCCTCTAAGCCTAAGCCTCTAAGCCTAAGCCTCTAGGCCTAAGCCTCTAAGCCTAAGCCTCTAAGCCTAAGCCTCTAAGCCTAAGCCTCTAAGCCTAAGCCTCTAAGCCTTAGCCTCTGAGCCTAAGCCTCTAAGCCTAAGCCTCTAAGCCTAAGCTTCTAAGCCTAAGCCTCTAAGCCTAAGCCTCTAAGTCTAAGCCTCTAAGCCTAAGCCTCTAAGCCTAAGCCTCTAAGCCTAAGCCTCTAAGCCTAAGTCTCTAAGCCTAAGTCTCTAAGCCTAAGCCTCTAATCCTAAATCAGTTTTTAAACTTTAAATTCATTGAATAGATAATAGAAGATTCATTTCAATTACAAATTAGCATTATTTCTCATTTCCGCATAATAATTTCTCTTCAACTCTGCCAGTGTTGGAATAGCCATACACGATCGATTCAGCTCTCCGGCCAACTGCGAGAGTTGGCCGAAACCAGAAGTCCTCGATGGCAATCCACGTAGAAGGACCTCGCAATTCTGACCAACAATGTCAACGGCTTTCTGAAAATTTTGTGATTGTCAATGGAGCGAATTCAAGGGTGCCACTTTCGGCGGCCCGTCGACGGCCCACCGGCGGCCCACCGCGGGAAGCCTTGGCTATATTGGAACAGTACCTTAATTTCAAGAAGGAAGCTCTTCCCAGTATTACTGTACATTTGAGCCATATTCGCGGATTCATCTCTCATAATATTCTTGAGAATTAGCAAAGTTTCTTTCCATTCTTCGATGTCAGAAGAAGTTACGTTGGATCTTAGGCATCGAGATTCAAGGCGCTTGGAGGCTTGGTTGGCGGATCTGGAAAAAAATTGGGTTATAAAATGTCTTAGTTGCCAAATGACCGGTTATAAAACGTCTTAGATAACTAAGCAACTAGAACGTCGTGTAACCGGTCCAACGCTCACAAGGGCCTCGGCCCATCAGGGCCTTTATAGTAGGACTGCGGCCCCTGAGCCGGCCCCGTGACAGCCTTGGCCATAGTTGCCAAACGACCGGGAACAAAACGTCCTAACCCACCTCAATGCGTTCAACCGATTTGTCCAATTCCTCTCAATAACCACTGTCCAGACGGCTCTTTTCATCATTTCTTGAATCTCATTCATCTGATTATACATTTCTCTTTGCTTTCTTTCAGCTTCCCGATGAAGGTCCTCAAGCTTTCTAGCGAATTCTTCATCCATTCGGCGTCTTCTCTCGTCTTGCTCTTGACTCGCTTTTTGGGTTTCTCTGAAAAAAAGACCTTGCGCCCGACCCTTGAGCCTTAGGCCTTGAGCCTGAGGCCTTGAGCCTTAGGCCTTGAGCCTTAGGCCTTGAGCCTTAGGCCTTGAGCCTTAGGCCTTGAGCCTTAGGCCTTGAGCCTTAGGCCTTGAGCCTTAGGCCTTGAGCCTTAGGCCTTGAGCCTTAGGCCTTGAGCCTTAGGCCTTGAGCCTTAGGCCTTGAGCCTTAGGCCTTGAGCCTTAGGCCTTGAGCCTTAGGCCTTGAGCCTTAGGCCTTGAGCCTTAGGCCTTGAGCCTTAGGCCTTGAGCCTTAGGCCTTGAGCCTTAGGCCTTGAGCCTTAGGCCTTGAGCCTTAGGCCTTGAGCCTTAGGCCTTGAGCCTTAGGCCTTGAGCCTTAGGCCTTGAGCCTTAGGCCTTGAGCCTTAGGCCTTGAGCCTTAGGCCTTGAGCCTTAGGCCTTGAGCCTTAGGCCTTGAGCCTTAGGCCTTGAGCCTTAGGCCTTGAGCCTTAGGCCCTGAGCCTGAGGCCTTGAGCCTGAGGCCTTCCGCCTTGGGACTTCCGCCCTGGGCCTTCCGCCTTGGGCTTTCCGATTTGGGCCTTAAGCCTCAGGCCTTCCGCCTCGTGCCTCCCGCTTCGGGCTTTCCGCCTTGGGCCTTCCGCCTTGGGTCTTTCGCCTTGAGCCTGGGGCCTTGAGCCCGACCCTTGAGCCAAACTTACCTCTCTCGTTCCAGCGCTTCTCTTTGATATCTGTACTCATTTGCATTGAACCTATCGTCTGACTCCTTGGCGCGAGCTCTGATCTCGGAGAGCTGTCTGAAAACGAAATTATTCAAAAAAAAATTTAAATGCAACTTCGCTCTACTGTACCTGTCATAATCCCCACGATCAAAGGCTCCTTCCTCTCGAATTCGTTTAATCTCTCTTTCAGTCTCCAAATTCGCCTCACGATTTCTAACACTATTTTCATATCTCGCTGCACTTATCATATAGTTTGTTCGTTGGTTTTGTTCTGACAAAAAAAAACTTTTTTTTTTGGAAAGGGCCCAAAAAATTGTGGTACCTTCTAGACGACGTTTTCTTCGAAGTGAGTCGGCTCTATCGTCATCTTCAATTTGCTGCATTATTTGTCTTTGCCTTTCTTGACTTTTTGCTCGATTTTGAGCACGTTTTCGCTCTTGTTCAGCATCTTCGCGGGCCCTGGAAGAATAAGGTCTTCATGACTCATCATGAGAAGGAAAATCGGAACATATTTTTTGTTACTATAAAAAATTTGAAACTGGAAATGTATTCGGGGATCGTTTGATCAGAAAGATACGGAGAATAGTCTCTTTTGGTTCGCGAATTTTTTGAGATATTATCTCTAGACGATTTTGAGGGAAATTTTGAACAAAAACAAAAGTGTTTCGAGAGAAGCAATATTCTCGGGAAGCCTCTAAGCCTAAGCCTCTAAGCCTAAGCCTCTAAGCCTAAGCCTCTAAGCCTAAGCCTCTAAGCCTAAGCCTCTAAGCCTAAGCCTCTAAGCCTAAGCCTCTAAGCCTCTAAGCCTAAGCCTCTAAGCCTAAGCCTCTAAGCCTAAAAGCCTCTAATCCTAAAAGCCTCTAAGCCTAAAAGCCTCTAAGCCTAAAAGCCTCTGACCCTAAGCTTCTAAGCCTAAGCCTCTAAGACTAAAAGCCTCTAAGCCTAAGCCTCTAAGCCTAAGCCTCTAAGCCTAAGCCTCTAAGCCTAAGCCTCTAAGCCTAAGCCTCTAAGCCTAAGCCTCTAAGCCTAAGCCTCTAAGCCTAAGCCTCTAAGCCTAAGCCTCTAAGCCTAAGCCTCTAAGCCTAAGCCTCTAAGCCTAAGCTTCTAAGCCTAAGCCTCTAAGACTAAAAGCCTCTAACCCTGAGCCTCTAAGCCTAAAAGCCTCTAACCCTAATCCTCTAAGCCTAAGCCTCTAAGCCTAAGCCTCTAAGCCTAAGCCTCTAAGCCTACGCCTAAGCTTGTCAAGGGCCGCTAAGATTTCGAATTCGGGCCAAAATTTCTGGGCAAATTTCTTTTAATTGGGATTTCACACAAACTTGACCTTCCTGGGTCATTATCTCTCATAACTTGGCTCCGCCCCCTTTTTGGGTAAGGGTCCATCAAAATTATTCAAAACTTTTATATTTTTTCTGTGGGAAGTAATTATGAAATCTCAACTAGAATCGATAGTAAAAATCGACTTTTACCAATTTTTTTAAAATGTTGAGAATTCTCGAAAAAGTTTTAAATTTCAACTTTCCAAATCAAAATTTCTTCCCAAAATCAAATTACCTTTCAGCTTCATAGTCTCTAGTATTAGTGGTAGTTGAATAAGTAGAAACTTCATTTCTACTCTGATAACCTTGCCGAGCATCCTCCATTTGCCTACTGTAGTCATAATCATAAGCTTGTCTGTAATCATAAATACTAGCAAAAACTTGAATAATTTCCCTACTTACACAGCATAGTCGTCCGAAGGAACCTTTGGAGTGGTAGTAGAACGATATACTTCTGTGTGGGATGGATATGAAGGTTTTGAAAACCAGCACCCCATTTTTCAAAAGGAAAATTTGGGATCTGAAAAAAAATTTGGAGGAAAATTGGGAAACTTCTGAAATTGGAAAGAGATCATTAAAATTTCATGGAAATATGAAATTTTTGATTGTAAATAAAATTGAGAAAAAAATTCTGCTGGAGAAAATGAAAAAATGTATAAACTCAATCAAAACTTTTTTGCAGTCATATACATATAAACTCATAAAAAATTTTACAATGAGCAAGAAGACATAAAAACGGAATTGGAGTTTTAATACATAGATAAAAGGGACAGTCATAAGAGAAGTTTCTATTTGGAGTTAGCAAGAAGAAGAGGAAGAAGAGACGCAGAGTAAGAGAAATAAGGGTGAGGAATCGGGGGAATGGGCAGTATTATATGTACATGTAAACAAAATTGAAAAAAAAAGGGGGGGGGGGGGTCCAAAAATGATATTGATAGTTCAAGTCAAAATCTGAAAACTGAGAATCTCAGAAAGTAAAAATTACAGATTTTCTAGTATCCAGATTCTTAGAGTCGAGCTGTACCGTATGCAGGAACGTTCATCTAACATGTGGCATTCTTGTTGGCTGACTATCAAACTTTTGTGTTTATTGGTTACGGTAGTCAAATTTCAACCCAGATTGCTCATCATAGAAAAGTTTGATAGTCAGCCAAAAATGACGTTACCAGTCAAATCACTTTACTATAATCTTGATACTTAAAATTGGCATATTGGTTGAAGATTTCTGTTCCAGATTGTTCTGCAGATTTCAGACTTTCTAGACACTTCTGGATCAATGAGGCCCTCTGAAAATTTTTTGACTTTTTGGGCTCTTTTGGTGGCACAAAATTTTTATGGTCTTTTTTAAAGGCACAAAATTTTTAGAGCTCTTTTTTAAAGGCTCACTAGGACTTACCAAGTTCACTTTTCTCCTTCGACTTGAAAAATGAGGGATCTCATTCAAAACTTCGCTCAAGTTAAGACAGTACTCCTAAAAAAATTTAGTTTCAATTTCGCTCTACATTTTTAAATAAACTTACTATGAGAGCAGCATGAACTCTCTTTTTGTGATAATGAGAATCGAATAATTCTTCAGTAAGATTTGATAATTGAAATTTCAAAATAAACATGGAGTTTTTAAAATAGTGAAGATGCACATCTAACACTTCCTTATTTTTGTCTTTTCGATGAAACAAAATTTCTTGAAGTGTTTTGATAGTTGAGCCCAAGTTGGTGAGCAATTCCAGAAGAGATTTCAAAACATTTCTAGAGTTTTCAATTTCAAATTCTTCTATAATCCTGTCGTAGAAAGTTTGAAGGATCTGCGCTTGAAGCTCGAATTTTGTAGCGAGGGTTTCTCTGAAAAATGACTTTCGCTTTGAAACGTTTGATCTTCTTTAACTTACATCTCTTGCTGTCGCTGAATTTCTTTTGCTTCTGATTTCAATTTTAGATCTTCGAGTTGTTGCTCAAGTCTCTGAAACTTTCACAGTCTTATAATTTCGAACCAAAAAAAAATAAGTACCTGATTTTTCAGAGTCAATTTTTCCAGTTCGGCTGCAGTGTCCATCTTGAAAAATTTGGAAAATTGATGAAGAATCAATTCTAGCGAAAAACAATTCGAAAATGAAGAGTGATAAGAATAGAGAAAAAGAGTATATAAAAAAGAGAGCGAGAGAGAAATATTAGTGACCAAGAGAAGATAGAAAACAGGAAGAAATACGACCAAAGTTTTCAAACAAAAAATTATTATTGAGTGAAAAATTCGGAGAAATTGAACAATTGTCAGAAAAAAAGTTGCGCATCTCTAACAGAAGGGTACCCCGATGAGCTCAAAATGAGCACATTCTTTAAATTCAGAAAAAATTGAAGTTAGTTTTTTGAAATCCTCGTAAAAAGTTGACTCACAAGATATGTTTCAAATCAGATGTTATGATCCATTTGGAGAATTCAGAAATATCTGTTTAGGTTCTGGAAAATTGAGAGACATGCCCTTCTAATACAGATCTTACGGTAGTTTGAATTACATAACGAAAAAAAATTCACAACGAAATCAAAATTCAAGATCAAACAAATACCCAAAATAAACCGAACTAATCGAATTTCTCCAAAAATCAAATCATATTCCCCTACTTTCGTATCATTTTATAATAACCCATTATTGGAACTCACAACACAACATCCATTTTTGCTTCTAGTTCCCCCAACTAAACTACACCCATACTTCTGATTTTCGCATTTATTACTCACAGTTTCCTCTGATCTTACAAAATTTGTACAAGTGAAAAATAGGATACAAAAAAGTCAAGTGATTTATTGTCAGAAGTCAGAATGAGAGTACAAAAAAATAGTATAAAAAAGTTACGTGGGATTCTTGGATTTTTGGATTCTTGGATTCTTGGATTCTTGGATTCTTGGATTCTTGGATTCTTTGATTCTTTGATTCTTGGATTCTTGGATTCTTGGATTCTTGGATTCTTGGATTCTTGGATTCTTGGATTCTTGGATTCTTAGGTTCTCAGTTCTTCAAACTCTTCAATTTTTTATTCCTCCTGAACTTTACTATTTCAAAATTCTAAAATTATTGAAATCCCTGAAATTCAAGTAATCCTTCTATTAATCCCTCCATTCTTTCCATCCACTGAAACATCACTTCTCCTTTCTCCATTGTTTTCCCACAATTGCACATTGTTGACCGATCAACAATCTCCCTTCCATCAGTTTCTCATCAGATGAGCTGTCCTTTTTTCCCACAACCTTGTGTTGCTATATTAGAAAATTTCACATTCCTGCCGGCCCACGGCATTTTGTTTTGGGGTGCATGTAGTTATCCTTTTATTTTTGACTCAGACGGATTTCCGAAGTAATTTTCATGAAGGCTAACAGTTTACTTAAAATTAAAACTTACAGCTTACAGTACGTTTATAAAAGCTTGTTAGCTAGTGAATATAGGACCCAGCAAAATACACCTAGTCGAAGTTAAGCTAATCCTACTTTTTGACCCAGTACCCTGCTGGCCCAACAACCCACTGACATAGTGACCCAGTGACCCAGTGACCCAGTGACCCCGTGACCCAGTATCCGTCTGACCCTATGACCCCGTGACCCAGTGACCCAGTGACCCAGTTACCTTGATCTTCTTCTCTGCCCTCCAGAAACAATGTGCTCTGTGTTCTAGTAGTTGTACCGGAAACCAGTATAATAGTGAAAAGTAAGGTTCCCACCTATCGTCTAATGCATGACTATTAGTCTGTTTTTACCCCCGAATTCTAAGAACCCAAAACCTTTAGGCATCGTAGATCTTTCTTCGCACGTACCGGAAGCCTTCTATACTATGTATCTAATCATGCTTATTTTTTCAATTTCCGTTCCCTTAAGACTGTAGTTTCTACCTGGCTAGAATTATGTGACCAGGGCCTGTGGTAACGATGATTAAACAGATAGGAGTAAAGCTTCGATACTACTACGCTTATATGAATGTGTACCGGATGCAAGGACGACTATAGGGAATTGCAATTCAGAGGAGGTGTGGTGGTTCGGGTACAACTTCTGTACCCGCGTAGGCTGCAATGGGGAAAGGCAATAACCCAAAACAACATAGACAATGTCTAGCAAAACAATAGAAACAAAGAGACACTCGCCGCGAGCGCCCTGAGTTGAGGCCTTGAGCCTGAGGCCTTGAGTCTGAGCCCTTGGGTCGGACCCCTTGAGCCTGAGGCCTTGAGCCTGAAGCCTTGAGCCTAAAGCCTAACGCCTAAGGCCTTGGGCCGGACCCCTTGAACCTAAAGCCTAACGCCTAAGGCCTTGGGCCGGACCCCTTGAGCCTGAAGCCTAACGCCTAAGGCCTTGGGCCGGACCCCTTGAGCCTGAGGCCTTGAGCCTTCCGCCTTGAGCCTGAGGCCTTGAGCCTGAGACCTTGAGCCTGAGGCCTTGAGCCTGAGGCCTTGAGCCTGAGGCCTTGAGCCTGAGGCCTTGAGTCTGAGGCCTTGAGCCTGAGGCCTTGAGCCTAAGGCCTTTTCCATGATTCACCTCCCATACTGTTCTTTGCGATTCCAATACACAATTTTTTGTCGAAAATTTTGTCTAGCCACGCCCATCCAAAAAGACATCTTCTGATCTACCGGATATCAGGTGTCTATACGCCTTCATTTTGTATCCTACTAGTATCATTTTTATGTCAGCATTATCTTCTCGTCTATTTGTTGAAGTAGTAAAGCTTCTGATTGTATTCCTCTTGTTCTTTATTTTATCAAATTACTGTCTTATCAAATTTTGAGCCATCAAGTTTTCCCCTCTTTACACTAATAATTGACCCATAAATTTTAGAATCAATAATGTCCGACGCTCACTGGCTGGAAATCACGACCTACTCTGACCATGTTGGCTTCACTATATCCACCATGGCCAACTTCACACTTTTATTCTTGTTGGCTGTGCGGCCAACAAAGGCTCTGGGATCCTACAGATACCTGATGATCAGCTTCTGTGTTTTCAGTATCTTCTACACCTCCATTGAGACGTTTTTGAGACCTGTAAGTGATGACAGCTAGACCGCCGGCCGACCGCCAACCGAATCTCAAATTTCAGCTGATCCACATCTATGACAACACGATTTTCGTCATCCAACGGAAACGATTCCAATATTCAGATACTGTAGCCAGAGCCATTTCTTGTAAGTTTTTGAAAGATTTTGGGCCGCCGACCCAGCCGACCAACCGCCGACCGACCGCCGACCGCATTTGTTGGCTATTTGTCGGCTGGGCCTGCGGTCGACCTCTTATTCCCTGAAATTTCAGCCACCTACTGTGGATGCTACGCGATGAGCTTCACCTTGTTTGCCGTCCATTTCGTCTACCGGTACTATGCAGCTTGCAAGTAAGCCAATTACAGATGAGGGACCTAGGCGGTCGGAATTTGGCCGACCACCTACCGACCCCCGACCGGCCCGACCGAATGGCCGTTGTGCCGATAGAATCTGTGAATTAGCGTCAAGCTAGGCGCACAGTTTTCTTAAGGCTCATGCGATCTTGAAGCTTTTCGAGGTCAGCTAGTGGTCGGCGGTCGGTCGGCGGCCAAAATCTCCGACCACATGGAACAGGAACCCTTCCATAAAATCCTCTAATTTCCAGACCCGACTATCTCAAGTACTTCAAAGGAATGTATTTCGTGGCGTGGGTCGCTGGCGCAATGCTGGTCGCCGCTAGCTGGGGCTTCGCCGCTTTCATACTGTACCCGGAGACCGAGAGGACCAAGGCTGCACTTCTGTAAGTAGTATACAGCGCCTTGAGCCTTGAGCCTTGAGCCTTGAGCCTTGAGATAATATGACCATGGATTTTTCAGGCACGTAATCAACACATCGTATGGTTTGGATCCAAATTGGGTGGGAAATGTGCCGTATAGTTATGTGAGTTTGCGAAACGTCCTCAAGGCAATAACCCATTTTTCCAGTGGCGCACCGAGAACGGAGTCGAGTACCTCAACCCGCGAAACGTCATCGGAATCCTTCAACACGGTGTCATTATGATGGTCTCATTTGGTACCGTATTCCATTGCGGTTGGAAGACCTACAAAACCATTCGTGCCACGCGGGCCACTTCCGATAAGACCCGCGAACTTCAGCACCAACTTTTCAAGGCTCTCGTACTCCAGGTGGGTTACGGTACCCTAACCCAAAACTGTCGCAATGCCGGCCGCGGCCCGCCGTAAAAAGCCGGCCCCCGTAACTTATTTTTCCAAATTTCAGACCATCATCCCAACGTGCCTGATGTACCTTCCGACTAGCATGCTCTTCGTCACCCCATTTGTTGGCCTGAACATTGGATGCTACGGAAATATCACCACGGCTACAGTACACCTTTATCCTGGAATTGATCCACTTGTGCTCTTGTTCCTGATCCGTGACTTCCGGCACACATTGTTGAGTGAGTTTGGAGATTTTTTTGTGGTTTAAAGGCTGTCTTTTAAGTTTTACTTTCCTGTTTATGATTTTCCTAGTTTTCCTTTAGAGGCTCAGAGGCCCAGAGGCCCTAGGCTCAAGGTCTCAGACTCAAGGCCTTAGACTCAAGGCCTCAGGCTCAAGGCCTTAGGCCATAGGCTCAAAGCCTTAGGCTCAAGGCCCTAGGCTCAAGGCCCTAGGCTCAAGGCCCTAGGCTCAAGGTCCTAGGCGCAAGGCCCTAGGCTCAAGACCCTAGGCTCAAGGCCCTAGGCTCAAGACCCTAGGCTCAAGGCCCTAGGCTCAAGGCCCTAACCTCAAGGCCCTAGGCTTAAAGCCTTACCTTAGGTTCAAGGTCTCAGGCTCAAGGTCTCAGGCTCAAGGTCTTAGACTCAAGGCCTTCGGCTCAAGGCCTTCGGCTCAAGACCTTCGGCTCAAGGCCTTAGACTCAAGGCCTTCGGCTCAAGGCGTTCGGCTCAAGGCCTTCGGCTCAAAGCGTTCGGCTCAAGGCCTTCGGCTCAACGCCTTATGCTCAAGGCCTTCGGCTCAAGGCCTTAGACTCAAGGCCTTCGGCTCAAGGCCTTCGGCTCAAGACCTTCGGCTCAAGGCCTTAGACTCAAGGCCTTCGGCTCAAGGCGTTCGGCTCAAGGCCTTCGGCTCAAAGCGTTCGGCTCAAGGCCTTCGGCTCAACGCCTTAGGCTCAAGGCCTTAGGCTCAAGGCCTTAGGCTCAAGGCCTTAGGCTCAAGGCCTTAGGCTCAAGGCCTTAGGCTCAAGGCCTTAGGCTCAAGGCCTTAGGCTCAAGGCCTTAGGCTCAAGGCCTTAGGCTCAAGGTCTTAGGCTCAAAGCCTTCGGCTCAAGGCCCTAGGCTCAAGGCCCTAGGCTCAAGGCCCTAGGCTCAATGCCTCAGGCTCAAAGGTCGGGCTCAAGGGTCGGGCTCAAGGGTCGGGCTCAAAACGCCGAGTGTCACTTTTTTAGTTTTCCCTATCGTTTGTATCGTTTCTACTATCTCTCATCTTTCCACCTTTCATTTGATCCTAATTCTTGGGGGAACTCCTATATTTCAGGAACTAAAGTACACTCTACCAACATCACTAACTAGTGTTGTGCAATTATCATATATCTATCATATATCTATTATACCTTACAGTACCCCAAGCCTACCGTACTCCCTAAAAACACTTAATTCAGGGACCCTCTTCTTTTGGTCAAAGACTGGCCGACGCGTCGACTCAACAATCACAGCGAAATCGTATCAATTGAGCGCCGCCAGTAAGGCTGATAAAGTTTGAATTATTATTTATTATTGTACACATTTGAGCCCTCTATTATCAAGAAAAATAAAATCTACAAAACAACAGTACTTCTTTGAATTACAGAGCTCGTAACATTGAACAGTTTTTGTGGTGTTTGAACTAGTGCACTTCGAAAATCGGAGATCAAAATAAGTAGGATGAGGGGGTCCACCCCAGGGTACAAATGGATAGTGACGATTGCGATATTTCCCCAGGCACCGATTTCGAGGCCGAGGATTGGGGTGATGAAGACGAGAAGGGTGGGAATGTAGATGAAGATTGTGGGGAAGGCGGTCTGAAAAAGTTGGAAATGGGTGTTGAGGACGTTTCGCAACTGGTGAGTTGCGAAACGTCCAAACTGCAAAATGACTGGTTGCGAAACGTCATAGTTACAAAATGAACGGTTTTAAAATTTCATGATTTTTAAATGTCTTGGTTTCAAAATAATTGATTGCAGAAGATCTTAGTTGCAGACTGACTGGTTGCGAAACGTTCTAGTTGCAAAATGTCCGGTTTCAAAATGACTGGTGGCGAAAGGGCGCAATTGCGAAATGTCTGGTCTCAGAAGGTCACTGTTTCAAAACTTCCTAGTTGCGAGACGCCCTAGTTGCAAAATGACTAGTTTCGAAATTTCTTGGTTGTGAAATGTCCCGGTTGCGAAATGTCACATTAATGAAATGTCGCGGTTTCGAAACGTCTAGTTACGAAATGACTAGTTGCCAATCGTCCTAATCGCGAAATGACTAGTTTCCAAAAGTTGCGGTGACAAAATGATTAGTTGCGAAACGTCTTGGTTACGAAACGCCGTGGTTACGAAATGTCTAGTTGCTAAGTGTTCTGGTTCCAAAATTACTGGTTGCGAAACGTCCCAATTACAAAACGACCGGTTACAAAAACGTCATTTTTTACCTGCAACACCAATGCCTTGAACAGTTGATTCTGAATCTTCTTGGTTGTTTTCGAAACTTCTCGATGCTTTCTCATGGCAATTACAGTATGACACCCACAGTAGAATACAGTACTAAACGACACGAGCATCACTAAAAAATGCTGAGCCACACCAACAATGCTCCAAGAGTCAACTTCTCGGAATCCATTCTCATAGGTCCACTGAAAAAAAATTTTGAAAAAATTTGGAATTTTTTTCAAAAATTTTTGGTCACTTACAAAAGTATAAGCAACATAGTCAGTGATTCGGACATCTAGATTATAGGAATTTTCAGCCATTTCTCTGAAAATTGGTCAATTTATCTAGAAGTTTTTAAAACTCACCGAAAGCTCTCCTGGGTCCGTTCGTTTCCAGGGAAACAAAAAAACGCAAAAACAGCCCAACTGCCAGCAGTCAGAAAAACACCGAGGCCCCAGTATCGGAAATTTTTGCCTTTGAAATATTTCAATTTTTTTGGTTGGCACACGGCCCAGTAACGGTAGACGAAGTGAACGGCAAATAGGGTGAAACTGGCGGCAAGGCATCCACAGTAGGTGGCTGAAAAACAAGGCTCAAGGCCTCAGGCTCAAGGCCTCAGGCTCAAGGCCTCAGGCTCAAGGCCTCAGGCTCAAGGCCTCAGGCTCAAGGCCTCAGGCTCAAGGCCTCAGGCTCAAGGCCTCAGGCTCAAGGCCTCAGGCTCAAGGCCTCAGGCTCAAGGCCTCAGGCTCAAGGCCTCAGGCTCAAGGCCTCAGGCTCAAGGCCTCAGGCTCAAGGCCTCAGGCTCAAGGCCTCAGGCTCAAGGCCTCAGGCTCAAGGCCTCAGGCTCAAGGCCTCAGGCTCAAGGCCTCAGGCTCAAGGCCTCAGGCTCAAGGATTTAGGCTCAATGGGTTAGACTCTAGGGGTTAGGCTCTAGGGGTTAGGCTCAAGGCCTCAGGCTCAAGGCTCAAGGCTTAAGGCTCAAGGCTCAAGGCTCAAGGCTCAAGGCTCAAGGCTCAAGGCTCAAGGCTCAAGGCTCAAGGCCTCGGGCTCGGAAACTTACAAGAAATCGCCCTTGCTACCGTATGACTGTAGTTATACGGCTTCCTCTGGATTATGAAACAAGTATCGTCATAAATATGGATTAGCTGAAATCTCTTTTCATGTTTTTAGCTTATTTTCCTCACCGGTTTCAAAAAAGTCTCCACAATCGTATAAAACACACTGAACACCGAAAACGCTACCATCAAGTACTTATAGGGGCCGAGGGCCTGAAGCGGAAGAGTGCTCAGGAAAACCAACAGAATGAAATTTATAACGCAACTCAAGCCGGCGCCAGCGCCGGCTGCTTTATGAGTTATGGAGAGCCAAATGGCGTCGGACATATTGGTGGTAAGAATGAGGGTGAGGAAAAAGTCTTGAGTAGGTGCCTTGAGGTGCCCAGGGAATAGGAGGCCTTCTAGAAACTCAACTTCCTGTTATTACGTCTTGCCTGAAGAGTTCGTGTACTGTTTTGTCTCGCTAATCCCATGGGGAGAGTAAAAGAACATAGAACAGAATAATAAAATGAAAAAGTCCACGGAACACATTCGACTGGGAAATTTGGTCGACCTCATTTGACGGCTTGTGGTCGGTCAGCGGCACGGCTGCGGCTGCGGCCCTCCGCGTCGTTCAGGTTAGTGCACTTCGGATCCTGGAAACCTACGGCGGCCGCGCGCCACTGAGCTTTTTATGATCCAAAGAGGGGCCAGGGACGCTGCCGACCGAAATGACGGACTCTATGTTTTGTTGACTCTAGCAAAAGACTATAACTGTGTTTATAATTCAATGTACTTTGTCCAGGGTACCCTTCTTCTCTCCTCAAACCAAACTTTCAATAAATTTGTTGGGTAATGTCTTTTCATTTTCATTTCATTTGTCATTTGTTTTCATTTGTAAGATTGCACAATGACTAATTCGGCGTTGATGTTTCCGTAGAGATCAAACAGTCGCGTCTTTCCCGATTGTGTTCTTTTCCAAACACCGGTCAGGCGGACATAGACCACAAAGCGGATAGAAATCACAGAAAGAGGTGGGTTTTGGCCTATAAAAGAACGAGTGAGCGACTACTTTTTGTTCACATTTTCAATGCCGCCAACAATTTTGGAAGATGGAAATGGACTATTTCATACTCATGTCACTTTGGAAGATGTGAATTTGGCGATTCGGGAACAAATGAAAACGGAAAGTCAACTTTTGCCAGACAGTCCAATGAAGGTTATCGGTGATGGGAATGTAAGTGAAACTTTCTAGATTATTTCAAAGTTTAAATTAGTAAACCTAAACTTCTCATGACTACAGTATCTTTGGTCATTTGCGCAGTTCTAAAGCGTAAAATTACTGTATTTTGAGCCGTGATTTTAGTAATAGAATTACCGTTTTTTGAGCCGTATTTTTAAGGTCTACAATTACCGTATTTTAAACCATATTTTGAGCCGCAGCCGGCCAGTCACACGGTCCTTGAGGGTCGCGACCAGTGTTGAGCGGAATCGCGATTTCAATTTCCGGAAAACGGAATACGGAAAATTATTTTTTTTACGGAAAACGGAATACGGAAAACGGAAAAAAAAATTTCTCACGGAAAACGGAATACGGAAAACGGAAAGGAAAATCTTGAAAGCATGAAAAATTTTTTCCGATTTTTATACTATTTTCGTGAAAAAATTCATCTGAAAACCCCTTATTTTAATAAAAATTTGCTGTGGAAAAAGTTCAGTTGAGCGGAAAAAAATTTCAGTTTCCGGAAAACGGAAAAAGGAAAACGGAAAGAAATTATTTTCACGGAAAACGGAAAGCGGAAAACGGAACGGAAAATTCACGGAAAACGGAAAAAGGAAAACGGAAAACGGAATTCCGCTCAACACTGGTCGCGACCCTTTCAGGCCTGACAGAATGAGCCGTGGCCCCAGGGCTGGGCGTGAGCCGTATCGCTGTATCTCAGACTTTCAAAACACGCTTTTGAAGGAGGTGTTAATGACGCAGAATTTCGTGCTGATTCCAAATATTATAACGAAAACGCTCAAAAATGCCTCCAACACCCCTAAAAATCGCTTCAAAAATAAAGAAGTTGCCTCGGGTGGCCGTGGCCGAACTTCACCGAAGTGGCGCGTGGGCGTGGGAAAGTGGGCGGAGTCAGCCAATGAGCGCTCTCTAACACGCGCGCACAACACGGCAAACGCGTTTGGTGCCTTGCGCGCGCCTCTTCGGCGAAGTTCGGCCACGGCCACCCGAGGCAACTTCTTTATTTTTGAAGCGATTTTTAGGGGTGTTGGAGGCATTTTTGAGCGTTTTCGCTGTGATATTTGGAATCAGCGCGAAATTCTGCATCTTTTAAAGCAATACAAATTTTTGACCGGACACCTCCTTTAAGCCGCGGTTCATAACCGACCCGGGGCCTGGTACTCTATGCAAAGTTCGATGGCTCAGTACTTCTCATGGCTACAGTGGTCATCTGTGTAGTTTTCATGCCTAAAATTACAGTATTTTGAGCCGCGGAACTTTTATGCCTGACGGTAGAGCCGCAGCTTCAGGACTGGTCGTCGGCCCACCACGGCCCACAGCCGACCCAGGGGCCCGCCATGAGCCGACCATTTGACAACTTTAATACCCGTTTTTTCCAGGGCTTCTCTTCGTGCGTCATCCTTATCACATGCAACTGGTCGATCCACGCCGACAACCTTCCCCAAAAAATCGTCCTCAAAATAGTCTCCTTCTTCCATATCAAATCGCTTATCGCAAAAGCGGAAAACAAGGGAATCTTCGATATGAGCGATGAGGATAAAGAGAAAATGGCAGCACATTTCGAGACTTCCATTCAAGCTATACATAATCAGGAAATCGAATTTTATAATGTTCTAAGTCATGGGGACTCTGAAAAGTTATTAGTTCCAAAGATCTACTTCTCTAATAAATTCAATGAGTCCAACAAAACCAAAGGATTCATTGGAATGGAGTATATCGAAGGATCGGAGACTCGTCACACCTTCGAAAACTGCTCCATAGAAGAGCTCCAACCAATTCTGAAAGCCATCGCTTATCTTCAAGCATTGACATTTTCATCATCGGATGAGAATAAAAAGAAGATTGAAAATGGATCAGTTTACAATAAAGCAATGCAGGAGATGATGAGGGAAGAAGGAATGAAAGGAGTTTTTATGCATACAAGAAGACAGAATCCGGAGAGGTTTGGAGCACTTGTGGATAGGGTTGAGGAGCAAGTATCGAAGATTTTGAATTTCGAGAAAGCGTTCAATTTGAATAAGTATGTTGGTAAGTTCAGATGTTTTGATTCTTTAAATTAGGATTACAGTCATTTTTCAAATTTTCTCAAATAATCATCCCAATTCCAGTATTTACGGAAATAACAATATTTTTGCGCAAAAATCGTTTAAAAATCGATTTTCAAGCTTACTTTTTTTCTAACCTATTTCAATGAAAGTAAAAATTTTTCGCTGATTTGAACGCACCTAATATCGCTGCTCAAAACGTATTTTTAAGCGAGTTATGAGCGTTTGAAGTTCCGGTGAAAGATATGCAGAGAAAGCAGACGCCCTCGCTGTCGTAGAGACGCAGAGAAACGAGACAGTGTCTGCGTCTCTCAAGAAAACTTTAAGACACGTTCTCTGAGAAACTCGAGGACACAGTTGTACAGAAAAAAGTCAAACTGATTTTCGTTAGTTGGTACCAGACGGGCTACGCCCCTCTGGGGCCCTTCGGGCAACGTGAAATTTTTAGAAATGAAAATTTTGAAATTTTGAAAAATAATACCGTGAACTCGCCACTCTCTCCCCTTCGATAAGAAAAACTACTGAATGGTCCCAAAAATGGGGTTTTTGCGCTCTTGTGACCTCCTTTCTACTTGAATCGAAAAACAAAATAGACGGGCATCATTAGAGCTCAACTTCTGATAACCTGCCAAAATTTGAAAAAAATCGGTCCAGTGGGAACTGAGCTATGGCGGGATACCTACGCAGTACAGACACACACACACACAGAACTTTGCGTTTGTTAATAGTAAAGATATGGTATGGTAGGTACCTCAGCTCTTCTGAAAATTTTGCCCCACATTCCATCAGGCTCCGCCCCCTTTTGGCTCTAATATAGGTATGGTCGGCTCAAAAAATCAAAATTTTTCTTGAATGTTTTTTCGATCTGATTTTTGCGGGAACGTGGAGAGCGCTCAATTTCAAGCATTTTTTGTGTTCAGAAAAAACTTCTAGGTCATCTGCTTCGAGGAGTAATTTTGACATTTCACAGAAAAAGTCGAATTTCTCACTGTTTTTTGCTCGTCGTGTGAAAAATTATCACGACGCACGTCGAGATTATTGCAGATTCGGATTCCTCACAAAATTCTACTCCAGAAAAATAGGATTTAACAAAAATTTGAGATAGACCCTTTTTTGATACGGTCGAAAATAGGTGATTTTTTATGAACTTTTCATGTACCCCTATACATGGCCATTTTTTGATTTCTGACCAAAAGTGAGAAAAGTTTATATTGTTTTGCCATTTTATTGTAAACTGGAATTCTTGCAATCTGTCGAAGTTTTGAGCCCTAATTTTGCTGTTCGGTCTCAAAACATGATTTCCTAATTTTTCAGTAGTACCCAACTTTGACGAGCCAGCACTTCAGTGTGAAGGGTCCAATCAAAATGAGAATAATTGGGAATTGATGAACACATAGTGAACTGTCAAATACTGCTTTGAGTTTTTCAGTTTCCTACTTTTTGTCAAAACTTCTCAAAATTTTATCTTCAGTTTATTTTCCAGAATGAAGCATACGTTTCCGATACTTCTCTACCTCATATAATCTAAGATTTTCATAACTTTTTATACATTGTTAGAAAGATTTATCAATTTCCAATTATTCTCATTTTGATTGGACCCTTCACACTGAAGTGCTGGCTCGTCAAAGTTGGGTACTACTGAAAAATTAGGAAATCATGTTTTGAGACCGAACAGCAAAATTAGAGCTCAAAACTTCGACAGATTGCAAGAATTCCAGTTTACAATAAAATGGCAAAACAATATAAACTTTTCTCACTTTTGGTCAGAAATCAAAAAATGGCCATGTATAGGGGTACATGAAAAGTTCATAAAAATCACCTATTTTCGACCGTATCAAAAAAGGGTCTATCTCAAATTTTTGTTAAATCCTATTTTTCTGGAGTAGAATTTTGTGAGGAATCCGAATCTGCAATAATCTCGACGTGCGTCGTGATAATTTTTCACACGACGAGCAAAAAACAGTGAGAAATTCGACTTTTTCTGTGAAATGTCAAAATTACTCCTTGAAGCAGATGACCTAGAAGTTTTTTCTGAACACAAAAAATGCTTGAAATTGAGCGCTCTCCACGTTCCCGCAAAAATCAGATCGAAAAAACATTCAAGAAAAATTTTGATTTTTTGAGCCGACCATACCTATATTAGAGCCAAAAGGGGGCGGAGCCTGATGGAATGTGGGGCAAAATTTTCAGAAGAGCTGAGGTACCTACCATACCATATACCAACTAACGAAAATCAGTTTGACTTTTTTCTGTACAACTGGACAGTTGGAGTACACTCGAACACCACAGAGAATGTGTCTTAAACGCTCATAACTCGCTTCGAAATGCGTTTTGAGCAGCGATACTAGGTGCGTTCGAATCAGCGAAAAATTCTACATTCAATGAAATAGGTTAGAAAAAATGTAAGTTGGCTTTTTGAAAATCGATTTTCTCGAGTTTTAACGATTTTTGTGCCAAAATATAGTTATTTTCGTAAAAAATGGAATTGGGGCAATCATCTGAGAAAAAATGACTGTAATCCTACTTTAAAGTCGAATATTCATTCAGGAATAACTCGAGACGTCTTCGTTCATGGCGACCTATGGGTCGCCAATATTCTATGGACCACTGGAACAAATGGTTCGATTTATGCGAGTAAAATCTTGGACTATCAGGTACCCCTATTCAAAGTTTCACACTCAACAAAAATTCTCTTTAGCTTTCTCACATGGGAAATCCTGCCGAGGACTTGGTTCGGTGCCTTTCCTCGATACTATCCGGAGCGGTGCGCCGGGAAAATGAGCAAAAGATTTTGGAGCAATTTTATGGGTACTTCGTGGAGGCAATGGGTGATAAAGAGATACCGTATACATTTGAGCAGGTGAGAAGACTTACTCCGAAAATTGTGCCTGAGCCTGAGCCTCCTGCCCCATGAGCCTCCTGAGCCTCCAGAGCATTCTGAGCCTCCCGAGCCTCCTGAGCCTCCAGTGCGTTCTGAGCCTTCTGAGCCTTCCGAGCCCTTCGGAGCCTCCCGATCCCCCTGAGCCTCCTGAGCCTTCTGAGCCTCCAGTGCATTCTGAGCCTTCTTAGCCTTCTGAGCCTTCCGAGCCCTTCGGAGCCTCCTGAGCCTCTAGTGCATTCTGAGCCTTCGGAGCCTCCTGAGTCTCCTGAGCCACCAGTGCATTCTGAGCCTTCTGAGCCTCCCGAGCCTTTTGAGCCTTCTGAGCCTCCAGAGCCTTCGGAGCCTCCTGAGCCTTCTGAGCCTCCGGAGCCTCCTGAGCCTCCAGCGCCTCTTGAGCCTCCGGAGCCTTCTGAGCCTCCTAAGCCTCCCGAGCCGTTCCAAGTTTTATATTTTCAGCTAAAACAATCATATCGAATGTTCTTCCCAATGGGAGGCCTTGCACTTCTTCCCTTATTCGGACCAGCTGTGGACATGAAATTAAAATGTGTGGATGAAGAAATGGCCGAAATGTATCGTGAAGTTGTGGCCGAGAAAATTGAATGCTTATTAAATGATGTGGATAAATTCTATTTGGAAACTGTTTGATTTTTACTTTTTCGGTTTCAAATTGAGCACAATAAAGTAATTTAATATTATTCGAAAAGTGAAACTATCCCAATTTTGGCAGAAATTGCTCATCATATATTATGCCAGTCTCAGTCAATGTCAGTCCTGGCCGAATTTTCCGGATTTTTTGGCTGCGATATCTCGGCACGAAAATGCTACAGTAATATATTAAAATTTAAAGGAACATTCCCTGATCTTCAGGTCGATTTTTTAATATTTCATGTTTTTCGAACGATTTTCAACAAATTTCGGTCCGAAATGTTATTTTTTGCTTTGAAAATTAAAAAATTAACCTAAAAATCAGGGAATGTTCCTTTAAATTTTAATATATTACTGTAGCATTTTCGTGCCCAGATATCGCAGCCAAAAAATCAGGAAAATTCGGCCAGGACTGACATTGACTGAGACTGGTGTAATATGCTTCTCGTAGCGAATAACTGTGCATTTCTGATTACTGTCGAAGTTATTCAGGACTCATTTTAAATAATTGCATGCGCCTTTAATTCGGTCTGACAACAGACGACGAAAATTAAATGAAAGTTTGACAATTGTTGTGGGCGGAGCCTAAAAAGTTGTTTACAAATAAAATTTGTAAAATTATTTTTCTTGCGATTCATACCAAAAACAATTTCGAAAAAACCTCTCTTTTCAATTTTTTTTTGCATTGGAACATCAATTTTCAACCTTTCAGATATTGCTCATATTTTTTCAAAAAATTAATTTTTTTAATTTTCGAAATCTCAATCTTCAATTTTTGTCAATTTTCAGCACTTTTTTCCATGCGAAACATCTCTGAAATCATCCGAAACAAAATTCGAAAATATTGCTCATGCTTTGATTACTGTACGCAAAAGTGTTTGCGGACTCTGAAAAAAGCGAAACAAAAACTGTTTTCCGCCCAAATTTTGCCTCAAAACATGTTTTATCGCGTTTTTCGAGTGAAATTTGTTTCGAAAATCTGTTTTATAGCATTTTTTCGTCTAAAATTTGTTTCCAAAACATTTTTTGTTCTCAATTTTAAATTTTCAGTATTAACACACACTTCATTACCTTCCGTAACACACTGCAGAATGGTCCGAGGCGTAATTGTGGAGAAGAATCGACAAGGAACATTTGTTTATATTCAAAATGGTAAGGTTTTGAAAATAATGTTAAAAAATTTTTTTTTAATATCAAAAAAAAATTTTTTTTAAGTAGGATTACAGTCATTTTTTTTATTTTCTCGATAATCGTCCCAATTCCATTATTTACGAAAATAACAATATTTTTGCACAAAAATCGTTAAAACTCGAGAGAATCGATTTTCAAAACGCCAACTTACATTTTTTCTAACCTATTTCATTGAATGTATAATTTTTCGCTGATTCGAATCAGTGTGTTGTCTCAAAAAAAAATTTCTCGAAAAATTTTTCGAAAAAAATCTTCCAAAATTTCTCGAAAATTTTTCGAAAAATTTCTCGAAAAATTTTCGAGAAATCGTCAATTTTAAAAATTTCGGCTTTTTTGGAATTTTTATATATTATGCCAGTCTCCGTCAATGTCAGTCCTGGTCGAATTTCCCCGATTTTTTGGCTGCGATATCTCGTCACGAAAAAGCTACAGTAATCTGTTAAAATTTAAAGGAACATATCCTGATTTTCAAGTCAGTTTTTTGATTTGTCATGTTTTTCGAACGATTTTCAATGAATTTTGAAGCGAAATGATATTTTTTGCTCCGAAAGTTACATTTCACTCCGAAATTTGTTGAAAAAACATGACAAATTAAAAAATTGGCCTGAAAATCAGGGTATGTTCCTTTAAATTTTAATAGATTACTGTAGCAATTTCGTGCCGAGATATCGCGGCCGAAAAATCCGGAAAACTCGGCCAGGACTGACATTGACGGAGACTGCCATAATATCAATCGACGCAGAATTTGACGACAAAAACGATGATTATAATATTAAAGCACAAAAGCGACTGGTTCTCTAGAAAATCGGGTCTGATTTTGCGCAAGTTCATTTCGATGAAACATTTTCAAGTCAAATATCGAATTGTTTTTAGAAATTATACCCACAATACATATATTTTTGTTTTTGTACATAAAAATTATATATTTATAGAAAAATTTCAAAAAATTCCTATATTTTTCGAAAATTTTTCGAGAAATATAATATGCAAATCACTGCTCAAAAATTCGTTTATAAATCGACACAACACTACGGTTTAAAGTAGGATTACAGTTTTTATTTTCTCAAATGATTGTCCCAATCCCAGTATTTACGAAAATAACAATATTTTTGCACAAAAATCGTTAAAACTCGAGAAAATCGTATTTCAAAACGCCAACTTACATTTTTTCTAACCTATTTCACTGAATGCAGAATTTTTCGCTGATTCGAACGCACCTAATATCGCTGCTCAAAACGCAATAGAAACATTTTTATGAACAAATTTTCAATTGTCGCGCTGACCGCTGCCGACGTATGAGCCGGCAGCGGCGAGCGCGACAGCAGATTCAAGTCGGCAGCGGGCGGCGCGACAAAGTGCAAGTTGTTCATGAAAATGTTTCTATTGCGATTTGAGCAGCGATATTAGGTGCATTCGAATCAGCGAAAAAATTCTACATTCATTGAAATAGGTTAGAAAAAAATTAGGCTTGAAAATCGATTTTTATCGATTTTTGTGCAAAAATATTGTTATTTTCGTAAACACTGGAACTCGGACGATCATTTGAGAACAAAAAAAGACTGTTATTCTACTTAGAAATTGTTTTTTTTACTAAAAATTTTTTAAAAAAGTACTTTTAAAAATGTTTTTCCAGGCACTGTCCACCAAATTGAACCATCGGCACATGTTATTCGAGTTGCTGAATGGATCGACGTCTCTCCAAAGGAAAATTCTGAAGCAAAAAGAGTGAAATATATTAGGACAATCAAATCATCTGAATTCGAAAATCTGAAAATCCCACTAACCCTACTCGTCAGCGGCGCTTCTCAAATTATCAGCAGTTTCATTGTAATTTCAAAAGACACAGAAATCGTCCAGCTTTCAATCCTAAATCTCGGAATCGGGAAAGCCAAGCTGACCTCCTTCCCAAGCATCAAAATCAACGATACAATTAAGTTGGGGATTTTCAAGTTCAATCGGGATCCGGGGCGTTCGGAGAAGCTGGAAGACGATAAATGGGAGCTCGTGGAGATTTTGAAAACCGAAGTAACGATGAAAGAGAAAAAGAAGATGGCTGAGGTTGCGAGTCTTCAGTTGCCGGAGAAATCCCGGATTCCTGAGCCTACCAAAAAGCCAAGACCGTTTCGATTCGGTCGGCAGATAGTTGAGCCGGAGCTCAAAACATCTACAATTGAAATTCCAATAATTGCGGATTCGAGCAATACCCCAACGATCAACGACTTCCAGAAATCGAAGGATTCTGAAATGTCTTCAAAACCAATTGTGAAGAAACGAAGAGTCTTCGGAGTCCAGAATACGAAATTCCAAGTGTCAGCAATTTCGAAAGAGCTCCAAACTGCACCCATAAACGCTCCATTGGATATCGAGCCGACGAGTCAAAATGAGCAAATAGAAAAGAAGGAAATCTCAAGCCAGGAAAACTGTAAGTCCAATAGTCTTGGTCGGAAAAAAAAACTTTCTCGGAAAACGAGTTCTCGAAATTCCGAATATCTAAAAATTCGAGACATTTCGAAAGAAAGACATTTCGAAAGCGAGACATTTCGAAAGCGAGACATTTCGAAAGCGAGACATTTCGAAAGCGAGACATTTCGAAAGCGGACATTTCAAAAGTGTGAAATCGCATTTTTACCCAATTTTTGAAACTTTTCTTTTTTTTTAGCAAATGTATGCGAAAAGTTTAAAAAATTGAGCAAAAAAAAAACGAAATTTCACACTTTCGAAATGTCCACTTTCGAGATGTCTCACTTTCGAAATGTCCGTTTTCGAAATGTCTGCTTTCGAGATGTCCCGGAGCCGTTTTTCCGATTCCGACCAAGCATGAAGTCCATCGATTTTCTCCATTATTCGAACATGCAATATTTCAGATTCACCCAGACAGCGATATCAGAATGTGAGACCTAAACTCGATGAGCCACGTGGTACTGGTAAAATAACTACAGACGACCTCTTCTACAACAGGAAAGAAAACGAACGGAAATCGCGCTCAAGTAATCCATTTCCGAGACCACAACTCGCCCAGAAATCGAAGGATCCTGAAAAGCAGAGAGTGACTACTACGTCTTCTGATGTGAAGAAACGAGGAGCCTTCGGAATACAGATTCCCGAATTTCAAGCGTCAAAAATTTCAAAAGAGCAACCTAGCCAAAATCCTCCGTTGAAAACCGAGTCCAAGGAAAGAAATTTTGGTCGAAACACTTGTGAGTCCATCATTTTCTCCCCACGGCACCCTGATCGACGAATGAGTCAACGCGGTAGTTGACGCCCGATTTGTAGCTTTTCCTTGCGCATAAAATATTTTTTTTGTAAACTACAGTATGCCCAGAAAAATTTACAACGGGGTATCGGCGTTTTTAAGGATAACAGCTTTTTAGAATCACTTTTCAAAAAACGATTTCCCAACTTTTTTAAGTTGAAAAAATATCTATTCAAAAAGTATAAAATCATAAATTTTTTTGGATGTGAAATTTTTCTGCAAACATTTGCTATGCACTTTTGACCGTAAAAAACTAGCCAAAATGTTGGGCGACAAGGTTGAAGTTTTCACCCAAAATTTTACGCAAAAATGCACAGATTTTTTCCCGTAGTGATCGCGGACCTACAGTGGCGCGAATTCAAACCGATTCAAGCGCCAGGGTGCCGTGCTCCCATATTTGAAAAATTAATTCCTGAAATCTTTCCGATTTTTTTCTTCGCTTTCAACCAATTTTCCTAACTTTTTTTTTTCGTATTTTTCGAGCAAACTTAACGGAAAGGAACATTTTCGTGCAATTTTTCCGATTTTGCACTCTGAAATTTTGGAAATAGTTTTGAATAGAGAAAAAATGTTGCGAAAATATCCTTTTAGTCCTTGCTGAATTTTCCCGAATTTTTGGCTGCGATATCTCGGCACGAAAATGCTACAGTAATATATTAAAATTTAAAGGAACATAACCCGATTTTTTAATTTTTCATGTTTTTCGAACGATTTTCAGCAAATTTCAGAGTGAATTGTAATTTTCGGAGCTAAAAATAACATCTCGCTCCGCAATTTGTTGAAAATCGTTCGAAAAACATGAAAAATTAAAAAAATTGACACGAAAATCAGGGTATGTTCCTTTAAATTTTATTATATTACTGTAGCATTTCCGTGCCGAGATATCGCAGCCAAAAAAACGAAAAATTCAGCCAGGACTGACATTGAGTGAGAATGGGGCTCCGGGACATCTCGACAGCGGACATTTCGAAAGCGAGACATTTCGAAAGGAAGACATTTCGAAAGTGGACATTTCGAAAGCGGACATTTCGAAAGCGGACATTTCGAAAGTGTGAAATTGCGTTTTTTGCTCAATTTTTTGAACTTTTCGTATACATTTGCTCAAAAAATATATGAAAAGTTTCAAAAGTTGGGCAAAAACGCGATTTCACACTTTCGAAATGTCTTACTTTCGAAATGTCTCGCTTTGGAAATGTTCGCTTTCGAGATGTCCCGGAGCCGAGAATGACATAATTCTTGAAAATCGCAAAAAGTCAAGAAAATTGATTGAAATCGGAGAAACAATCGAAACAATTTTGGGAAAGATTGTCGAATTTAACACTTTTTTCGAAGTTAGTCTAACAAAAGTTGTAAATTATTTTCGAAAATCGATAATTTTGACAATAAATTCAAAAAATTTTTGTTTTGATTTACGGCGGTTACTGTATATGTTTTCGTGGCTGCTTCATAAGTTCGGCCAGCTGCAAAAGATTTGTGCATACTGTAATAATTTCTATGTTTCAGATTCGTCCGTTCACGCCGTGAAACCAGTGCTACCTGAATACGTGGAGTCCCCCCTCCTGGATTTACTTGCTGCACCCTCGAAGAGAACAGATTTGGGAAGGGGAAGAAATTTTGGAGCTCAGAATCCGGGATGCCAAGTGTCAAAAGTTTCAAAAGGGCAACCTAGCCAAAAGCCATCGTTGAGAATCGAACCGAAGGAAACTCCAATACGTTTTGACAATTTTTCGAATTTTGAAAATTTTCGCTCAAAAAATTGTGAGTCCACCATATCTTCTGTTGTTTGAAATTCAATATCTGTATTTTCAGATTCCTTTGCCGAAACTTCAAGAAGAGACAACAAAATTGACTTTCGCTCTATGAGGAAACCAGTGCTGGACCACAATACGTTGGAAATCGAGCCAAAGGACAATTCTTCGAAGCCGCCAGAGCAGTCGGCTAATTTGGAATATTATGACCAAAAGAATTGTGAGTTCATAATTTTCTCCCTTATTTGAAATTTCAATTTCTATGTTTCAGATCCACCATATTGTGCCGACCAAAAGGAATCCCAGAAAGTGGCTCCGATCGAGTCCACGATGACGCCTGAAGCCCGTGACTACGATGCAGAAGATTCGAACGAGGATTCACTTCTGCACGACGATACTTCCTCGAGTGCCCACGAATCCATCACTCCGTCTCCACGGGAATCTTCAGAGCCTTCGAGATTCGGTTTCGCAACTCAACGAGCTCTGCCACCCCCGTCTATTGTAATCCCTCCTCCACCACCGCCGTCCATCGAATCATCGGCTCCTTACACACCCCCACCGACCCCAGTAACCCCGTTAAACACCACCCATATCGGTGTACGCGTTCGCAACGTTCACGCCCCCACTGAAATCTTACCCACCGTACCCAAGCGCCACACGAGCCGGAGAAGAATCTCCTCGAAGGCTCGAAAAATTCGTTTTACCTAGTTTTTCCTTGTTGATTTTGATTATCAATTTTTATCGCTTTTCATTGCTTCACAATAAAATTGTATCATATTTGTACGTATTCATTGAATATTCCAAGGAAATTGAGAGGTCTCGCTTTTCTACCGTACCTTTCCATAAGTCGCTCGAAGTCCGCGTCGCTTTGACTTTTTCAAAAATAAAGCTCAAACTGAAATGAAAACCATGCGATGAGAAAATGAATGAAGAATTTGAACGCGTACCGGAAGACGGTTATTACACTGAAAAATGAGGAAATTGCGATAAAATGAACGAAAAAAAAACATTGAAAGTAGGATTACACTCTTTTTTTTCTCAAATGAGCCTCCCAATTCCATTATTTGCGAAAATAATAATATTTTTGCATAAAAATCGGTGAATCTCGAGAAAATCGATTTTCAAAACTGCAACTTACATTTTTTCTAACATATTTCAATAAATGTAGAATTTTTCGCTGATTCGAACGCACCTAATATCGCTGCTCAAAACGCAATAGAAACATTTTTATGAACGAATTTTCAATTGTCGCGCCGACCGCTGCCGACTAAAATCTGCTGTCGCGCTCGCCGCTGAATGCTCATACGTATTCAGCGGGCGGCGCGACAATTGAAAATTTTTAAATAAAAATTTTTCTAGAGCGTTTTGAGCAGTGATATTAGGTGCATTCAAATCAGCGAAAAATTCTGCATTCATTGAATTGGGTTAGAAAAAATGTAAGTTGGCGTTTTGAAAATCGATTTTCTCGAGTTTTAACGATTTTTGTGCAAAAATATTGTTATTTTCGTAAATACTGGAATTGGGACGATCATTTGAGAAAATAAAAAAAAATGACTGTAATCCTACTTTAAGTCAGACTTTCATTGTCTCAAATTGCATTTTTACAGCAGGAATCTCGACGCAGGAGCCCATGAAAAGCTGAGAGTTTAGAAAATAACTATCCTAACGTATCACCATTGTCGTAAGAAATTTCAAATGCAAAAAGTTGTGTGAGTATGTAAAACCATTATCGCTATCATTTTGAATTTCTTCTCTTTATTAATGAATAATGACGGTCTCAGTTAGCTTCTTGAACTGATGGAACATCGATCGGGAGCTCGATCGGGAGCTCAGGGACCTCTGGGATCTCTGGCATCGGTGGAACGTCGACTGGCAGATCGATTGGGAGTTCTGGCACCTTTGGGATTTCGACTGGTGGCACTGGCAGATTTGGAAGTGAAAGTTTGTCGGTGATTTCATTGATGACGTCTTGAATTTGACCAAGTAAAGCGGAAATATCCTAAAAGTAGTTTTGTATAAACAATAAGCCTTTATAATTTTATTGAACTCACAAGTGGCTTTGGCAAACCCTTGGCAGCACCCTTGACCTGTTCAACCACACCTTCGATTTGAGCTGGAAGAGCAGTTCCAGCAGCGAACAAGGCGACGAGAAGAAGAATGTTTAATTTGGAGAACATTTTGAAAGCGTACAACTGTTTTTAGGAGTTGTAGGAAATTTCAAAAGTGGATGGTTTTTGGGATTTGAGGGTGGGTTTTTATATGATTTTGAAGTGTTGTGATTCTTGGTTATACTCTGAAAACATGGCACTAACAATCTATTCATCAGATAGATTCTACATCCGTTACTATTGATTCTATTGTGTTTCAGGCAGTAATATTTTGAGAGACGGATTCACTTCTTTTCTGTTCGGAAGCATCAAAGAATATTCAGCCAAAAAATATAGCGGAATTTAAAAACGTTGCACAAACATTCCATTTCGATGAGCATACTGTTATTGCTATACTTCTCTGCTGAAATTTCTTTGTTGCTTCCGAATAGTGAGGAAGTAAATCTATCTCTCAAAATATTGTTGTCTGAAATACAATGAAATGAATAGAGTGGGAGGTAGAAATTATTCAATGAATAGATTGTTTGTGTCATGTTTTCACAGTGACACCAAATATCACCATGCTTTGGAATCATATAAATATGGGCCCTCGAATCCTGAAAAACCATCCAATTTTGAAACTTTCTACAACCCCTAAAAACAGTTGTACGATTTCAAAATGTTTTCCACATTGAATATTCTCCTTCTCGTCGCCTTGTTCGCTGCGGGCACTGCTCTTCCAGCTCCAATTGCTGATGTTGTTGGACAGGTTGAGGGTACTGCCAAAGGTTTGCCAGAGCCAATTGTGAGTTCAATAAAAGTATATAGACTTGATAAATATTCATAAACTATTTCAGGGTTCCCTGCTCTCCAAACTCCTAGCTACATTGAAAGAAATTTCCAAGACAACCGACAAACTTTCACTTCCAAATCTGCCAGTGCCACCAATCGACATTCCAACTCTGCCAGAACTCCCAATCGATTTGCCAGTCGAAGTTCCACCGATGCCAGAGATCCCAGAGATTCCTGAGATCCCAATCGAGATCCCGATCGACGTTCCATCAGTTCAAGAAGCTACCTGAGACCGTCACTTTTCACTAATAAATAATCGAACATTCAATCTTTGAATAATCACAAATTGACAATCAACTTACCGATGATGATTGGTTCTAGCTGAAATTTAGAGAGAATTACCTCCGAAATTCTTCTATGGAGCAACTCGAAAGCTGAACTTCTTCCTGTCAATTAACTGGCTTCCGAACAAAAAGGAATTGAATCCATCTCTCAAAATATTTTTGTCTGAAATACAATAAAATGAATAGTATCGGATATGGGAACTATCCGATGAATAGATTGTTTGTGCCATGTTTTGAAAATGTGACCAAAAAAAATGTGACCATACTTTTAAATAATATAAAAACCCACCGTCGAATCCTAAAAAATGCATCCCCTTTTGAAATTTCCTACAACTCCTAAAAATAGTCGTACACTTTGTGCCATATGTGAGCTCACCAAAACTTTGTGGTTATTTGTACTAAACACCTACAATTTTAGGTTGTCAAGTCTTCACTTCATAATCTTACTGATCTGATTAAGGGTGCTGTCCAAGACTATGAACCAATTGGTGAATTCTCTGGTGTCGAGTTGCAACTTTTGGTCGGAAGTTGACGGGGGTTCGGCTTTAGGTCGGACCTTGGTCAGCTTTTGGTCAGACGTTGACCGTTCGGCGGCTTTAGCGCACACGTTTGTCAGTTTTTGGTCGGAAGTTGCAACTTCGGACCCGTTCAAATTTGAAGTTTGTCGGACCTTGGTCGGCTTTAGTAGCCGTCTTGTCCGGAATCCGACCAACTTCCGACCTGAAGTTGCCGGCGGCACCCGAGTTGCTAGAATCCATCAAAGATGCCCTCAACAATCTTCCACACTTAAGCGAGCCATTATCACCTGTCGAAATCCCAGAGCTGCCAGAACTCCCAGGTGTCTCACAACTTTCGTTTGATTTGACAACGGAGGTTCCAGAGAGCATTGGCGAGGAAGTCCTTGGTCACTTAAAAATTATAATACAAAGTTATGAATAATCGAGCATTCCAATCTTCCAATAATGTCAAATTGACCAACAATGTGTAGGGATCTAGATTCAGATTCTAAATGGCTATCGACACCTTCTAGAAGCTTTTAGAAGCTTCTAAAGCTTTCAAAAGCCTACAGTATCCCTTAGACTACCGACTATCCCGCAACTCTGTCCGTGAGCACAAACTATACCAAAGATTTCATAACCCTTCACTGTATAAATATAAAAATAATATTACTGATAAGTGTCCACCTCCTCCACCAAACCACCAGACCCCCCAAAAAACAGCCGACTCATCTATGAACGTTCAAAATTCCACACGCACATGATTTTTTGAGCAACGTCGCCTTACTTTCCTTCAAGGCTCCAAATCGATTTACGTCAATGATTTCCGACGTTTGACGTACACAAGGCAAAAGTGCAGTCTTCCCGTTATCAGTTTGATTGTGTTTATAAGCCTTTCCCCCAAACTATTTTCATTCTTTTTACACTTTTTAATTGCTTCCAACTTTTTTTTTCTTCAGAACTTCAAAATTACGAAAAAAATGTTGAGCCGAAGAACATTGGTGGTGCTTGCCGTTTGTGCACTCCTTTTTGTGGGCTCCATTGACTGTAAGAAGCCAGCCAAGGGAGAGAAGAAGGGTGGAAAGTGAGTTATAATCAAAATCGATAGCCAATTTTTAAAACTTCTTTTCAAGGTTTTAATTTTTGTTTTACCTACGGCGTAAGAAGAAGCAGAAAAGCTCAAAAGCGTAAACGCGTTAGAGCTGTAAGAGAATAAAAACGCAAGAGCGTATAAGCGTGAGCTGAAGGGCATAAGAGTGTGAGCCTAAACCCAAGCGACCGTAAGCCCAAGTGTATGAGCGTGAGAGCGTAAGAACCGAAGCGTAAGCTTAACCGTAAGAGCGTAAGAACGTAAGAGCGTACACGTTAGAGCGTAAGAGCGCAAGCCTATCCGTAAGCCTAAGCGTAAGCCTAAGCGTAAGCCTAAGCGTAAGCCTAAGCGTAAGCCTAAGCGTAGGCCTAAGCGTAAGCGTAAGCCTAACCGTAAGCCTAACTGTAAGTCTAAGCGTAAGCCTAACCGTAAGCCTTAGCGTAAGCCTAAGCGTAAGCCTAACCGTAAGCCTTAGCGTAAGCCTAAGCGTAAGCCTAACTAGTAAGCCTAAATGCCGTAATTTGGGATCTGTGAAGTTTCGCAACCAAGACATCTTGCAACCATGTCATTTCACAATTTTTAAATATCGAGTTTTGATCAATTTTTCTTGTAAGATTCTTGACTGTTCTGGCTTTTAGACGTCTTTAGGCTTTTAGTTTTATTATGGAACTCAGGGTTGCGAAATGTCATAGTTGCGAAATGACCGATTGCGAAATGTCCAAAAGACCAAAATTGTCACAGTTGCAAAATTACCAGTTGCAAAACGTCCCAAAGGCAAACAACGTTTTTTTTTTCAATAAAAACTATACAATAGCTTTCCAGAGCCGAGAAAGCCGAGAAAATCGAAAAAGTGAAGAAGGTGAAGGCCGAGAAGATCGTAGTCGTCGATGAGCCAGAAGTCGAGCACCACGAAACCGCGTCAGAAGCCGCTCACCATCAACAAATCCACGAAGAAGAGGAAGCCGATGAAGTCATTGTTCAACCACAAACCGTCCAAAAGCACAGAGTGTCGCCACCAAAGTCTTTGAAGGTGAGGCACAACAAATCTAATTTTTTTCATCTAAGTTTTTTTAGGTCGCTAGCGCCTATGAAACCTGCAAATTGGAGTGCAGAAAGCAAAGAGACGCCGTTCATGCCGCTGATGTGAGTTTAGAAGATCCAATTCTAGAATCCCAAAATTTTCGATTTCAGTACGTCGAGCAACTCCGCCAGGAGCTCGCCACCGCCGAAGCGGCCCTTGAAGCCGAAAACGCTCAAGTCGAGGCGCAACACGCTCCAGTCGAGGCCCATCACACTCAACAATAGATATTGACACTTTTTTTGTAAATTTTCTTCTTCATTTTCTCTCTCCCAAGAGAAACTAAAACTATTGAGAACTCTTATCAATTGAAAAATCACGTTTTTATCAGTCGAGCAAACACAATAAAACAATTTTTTTTTCAATGTTTGTTCACAATAATAGAAATTTCAGACATCAATTATGAGAGCTGCTGATTTGGTCGATGGGTTGAGTGGAGTAGGTGACGCGGGTGGCTGGAATTTTCAATGGTCGATTCAGCGTTAAGGCGTAGTGAGCCAAGACATTAGCACAGTGATCCTAAGGCTAAGTCTAAGCGTAAGCCTAAGCGTAAGCCTAAGCCTAAGCCTGTAAGCCTAAGCCTGTTGGCCTAAGCCTGTAAGCCTAAGCCTGTAAGCCTAAGCCTGTAAGCCTAAGCCTGTAAGACTAAGCGTAAGCCTAAGCGTAAGCCTAAGCCTGTAAGACTAAGCGTAAGCCTAAGCGTAAGCCTAAGAATAAGCCTAAGCCTAAGCCTAAGCCTACGCGTAAGCCTAAGCTTAAGCCTAAGCCTGTAAGCCAAAGCCTGTAAGCCTTAGCCTGTAAGCCTAAGTGCGATACCCATATCTGAGCGGCCATAGGTTCGAGGCCAACTGAGCAAGGCCGTCAGATTTTGCGGCCATTGTGGGCCACCTCACGGCTCACGACGGCGCCGCGGCCCCAGGGCCGGCCGTGGCCCGGCAGTTTGAAAGTTTTGCCTTTTTTGACAGTCAAAAAACAAACTCACTTCTCGCTCTCCCAATCGGATTCTTCATCAGCATGTTTCTGAACTCTCGATTCAACAGAATCAAAACCAATGGGTCAATAGTGTGCACCAGACTCCATGCTACAGTAGTACACAGGAATATCATAACCGGTTGGGTTTGCATTCCAGAAATGATGAAAAAGAAAACAAGTTCGGTGACGAAGACGAGTCCTTGGATGAGACACTGTTTGACGAAGGTGATCTCGCGTTCGCGCTTCTTTTGGGTTTGGGCACAGTTGGCCGACATGAGGCGCTGAAAAAAAAGGACATTTTCTATAGGCACGGCTCGACCCGGGCCGCCGTGTGGTGCCTTGGCTCAAAATTATTAGTCCAGGAATATTTTATCCTAAAAGTCTAAGCCGACTGGACCGGGCCGGGCCGCGCCGATAGACATTTCTTTATAGACTCGGCCCGCTGTATGAATGGACTAAAATGTGCCTTGGCTCAAAAGTGGAAGTTCAGGATTGTGATCCTGAAAGACTAGGCCGACCATGCCGGGCCCTCTATCGGCCCAGCCCAGGCCCACTATCTATTTGCCGATAGCTTCATTCCCAGTGTGCCTCAAAGTTCACTTTGATCTCTTCTGTTCTTCTTTTTTTTTCAACGAAGATCTTTCAGTTCATTCTGACCAAAAGTTGATGTCTGTATGCATATCAAAACTCTTTCCAGACAAAATCCAAATTCTGACTTTTTGTATCTGAACTTTTCGGTCAAGCCCACTAACCATTCCCGGCGCGGTCACTTTGATCATGATAATAGTCATCACATCAACGATCGCAATCAACGCGACGACTCCGAAATCCTTGCAAAAATCGATGTAGAATCGGATGACGTCACAGTCGGCAGAAGTGTTCACGCCAAAGTACCAACCAAAGTCGACGTAGGGGAGAAGGCAGTTGTCTGAGAATGTTTTATTGGTATCTTTTTTCTTATTATGAGCCGCCGGAAAATGTGACCGGAACTCCAGACTCACTTGCTAGATGCATATAGAGCGATGTGAAGCATGGGATGGCGTAGGCGAGGCCAATTAGGATGCGGGTGTTTCGTTCGCTGAAAATAAGACAAGGTCATTTTCAGATACTTACTAGCCGCGGCCCGCCGCGACCGGCCGTGAAACTCACTTGAAAATACGATTATATTCAATTGGGAACGAGATGGCACACAAACGATTGATGGCGATGAACAAATGGGAAAAAATGCACACGTCATAGCAGAAGAGAAGGATTAGTCCGGCGTGGGCCGAAGCGATTTTGAACGAGGGAATATCGCTGGAAAAGGGAAATGAGGAAGATGTGCCTGAGCCTCCACTTGAGAGCCTTAGGCCTTGAGCGTTAGGCCTTGAGCATTAGGCCTTGAGTCTTAGGCCTTGAGTCTTAGGCCTTGAGCCTTAGGCCTTGAGCCTTAGGCCTTGAGCCTTAGGCCTTGAGCCTTAGGCCTTCAGCCTTAGGCCTTGAGCCTTAGGCCTTGAGCCTTAGGCCTTGAGCCTCCACATGAGCCTCAGGCTTTGAGCCTCCACCTGAGCCTCAGGCCTTGAGCCTCCACCTGAGCCAACTTACAGTAAGACCATCGGACAATAGAAGCACATGAAGACGGCGCATAGAATAGCTTCGGCAAACGATTGAGATGCCGAGAGCCTTCCGAATGAATTTTGAAGAGTTTTCAGTGTTGTGGCAAACATGAACACTGCCAGATTCCCAATGAGACCAGTTAGGGAGATCTGAAAAAAGTTTATATCTCTTAGGATTTCGATCAAATTGCTCACCGAAAAAATGACCAATGTGACGACCATTCGTTGAGATTGGCTGGAAACCGCGGGCGGCACCAAGAGCTCCGTTCCATTGGTAGTAGAGTTCATGGATTTTGAGGGCTGAAAATGGTAAAGAATGAGATTGAAGAAAAAGATGTGAGCAAAAATCAGAAAAAAATCAGAAGAAGATCATTAGACCGTAAGAAGAAGTGTCAAAATGAGTAAGGCTCAAAGGGCGTTGCTAATTTTTAGATTCAAAGAATTTGAAGAAGAACCAAAAAATTTCTGAACTGATCAAAAATGAAATGAAGCCTGAGTCCGGCTCAAACTTTGCCTAAGCCTGGGCCCGGCCTAAATTTTGCCTTAGAAGCCTGGGCCCGGCCTAAACATTGCCACGAAAGCCAAGGCCCTTGATTTTGCCTTAGAAGCCTAAGCCCGACCTAAATTTCGCCTCAGAAGCCTATGCCCGGCACAATTATTGTTACGGAATCCTGAGCCCTGGCCATATATTGCCTCAGAAACCTGGGCCTCGGCTCAAATTTTGCCTTGGAAGCCTGAGCCCGGCCTGAATTTTGTCTCAGACACCAGGGCCTCGGCTCAAATTTTGCCTTGGAAGTCTGTGCCCGGATTTCGCCTCAGAAGTCTTGGCTCGGCCCAAATTTTACATTCGAAGCCTGTGCCTTGGCCAAATTTAGGCTCAAAATCCTGGGCCTGGCCGAAACTTTGCCTGAGAAGCCTGAGCCGGCCCAAATTTTGCTTTAGATAAACGAAACAAAATATATATGCATAAATGAAAAAAGTGGAGGAAATAGAACGATGAGTGGTTTAGTAGAGAAGGAATAACTAATTACTTTTCAGAAGTGTATCTGGAGCAAGGGGATCATGTCTTGAGCATTTTAGGAAATGGAAGAGGGGGAAGGGGATTCATGTGGGTAGTAGACTACTTTCAATTATAATGATGTTGGTTTGTTCTGGAAAATTTTGATCTTGAAAATTTTTTTAGAGGGAAAAAAGGCTCCAGATTCTCTCGATTTCTAGAATAAAGTTCTCCAATTCTAAAAATGCCCCAAATTCCACTTTACAGCCACAATCTTATTAGCTAATTTTTGAAGCCTACTCTTTCCGAAAGCTGAAACTCCTTAAGTGCTCTCTACACATAAGGAAATTTTGTAAGATCTAGACTCCGCCCACTGAACATTGTTAAGAAACACAAAAACCAGTGATCTAAAGGAACCAATGTATTTCCTTTCTAGAAAACTATTCATCAGAAAAAGTAAGGTTGGAGTTCTTTCTAATGAACACAGACCAATGCACAGAAACAATGGACAGAAAAAGTGTTGGGCTCATTCGGCAGAAAATGAGTCAGAATATGTAGAAAAATTGGGGTTTAGAGGGTTCCATGGATTTATAAACAAAGTACTTTACTAACCATCAAGGCTGCAAGATTTCACAGCCTTTGTGGGCCGCGGCCCATTTGGGCCTTGCCGAGACCCGTGAGCCGGCCGTAGTGGGCCGGCCGTTTGAAAACCATGCTGACCATTCAAGTATAGATAAAAACTTGAGAAAATCCATACTTTTTCGATGGCCCTTTTCTCGGGATGCTCCAATATGAAGATTTTTTGATACGGTGGATTATCTTTGACTTTGACAAGGCATAACTTGAGTTATACTTTACCAATCAAAGCGATTTTTATATCAAAATGTGCCAAATTTAATTGGCTTTTGGACAATGTACACAACTACATTATTTTCAAAATACAGAGAATTCTAGAGTTCAAATTACTGAAAAAGACTAAAACACAGCCTTCCTCATTGTTTTCAAACATCCCATTATAGGATGAGTTTCCGCGAATGCGATTTTTTATTAATATGTTTGTTTTTCTGAACTTGAAATTAATGGAAAAGAGATAATATAATAATTATGTCTCTTCCTGTCTGAAACTCGATTATTGGAACGAAAGTTCTCCAAAAGAGCTTTTGAGAATTAAAAAAAAGGTTTCTTGAGATTCCAAAAAATTTCTTCAAGAAAATTCAAAAACCTCCACTTGTCCCGAAAAAGAGTAAAAACCAATAAGGATACACGGAACTTCCTCTTCTTCTTTGAATAAAGTTTCTCCGGCTCTATTCGACTTTGATGGCCCCAAGCAAAAGTTTCATGGCCCCAGAATAATTTATGGCCCCAAAAAATTAAATGTGGCCCCAAAAAATTAATTATGGCCCCAAAAAAATAAATGTGGCCCCAAGGATAGGTCATAATTGTTTTATGGCCCCAAAAAATTAAATGTGGCCCCAAGGGTAGGGCAATTTATTTTTGTGGCCCCAAAAAAATTGTTTTGGCCCCAAGAAAGTTTTTATGGCCCCAAACATTTTTATGCTGAAATTTTGGATTCAAAGTTTTTAGTCGCAAAATCGGTATTTGTAATTTCTGAAACGTTTTAAAACTAGGCAATGAAGAATAAACACTCTATTGTAAAAACTACAGTGATTTTTTTTGAAGACCTTGTAGGAGCAGATGTAGTTTGAGTATTTGGAAGTAGACTCTAATTACTTAAGGAGGGAAACATAAGAAATTGTCCAAACAGGACCACTTGCCGCCTAAAACTATATCTGATACAAAATTTAACTGTGAAAAAACAACAAACCCTCCTCCAACTAAGCCTACCAAAAAATCCTCCAATGATAAGAATTTTTCAAAAACATGAATCTGAATTTTATTATTTTCATCTATCTAATTCAAAAACGTCTTTCTAAATCATCCAACTAGTTCAACAGCATTCATTTTTGTCTCCTTACTATGTAGTTCGTAGTTTTTTCAATACATCATTTATTCTTTATTTCCTAGTTAGAAAACGTTTCAGAAATTAAAAATACCGATTTCGCGGCTAAAAACTTTGAATCCAAAATTTCAGCATAAAAATGTTTGGGGCCATAAAAACTTTCTTGGGGCCAAAACAATTTTTTTGGGGCCACAAAAATAAATTACCCTACCCTTGGGGCCACGTTTAATTTTTTGGGGCCATAAAACAATTATGACCTATCCTTGGGGCCACATTTATTTTTTTGGGGCCATAATTAATTTTTTGGGGTCACATTTAATTTTTTGGGGCCATAAAAACTTTCGGGGCCATGAAACTTTTGCTTGGGGCCATCAAAGTCGAATAGAGCCGTTTCTTCCCTTCTGGACAAGCTGAAAATGAAAAAAAACCACACGAAATGAGCAAAATTTCCAAGTAGAGGAAAAGGAAGATCTTCGTTTGACAGGGGCGTTTCTGAACTCACCAGGGAACGTTCTCCAGGGGGGTCAAAAGTTTTTGATGATATTCTGGCAAAAGATAGTAGGCAGTGTGCCAAGAACAATCACAAAACATTAGCGGCCCGTTTTGAGGTTCCGAGGAAAAAATGGAATTTTTGTGATTTTCGAAAAAAATTTGGTTCGAGCTGTTCTAACCCCGATATTTTCGTTCATATCAAAGATTTTTGCGATTTCTTTTTTGTGTTGTGTAGCTGATAAGATGCTCTTCAAAAAAGTCTCTTGGCTTAACATTCCATCATGCACTGGAAAAATAATATTGTACAATATGCGGAGTCATCCAAACTACCACTACCTCAAAAATCATATCCTAGGGATAGGAGCAGTGGTGGCATCATGTTAGATAGAAAGCTCATGGCTAACAAAACATAATAGCACACAAAAACATATAGGTCACCGCGAAGTTACGAGACTTTTTTCGATTTTTTCTAAAATTTTCGAAATTTCATCGTATACCTATACGTCGATTGTCGAAAAAACTGCGAAAATTGAATCGCTTCAGAGCTACTCCGTTTTAGCGTTTTGTGGTTAACTAGCACTTATTTGTTTCAAAAAAGCACGCCACTTCTTTATTTCAGCAACTTTCCGGTTTTGAGAATTTTAGTACAAAATGCAACGTATAGGTATACGATGAAATTTCGAAAATTTTAGAAAAAAATCGAAAAAAGTCTCGTAACTTCGCGGTGACCTATATGTTTTTGTGTGCTATTATGCTTTGTTAGCCATGAGCTTTCTATCTAACATGATGCCACCACTGCTCCTATCCCTAGGATATGATTTTTGAGGTAGTGGTAGTTTGGATGACTCCGCATATTGTACAATATCATTTTTCCAGTGCATGATGGAATGTTGAGCCAAGAGCCTTTTTGAAGAACGTCACATCAGCTACACAACACAAAAAAGAAATCGCAAAAATCTTTGATATGAACGAAAATATCGGGGTTAGAACAGCTCGAACCAAATTTTTTTCGAAAATCACAAAAATTCAATTTTTTCCTCGGAACCTCAAAACGGGCCGCTAATATTTTGTGATTGTTCTTGGCACACTGCCTACTATCTTTTGCCAGAATATCATCAAAAACTTTTGACCCCCCTGGAGAACGTTCCCTGGTCAAATGGGTAATGAGGACACTGAACAAAAAGTGTGTGCAAAGATTAGATTTCGTCTGGGCATCGAGTTTTGTAACATCGCGTTGGCTGCAGGGTTCTCGAAGGAAAGAAAATTGTATGATCAAGTACAGAGAGAAATTTTGGACAGTAAGCCGTGAGCACAATAAGTCAGAGTTTAGAAAAGTGCACTCAACTATTACGGTAAAGAATCCAAGAATCCAAGAATCCAAGAATCCAAGAATCCAAGAATCCAAGAATCCAAGAATCCAAGAATCCAAGAATCCAAGAATCCAAGAATCCAAGAATCCAAGAATCCAAGAATCCAAGAATCCAAGAATCCAAGAATCCAAGAATCCAAGAATCCAAGAATCCAAGAATCCAAGAATCCAAGAATCCAAGAATCCAAGAATCCAAGAATCCAAGAATCCAAGAATCCAAGAATCCAAGAATCCAAGAATCCAAGAATCCAAGAATCCAAGAATCCAAGAATCCAAGAATCCAAGAATCCAAGAATCCAAGAATCCAAGAATCCAAGAATCCAAGAATCCAAGAATCCAAGAATCCAAGAATCCAAGAATCCAAGAATCCAAGAATCCAAGAATCCAAGGATCCAAGAATCCAAGAATCCAAGAATCCAAGAATCCAAGAATCCAAGAATCCAAGAATCCAAGGATCCAAGAATCCAAGAATCCAAGAATCCAAGAATCCAAGAATCCAAGAATCCAAGAATCCAAGAATCCAAGGATCCAAGAATCCAAGAATCCAAGAATCCAAGAATCCAAGAATGAAACGAAACAGTCAACATTTATCGAGGTCCGCCCCGGCCATGGACTTAATTACTCTGCAAAAAGTGCTCCAGAAGGCTTCGAAAATCGAAATTTCAAAAAAAATCCAAATTAGACATAAAGATCCTCCAATATCCGATAACAAACTTCCAAAATTTCAAGAAAATCGGCCATATTTGAAGCGAGTTTTTTGTTCCAAAATTAGTACTGGCATCTTACGAAATGAGCCGTAACTTGCTCAATTTTGGAGATATCATAATTCTAAACATATTGACATAAACTGGAAAAAAAATCTGATATTTCTGTATAATTTTCATAAAAATTGGCTGAGTTTGAGCTGAGTTGTAGCTAGCGAAAAATAGACTAGTAACCGGAAATTTTATATTTTATTACTAAAGATAAAAAAACTTCCAGCATCGGAACAAAGCCAAGACCATCTCTAACACCTACAGTACACTTTGTGCATATGTGCCAAATCAAACATTCCTTCACCTATTTATACAATCCTTTTCTAAATCCTACCCCTATCCTAATCCCTTAACCCTTATCCCCTTTTGTCCTTACATCCCACCCCTATTGTCCATTTTCTGTACCTTATCCAAAGTAACATCTAACATCGAGTTCTTAATAGGATTAGACTCTTGGAACAATAAAACAATAAAATTGTATCTTTTGTATTCAGAAGTGCACAGAAGACGTCAGAAGGGTCGGTCTATTTTTGAGACCCAGAGTCAGAAACTCACATCAAAAATCAAAAAAGTTTCTCAAATTTTGTTATGGTTGAAGTGAGATGAGTAATGTACTAACATGTAATGGTTGCGAAGTGTTACCCCTGGATTTCTTTGAATCACCCATCATTTGGGTGCCCATATAGATGTAAGAAAAACCACGAAGGGATTTTTTTTGAGGGGCCCCCCTTCTCGAGATATTCCGATATTAAGATTTTTTCGATGAAATTTTTTTCGCTGACTTTGACAAAGCATAACTTGGGTTGTGGTTGACCGATCAAAAAGTTTTTATAACCAACATATGCCAAATCTAATGAACTTTTGAATGATAATAAAAACATTTTGAAAAATTAATTTTTGAAGTTAGAAAATCAAGAAAATTTGAAGAGCACCAGAACCAAATAGGTGATGGAACCATTTAATTTTGCTGAAACTGTTACCAAACGAAAGAACGCAGTTGATTTAGTCGGTAAATAATAAAATAAGGATAGGTTTCCCGAACGAAAACAAAGAAAAAATTATTTTAGTAGTAAAAAATTGCATTTTTTTCAGAAAGTATTTTTCTAGGTTCGGAAAATTAATAATTTTAAAGATTTTTTCTTGGTTTTTTTAGTGAATATCATTTATTAAATACTAAAAATTATAAGTAATTGTTAGGAAACACAAAATGTTTTGTAAAGTATGATAAAAATTACGATCAGAAATTGGTGAACATTTTTGAATTACTACTGTACTTTGACCGTGTACTGTACGATTAAAATTTCTTCAAAAGCTTCAAAACTTCAAGAAATTAGTTTTAATGTTTTAATATTCAAAATCCAACCGTTAGGTACTTACTCCATCTATTTTCACATACTGAAAAATATCAGTCAAAGTTGAGAAATGACCAGGTGGTCAAAATTTCGAATTTTGACCAGTGACCTAAAATTTCTGAAGTTATATATAAATTGCTTAATTTGAAACATTTTTTCAGTTGACACCAACATATTAACTCTTACGGTTTTTGTTTTATGTTAGTTCTTACACAGCTTAAAACATGTATTCTCATGGTCGAAAAAGCTTTTTTTCTTGACGACCCATAAGAGTTAATATGTTGGTGTCAACTGAAAAAATGTTTCAAATTAAGCAATTTATATATAACTTCAAAAATTTTAGGTCACCGGTCAAAATTCGAATTTTTGACCAGCTGGTCATTTCTCAACTTTGACTGATATTTTTCAGTATGTGAAAATAGATGGAGTAAGTACCTAACGGTTGGATTTTGAAGATTAAAACATTAAAACTAATTTCTTGAAGTTTTGTAGCTTTTGAAGAAACTTTAATCGTACAGTACACGGTCAAAGTACAGTAGTAATTCAAAAATGTTCACCAATTTCTGATCGTAATTTTTATCATACTTTACAAAACATTTTGTGTTTCCTAACAATTACTTATAATTTTTAGTATTTAATAAATGATATTCAGTAAAAAAACCAAGAAAAAATCTTTAAAATTATTAATTTTCCGAACCTAGAAAAATACTTTCTGAAAAAAATGCAATTTTTTACTACTAAAATAATTTTTTCTTTGTTTTCGTTCGGGAAACCTATCCTTATTTTATTGTTTTTTGACTAAATCAACTGCGCTCTTTCGTTTGGTAACAGTTTCAGCAAAATTAAATGGTTCCATCACCTATTTGGTTCTGGTGCTCTTCAAATTTTCTTGATTTTCTAACTTCAAAAATTAATTTTTCAAAATGTGTTTATTATCATTCAAAAGTTCATTAGATTTGGCACATTTTGGTTATAAAAACTTTTTGATTGGTCAACCACAACCCAAGTTATGCTTTGTCAAAGTCAGCGAAAAAAATTTCATCGAAAAAATCTTAATATCGGAATATCTCGAGAAGGGGGGCCCCTCAAAAAAAATCCCTTCGTGGTTTTTCTTACATCTATATGGGCACCCAAATGATGGGTGATTCAAAGAAATCCAGGGGTAACACTTCGCAACCATTACATGTAAAAAAGTTGAGATTTCGTCAGATTAAGAACGATTTCGATGTATACTTCCTGATTGTATGTGATGTTTCAAAATATTTAGTTTCTGTGATTTTTGTTGGTTCACATTTTTTTGCTTGGATGGTTCAGTGGGTAACACATTTTGATCTGGGCTCAATTCTAAGAAAATATATTTACAAAAAAGGATACTTCGAAATGGAAAATCTTGAAAAAAGGATGAAGTTTGAGTTGCCAAATGTAAGCCAAAAAATTTCCGGATTCCAAAAAAGTCTAATCGAAAAAAGATCGAGGGGAAAAAATAATTTCCGGTGATCCGAAATCATTGGATTTTCATCATTTCCACGTAGCACTATAACAGAATTTCAGAAGACGTCATGGCAGTTTTGACGGTCGACCGCTGCCCAAAGGGCCTGGTCGACCGCAACGGTTTTCTTGGCTTTTTGGTGGCTTTTCAAAAAATGACAACCAGATTAAAAAAGAATCCTCTTGAAAGCTCTAAAACGATTTCTAGGTTTCGACCGCGCTCCCCCGCAGTGCCCGCCATAAAAACATTAAAAAATTGAAACTAAAATATATATATGGACGGCAGCGGCCCAAAAGACACTGTCGACCGCAACGGCCTTTCAAAATGAAAATTAGGTCGAAAATGAATAATTTTATATTGTTATGAACAATTTTCAGGCTTCGACCGCATTCGACCGCTCCCGACCACTACCGACCGCAGTGACCACCTTGGGCCGAAATATCGAAAGTGAGCAACAAAACTAAAAAATACGTATCGTGCCCACCTTTTTATGACGCGTTTTTATACACCCATGTTCCTTTAAAAAAACTTCATATATCTTTTTTACAAAATGAGCTTCATTAGTATCCAAAAATCCACAAATAACATGTTTACGGTTTTTGCTAGACATTTTTATTAGTCACGACGATTGCTCAGGATTTTTCCAACAATAGGATATAATTTTTTTTAGAAATAAGGACACACATGCTGACTTTTTGGAACCGAAAAAATCAGAGATCTGAATACGAAAAAAGAACAGCTGAAATTTTCGGAGTCTAAAACTTTGCAGTGTAGTTTGTTGCTTTTGACCTCCTCGTTTCGTCCAAGAATCTGAAAATCCAAGAATCCAAGAATCCAAGAATCTGAAAATCCAAGAATCCAAGAATTCAAGAATCCAAGAATCCAAGAATTGAGGAAACCAAGAATCCAAGAATCCAAGAATCCAAGAATCCAAGAATCCAAGAATCCAAGAATCCAAGAATCCAAGAATCCAAGAATCCAAGAATCCAAGAATCCAAGAATCCAAGAATCCAAGAATCAAGAATCCAGAATCCAGAAATCCAAAAATCCAAGAATTTATTCAGATCACTTTACGTTCCTGCTCTTCTCTCCATTGTTATAAATCGCTTTGATCTTCTTAATCTATAATATTTTCCAAAAAGATCACCCGATTCTTCTTTTCTCCCCTATCATCTATTATCATTGCTCAATGATCCCCGCTTTTCTTTTCTTTTTCTCCTCGACCCCGATGTCCAATAGATCTGTGATAGAGAGTATCGAGGACCAATTGGTGTTGTAAAACGTCAAAAATCTCGGTGTCAGATGAGAGATACATTTTTTATTGATTTTCCATAAACCTTTTTTGATTACTTTCACATATGTACTACCCGGAAGTTTTTTTGTTGGATTTTACGTTGTAACAATTTGTAAAGAGTCATAAAAATAGAAAAAAAAACCTAAGGTCGAAAATTGAAATGAGTCAGATGTAGGTAAAGTGATCCCAACAGAAGAAGATGAAGAAGAAGTGAAGTTTTGTCTGAAAATATCGTGTTTCAGAGGCAAAAACACATGTCATATGTAGCTATAACAGATGGGTATTTTCAGAATTGTCTTTTTAATTTTGAAAAAAAGTAGATTTCCAACTTTCTAATCAAAAAGTTGTCTGGGAACATAACTTGAAATTTCGATATGGTTTTCAGCCTACATTTTTTGGATAAGAGATTTTCGGACTATTCTCCAAGATTTTTACAGAAAGATTTCAATATTTCATGCATGTTACGGGCCCGACCGTAATCAGAATTTTTGTAAGCCCGGAGCCAAAAATTTGAAAAAAAATATTGTAAAAATGGTCCATCGTTACATACACACTCTAAGCCTAAGTCTGTTAGCCTAAGCCTGTAAGCCTAAGTCAGTAAGTCAAAGCCTGTAAGCCTAAGCCTGTTAGCCTAAGTTTGTAAGCCTAAGCGTCTAAGCCTCAGCCTTTTAGTCTAAGTCTGTAAGCCTAAGCCTCTAAGCTTCAACCTGTGGCCCTAGGCTAATATGCCTAAAATTGTAAGCCTAAGCCTGTGGGAATTTCAGAAAAAAATTACCATTAAAAATTCTGAAATCCACGCACCTGGGTCCGACATGTCCTCTTTTGGCCCGGCCGGGTCCGGCCCAAGCTATTTGTGAATTTCAAATGACTCATCTGTTATATGTATTGTGAGGACCTTGCAACTTTCTGAACTCCCTCAAATAATTACTACGAAAAACTACACTCACTTCCAAACGAGCCCATTTGGGCTGCCCCGTAGGTCACTCTCACTTCCTGTTTCGTTTTTACTTTATTGTTTTCTTTTTTTTTGCCTTGTTCACTTTTTCTTGTTATTTTTATTTTTCACACATAAAATAAAAAAAGCTATCTCTTTCCCCCCTAAATCGAAAAAAAAAACGCGAAATGAAATTGCCTTGGACACACTCAAAAAAAGAACACTTTTTTCTTCTTCTCCAAAAAAAAAAAACGAAATCCCATCTGGGGTCTTAGTGAACCTACGCCCATCAATTTGGGACCAACGACTACTGAACATTTTTAGAAAAAGAAGAAGTAACGTCTTCTAACTATTTTGGACTTACTTACATTGTTTGTGAGCCGAATGAAATGCTTGGAGTCTGGGAAGCTCAAAAGGAGGCTCACTAAAATGTTCTGAGCCTTTCTTGGGCCTTCATGATTATGAACCACCCACGAGCCTTTATGATATTGAGCGTTACATGGGCCTTCACGGATATTAGCCTCTCTTGGGCCTTCACGATTATGAGCCTCCCATGAGCTTTCATGATTATAAGCCATGTGGGCCTTCATGATTTCGAGCCTTATAGGAGCCCTCATGATTGTGAGCCTCCCGTTGGCCTTCGTGATTATGAGCCTAAGCCTGAGCCTTCACGATTATAAGCCTCTCGTGAGCCTTCAGGATTATAAGTCTCCCGTGTGCCTTCCTGATTATGAGTCTCTTGTGAGCCTTCCCGATTATAAGCCTCCCATGAGCCTTCAGGATTATAAGCCACCTATGGGCCTTCAAGGTTTTGAGCATCTCTTGGGCCTTCATGAATCTGAGCCTCTCGTGGGCCTTCACGATTATAAGCCTCTGGTGAGCCTTCGTGATTATGAGCCTAAGCCTGAGCCTTCATAATTAAAACCTAATATGGGCCCTCAAGATTATGAGCCTCCCATGAGCCGCCGTTATTTAGAGCCTCCTGTGAGCCTTCAATACAAGATTTCTTATTTTTATTTCACTCATTTTCACTTAAGCTTTCTTGACCAACCTATAAACAAAAGAGACATCCATAGAAGATTCTGGCCACCCCCAAAATTTCATTTTCCCCTTTCTTTAGGGCCCCATTTTTTGGGGGGCTCTTTTCTAACCAGTGCTCTATTTTTTGTACCAATGTGTGAGCATTATTATTTCATTGGAAACACATTTTTTTTTCAAAATTTTCTTATAGCCATCCCACTCATGAATTTTGTAAGTCCCACCAAAAACCTAATGTATTGCTCATTTGATGATCATGATGATAGAAACCCGATCCATCTCAATTTCTTGCACACACACTTCTCTCTTTTACTCACTCACAAATTGATAGAGGATGAGAAAAGGGGGGGGGGGGGGGGGGGGGGGGGGGGGGGTGGGGGGGGGGGGGGGGGAGGCGAGAAGGTCCACACGGAGCCAGTCGGTGCTCTTTGAGTGCTCTTTCTTGTTTTGTTAAAGGGGGGAGGATTAAAAAAGAATGCACATTGTTTTGTGGTCATTTGGGAGGGGGAGAGAGGAGCAGATTTTTTTTTGAGTTTTTTTTATTTTATGAAATTTTGGAAGGATTCGTAATATTTAGATGTGTTAGTTTGGATTTTTTTTAAAGTAGTTTTTTTTAAACTTTGGGATTAGATTTTCATTGGATACTACTTGACAATTGCGCTAAAAATTTAAAATTAAGAATTTCCGAAAGAAGTGGAATAACAACGAAAACAATTGTGTGACTACGTCAAAAAATTGAAATGAAATTGAAAAAGGAAAATTTGAGAGGGAATTATGAAAATGAAATAGAGACAATTGAAAAAATGAGTTCCATGAAAATTGAAAATTGAAGAGTTTCATTAGAGAAGGAAGATAATAATGAGCTTCCTGTTACGAAGAAGAGAAAGGAAAAAAGAAAATATCAAATGAGCAATACATTAGGTTTTTGGTGGGACTTACAAAATTCATGAGTGGGATGGCTATAAGAAAATTTTGAAAAAAAAATGTGTTTCCAATGAAATAATAATGCTCACACATTGGTACAAAAAATAGAGCACTGGTTAGAAAAGAGCCCCCCAAAAAATGGGGCCCTAAAGAAAGGGGAAAATGAAATTTTGGGGGTGGCCAGAATCTTCTATGGATGTCTCTTTTGTTTATAGGTTGGTCAGGTTCTTTTTTTGAGTTTTTTTTTCAAAGAATTTTGATAGTTTCCTGGGCCTAGAAGGCATTAGATATTACCGCAGACCCGCGAGGAAAAATTTCGATCACGGGCCGAGAAAATTTATTTGAGCCTGGCCCCGCCCGTCAAATCGCAACCCTGAAAATCAAGGCTCAAAGGGTACATCCATTTTTTCTCATTGTTTCTATTTCCATTTTGATTCCTTTGGTTCCTCTCCGTACTTGTCTCGACCCCCCCCCCCCCCCCCTAACCAAATGTTCCATTATCCATCTCATTGATTAATTTGGGCCCGATCTTTGTTAAAGTGCAACAATTTTTTCAGTTCTTTTATTTTTCAGATCCCCGAAAAAATGCAGCGTCACTATTCAACTATACTAATATTCACTATTTGGTCCAGTGTAATTGCTCTCAATTCAAATTTACCGATACAGTATGAATTGGCGAATAATATCTTGGAGAATTATCAAAAGGGTCTGATACCAAAAGTGAAAAAGGATGCGCCGATAAATGTGTCAATGTCCATACAATTGTATCAGATTATTCAAGTCGTAAGTTGTTTTTTGAAAATTTTTTTGTTCGAAAAATTTTTAAATTTTCTTCAACTGGAGGTCCAGAAATCATAACTACTCATGTCATCGTTTGCAAGATATTGTTTTATGATCCCTCTGTGCATTTTTTGACTTTTCGTAGTCAGGCTCTTTTCCAAGGGCTCTTGACAGCTGCCAGACACCTATCTGCCCCTAGAATCTAGCAGGGGTCAGAAAATAAGTTGAACTCTTGGAACAAGGCTTGGCATAAGCTCAAGACTAATTGCGTGGCCTGTAGTGGCCAAGACCCGCCGCGGCTTTTGAAAATATTAACGTTTTGAATAACATAATTCCCAGTGTCAATTTTCACGTTCATTGAGCCGCGGCCGCGACGGGCCGTCAAAAGTTGGTGCCTTGAAAGTGGCACCATAGCCAAGGGTCATAGGCAAGGCTGACAAGGCTTAGGCTGGCCGGCCCCTGGGACGCGGCCTAGAGCCGCGGTCAACTATTGTAACCTACCGCCGGGCCGAGCCGCGGCCCACAGGTCCGATCTTTCTAGTCTGTGTTTTGCGATTCCAATATGACTCATCATAACCAGACTCATTCCCGTTTGTTTGTTTCAGAATGAGCCCCAACAATTTCTACTATTAAATGCATGGGTAGTTGAGGTCAGTTGAGTTCGTCATCTTTTTTTTGTTTCTATGGTCAGGTTTTTCAGAGATGGGTCGATCAAATGTTGGGATGGGAACCCGAAGATTTTGATAACGAAACCGAGATTATGGTGAGACATGACGATGTTTGGTTGCCGGACACTACGCTGTATAATTCGTGAGTCCCAATGAAGGCTATCACACGGCCGGCCCCTGAGCCGCGGCCCGGGCCGGGGCCCAAGGACCGGCTTTGACAGCCTGGGTCCCAATACAAAAAGAAAACTTGATGGCACAATTTCAGACTAGAAATGGATGACCACGCCTCCAAAAAGCTCACTCATGTCAAATTAACCACTCTGGGAAAACAGAGAGGGGCAAGAGTAGAGCTACTGTATCCAACAATATACAAAATTAGTTGTCTTTTGAATCTCAGATTCTTTCCCTTTGATATGCAGGTACTGTACCAGAAAATTGAATTTTTGAAAAACCGTGAATTTTCAGAAGTGCCGAATGACTTTTGGAAGTTGGTCGTTTGATAATAGTCTCATCGACTATTACCCACATCATTTCAAGAATGGACCCGTTGGACTTCAGAATTTCTTGGAGAACGATGCGTGGAGTGTGTTGGGGGCACATGGTGAGTGGCCTGCCTCGGCTAGCCGCAGCTTCTGTGACATAAAGATTGACACTGAAAATTACTTTGGGAATGGGAATCAGTGTAAACGTGACAATCTTCAAAAGCCGCGGCTGGCCCAGCGGCAGCCTTGATTGAGGGTTGAGTAAGTGTTGAAATATTGAAAGATCAAACGGACAGAGTTTCCAAAAAAGCAAGTTGAGCTGGATTAGGAAGACGAACTAAACCCATTTGTCACTTTCCCACAACAACCCACACGCAAGACAAAAGAGCAGAAATCAGAGTGAAATGCACTATTTCGGAAAGAGGGTCTAAATTCAAATCTGAAATGAAATGCTACCAAAAATATTTGTAGAAATCGAGATGCTCACAGTACTACAGGAAAACTTTGAGAGCCCATATATTGGCTAAAAATCACCTTTACATGGTTTAGTTTCTTGTTGTGGACTCAACGTTTGATGTATAAGAATGTGGTATACTTTTCAGGAGAAAAAATTTTTTGAGCCAAAACTTCGAAATTTTTCCAAGACTGTTAGCACTACATGTTAGTCGGTCAAGTCGATCGATTTGGTTGGCGGTAACCCGCTGTCGAAGATCCCAGCCAACTGATGGCCATATCTCCGACCGATTAGCCGGCGCGCCGAGCGAATTCTTGCATTTTTTGCGTCAGCTGCAAGATAGGGCTTATGCTAGTCACGGTCGGTCGGTTGGCCAAATGTCCGGATTGAATAAAAGCGTTAAAGTAGGATTGCAGTAATTTTTCAAATGATCGTCCCGATTCCGTTATTTACGAAAAAAACAATGTTTTTGCACAAGAATCGTTAAACCTCGAGAAAATCGATTTTCAATACAGCAACTTACATTTTTTCGAACCTTTTTCAATGAATGTAGAATTTTTTGCTGATTCGAATGCACCTAATATCGCTGCTCAAAACGCATTATAAACACTTTTATGAACGAAATTTCACTTTGTCACGCGCGCCGCTGCCGGCTCATAAGCGAAAATATCGGTATTTTTGTAAATAATGTACTTGGGACGATCATTTGAGAGAAATTAAAAAAAAAACTGTAATCCTATTATTTTACTATTCAAAAATTCAGTGGATCGCCAAGAGAAAAAGTACTCCTGCTGCCCGAACAACTACACCCTCCTCCACTACGACGTCGTCATTCAACGCAAACCGCTCTACTACGTGCTCAACCTCATCGCCCCAACCGCCGTCATCACCTTCATCTCGATCATCGGCTTTTTCACGTCAGTCAATCCGTTCACCAACTTCTGCAACGTGTGCGTTTGGGAACTAACCCCCTTTTTTAGTTGAATGACCCTGTCCAGGAATGTCTCTTCTCCGTCTTTTCCCAATTTCCCTGATTGCAAGGCTGCCGCGGCCCCGGGTCGTGGGGTACAGTAACCAGAAAGCCGCGGCCGGCCGCGCGGCAGCCTTGCCTGATTGTTCTTTGCTGTTGTGATGCTTCCAGGCTCTAACTTCTCCTGTACTTACTAACTTAGTTCGAGGTATTGCTTTTTAAAATTTTGGCTTCAGATCATCCTCGGTTCACGATTTGCGTCAAGAAAAAATCACATTGGGAATTACTACACTGCTTTCAATGTCGATTATGATTTTCATGGTGTCTGACAAAATGCCATCCACTTCGACATGTGTTCCTTTGATAGGTAGGCCGAACCACAAGCCAAGCCTAGAAACCCATTCATTTCCATTCTTTAGGACTATTCTACACCCTTATGATAACCATCATCTCATTTGGCACGCTAGCGGCCTCCTCTGTAATCTTTGTCCAAAAACTCGGCTCCATCGGTACCCCGCCAGCATCCAACACAATGAAATGGACGCATCGGATAGCGCCATTTGTCTGGATTCAAATGCCACTCGTCATGCGCCAAGCTTACGCCAAGCGCGCCAAGGAAGAGAAACATCGGAAGCGAATGCAACGAAGGGACAGTATGTGGACGAAAGTTTATAAGCTGGCGAGGGATCACTCGAAGTTGATGGCCACGTCGCAGGATGGTACCGGAGCACAGAAGTTTAATCAGATTTCGGATTATAAGAATAATGATATTGGGATTATTGACTCGCCGCCATCGCAGATGGGTGAGTTATGGGGAAGGCTATCACACGGCCGCCCGCCGAAAGTGGTACCCTTGGTTTTGGGGGAAAAAATTGAAATTGAATTATGTTTTTGTATAGGTAAGAGCGCTTTTGAAAAAAAGTCTTTAGCGCTTTTGAAAAAAAGGGCGATTTCCATGCCACCTCCTTTATGCCCTCGGTCGGCGCGCCCGTTTGCGCCCTGCCAAAAGATGTGGCAAAAACGGCAGCGGCCGGCCGGGCTCGGGCCATGAATAGGTTGCTGATGTTGAATCCAGCCTTTCCTCCCGAAAATGTGTTTTTTGAGTCAAAAAAATCTCATTGCCGTGCGGTGGCCGTAGGTTTCTACGATCCGCGGCCGGCCCCGCGGCAGCCTTGCCTATGGCTCAGCCGATAGTGTCGCAGAGCCCATAGAAATGCGCCCAAAAGTTCGAGATTGGCTGAAATGAGGTTCGACTTGCTCAAATATCCCAAATACGTAGCATAGGTGGCCTCGAACCTGTGGGCGCTCTTCTATGGGTACCGCGCCACAAGCAGCTGAGCCACGTGGTCGTAAATGGCCACGCGAGCCAAGGGCATAAAGAAGGCGGCATGAAAAGTGCCTCTCATTATGTTTTATTGATTTTTTGAGCTAAGCATCAAAATTGTAGGGTTGCCCTGAGCCTGCAAGCCTAAGCCTGCAAGCCTAAGCCTGCAAGCCTAAGCTTGCAAGCCTAAGCCTCTAAGCCTAAGCCTCTAAGCCTAAGCTTCTAAGCCTAAGCCTCTAAGCCTAAGCCTCCGCCTAAGCCAAGCCTCTAAGCCTAAGCCTCTAAGCCTAAGCCTAAGCCTCTAAGCCTAAGCCTAAGCCTAAGCCTCTAAGCCTAAGCCTAAGCCTAAGCCTCTAAGCCTAAGCCTCTAAGCCTAAGCCGCTAAGCCTAAGCCGCTAAGCCTATAAGCCTAAGCAGCTAAGCCTAAGCCTCTAAGCCTCTAAGTTTCTAAGCCTAAGACTGTAAGCCTAAGCCAGTAAGCCTAAAGAAATCATTTTCTAAAGGACGTTGAGATTCAATCTCAGCGGCCTACCCACAGCCCGGGCGGGACCTTGATTTTGCCAGCCATGCCACATATAACATTACTATTAAGACAACCATGTGAAATGGAAAATTTTATGTCCTCTAGAACGCTTACCTCCTCTCTAGACCCTTGCCTCCCTCTACCCCCCTTAACAACTTTTTTTCAGAAGAATCCGGCACCCTGGAAACCTTCGCAGCCCCTATGGATACAAGCTACACAGAATCCCTGAACATCCCCAACCTAAATCGAGTACCATCCAGCAACAGTATACACAGTGTAATGAAGCCGACCGAAATTCAACTATCCCCATTCAATACTCGAAACATTGTCGAGTTGGAATGGGATTGGGTGGCGGCTGTACTCGAGAGAGTGTTTCTCATATTATTTACTGTGTTTTTCTTGTTCTCCGCAATTGGTATCAATTTAGTGGGATGGTTCTACTGGTACATGGAGAAGGAGAGTATTCAGGCTTCTGATTTTTTCTAGACCGTCGATTTTTTTTGGGATTTTTTGAAAATTTCAATGAGTGATCTTGATCTGTGAAAAGCTTTATTTATTTATTTGGAATACTTGTACTTTAATAAACAACACTTGAACTCGATTTGTGCTCGTTCTTTTTACCAAGACCATTGACTGAGCTGACGATTACTCGTTTGTCTCGATGGCAGAATATGAAATCTGAAGTAAAAAAAAGTGCATTACTAGTAACACAGATTTGAAATCGAATGTTTCGCAACTGGACATTTCGCAACCAGACGTTTTGCAACTGGTCATTTTGCAACCAGGTCGTTTTGTAACTCATGTGAATTTCGAAATGTAAAGATTATGTAATCGAATTTTTTTTCAGACAAAGTGTAAGGGAACCGGACGTCTCGCAACTGGACATTTTGCAACCAAGACATTTCGCAACCAAGACATTTCGCAACCAAGACATTTTACCGCTCAAGTGAACTCCAAAATGTAAAAATTTTACAATTCACATTTGCAAAACCAAGGTGTATCGAAACTAGGTCGTTTCGCAACTTTTCGGAAGTGGACATATCGCAACCAGACGTTTTGTAACTTTTAGACAAATTATAGATTTGGTTGCAAAATGTCCTTGATTTGAACAATTTTGGATGCGAAACGTCTGAATTTTGAAAAAATTTGGTTGCAAAATGTCTGCAAAATGTCTTCTAACGAAAAATTGGAAACTATTAGTTTCGAAATGTCTTGGTTTCGAAAAAAAAGAGGTCGAAAATTCTGTTCTAAATACTAGATGTCATTATGGAATTGATAACATAAACTGGCTAAGATTTGAAGTCCCAAGCAAAGAAGTTGCGAAACGTCTGGTTGCGAAATGACCAGTTGCCAAGTGTCCCTTTTCCAAAACTCACTTTTAATAGTATTCCTAAACCCGCGAATAATAAACAAGATCACAAATGGATCTGCAGCTGGATATAAATGATTCATAACTACAGTAATATTCGCCCATCCTCCAAATGTGCCGTCCACCAATGCGGCTACAGTAAGAACTGAATTCGGGATAAACATAAGGAAAAGTGGAATAGTGGTCTGGACCACTAGCGCTGTGAAAAATTGGTTTTGAAGATCCCGAGTCCTTTGGGATTTCGCCCGAATGTGACCGATTTTCCAATAGGTTTTGATACCGTAGTAGAAGACCGCGGTAATGGAGCATTGCTGAAATATAAAACTGGGTCGGATTATAATAGGTATTTTAAAAATACCATAACCGCTAAGTGGTGGACCACTCCCATCATATTATCTGTTCTCAAAACCCTTCCAGATTCTAAAGTTTTATAGAAAGCATAAGGTACATAGCCAACGTCTTCTCGCTTGAGATTATAGCGAGTGGAGAGGATGAATCTGAAGTTAAAATTTTTGGTCTTGAAGTGTGTACTCAAATGATCATCCCAATTTGAAATAACAAACGTTTTTCATAAAAATCGGTAAAACTCGAGAGAATCGATTTTCAATTTATTATTTTTCTAACAATTCAAAAAATGTAGAATTTTTTGCTGGTTCGAATGCATCTAATTTCGCTGTTAACGGACGACTTTGAAGCGAGTTATGAGCGTTTGAAGTTTCAGTGAGAGAGACGCAGACACTCTCGCTTCTCTGCGTCTCTTCGACAGCGAGAGTGACTGATTTCTCTGCGTCTCTTACTGAAACTTCAAACGCTCATAACTCGCTTCAAAATGCGTTTTGAGCAGCGATATTAGGTGCATTCGAATCAGCGGAAAATTTTACATTTTTTGAAATAGGTTAGAAAAAATATGAATTAAAATCGGCTTTCTCGAGTTTTATCAATTTTTATGAAAAACATTGCTATTAGGACGATAATGACTACAGTAATCTACAAAACCGCCTACAGTAATCTCCAAAACTCACTCCAAATCTCTCTCCGTCTCCTCATCTTCCTGAAAAAACACATAAGCAACGACCACCCAACTAAAACCGACACACAGCATTGCGAAAATCCAATAAAAATAATTATGTCCCCGAAAATAGGAGAGCTTATCTGGTTGACAAGCGACATAATATCTATAAATAAAATGAACGGCGAACATGACGAAGCACATGGCGAAACAGCCACAGTAGGATGCTGAAAAAGTGGAAAAATGTGTATTGCAAAAATTGATTTTTTTTGCGCAAAAATATGCAGAATTTTGCGCTGATTTTGAATATCATAATGAAAACAGTTGGAAATGGCTCTAAAATCCCGAAAATAGCTTCAAATTGGTCCAAAAAGCCAAAAGTTGCTTTTGGTGGCCGTGGCCGAGTTTTCTCCAAAATGGGCGGAGCCTGACAATGAGAGCTTTTTATTATGTAAAATTTTGAGCTGATTCCGAATATCACAATGAGAACAGTTGAAAATGATTTTAAAATCCCGAAAAATGACTTCAAACTGGACCAAGAAATCAAAAGTTGCCATTGGAGGCCGTGACCGAGTTTTCTCCAAAGAATGCGGAGTCAACAAATGATCATATTTTATAATGCAAAATTTTGCGCTGATTCTGAATTTCACAATAAAAATGCGCGAAAATGGCTCTAAGAGCTTGAAAAATGACTTCAAAAAAAGACCAAAAGTGCAAACCTGAAAGAACCCTCGCTGTGGAGTCTGAAAAGTTGAATCGTTTCCTTTGAAGCACTATTATTGTATTGTCATAATGATGCATGAGCTAAAACACGTTTTTCTAATCTCAAAATTACTGTCAGGCTCTCACCGGTCTCATGAACTTCTCCAATATCGTAAAAACGAAACTAAAAACACAAAAAGTTATCATAAGATATCGATAAGTACCGATTCCATGTACGGATCTAGCACAAAGCAAAATTAAAAGTGTAGTGTTTCCGAAAACAGAGGCAAATAGGCCGACAGATGAGCTAATCTCGGTTATTTGGATCCAGAAGACGTCGGACATCTGAAAATGGGGAAAAGTGAAAAGTAGAGAAGATTTGGGAATCTAGAGATTCTGAAGCTTCAAAAAAGTTCTTTTACACTGATGTTTGCCAAAAAGTAGGTCACTCTAAAAAACGAAAAAAATAAACAATCAGTCAGTGCAAATTAGATTAATCGTGGGAGTTGACGAGGGCTGACAACTAATTCTCAAAAAATGTTGAGTCATAAATTAGAAACGGAAATTAAATGTTTTTCTTGACTAGACATTTTGATATGCACATGCAACTACAGTTTCAGATATGTTTGTTTTTTTGACACCCAAAAAGAAAATTTAATGATGATGATCACATGTATGTGTCTTGATGATCAGAATGACGGTGACAAGGAAGAAGAAATTTTGGATAAAAATATACATATTGTAAATATGTATACAAAATGCCCAATAGCCGGCCCTGGGGCCGTGGCTCTACTGTGAGGGCCAAAATGGGCCGTGAAATCTGAAAGTTACTTTCTCGATATACTCCAGGCAAAACTATGCATCATTACGATGGCTTAATCCCTACTGTTGTCCCTCTGACTCCAAGCTAAGCTCTAATTAATTGCCACGTATTTAGTGCTCCCTCGACTGTGAACAAAAAAACACAGTAACAAAACAGATGAATAGCATTTATTGGATACAAAGCTCGCCCTTTCAGGGCGTCATTTTGATCGATCGATTTTAATGTTTTGTAATCGAGTGAGCAGAAAGCATGGCATTCGTCTAGAAGAGCATCTCCTCGGCAGTTGGATCGATGGAGAGTCCGATCCAGGCCTGGAAAGTTCAGAAGTTTTTGGGAGATTCAGATGCTTTGGCTGACCACAGCGGAGTAGGCAAGAGTGGAGGCGACGAGGACGGCGGTGTAGATGGCGTTCATCTTTGGATGGGATCGATTGGATTTTGGTTTGCACTGAAGAAAGGTCCTCCTTTTATACCCATCGATTTGTCATCGTTTTGCTGATAAAATCGGGCTGTTCCACGTTGCAAGGCTAAATGATGACAATTCGATGTGTATAAAAGAAGGACCCTTCCCCAGTGCAAACCAAGATCCAACCGATCCACTCCAAAAAGATGAACGCCATCTACACCGCCGTCCTCGTCGCCTCCACTCTTGCCTACTCCGCTGTGGTATGGAATCAAGCTCATCTGAGTCCCCCAAAACTTCTGAACTTTCCAGGCCTGGGTCGGACTCTCCATCGATCCAACTGCCGAGGAAGTTCTCTTCTAAGCCGCTTGGTGCAATCTCAAAAACCCTGGTACCTTCCAATGTCAATGGGAGCAGCTTTCTTGATCAAATACATTCAAATAGTATAGAAAAATAAAGGTTTTTTGGTAATAATTTTTGAAAAATACACACAATAAATGCAATTTATGTTTCGTTTTCGTTTTCGAGTATAACACAGCTGAGATTCAGTGAATTGCTGCGTGGCGATTTTTTAGAGCTCAGCTCGGAAAACAATCTTCGCTCTTTTTGATATTACTTTTGCAAAAAAAGTCTGGTTTCGGCCACTATGCGATAGACAAAAAAAAAATTAGATACAATTGGGGAAATGCGGGGCTTTACAGTATCCTTTACAGTATCAGACTCATTTGAGGATCCGTAGGCGTTTTCAGAATCCGATAACTTTGGCTCAAAATACTTGAGCTCATTGTGCTCAAACAAGGTCGGATGCTTTTCGAACTTTCTGCTCCAGCCTATTTTACTTGCTTTCTCGGTCTTATCGACACATCGAATTCGCTCGAAAGCCACCTTCTAAATTCCCTGCTTTAGTATGCAAAATGAATCTGAAAAGGGGGAAGAATAATTGACAAAGTTTTTCAACCAAACACAACAACAAAAATCTTCAAAAATACATATTTTATTCTAGCGTCTGTTTTTCGATCGATTTTTATTAGATGTTTTGTAATCGAGTGAGCAGGAGACGTGGCATCCCTCTAGAAGAGCATCTCCTCGGCAGTTGGATCGATTGAGAGTCCAACACCCAGGCCTGGAAAGTTTGAGGATTTCTTGAGGATTCAGATGCTTCGACTGCATGTGTCTTGCTGACCTAGGCCCGGCCCTGGCCGCGGCTCAACTGGATGGGCTTAAATGGGCGGTGAAATCTGGCAGTTTCTTTCTCGAGAAAACAACTATGAACTTGATTTTCGAGACGAAGTATGTATACTCCAGGCAAAACTATGCATCATTACGATGGCTTAATTCTTACTGTTGTCACTCTCATTCCAAGCTAATGTAAGCTCTAATTAATTGCCACGTATTTAGTGCTCCCTCAACTGTGAAAAAAAAACAGTAACAAAACAGATGAATAGCATTTATTGGATAGCTCGCCCTTTCAGGGCGTCATTTTGATCGATCGATTTTAATGTTTTGTAATCGAGTGAGCAGGAGACGTGGCATCCCTCTAGAAGAGCATCTCCTCGGCAGTTGGATCGATGGACAGTCCGACCCAGGCCTGAAAAGTTTGGAGGTTTTTGAAGGATTCAGAATAGCTCGATATACCATAGCGGAGTAGGCAAGAGTGGAGGCGACGAGGACGGCGGTGTAGATGGCGTTCATTTTGGATGAAGTTGGATCGATTGGATCTTGGTTTGAACTGAAGAATCTCCCCTCTTTTATACCCATCGATTTGTCATCATTTAACCTTGCAACGTGGAGCAACCAGATGTTATCAGCAAAATGATGACAATTCGATGGGTATAAAAGAAGGGAGATTCTTCAGTGCAAACCAAGATCCAATCGATCCCCTCCAAAGATGAACGCCATCTACACCGCCGTCCTCGTCGCCTCCACTCTTGCCTACTCCGCTGTGGTATGGAATCAAGCTCATCTGAGTCCCCCAAAACTTCTGAACTTTCCAGGCCTGGGTCGGACTCTCCATCGATCCAACTGCCGAGGAAGTTCTCTTCTAAGCCGCTTGGTGCAATCTCAAAAACCCTGGTACCTTCCAATGTCAATGGGAGCAGCTTTCTTGATCAAATACATTCAAATAGTATAGAAAAATAAAGGTTTTTTGGTAATAATTTTTGAAAAATACACACAATAAATGCAATTTATGTTTCGTTTTGGTTTTCGAGTATTACACAGCTGAGATTCAGTGAATTGCTGCGTGGCGATTTTTTAGAGCTCAGCTCGGAAAACAATCTTCGCTCTTTTTGATATTACTTTTGCAAAAAAAGTCTGGTTTCGGCCACTATGCGATAGACAAAAAAAAATATTAGATACAATTGGGGAAATGCGGGGCTTTACAGTATCCTTTACAGTATCAGACTCATTTGAGGATCCGTAGGCATTGAAAGACGTCGGTAAAATCACGGTTTTCAGAATCCGATAACTTTGGCTTGAGGCTCATTGCGCTCAAATAAGGTCGAATGCTTTTCGAACTTTCTGCTCCAGCCTATTTTACTTGCTTTCTCGGTCTTATCGACACATCGAATTCGCTCGAAAGCCACCTTCTAAATTCCCCGCTTTAGTATGCAAAATGAATCTGAAAAGGGGGGAAGAATAATTGACAAAGTTTTTCAACCAAAAAAACAACACAAGTCTCCAAAAATACATATTTTATTGCAGAGTCTGTTTTTTCGATCGATTTTTATTAGATGTTTTGTAATCGAGTGAGCAGGAGACGTGGCATCCCTCTAGAAGAGCATCTCCTCGGCAGTTGGATCGATGGACAGTCCGATCCAGGCCTGGAAAGTTCAGAATTTTTTGGGAGATTCAGATGCTTTGGCTGACCACAGCGGAGTAGGCAAGAGTGGAGGCGACGAGGACGGCGGTGTAGATGGCGTTCATCTTTGGAGGGGATCGATTGGATCTTGGTTTGCACTGAAGAAAGGTCCTCCTTTTATACCCATCGATTTGTCATCGTTTTGCTGATAAAATCGGGCTGTTCCACGTTGCAAGGCTAAATGATGACAATTCGATGTGTATAAAAGAAGGACCCTTCCCCAGTGCAAACCAAGATCCAACCGATCCACTCCAAAAAGATGAACACCATCTACACCGCCGTCCTCGTCGCCTCCACTCTTGCCTACTCCGCTGTGGTATGGAATCAAGCTCTTCTGAATCTTCAAGAAACCTCTAAACTTTCCAGGCCTGGGTCGGACTCTCCATCGATCCAACTGCCGAGGAGGTGCTCTTCTAAGCCGCTTGGTGCAATCTCAAAAAACATGGTACCTTCCAATGTCAATGGGAGAACCTTTCTTGATAGAATACGTTCGAATAGTATAGAAAAAATGAAGTGTTTTTAATTGGTATCTCGATTCTTCTCCTAGTCGCTTACTCACCTCATAACAATAATGTATTGAATAAAGGCCATGGACATTTGCCATCAACTGACGTTTGCCACAAACTTTGAGTAAAAATTGTTTATGTTTTGCAGAGTAAATACGCATTCTTTGTGTGTCTCTACCTTCACCTGCCTCAAGTTCCGGATAATTCTGAAAATTGAATTCTGGATTGAAATAGAGTATAAAAACTAGAAAACTTTTTTTGGTCTGTGCATCAAAATGTGCTCCATACCCCTCGAAGTAAGCAATCTTCACTTTTATGTGGTGGATCATTTTGAGCCTTCCAATCAGATTACTGTAATGGCGCTGGTCAATTTATTGTCAGTATCGGTGAACTTTGTCATGTTTTATGTGACCATTTTGAATTCGAAAAATGAGTCAATTGTCTATAGAATCGTCTCGTTTATTCATAATGTGGGTTAGCTATGAAAACATAGAACTGAGACTCGATGTGTCGATTTAGGAGGCTCAAGGTGCCGTACATTGTACGAAACTGTGCCGCCTATTCTTGTGAGGCCCAACCCGCAAAACTGCGACTTCCTTTCCTATGAGGCACAGATCGCAAAACTATGCCGCCCAATTTTTGTGAGGCCTAGGTCGTAAATCAGTGCCGAACTGTGCCGCAACATTGCGACTTGTGGGCCCAGCCTCGTAACTCGACACAGCGAACCTCGGTTTCATTTCATAATTCCTGGGAACTTTTAAATCCTCCTATGTTCTTCCAGTTCTCCCTATTCCTGGCTCAATTCTATTGGGGCCTCATTCTGAATCCCATCCCACTTCTCCCTCTCCCCGGCGTCCAAGCCATAGGAATCCTCAGCGGCATTGTCAGTACTTTCATGCTTCTAGTCACCTGGATCTTCCTTTTTGCTTTATCAATTCTAATGATGTACATGATAATGCTAATACGGTTGAGAACGCTGGCAAGACGGGGGAACGTTTTTCACGTGAGTCACTGGGAGAAATGTGCAAGATCATCTGTCTATTTACAAAACGTCTATTTACAAACAGGTGAATTTCAAGGTATAAAATACACCCACAAACATAATTTTTTGAGTGTAGTCTAGAAAATAATCACCTGGTTTTGGAGAAAAAAGTGCACATATCAAATAGAAATACTATTTGAAGAAGAACAAGGACCCACGGCCCAGTCAAGATCCAGACTTGAGGCGGCACAGGCACAGGTACATATGCGGCCCAGTTGCAACTAGGTGCCTTAGCCTGAGCCTTGGCCTGAGCCTGAGCCTGAGCCTGAGCCTGAGCCTGAGCCTGAGCCTGAGCCTGAGCCTGAGTCTAAGCCTGAGCCTGAGCCTGAGCCTGAGCCAGAGTCTCTGAGCTTGTGACTTAGCATGTGCCTGAGTCTGAGCCCGAGCCCGAGCCTGAGCCTGAGCCTGGGCCTCTGAGCCTGTGCCTTAGCAGGTGCCTGTCGTCCTGTGAGAGTCGACCTGCGCCTCTCGACCTGCGCCTCTCGGCATTGAGCCTCTCGGCCTCAAAAAATCAATATTTCAGCTCCGAGACTCCACCTACTGTATCATCTTCTTCATCATATTCGCTTTTGTCTTCTTCCCCATTTTTTCCCGAATCCTTCCATTCTACGTATCCGATGAAACCATGAAAACCCATCTGGAAATTTACTATCCCAAGTGCCTATCTCTTTCCGAAAACCCGGGATTTTTCGTCTTTGTTAACACTTGTAGATCAACGAAAGGAGTATATGTAGTGTTGGTTTCTTTGTTCGGTGGAGCAACTTTGTATCTATTGGTGTGCTCCATTATAATCTATGAGATCAAAATGCAAAGCTATGCATGGAATGTGAATAAGACAAAAAACCATATCAAAGTCTTGAAGCACACTATTGTTCAGAACATTTTCCGGTTTCTCTTCTTGGCTATAGCACCAGCTACAGTACTTCGAAACGCTTTTCTAGCCCCTGAAAGTGACACAATTAGTAAGTATAATAGGCTCTAAAAATTTATTAGAAAACGTTTTTTCCAGAAATCACCCTCTTCGCCAATGCAACATTCGCAGCTGCGCCTATCCCATGTGCAATAGTTATATTGGTTCAGAACACGACTTACAGAAACTTTTTGATCTCGAAAATAGCATTTCTTTGGAGAAGATCGATTACTGCCAATAATAATAATGACTCGATTAGTAGCAGAGATGTTGGACCGAGCACTGTATTTCAGAAAACTACAACTATATTATGACGGTTTTGGCTCTATAGCAGAATCGGAGCTCCATGGTGGAATTGAAAGCCCATGGCGGAATCGGAGGCTCATGGCAGAGCCGGGTCATGGGCATCCGATTCTTCCATGGACCTCCAATTCCGCAATGAGCCTACGATCCCGCCATGGGCCTCCGATTCCGGCATAAGCATTTGATTCTACCGTGCGCCTCCGATTTTGACATGGCCCATGGGCCTCCGATTCCGCCATGGGCCTCCGATTCCTATCATTTTTGCATGGGCCTCAGATTTTGAAACAGAGCCAAAAAACCCATTTTCCAACAACCATGATCTCTGTTTTTTTTTTTGTTTTTTCTGAATCACAGTACTAATGAGATAAAGTTTTTGCACGATTTTCAGACAACATCTTTCGTTTTCATCATCTTTTTTTGTTATTGTCTTCATCATGAAAAATTAAAAATTTGAAGAAAAACCAAACCGAAATTTTCTCTTTTTCATATTGTTTGATCTCAAAAATTTTGGAATATTTACATAGTACGACTGACCATAAATCTTAACTGCAGTCCAAACAAATTCAATTAATCAAAAATTCTTAGAAAACTCAATTCTTTTTGCTCCGAAACTTCTAGACCAATCCACCTGTTCTGATTTTTCGATTGACTTTTCGCAACTTTTTCAGTTCAATTTTTTTTCAAAGTTCAGATGTATTAGCTGGCTATAAGCTCAATCATACTTGATATTCAATGGAAGCAGACAATCGTTTTTATTTTCCCGTGGAAAACCCGGATAGATCCTTGCAAGTCTATGCTATGCCAGTGGTTAGTTCTATGTCGACGATGGTCAATTTTTTATCATTCTATTTGATTTTCACGCAGTCAGGGAAGGAGAGTAGAGAGTATAGGATGGTGCTCTTCTTTCATAATGTGAGTTTTAGAAAGACGTCATTTCGCAACTGGGACGTTTCGCAACCATTAAAGTTTCGCAACGTTAGGTAAGCTAGGTTGTCACTATTTATAATAACTTTGGAATATTCACAATTTAGGTTGTCATTTTCGTAAGGTAGCCTAAGGCTTCTATTGGATTGGGAAAATTTACCGATGGCCAACCGATTGCCGACCGAGCCGGCCTACCGAGTCGGCTGGCCGATTCCTTCGAAAAGCTAACGATCGACTGGGCCGTCGGCTAGTCAGTTGGGTCGGCAGTTGGGAAACGGTCGGCCGAAGGCTGGTCGGAGGTCGGTAGGCGGTGGTCGGCCGGTGAAAGTGCTAACTCAACGGTCGGCTAACGGTCGGTTGCGTCGGAGGTCGGTCGGAGGTTGGTTGGCAATATGTCGGTCAACGGGCCTAGTCACTCGACTAACGGCCGACTGGGCCTTGGGCTGATCGGCTGGTTCGGCGGTCGATGGTCCGTTTGCCGTCAAGCTTCGTCCGACCGAAATTAATGCCTTAACGAGAGCTTCAAAAGCTCAATTGCGAAATGACCGGTGGCGAAACAGCTTCTCGGTCTTACTATGCCCTATCCAAAAATTTCAGCTCTCCCTCTACCTTGCTCAACTATTCTGGGGCTCAATCATCAATATGGTTTTCCTCCTCCCCTTTCCTGCTGTCTACAGTATCGGTCCCCTCCGACACTACTTCAACTGCTTCTACCTCACTGGCTTCTGGTTCGCCTTATTCGGATGGTCAGCGCTTATGATGTTTTGGGTGTTGCTGGTCCGACTACGAGCTCTAGCGAGACGGGATAGTGTATTTTGTTTTGGTCGAAAAGCCTACTATACCATTATCGTAATATTAGTACTGTACGTGTTCCCACCTATATTTGGTGCCTGGATTCCTGGATTTTCATCAGAAGAGAAAACTCGAGAATATGTTTTGAAGTACTATCCGAATTGTTTGAAGGCTCTCGAGTTGCCAGGAATATTTGTGAACACTAGTCCTGCGGCGATTTTGGCCGTGACAATTGTGTCGTTTGGTTTGCTGACGAGTGGGGCATTGGTGAGTTGGCTTTGTGACATTTCGAAAGTGTGACATTTCGAAAGTGCGATATTTCACAAGTACTGCGGTTTGCTTTTGGAAAGTCGCACTTTCGAAACATCATACTTTCGAAACATCACACTTTCGAAATGTCGCGAAGTGATTTAATGATTTCAGCTCTACATCCTATTATGCTGTATCATCATCGTTGAAATCAAAAAGCAAAGCTGCACCTGGAGCAGAAAAAAACGACATTATCACCTTAAAGTACTTAAAGATACCGTAATCCAAAACCTTGTAAAATGTGTATTCTTGGCTGCCGCACCTGCCACTGAACTTTGGAACATTTTTCTGGACCCTAGCACTGACACTATATGTAAGTTTTCAACAAAATCCATTATGAAAATTTCGGGTTTTCAGTTCTGACAATGATGGCTAACATAATTTTTGTGGCTGCTCCGATTCCATGCACTTTGTTGACGTTCTTCCAAACTAGAACTTATCGAAATTTCTTCGCCAGAAGTTTGGGATGTTATTTTTGCATCTCTGGTAATTCCAATGTTTCCAAACTGGACAATTCTAGAAAAACTGGAGCAATTATTTTCACAGTTCAACCAAATTTAAGAATGAGCAATCAATGAAGAAATTTATTCAATTTTGTGAATTCGAGCGCCGAGGACTGTTCTTGTTATGGATAACTGAAACTTGAATAGTTGATCCGACTCTTGGAGTTTTCCGTTTGTCACGGAAGTGGAACATCGAGACGAGATATCGACGATACGCGGTGTTTTGGTAGAGAATAGTGATGGCGTAGGGGATTGGAGTGGAGACGAAAATGGCGTTGGTGAGAATGGTGGCAGCTGGAAAATACGGCGAGTTTTGGGTTTGTAGGCTTCTAAGATTCTTAGATTCGTAAATTTTCAAAAGCTTATAATGTTAGATTCCTTAAGTGAATTGAGATTTTCAGTTTTAGAATTTCGATGTATTCTGAAATTCTGAGAGTTTAATATTCGTAGATTCTTGTGGATTCTGAGATTCAGAAATTCAGAGACTTTGGGATTCTAGGATTCCGATAGAATTTGAGATTCAGAAAATCAGAAGTTCTTCGAGTTCTTCGATTCTGAAGAATTCAGAGGTTCGGATAATATGAGATTTCAAGATCCCAGGATTCTTCCAGATTCTAATCTCATATGGTACTGGAAAGCATATGAACCACAGAAACTCCGAATTTCCAATTTTAAAAACGTCGTATTGAAAGGATAACATAATAGAAATTTCTGAATTTCTAGATGTCAGAAGACCGAATCTAATGGATTTCAAATCTCTAGGATTTTAGAAAACTAAAACTTGAAACTTTGTTTTTCACTCCTTTCAAAAATTTCGAAATCTATGACAACCTTTCCAATACACACATTTTTACATACAGCATGACGTTTCAGCAGATGTTTGAGAAGCACACGAAAAAAGTTTCTTTCTTCTAAATGTTTTTCTAAAGGTAAAATTATAAAGACTCACTACTGGTGTCTGCGGCAGGACTTCTAAAAGCATTCAGAATCTGCAGAGCTGGTGTGGCACCCAGGAATATGGCAAAAACAGAAGTCTGGAAAATCAGAGGTTCATAATTGGCGGGAATTTGAAATTCAAAAAATTTGAATACGCGGCACTTCGAATCCAGATACGTCCATACTAGTGTTTCAATATTTTGCAGTTTCAAAGTGTGGTGGCTTCAAAATAGCTCACCTGAACCAAAGTATCCTTCAATGCCTTCCTATGATACTTCAAAACTTTCGCACTCCATGTTAGACACTGTTGCCGAATCTCATACAATATCACTTGACACAGCACCACATAAAGTCCAGCACCAGTCACCAGCAACGCCGTCGCCACAATCAAGATTCCATGAAACTTCCAAGAGTCCGTATAAATGAACACTCCCGGGATTTCCAACACTTTTTGAGCATTCGGGTAGTTGGATTTCACAAATAGTTGAGTTTCCAGTAAAGTTGAACCAGATGAAATCCAGCAAAAGGGCATAGGAATAGTGATATAGATTGTTAGGAGGGTGCAGAAGATTACATAGGTGATTTTGGAGAACTGAAATTGGTTAGGATCGGAGGCTCAGAGGCTCAGAGGCTCAGAGGCTCTAAGGCTCAAAGGCTCAGAGGCTCAGAGGCTCAGAGGCTCAGAGGCTCAGAGGCTTAGAGGCTTAGGCTTAGAGGCTCAGAAGCTTAGAGGCATAGAGGCTCAGAGGCTCAAAGGCTCAAAGGCTCAAAGGCTCAGAGGCTCAGAGGCTCAAAGGCTCAGAGGCCCGTAGGCTCAGAGGCTCAGAGGCTCAGAGGCTCAGAGGCTCAGAGGCTCAGAGGCTCTAAGGCTCAAAGGCTCAAAGGCTCAGAGGCTTAGAGGCTTAGAGGCTTAGAGGCTTAGAGGCTTAGAGGCTTAGAGGCTTAGAGGCTTAGAGGCTTAGCGGCTTAGAGGCTTAGAGGCTTAGGCTTAGAGGCTCAGAGGCTCAGTGGCTCAGAGGCTCAAAGGCTCAGAGGCTCAGAGTCTCAGAAGCTCAGAGGCTCAGAGGCTCAGAGGCTCATAAACTCAGAAGTTCAGAGGCTTAGAAGCTTAAAGGCTCAGAGGCTCAGAAGCTCAGAGGCTCAGAGGCTCAGAGGCTCAGAGGTTCAGAGGCTCAGAGGCTCAAAGGCTCAAAGGGTCAAAGGCTCAAAGGCTCAGAGGCTCAGACGCCCAGTAAATCCTTACATGAAAAACGCTATTCGGTCTTGTAATTCCATGAAGTCTGACAATGAGAATAAGGAATTTGGAAAGTACAGTAATCGCGAAAATACAAAGCCAGATAATCTGAAAACAGACAAGCTTACGATTCCGACTGTTCCAAAATTTAAAACTTACCACCAAAACATATGAGCTAACAAAAGACGAAAGATATCCAATTCCATACAATCCAGGAAACGGAAACAAGAAAACTAGGCCATGTAAAGATCCCCAGTGAACCTGAGACATCCAAAGTGAGCTAGTCTGGACAAGCAGAACTCTCCGAAACAAATTGGATTCTCTTTTTCGTCGATCCGATAGAATCAAATAGAACAAAATAAAGTTGACACCAGTGGAAAATATATTTATCACTTGCATTAACGGTTGCTGAAGGGATCGGTCGGAGTTTTCAATGACAGCGAATTTTTCGACATTTGTAGAGTTGGTTTCCATTGCTAACTGAGGACGACTTGAAAGAAAAAAGCGAAAAAGTTGTCAGTATAGACAGGTGAATTTTCGAAGATGGAAATCAAGAATTAGTGGAGAGACAGAAATTGGCGAAGTGAGTTTGATCTTTTATTCAAAAAGAAAGCAGAAAAAAACAGATTATAAAAAATTATAGACTTTTGAAGTCTATAATTATATTCGTCAATCGGAAAAGTTCCTTGTTCTTTGAAATTTTTTCGAGAGATCTGTCTAGATTTAAGATCGGCCGCGGTCAAAGTTGCGGTCGATGTGGCGGTCAAGGTGGTGATCGAGGTGGCGGTCGAGGACATAATTTTTTCTAAAGCATTCGATTGTCATCACAAAACGTAAAGGGACCTTGAGAATTGTGGAAAAATGTGAAAAAATGTCCTTGAGAATTGTGTTTTTTGAAAAAAATATTGAAATTTATTGTACCATGGTGAGCTAAGCCGTAGAGAGGGCAAAATTTCGAAAATTTCAAAATTGATATTTCTAAAAAAATGCTATCATAATCTCCTTCAAATTTCCAATCGATTCGTATATTTTTCATCAAAATTAGTCCACTGGGAGTTGAGTTATGACGTGCAACAGAAAGCCAAGACCAGATGAGGTGCGCCTCTACTGTGTTTTGAGCTGTAACTAGCTCAGTTTTTGAGCTAACCGAAATTCAGACACATGGATGTGATTCTGACATTAAGCTCTACATTTTTATATGAAAACCAAGCAAATCGGATAAGAATCGATTGTGTTACGGACACAGAAGTATATAGACAAAAAAACTGAAGCAAAAAAAAAAAACGAAGAATCAAAAATTGTCAAAATTCCAATATTCATCCACTTGCTGCTATTCGATTGTTACTATTACCTACAAGAAAAAACTGTTTTTTCCATTCCCCAGAATTCCAACTCACTACTCCCCCAACTCATCGGATTCTTCATCAACAAATTCCGAAACTCTCGATTCAACAAAATCAAAACCAATGGGTCAATAGTGTGCACCAGACTCCATGCTACCGTAGTACACAAGAATATCATAACCGGATGGGTTTGCATTCCAGAAATGATGAAAAATAGCACAAGCTCGGCTGCAAAAACAGCACCCTGGATTAGACACTGTTTCACAAAGGCAATTTCCCGTTGACGCTTCTTTTGACTATCTGCTAGTTGAGCCGATGGTGCTTGTCGCTGAAAAAAGTGAAGTTTCTAAAAATCTGGTACCCATGGAATACCGTCTCTGGCGCGGTGACTTTGACCATGACAATAGTCGCTATATCAACTAAGGCAATCGTGGAAACCACTCCGAAATCCTTGCAAAAGTCTATGTGGAATCGGATGACGTCACATTCTGCAGATGTGTTCACGCCAAAGTACCAACCAAAGTCGACATAGGGAAGCAGGCAGTTGTCTGGAAATTGGCTGAAAATAAGGGGGCCAAGGGCACGGCCGGCCGCTGTCCGGGCCGTGGGTAGGTGGCCGTGGTTCAATTCGGCAGCCCTTCGGATCGAAGGGCCGCGCGGCCGCCGTAGGTTCCCATAAACAGTAGTGCCCTGACCAGAATGCCGCCACGGGCCTTGGCTCCAGGGAAATGTGTCAACTTACGTGCCAAATGCATGTAGATTGATGTGAAGCAAGGGATGGCGTAAGCTAGTACTATCAAGATTCGGGTATTTCTTTCGCTGTAATCAATTTCTTACTGTAAATAGACTAAAAATGAGGTACTTACCTAAAAATATTATTATAGGCAATTGGGAACGATATAGCACACAATCGATTGATCGCAATGAATAAGTGAGAAAAAATGCACACATCATAACAAAACAGAAGAATCAAGCCAGCATGGGAAGATGCTGATTTGAATGCGGAGATGTCGCTGGAAAAAAAACTTAAGCCTAAGCCTGAGCCTCCACCTGATCCTTCACCTGAGCCTTCCCATGAGCCTCCACCTTAGCCTCCACCTGAGCCTCCACCTTAGCCTCCACCTAAGCCTATACCGGAGCCTCCACCTGAGCCTCCCCCTGAGCCTCCACCTGAGCCTCCAACTGAGCCTCCTCCTGAGCCTCCAACTGAGCCTCCTCCTGAGCCTCCATATGAGCCTCCATATGAGCCTTCCCCTGAGGCTCAGGCCTTGATCCTCAGGCCTTGAGCCTCAGGCCTTGAGCCTCAGGCCTTGAGCCTCAGCCCTCGAGCCTCAGGCCTTGAGCCTCAGGCCTTGAGCTCAGGGCTTGAGCCTCAGGCCTTGAGTCTCGGGCCTTGAACCTCAGGCCGTGAGCCTTAGGCCTTGAGCCTGAGGCCTTGAGCCTGAGGCCTTGAGCCTGAGGCCTTGAGCCTGAGGCCTTGAGCCTGAGGCCTTGAGCCTGAGGCCTTGAGCCTGAGGCCTTGAGCCTGAGGCCTTGAGCCTGAGGCCTTGAGCCTGAGGCCTTGAGCCTGAGGCCTTGAGCCTGAGGCCTTGAGCCTGAGGCCTTGAGCCTGAGGCCTTGAGCCTGAGGCCTTGAGCCTGAGGCCTTGAGCCTGAGGCCTTGAGCCTGAGGCCTTGAGCCTGAGGCCTTGAGCCTGAGGCCTTGAGCCTGAGGCCTTGAGCCTGAGGCCTTGAGCCTGAGGCCTTGAGCCTGAGGCCTTGAGCCTGAGGCCTTGAGCCTGAGGCCTTGAGCCTGAGGCCTTGAGCCTGATCCTGATCCTGAGGCCTTGAGCCTGAGGAGTTGACCCTAAGGTCTTGAGCCTAAAGCCTTGAGCCTAAGGCCTTGAGCCTGAGGAGTTGAGCCTAAGGTCTTGCGCCTAAGGTTTTGAGCCTAAGGCCTTGAGCCTAAGGCCTTGAGCCGAAGGCCTTGAGCCTAAGGCCTTGAGCCTAAGGCCTTGAGCCTAAGGCCTTGAGCCTAAGGCCTTGAGCCTAAGGCCTTGAGCCTAAGGCCTTGAGCCTAAGGCCTTGAGCCTAAGGCCTTGAGCCTAAGGCCTTGAGCCTAAGGCCTTGAGCCTAAGGCCTTGAGCCTCCATCTGAGCCCGAGAACTCACAACAAGACCATTGGACAGTAGAAGCACAGAAAGACCGCACATAGAACCGCTTGAGCGAAAGATTGACTTGCTGACAATCTTCCGAATGAGTTTTGAAGGATTTTCAGATTCGTGGCATACATGAACACCGCTAGATTCCCGATGAGACCAATTAGGGAGATCTGAATTTTGCAAGGCATTTTTCGAAAAAGTTGAAGCAAAAAAAAAATATTACCAAGAATATGGTCAATGTCACAAAACATCGCTCCGTCTGGCTTGAGATAGTATCCATGGTTTTGGAGCAAAATCTGAAAATAAGATTTCTAGTAGACATAAACACATTAAGTCTAGGTTTATCGAAAGTGCAAGAATCGAAGTTTCCAAAATAACGATGAGGTGAATTTGCATATGATTGTAATAGAAGGCTGCTGGAGAAAAAAAAGTTCAAAGAGCTCAAGGAAACAAACTATGATGTATTTGGGAAACTTTTGTTGTAGTATAGGTTTTCGGAAATCGACGACCGACCTCCGACAGACCACGAACTGACCGCCACTCGACCGCATATCGAACACCGGCACACTGACCAGCGGTCGAAAAACCACCGCCATCCAAAAGCTTACAGACCGACGGCCGACCCGATAGCCCACTGAGCGATAAAAGATAGACTGCCGACCGACCGCCGACCGATATGAGACCGATTGCCGAACGACCACCAATAGATCATCGACCGCAGGTAAGCCGACAGAAAGCCCACTGACCGTTGGGAGACCGACCGCCTACCGATAGCCACCCAAAGACTCAGCCGAAAAAGAAAGCCTAAACCAAAACAAGTTTGAAAATGATGTGGCCCTATTTTTGAGCCCATAGCCATGAGCACATACCCCGTACACTAGACGTATTGAAATTTCGTATTTCAAATTCGTCATGATCATTGAAAAACAACATACGCGGTCCCTGTAATTATGTTGCCCCAAACTTTTAGAGCCACGCAGAAGCCTTTTTTGAAAGTTCAGATACGAAAGGTGAAGAAGAGAGTGACATGTTTATAGGATCTCTGTTTTCGGGTTATTGGTCCAGGATATCATTTGAGTAGGTGTAATTTTTAATGTTATAAAAATAGAGCAAATGACACTTGATGTTTGCGCCAAGGCCGGAGCCTCGTAAATCAAAACTTCCGAAATCCCAGATTCGAAAAATTTCCACAAGCACCCTTGAAAATCAAGAATACTTTTCTACAACATAATCCAATAATCAAGACCATTCATTCAAATCATAAACATGCTCTCAATAAAATCAATCTCGACCATATGAAGACCGGTGAGCAGTGTGAGAATCCAGAGCACAAATACAATCAAAAAGAGTCCATTGGTGACGACGACCAAGCAACGAACCAGCGGGCGACGTCCCTTTTCCTTGACACTCCCGCTACGGGGGGTCACTTCCGATCTATCGGATCTCAGTTGGGAGACTTGCGATTTCTTCGATTTGCTTTTCTCCTTGTGGTGGGTACTTGGCGATGGTAGTACAGGAGGGGGTGGGGGTGGAGCCTGAAAATTTGAACTTTCTTTTGAAAATTACAATTATGATCGCAGTATTGTCTATTCAAAACAATCACGAATTCAAATTTCGCGCCTTTTCATTAAAAAAAAAACTCACATGAGCCACTGGCGGAGGAACCATTGGAGGAACCTTGGGAGCAGCAGCAGCGACCACCTTCGATGGTGGCGGTGGTGGAATTTTTCCATCCACTTTCAACTGGTCCAAACACAAATATTGATCGCCCATTTTTTGGCCAGATTATTGAGAATCGAAGTTTTGGGGGCTTCGGGAGAAGATGGGAATTGGAAAAGTGGAAGGAAGTGAGACACGTTCTGCTGAAAAAAGTGGAAAGGGAGTTCACGGGGGAAATTTGAAAAAATTTGAAAAGAAAATTGAACTTTGTTATTTTTTGAAACTTTGACATGGATGTGACTTCTTCGGGATTGGCGACGTTTCGCAACCGGCCATTTCGCAACCAGCCATTTCGCAACTATTTCAACAAGACTGTTCTTATCATCTAGTTTCCATTGATTCCGCTCATATGAAGCTCAACAAGTTCAGGTTTTCGAAATAAGAGAACTCTAGGACGTTTCGCAACCGGTCGTTTCGCAACTTTTTCAATTCTGCTCATAAGATGGTCAACGAGATCAGCTTATCAGATTCATTAAAAATATTGACATTTTGACATGAAGAACGTTTCACAACCGGTCGTTTCGCAACTTTTTCAAAGAGCCATTTCGCAACTTTTTCAATTTTGCTCATAAGATGGTCAACGAGATGAGCTTATCAGATTCATTAAAAAACTTCATTTTGACATGAAGAACGTTTCGCAACCGGTCGTTTTGCAACTGACAATTCAGAACTGATGAGGATTTCGCAACTATGACAGTTCGCAACCAGTCATTTTCGCAACCTTTTTAAACTTCATTGGGGATATGTCTGGTTGAAGGAGACGCTATAGTAAAACAGCTGAATTCCTTGGTTGCAAAATGACTGGTTGCGAAATGGCTGGTTGCAAAACGTCATGGTTACAAAATGTAAAGATTGCAGAATGTCCTGGTCGCGAAAAATCAGAGCCGCATTTTTCGATATTTTAACAAAATCTAGGTCCCACTCGCTGGCCTAGAAAACTCCGAGTTCGGCCAAGTAATTTCATGATTTTTTAAAGATTTCCTTTTTTTTTCGAAGTTTCTTATGTTCAGTACCCTTTAAAATTATAATATTGGACCAGAAATTTAGATAAACAAAAACATATGAAAATAAGACATAAACTCATTACATAATTTTATTGTTCAAAAGTAAACCAGAATCACTTGCTAGCCATCGAGCTAATACTCTTGCTGTCACTTCTCTTCGTGCTCTTCGAGCTATTCGTCTTGCTATTCAATCTGGTGTCCGACTTTGATTTCGACGTCTTGATGGCTCCCTGAATCTTTCCACGCTTCTGAGCCCTCCGCTTCTCGAGTTTCTTCTCAAGGCCACTCGCGTTCGGTTTGCTTTTCGAGGAGGCCGAAAGTTTCGATGAGACGGAGGTTTTCGTGGTGGCCGTGGTGGATTTTCTGAAGTTTTTTATTCAGAATTCTGAGTGTAAATTCAAAGTTGCTTACTTGCTACTATCCCCCGGAGGCTTAACCTTCACTGCATTCGGATCCTTGAATGTGGGGCCCTTCGTATATTTCTTCTTGCTCATCTTGCTCTTCACATAGTCAATGCATGCACATCGACTCTTCTTTTTCGACTTTTTGCTCTCTGATTTTTTCGCTTTCTTCGCCTCCTTTTTCTTCTTTTTCAAGTCCTTCTTCTCAACGGTCTTCTCAATTTTCACCACTTTTGGATCCGCGTTGATCAGGTCGATGACTCGAGGGGCGGTGGCGGGCTGAAAATACAATTTTTCTATTGATTAAAAATAAATGGGCGGGGCTTACATCAAAAGTGGGCTTTGACTTTGGCTCCTTCGACTTTTTCATTTTCATATTGAAATTCGGGCGGCTCAGTGGGAGGGAAGAGTGAGCGTTGAAAGGTGCCGGATTCACATTTGCGCCGCATCTGAAATAGTGAAATAAACAAAATTAGGCTTAGAGGCTTCGGGGTAGAGGCTTAGCGGCTTAGGCTTAGAGGCTCACCTCAGGCTTAGAGGCTTAGGCTCAAGGTCTTAGGCTCAAGGTCTTAGGCTCAAGGTCTTAGGCTCAAGGCCTCAGGCTCAAGGCCTCAGGCTCAAAGCCTCAGGCTCAAGGCCTCAGGCTCAAGGCCTCAGGCTCAAGGCCTCAGGCTCAACGCCTCAGGCTCAAGGCCTCAGGCTCAAGGCCTCAGGCTCAAGGCCTCAGGCTCAAGGCCTCAGGCTCAAGGCCTCAGGCTCAAGGCCTCAGGCTCAAGGCCTCAGGCTCAAGGCCTCAGGCTCAAGGCCTCAGGCTCAAGGCCTCAGGCTCAAGGCCTCAGGCTCAAGGCCTCAGGCTCAAGGCCTCAGGCTCAAGGCCTCAGGCTCAACGCCTCAGGCTCAAGGCCTCAGGCTCAAGGCCTCAGGCTCAACGCCTCAGGCTCAACGCCTCAGGCTCAAGGCCTCAGGCTCAAGGCCTCAGGCTCAAGGCCTCAGGCTCAAGGCCTCAGGCTCAAGGCCTCAGGCTCAAGGCCTCAGGCTCAAGGCCTCAGGCTCAAGGCCTCAGGCTCAAGGCCTCAGGCTCAAGGTCTTAGGCTCAAGGCCTCAGGCTCAAGGCCTCAGGCTCAAGGCCTCAGGCTCAAGGCCTCAGGCTCAAGGCCTCAGGCTCAACGCCTCAGGCTCAAGGCCTCAGGCTCAAGGCCTCAGGCTCAACGCCTCAGGCTCAAGGCCTCAGGCTCAAGGCCTCAGGCTCAAGGCCTCAGGCTCAAGGCCTCAGGCTCAAGGCCTCAGGCTCAAGGCCTCAGGCTCAAGGCCTCAGGCTCAAGGCCTCAGGCTCAAGGCCTCAGGCTCAAGGCCTCAGGCTCAAGGCCTCAGGCTCAAGGCCTCAGGCTCAAGGCCTCAGGCTCAAGGCCTCATGCTCAAGGCCTCAGGCTCAAGGCCTCAGGCTCAAGGCCTCAGGCTCAAGGCCTCAGGCTCAAGGCCTCAGGCTCAAGGCCTCAGGCTCAAGGCCTCAGGCTCAAGGCCTCAGGCTCAAGGCCTCAGGCTCAAGGCCTCAGGCTCAACGCCTCAGGCTCAACGCCTCAGGCTCAACGCCTCAGGCTCAAGGCCTCAGGCTCAAGGCCTCAGGCTCAAGGCCTCAGGCTCAAGGCCTCAGGCTCAAGGCCTCAGGCTCAAGGCCTCAGGCTCAAGGCCTCAGGCTCAACGCCTCAGGCTCAACGCCTCAGGCTCAAGGCCTCAGGCTCAAGGCCTCAGGCTCAAGGCCTCAGGCTCAAGGCCTCAGGCTCAAGGCCTCAGGCTCAAGGCCTCAGGCTCAAGGCCTCAGGCTCAAGGCCTCAGGCTCAAGGCCTCAGGCTCAAGGTCTTAGGCTCAAGGCCTCAGGCTCAAGGCCTCAGGCTCAAGGCCTCAGGCTCAAGGCCTCAGGCTCAAGGCCTCAGGCTCAAGGCCTCAGGCTCAACGCCTCAGGCTCAAGGCCTCAGGCTCAACGCCTCAGGCTCAAGGCCTCAGGCTCAAGGCCTCAGGCTCAAGGCCTCAGGCTCAAGGCCTCAGGCTCAAGGCCTCAGGCTCAAGGCCTCAGGCTCAAGGCCTCAGGCTCAAGGCCTCAGGCTCAAGGCCTCAGGCTCAAGGCCTCAGGCTCAAGGCCTCAGGCTCAAGGCCTCAGGCTCAAGGCCTCATGCTCAAGGCCTCAGGCTCAAGGCCTCAGGCTCAAGGCCTCAGGCTCAAGGCCTCAGGCTCAAGGCCTCAGGCTCAAGGCCTCAGGCTCAAGGCCTCAGGCTCAAGGCCTCAGGCTCAAGGCCTCAGGCTCAACGCCTCAGGCTCAACGCCTCAGGCTCAACGCCTCAGGCTCAAGGCCTCAGGCTCAAGGCCTCAGGCTCAAGGCCTCAGGCTCAAGGCCTCAGGCTCAAGGCCTCAGGCTCAAGGTCTTAGGCTCAAGGCCTCAGGCTCAAGGCCTCAGGCTCAAGGCCTCAGGCTCAAGGCCTCAGGCTCAAGGCCTCAGGCTCAACGCCTCAGGCTCAAGGCCTCAGGCTCAAGGCCTCAGGCTCAAGGCCTCAGGCTCAAGGCCTCAGGCTCAAGGCCTCAGGCTCAAGGCCTCAGGCTCAAGGCCTCAGGCTTAAGGCCTCATGCTCAAGGCCTCAGGCTCAAGGCCTCAGGCTCAAGGGTCCAAGGGCTCAACCTACCTTGCCAAGTTCTTCTTGATATGACTGGGGTCCAAACAAACACGCTGATTGTTCGAGGATTCAAGCATTTTAGTCGCGAGCCGGACAAGTTTATTGGGCATGTTCAACTGGTTGAGACGCTCGATGATGATGGTACGGTCGACGGGGCTCAAGAATTTGGTGCGGATCTGGAAAAAAAACTTTCAGTTTTCAAAAGGATTGCGGCTCACCTAGCTGGGGCATAACTGACATCGGCTTACGCAATATTTGCGGCAAATTTCTTACCAAAACAGAATTGTGTGTTTTCACCCGAAGTTTTTCACCCAAAGAACACTCTATTCCTATCGGATCTTATCATTCCCCCTACTCCCGTCACATTGAAGACACGCGGTTTCTTCAAAAAATTGTTCAGAGAACGTTTTCTTTTCTTGCAAGGCCACACACAAGAAACGGATCACACTTTCGGTTTTGAACTTTTTGATCAGAAATTTGGGGGCGGCCATCTTTTGGTACAAACAATTCTGGTGATCAGGAATTTGAACTTGTCATGGGTAATATCAAGGTCAGGGAGGGGAAACTAGAAAGAACTACAAAAATATAGGATAGTTGTGCCGTGGCCGATGGCCGGGCCTTGGGCCGCGGCGCTACTGTGAAGGCCCTATGGGCCGTGGCTCACGTAGGGCCTCTAGAAATGCTCAAAGACCCCGTGGGTCCTCCGGAATGCGCCCCTAGGTCTGAGCCTAACCGTGGCAGATCTTGATGAAACCATTATATCAAAAAATTCTTTTTAGCGTGCCTTATAATTTTGAATTACTGTAACTCACACAAGACAACAACGAAGGCGCAAACGCGTTCACATGATTCTGCCCGCTAAGCCACAGCAGGACCACATCGGCCACGAACATCTCATGAGTGATGGTCAAATCACAACTGGATAAGACTTGGAACAGCTGATGAAATGGCATTTTGTGAAAGTCGGGAAGAGTGACGAGTTTTTCAATCGTCTCAACGGCTTGATTTTGTAGCGATCGCTCGGTCTCCGGGTTCACATGAGCCACGTCACAGATGATCATGGTTTGGAGGAGGTCCGCTTCGGAGGACTTGGCCGCTTCGATCATGCACTGAAAAATTACAATTTTACCATGACCCGAGGACCCAGAATCTTACATCTTCCAAACACAACTTCAAATCCTTCATCTGAAAAGTATGCGCCAGTGTGACTAGCTCGGTGATCGCATAATAAGTCAACGCCGATTTGATCTCTCTATTCTGCACGAAATTCACAAATGCTATAATCGATTGATCACTGAAACGGTGCAAGTCGACAGTGGACATCAAGTTTCCAGACGATTGTTGTTGTTTGACGAGTTGCGAGACGCGGACGAAATCCTCGACGGGCACATGGTACACACTACGGTTGCCCAGGAGACGGATTACCTAAAAGGGAAAAAAATAATGGAATTTAAGGTCGAAACATAATCGGTCAGCCGGGATTGAAAAAATTGTGAAAAAATCTTTACTGTTTCCTTTAAAAACTGACCCCAAAAAATTTGCCTCACATTTAAGAACTGGGCCCTCCATTGGCCCAGCGATTTTTTCTACTTTAAATTGTGATTTTCAGGTCAAATTTTATATTAAAATGTAGAACTGAACAAGGTCTATAAAATGACTTTAAAACCAATAGTATTATGTTTTTCAGTTTTTCTCTGCATATCGTTAAACACAAGTGCCGGACGTTTCGACCCTTCTGTGCTGAGCCTGGCTTTTTGGGAAGTTTTTGTGAAGAATCGCTACAGGAAATTTTATTGATTTTAACGTCATTTTGTGGACCTTGTCAAGCTCTACAATTTGATATAAAATTCGACCTAGAAATCACAATTTTAAGCCAAAAAAACTCTGGTTTCAAAACTCAAAGTACTCTCCACAAAATTTCCAAAAACCTCATAAGGCTTTCCAGGAATCCAAAAATCTCATTAGCCATCCCACGACTCTTCCCAAAATTCACGTATCCTTTCAAAATGAGAAGAGCACAAGTACTAATTGGGTCAATAATTGGGAGCTCGAGAGGAGGAAGGAAGTTTCGTGTCATATGAGAAGCCCTCGTTGATATAAATTGAAGAGAAAAAGGACCTTCTATTTTTTATTCAAAAAAACTTAAATTTCGGTTTCACGGGTCTTTTTAGAACATCCATGAGAGCATCTAGAAAATAGAGCATTTTATAAGTGCTGCACGATTTTCCACCATGCCAAGGCTCAAATCGCCCAAAGTTCGGCTCAAAATCGACCGAAAATGCAGTGGCTCAAATTGACCAAAATTTTCCATGCGATTTTTTCAAACAGATAATGGCCAAAAAATTCAAAATCTCACCTTTGTATTATTCATGGCCTCCTTTTTCTTCGAATTCTGATTCTGATCCTGCTGCTGCTGTTTCCCTTTCCCACCACTGTTATCCGATTCCGATGACTTTGCATTACCACCAAGCTTTTTCTTTCTCGCGACGCTGAAAATTTCAGAATCAAGGGAAACCACACTCCCAAAAAAACTCACGACGGCATTTTTTCAGTTTCTATAATCGTGATCCTTGAGTGTTCCTTGAGAAACGTCGTCGGTTTTCGAAATTCAAGTAAATTAGGAATATGAGGGATTTGGGGATTTGAAGTTTTGATTGTAGGAATTTTTGATGACGTGGAAAAATTGATAATGGGAAGTCACGGGAAATTTGAATTTCATAATTTTTTTTCCGGGAAGCGCCTGAAAAAAATCCACAAAGAAACAGGCTTACGACATTTGGCAACTGATCATTTCGCAACCAGCCACTTCGCAACTTTTTGAACTTTCTTATTTAGCTTGAGAATCGCTCAAATAGATTAGCGAATCAGTTTTATCAGAAAATGTATATGTTTGAATGAGAGCATTTGGTACAAGAGTTGGAATGGTTGGTTGCGAAATGTCTCGGTTGCGAAACGTCGTAGTTGCGAAGTGTCCTGGTTGCAAAATAACTAATTCTATGAAATGATTATTGCAACATAACCGGTTGTGAAACATCTCAGAATCGAAATTTCCGCATTTTTAGCAACCGGTCGTTTCGCAACCATGATATTTCGCAACTGGACGTTTTGCAACCGTGAGATTTAGCAACTTTACGTACCTTGTTTCTATCGCCTGGTTTTGGTTTATCTAACCTTAAAATTGTTTTTCTGGCGCAACATTTTGAATCGTTGGTTGCGAAATGTCTTAGTTGCGAAATGTCTTGGTTCCAAAATGACCCGTTGTGAAACGTCACAGTTCCAAAACGTCCGGTTACCAAACGTCGCGAACCCCAAAAAAACCTCATTTTGTCCCCGATTCCTGATCTTTGCCAATGTTTACATAAAAAATTGAGAAAAAAGTTTGATTTTCGATTTCTAAATTTCCATATAATCGAATCAAGGACTTTAACTTCAGCCATCTTCTGTATTAGTCAATGACCTCAAAGGGGGGGGGGGGGGGGGGGGGAATGGAATTATGATGGAGGTTAAAAAGGAGGTGTTCATTTGGGATGGCTAGTACTGGTTTTTTAGAGGGGAAAATTTTCAGATTTTAAGGTTAATGGGACTGTAGAGCTTTTTTCGTTTTCTTAAGTACCGTAACTTTGATAGTGCTTAAAATTCAAATTGTTCGATTCTTTGGAAGCCAGATTCTGAAAATTTGATGACTTTCAAATTCTATAGTCCAATTTTTTGATACCACATTTTTAGCCACCAAAAAAGTTAGAATTTTCCGTCGTTTTGGAACACCGATCCTTGATCATTGAAAACTTTCAAATCTGTTCCCAAAAATGTAAATTTAAACCCTCGGTTTAGACAATGAATGTTCGATCTTCCTATTCCTAGAATCAATACCAAAAAAAGAGACAGAAAAAGTAAAACAAAAAATGTATGCAAATTCGCACATGTCCTCTCAACCTCTCCACCTCTTTTCCCCATAACTTTTCCCGAAGATCATCCACATCGATGTCGTATTTAGTCGATGAGTTCCACTCATTCTTTGCTTCTGTTCCCCTCTTCAAAGCCCCTCCCACTTTCTTCTTCTTATTTCTTTTTTTGATAAGAAAACAGATAATGATCAAAATATTTTGTAGTATCAAGGGCGGAGTCGACCAGATAGATCAGCCATCGAGTATAAGTATCAAGGGATTCCTCGGCTCAAAGTATCCAAAATGTCCGCCGACACCAAGCCATGGGGAAACTATTACAGGTAACTTGAAATTTTTTTTTGAAAATAAAAATCTATAAATTTGAGAGTCATCGTTGTATTCGTCGGATTCTTGTGCCTGACATCCATTTGTTCCAACTATATCATCATCAACTTCACCTTCATCTGCATGAAAAATGACATGACCAATGCGGTGCCGGAGAGCAATGGGGTAAGTGGAAAAAATGATACTGCAAAAATTGGGATTACTGTACTTCAACTATTTTGAAACGTTCGAAATGCCTTATTTTGAGGTTTGTGTCCCTGTTTTGTACCGCCTTGGGCCCTCGGCCGTATGCGCCTTCAGCCGTTTGCGCCCTCAGTCGGCAGTGGCTCAGAAAAGTTTTAACATGGAGGTTTCCGTGCCGCCACCTATGGGCCCACGGTCGGCACAGATGTTTGTGGCCGAGGGCTCATATGGCCGCATGGCTCAGGCGGCAGTGGCACAGAAATTCACGATACATAATGTCAAGGCATTCCAACAAAGCGCTTTTCCGGTTCATCTTGGAAAAAAACTCCCTGTGTGAATTTTTGTTTTTTGTGCCGCCCCCTGTGCCCTCGGCCCACACGGACGTTTGTAGCCACATGGCTTAGCCGGCGGTGCTCTAGTACCCATAAAAATGCGCCCCTATGTTCAATCTTAAGCCTTAGGATTCAGGCTCAAAATTATATACTTTTAAAGGTACATAACTTCTGCCCTATGTGCCTTCAGGCTCGATCCCCGCCCAAAAAATCCCGAATACTTTATCTTACCCTACTCACTTTCAGACCCTCAAAAGCATCTACGACTACTCGAGCTCGGAAAAGAAGTGGATTCTCTGGGCCGTCGCCTTGGGCACCATGCTCGGCACCATGCCCATCAACGTTCTCTACGTCAAATTCGGCGCTCGCCTTCCGTTCTTCCTCGCCGGTCTCACCTCGATCATCTCAACCGCTTTAATCCCATGGGCCGCTGGTTTCAACTACTGGCTCCTGATCCTTCTCAGGTTCACTCAAGGTCTCGCCTATTCCGCCGACTTTGCCGCCATCGGCCTCATCACTGTCCGCTGGGCTCCGCTCACTGAAACCGCCACTTTCATTGCTGTCCTTACCTCCTTCACGGGTATTTCTTCAACCGCTACCAACTCTGTCACCGGTGTCATCTGCGAGAGCTCCCTCGGCTGGAAATGGTCCTACTACCTGCACGCCGCCGTCGGAATGTTCCTCTTCTGCCTCTGGTACATCATCTACATCGATCATCCACAAGACACCAAAAGAGTCTCATGCAAGGAATTGAGCAAAATTGAAAAGTCCAAATCCGCGGCTCATTTGGATAAAAGTACCGATGTCCCATACGGCAAACTGCTAACCAGCCCTGTCATCTGGTGTGTCTGGCTCAACGCCTTCTTCGAGATGTCCGCAGTCATCGTGTGCTCGACGTACATGCCAATCTACTTCCATGAAGTCCTCGGATTCGGAGTCACCGAGACCGGATTCTGGGCCGCCCTGGTTCTCTTCATTTGGCTTCCGGTTCGTTGGGTGTCCGCTGTCATGAGCGACAAGATGAATTGCGTCGGAGAGCGAGCCAAGATGCTAATCTTCAATACTATTGCTGTCGGAGGCACAGGGGCATTCTTCGCCATCATTGGATTCATCCCAGCCGAGAACAAGTACTGGTCGGTGGCCGCGTTCACCATGACAATGTGCTGTGTTGGTGTCAACTCGGGCGGCTTCTACAAGTGCGGTGTTCTTCATGCGCGGTAAGTTAGGCCTCGGGTTGTTTTGTGCTTCGGGTGGGCTCCAGCCGTAATGTGCCTCAGGGGCCACGAGCCGTACTGTGCCTCTGATGGGCTCGAGCCGTACTGGGCCTCGGGACGGCTCAAGCCGTACTGGGCCTCGGGTGGGCTTACACCGTATAGTGCCTTGAAAGGGCTCAAGTCGTACGGGGCCTCAGGCGGCCTCAAACCGCACTGGGCCGCAGGTAGGCTTAAGCCGTATTGAGCCTCGGGTGAGCTCAAAATGTTTTGATTGAGCCTTAGGTGGACTCGAGTTGTAGTATGCCTTGGGTGGGCTCAAATCCGCGAGCTGAGCCACGGTAATGTGCCTGAGATCATTGTGTGCCTTGGGTAGGCTCAAAGCGATTTGTGCCCCAGAAGGGCTCAAGCCGTAATGTGCCTCCGATGGGCTCAAACCGTATTGTGCCCCAGGGGGGCTTGAGCCGTTTTGGGCCTTAGGTGGGCGCAAACCTGACGGCTGAGCCACGGCTCACTGTGCCGCGCCCGGCTGTGCCTCGCGTTAGGAAGTGTGTGCCCAACCGTGGGCACACAGCGGCAACATGAAAATAAGCCCCCAATCTGTTCCTCGCTTTCTCCCTTCAAACTGACTCCATTTTTTCAGCCAATACTCCCACGTCGTCATCGCCGCTATCCAATGGACCAAATGTGTGGCTCTCTTCTCGGCCCCGGCCATGGTGGCCCTCTTCGTAACCACCGAATCCGTGCGCACCCAATGGATCGGTGTCTACCTGGTGTTCGGAGGTCTCATGCAGATCACCAATCTCCTTTCCTACTGTATCTTCACCGACAAACCTGCCTCATGGACCAATAGCGATGAGAAGCCAGTGTCCCATGCCTAGGAATTGCCCCTCATTTTGCTTTAAAGTTTCTGACAATGTGACCAAGGTTAACCTGATCACAAAAATTATGTAAATAGTTAGACTCACATATCACTGTATAGATTTACATACATTTTGCTCCCTCACGTGTACATTCTTTCTCTCATGTTTTTTCGCGCCGCTGAAACAAATTGCATAAAACGGTTTTGAATCTTGTTTCTTTTTTTGTGTATTGCTACACTCTAGCACTCATATAAAAACAAAACACTATAAAAATGCAAAGATCTTGTGTGCGTGGGTTTCCTGTTCTTTTGAATTACACCCTCCTGTTATTCAAATTTTTGATTAATTGCTCATTCTTGCTCACACTTTGCTCCTCGTGACAGTGTGCATCCGGTTCCTGTTTTAGGTTTTCAGATTTTCAGTCTTTTTGAAGTTTGAATCTTGTCAGAAATACTACAAACTTACTCATACTAAAACATAGAGAATTTTTGGTTTTTCCGAAGTTGTTCTGCAACCGCTAATTTTGCAACAATAATATTGGACAGCTAGTCATTTCGCAATCAAGAGATTTTGAAAGTAAGTCGTTTTGTAACTAGGACAATTCGCAACCGAGCAGGGCTGTCAGATTTCACGGCCCTTTAAGGCCGCGGCCGGCCGGCCCACGGCCCACGAGGGCCGCGGCCCATTCGGGCTTTCCCAGTGGAGCCGCGGCCTAAGGGCCGGCCGTGGGCCGCGGCTCAGGGCCGTGAGTTTGTACTGCGAAATCGGGCTAGGGACAAACTTTCGTGAATTTTAAAGATTATTATTCAGATTTTTGTGTTCACTTACCGAACATACTGAGAAGACATATTTTGAGTGATTGTACACAGTTTTAAAAAAAGTTTTCAATTCATCATGAAAGTAAATGTTTTCAATTTACTCCGCATTTTATCATTCCGGCATTTTCAAGACCGGTAAAATAGATTTTTTGAGTGAAATCGTAGAAACATCGATTTCAGTGCTTAACTGCAGAAAATACGAATTTATGACCTCAAATTGTCTTAAAAACGCATTTCGACCGCAGCTACAAACTTTCAAATCACGGCCTTAAGCCGCGGCCCACGGCCGGCCCGGGGGCCGCGGCTTAAAAAAATTTTTTTGACAGGGCCCGGCCGGGGGCCGCGGCCTACTCACGGCCCATGGGCCGGCCGTGGGCCGGCCGTGTGACAGCCTTGCAACCGAGACATTTTGCAACTATTTGAACTAGTTTTTATCTTTTCCAAAATGAGCATATGGAACAATAACAACTTTTTTGAGTACGGTTGCAAAGTGACCAGTTGCGAAATATCATGGTTGCAAAACGTCACAGTTTCGAAATTTCATAATTGCAAAATGTCTTGGTTCTGAAATCTTTTGGTTGCGAAGCGTCCAGTTGCGGAAGTCTGCTTTTTTGTTCCCGTTGAGAAAGTTCATTGCGAAATGTCATAGTTGCAGTATGTCATGGTTGCAAAATGACATGGTTGCTAACTGTTTTGATTGCAAAATGTCCCAATTGCGGCGACATATTGTAACCGGTCATTTCGCAACTTTTGGACATTGCGCAACTTTTGGTCATAACATAACTGTCGGTCATTTCGCAACTTTTAGCTGCGAAATGTCCCAACTTCCTCAAAAATTCACAGCTTATGTTTTTTGTCTTCTTTATTCTAATTCTGACCTTTCTTGGTCACCTCTCACATGTCCATGGATCATATTTCCCGCTCCCACAAATTTTCAGGATCGTGTTTCATGATCCTGATTTCTAGTAAGATTTCTGGACCCTTTTGTTCAAAGTTGTTTTTTGTGTTCTGAATCTCGGAAAATTTGTAGAAGAACGGAAAACTTTTAGAATTTGAAAATATATCGAAAATTTTAAAACCCAAATCAAAACTAAGTACAGAATGTTAGAAGCCAAATCAAACTGACTATGAAATGTAAGAATAAAAATTCAAGCTAAGTACCTAATGTAAGAAGCTAATTCAAGACTGGCTATCAAACTTAGGGGTCGAATTTGGGAGGATATCAAACACTTTTGAATCGTATAACTAAAATTGAAGAAGTTCAGAACTTTCTTTTGAAACTGGGAATCTCAGAATTATGGAATCTTAGAGCGTCGGAATTTTTGAAGTTTGAGATTTCAAAACTGAATCTTTTCACACTTTATTCTATTTTCTGTATTCTATTTCCCAACACTATGATAACACATTTTCTACCCAATCCGTTTTTCTTATCTCTTATTTTCCATCGTCCACTTTTTTCACCCATTTGATCCCCCAACGTGTCACTATGTTATGTTCTCCGTGCGCATCACATGTGGTGAAGGGATCAATGCGTTCAGTGCGATCTCTTACTTCTTCTTTTTATCAATTTTTCTCTTCTCACTTCTCCCTTCACAAGAAGGCTATACCTGTTCTGATGAACCTTGTTGAACCCAAACCATACGCATTTTTAGACGACCGATCATGTCTCTATGGGGAAATTACTACAGGTGGGGAATCGAGGGACCGAAAAATTGGAGTTCGAAATTTTCAGATTGATAGTGATAGCGGTTGGATTCTTATGTTTGGCATCGGTTTGTTCCAACTATATCGTCATCAATTTCACTTTTATTTGTATGAAGAATGATTTTTCGGAAAGTTATAGGGATCATAATGGGGTGAGTTTGGAGGCACATCGGGCGGCCTCCGGGCCCATCTGATGGGCCCGGTTTTCCGAACCAAAAATGTTTGGGGTCATCTTTTCGTTCAGAAGATACTTTTTAACTAAAAAAAAAAGTATTTTTGGGCCTAAAACCAGGCACAACTCGGGCCAAGCCGGGCTCAAACAGCAGGCCTAACCCGGGTAGAGCTGGGCCCAAAGAACAAGTTCAACCCGGGCCGAGCCGGGCTCAAACATCAGGCCCAACCCGAGCCTAGCTTTTTTGCAGACCCTCCGAAGCATCTATGACTACACCAGCGGCGAGAAAAAATGGATAATGTGGGCCGTGGCCGCCGGAACAATCATAGGAACCATTCCAATCAACTTTCTCTATGTCAAATACGGCGCAAGGTACCAACATAAATGGCTCTAAACTACAGTAACCAATACCCATTCAGGTACCCTTTCCTAGTCGCTGGTGTCGTCTCATGTGTCTCCACTGCATTTGTGCCATTGGCTGCAAGACTGAACTTTTTTATCCTAATTCTCTTGAGATTCCTTCAAGTGAGCCTTGAGCCAACTTACCTTCCAGATCATTTAGATTTTCAGGGCCTGGCCTATTCCGCCGACTTTGCCGCCATTGGTCTCATGACTGTCCGCTGGGCCCCACTTTCTGAAACTGCGACATTTGTGGCTATTCTTACTGCATTCACCGGGATCTCATCTGTAGTTACCAACTCTTTGACCGGCTTGATTTGCGAGAGCTCACTCGGCTGGAAGTATGCATTTTATCTTCATGCTATTGTCGGAATCATTCTTTTCGTGATCTGGACTATTGTGTATATTGATCATCCGGAGGATACAAAGAGGGTCTCTGAGAAAGAGTTGGGACATATTCAGAAGAACAAATCGGAGGCGCATTTGGATAGGAATACCAGTGTTCCATATAGGGTTAGTTTGTGCCTGACCCAGAACTTAGGCCAGAACTTGAGCCTAAGCCTCTAAGCCTAAGCCTCTAAGCCTAAGCCTCTAAGCCTAAGCCTCTAAGCCTAAGCCTCTAAGCGTAAGCATCTAAGCCTAAGCCTCTAAGCCTAAGCCTCTAAGCCTAAGCCTCTAAGCCTAAGCCACTAAACCTAAGCCTCTAAGCCTAAGCCTTTAAGCCTAAGCCTCTAAGCCTACGTCTCTAAGCCTACGTCTCTAAGCCTACGTCTCTAAGCCTAAGCCTCTGAACCTAAGCCTCCAAGCCTAAGCATCTAAGCCTAAGCCTCTAAGACTAAGCCTCTAAGCCTAAGCCTCTAAGCCTAAGCCACTAAACCTAAGCCTCTAAGCCTAAGCCTAAGCCTCTAAGCCTCTAAGCCTAAGCCTCTAAGCCTAAGCCTCTAAGCCTAAGCCTCTAAGCCTAAGCCTCTAAGTCTAAGCCTCTAAGTCTCGAAGCCTAAGCCTCTGAGCCTAAGCCTATATTCCAGAAAATCCTCACCAGCCCTGTTATCCTTTGCGTTTGGGTCAATGCATTTTTCGAGATGTCCGCTGTCATTATGTTCTCCTCTTACATGCCCATCTATTTCCATGAAGTCTTGAAGTTTGGCATCACGGAAACTGGATTCTACGTTGCTTTGGTATTGTTCTCCTACATGCCTATCAGATTTGTGGCGGCTCTTTTCAGTGATAAGTTTACGTAAGCCTCAAGGAATTGTAAACCAGAAAAATATAAAGTAAAATTTTCAGAATGATAAGCGAGAAGTTGAAAATCATGATCTTCAACACTGTCGCCGTCGGTGGCTCCGGATTTTTCTTCGCGTGTATCGGGTGGGTCACAAAAGGCAAAAGTAAATAGGGCCTAAAAATTTTTTTTACAGCTTTATCCCAGCCGAGCACAATATGTTATCCCTGTCATTTTTCATCTTGACAATGTGCTGTATTGGAGTGAATTCCGGAGGCTTTTATAAGTGTGGAGTTTTGCATGCACGGTAAGAACTTAGGCTTAGAGGCTTAGGCTTAGAGGCTTAGGCTTAGAGGCTTAGGCTTAGAAGCTTAGGCTTAGAAGCTTAGGCTTAGAGGCTTAGGCTTAGAGGCTTAGGCTTAGAGGCTTAGGCTTAGAGGCTTAGGCTTAGAGGCTTAGGCTCAGAGGCTTAGAGGCTTAGAGGCTTAGAGGCTTAGGCTTAGAGGCTTAGGCTTAGAGGCTTAGGCTTAGATGCTTAGGCTTAGAGGCTTAGGCTTAGAGGCTTAGGCTTAGAGGCTAAGGCTTAGAGACTTAGGCTTAGAAAGTTAGGCTTGATGTTTCCGAATAGAGAGTAGTATGCCAAAAAAATTTCAGCCAATTCGCCCATGTCGTCATCGCCGCTATCCAATGGATGAAATGTCTGGCTCTATTTTCCGCCCCGGCCCTCGTCGCTATTTTCGTATCAGATGAGTCGAATCGTCTTCAATGGATGTGGGTGCACTTGGTATTGGGAGGTCTTATGGTTATTGTGAGTTCAGAAATTAACAAAATGGATAGAAAATGCGGTGATTTCAGACAAACTTTGTGTCCTACTTCATTTTCACCGACGAGCCCGCCGAGTGGACAAATTGTGAAGTTTTTATAAAGATGGAGAAGACGGAGGCAATTGAATAATTTATGATGTTTGTGGTTTTAATAATGTGCAAAAAGTGTAATTTTGATATAAATAATTTGGACGAGGGGATTGGCACAGGCTTAAGCGTCGGCACAGGAGTCGGCTCAGGTGTCGGCACATGCGTCGGTGTCGGCACATGCGTCGGTATCGGCCCAGGCATCGGCACAGGCCCAAGCACAGACGTCGGCACAAACTTCGGCACAAGCGTCGGCACTGGTCCAGGCATTGGCATCGGCACGACCCCAGACAGCGGTATCGGCACAAGCAGGCGTCGGTATCGGCACAGGCCCAGGCGTAGGTATCGGCCCAGGAGTCGGCTCAGGTGTCGGCACAGGCGTCGGCTCAAGTGTAGGCACAGGCTCAGGCGTCGGCTCAAGTGTAGGCAGAGGCTCAGGCGTCGGTATTGGCACAGGCTCGCCCGTTATTGAATAATTGTACCCGTAAATCGACATTTAACAAAATAACGCAAAATTTTAACTATTCCCCATGACAGATCGCCTCTGAATATGAATCGACACTTCCGGAATCACAGCCACAGATTTTTTCCTTCCCATGACAAACTCTCGATAGGCACTGTTCCTCCAAATCGTTAAAATTTGAACCGGGATTGTTGCGCCACATAAAAATGAATATGCTATGGCATTCTGAATCCTAGAATCTGTTTCGGGGTCGTTGAAAATAGTTTTGAAAATGAGGAATGTGGAAGTCGCCATAAAACCGCACATTATAATGGACTGAAAGGTAAAAGGTGTGTGAAGGCTTCGGGACGTTTGGCAACCGTCATTTCGCAACTACGGTTGCGAAATGTCCCAGTTACAAAACGTCTCCAATTACCTGGACTACAAAATTCTGCAACCCTTTCAATCGCTCTTTCAAATTCCTATAACTTTGTCTTTGGGCACTCCCCCTTGTTTCCAAGTAGATACTAATGTAGATAAATGATAAAAGCTGAAAATGTCAAAAAAAACTAATATAATTTTCTAGAAATCAGTATACCGAAAATATCAAGACCACCGACGCTATCATCGTCGTATAAGCAATATTTTGCATTTCTGAATCGATGAACATGAAAAATCCATGATGCTCCAAAATTTGCAAATTATTCGGATATTTCCATCTGACAAATTCTTCCATTTCTTCAGGAGTACTGTAGTTACAGTACATTGCACTTGGTACGGGAATGTAGAGAAATAGGGCTAGAATTGCGTATATGGTATAGTAGGTGGATTTTTGGCGCTGTAAAACAGTATTTATTTGAAAAAAAAATTTCAATAAAATTTTGAAAGTTTTTTTGCAGTTTTTTGGACAGGACCAAGTCGGGCCAAGTAGAACCGTACATCAAAAAATTTTCCGGGTCTTGCCACGACTTGCAGACGAGTTAGTTGGAGTATGAAGGTGACAAGCGCAAAAGAGCAGAATGTGAAAGCCCATATCATCTGGAAAACAAATTGGCTGTGACGTTTTGCAACTACGACGTTTCAGAACTGTGACGTTTCGCAACCATGACATTGCTTACCCTAGTCAATCCGCTGGACTTGTTGGTTGCCAAACGACTAGCTATGCAACTTTCTGGTTGCGAAATAAACAGTTCTGAAACGTTCTGGTTGCGAAATGACCCGTTATCAAACATCGTCGCAACTTTGACATTCCGCAACTACGACATTTCGCAACCATGAATTTCTGCAACCGGTCATCTCTCACCGAAAAGAATCATCTGATGCGCCAAATGTTCACGTTAAAAAAAATTGAACCTCATAATATTTTTAGCTCGCTTTTGACTCCACGACGTTTCGCAACTGTCCATTTCGCAACCAAGAAGTTTTGAAAGCAAGAGATTTCGCAACAAGACAATTACCGACTTAGCAATTTTCAATTACATTTAACCAACGTTTAAATCACCTATATGAGAAAGTTGCGAAATGGCTGGTTGCGAAATGTCATAGTTGCGAAATGACCGGTTACCAAACGACTTACAAAAAGCGTAAAAGTATCTAAACAGTCTTTCAGCAATCCTTGACTATAACCTGCTGGAAACGGATATAAAGTAACCATGCCTCCAAAAACTCCCAACTGTAATTCTCCACAATAAAACGATAAATGATAGAAAAAAGTCCACAGTTTTATCGAAAACCTCTCATGTCTCGATTGTGTCCAAATCAAATAAAACATCAAAAAACTTATCGGTGTCGACAGAGCGCACATGCATACTGTACACCGGTACTGTAGGGAATGATCCGAGTAGAATACGGTAGCGTAGACGCGAAGGTCCGGGGTGATATTTGTGAACCTTGACATATAGAGAACGAATCAGTAAATGAAATATGTGCTCTGTCAGAATATTTTGTTCCGCATGTATCAGAAATAATTGAATTCCAGGTATTTTTGAAAAGTAGCAATTAGGACCAATAATTAGTCTGCACTTTTTTAGTTTTTTTGGTTTATGAGATTCTTGAGAACTGCTAAGGCGGCTCCTAGTACCAACACAATTTTTCTATCTCGGAATAGCGCTTAGAAGCTGTCTAACCTCAAAGAACAGATTATTAGATTAGATGAAAAAAATTGTTGTGTCGAAGTCGAAAATGGAGGAAATTGTCTGCAAGCAAAGTGTCTGAAATGTTATTAATGATTTTTTGATCTTTCCGAACAAAATGTAATACTTCAAACGATTACGGTCTATGCACAAATATGTGGACTATAAAAACTATAGTGTAAATGATAAAAAAAGTTTCCCCAACTTGAACCCTCGAACGCTTGTTTTTTGCTCATAACTCGCTTCATTTTTATCGTAGAGCTATGAAAAGTGTACCATTCTATTGGAAATTGAATTTTACGTTCAGCTGTCACAAATTAAACAATTTTAGCATTTTTCACAACCTTTGCTTTCGACGAAAACTCAGCTCAGCAAAACTACCGTAGTCTTCAAATGCGGTTCACCATCCTCAAGGCTGGTACATTTACAGTATCCATGTTGTTGTCCACTGCTATTTTTTAAATATAATTCGAAAAAAAATATTTTAAATTATTTATGTGGTCCTTTTTCCGACATGCTACGTGCCGGCCCGGAATCCTGAGCTCAAATATTTGAGTGTGAATTTTTGGAGCAAAATATCGAGCTTTTTGGTGGTTTTTGTGGGGACCGGGTGAGCCTGCTAAGCAAAAATTAGCCAAGTTTGGTTTTAATGAAATTTCCTATTACAAAAAACATAATTTGATCAGACCCTTTAGACCAGGAAGTTCAGAGATTAAAACGAATGTCTGGTAATTCTGTGTCTACCAAAAAACCAAAAGATAAATAGTTCAATGCAAAAATGGTCATTGAAGGGCACTCGAATGAGCTCAAAAAAAGAGCACTTTCTCGGATTTCTGAAGCAATGAAAGTAGTCTCAATCGATTCCTTGTAAAAATTGGACTAGGCTCAAAACAAGAAATCTAATAAATTTGCTTCTCAAAACCAAGTTTTTGGAACTTCTTGAATTCGAAACGTCACTTTTATGCCCCTTTATTAGAGAAAATACGGTATCTCGTTTCAAAAATACTCACAAATTTTAGCAAAAAAAAATGTAGTGATCCCCTACAATGACCATAAATGTACCTAAAATAATTCAAACACAAAAACCAAAAAGTTTTGCATATCATTTACCTCTTGACTTCACTATCACTATACTTGAACACCATCGGTCAACAAACAAATTCAATTTTTCGCAACATTCCACATAATTTATGCGAAAATAATAACGAGAGACAAAGAGACATTAGAGAAAAAGACAAAAGGTATCGGGTGAAAAGGATTAAAATCAAATAAAAATGCACTCTTTCGAACAGTCATCGTCAGTTTTTTGCTACTGGTGTTAACATCACGTTCAGAGGATCTAGATGGCCTAGAAATTCAGAGTTAGGCCATCTTGTTTTTCAAATATTTTTTTAGGCAGTAAAATTCAAGGAGTTTCAAGGTTCAACGATTCTAATATAGGTCATAACTCCGGTCCTAGACATCGAAATAAGATAAAAAATTATAGCTTTAGAATCAGCTCAATGAGTATAATTTGATAACATGTCAAAAATCTGAAATATATGAATATTTTCGAGTTTTCCGTAAAATTTTGGCTCAAAAAATGGATGAAGTTTTGTATGGGTAATACTACTCATAAAATATACTTGAACTTGAAAAAGCTTATCTCTGTTTAGAATCTTCAGAATCTTCAGATTCTATCTGTCGACTAAAGTCACATGATGTAGTTTACTTTTTCTTTTTTTTTACTTTCCAAAATTTTGCCATCTATAACTTATTTTTTCAATGTTACCTTTCTCTAACTTTCTGTTCTAATATTCTTTTCGACGCATTGCTGTCATTGTCAAATAATTTGAAAAGATTTTTTTTCAAATTCATCGACAATTCAATGTTTCATTTCTTTCCCGTTTCGATTTCTTGTGAATGTTTCCTTTTTTGTCTCGCTCGCCATCTCCTCTCCAAAACCAGCCATCACATGTCTATCATGCTGGTTTTGAAGGGATTCGAGAGGGTTCAATAAGTTCATGTCGTAAATTCTCACCTCTTTTGCAGTATGGAGGAACTATGATCCGTTTTTACAATGACTAGTTGCAGGGAAAAAAGTATAGCGGGATCAATCATATAGATAGCTATCAAAATGCTTTTACAAAATCGTTACCGGTGAGCTTGGGGCCTTGGCCTTGACGTTGGCTTGGCCTTGGCTTGGCTTGGCTTGGCTTGGCTTGGCTTGGCTTGGCTTGGCTTGGCTTGGCTTGGCTTGGCTTGGCTTGGCTTGGCTTGGCTTGGCTTGGCTTGGCTTGGCTTGGCTTGGCTTGGCTTGGCTTGGCTTGGCTTGGCTTGGCTTGGCTTGGCTTGGCTTGGCTTGGCTTGGCTTGGCCTTGGCTTGGCTTGGCTTGGCTTGGCTTGGCTTGGCTTGGCTTTGCTTGGCTTTGCTTGGCTTTGCTTGGCTTTGCTTGGCTTGGCTTGGCTTGGCTTGGCTTGGCTTGGCTTGGCTTGGCTTGACGTTGGCTTGGCCTTGGCTTGGCTTGGCTTGGCTTGGCTTGGCTTGGCTTGGCTTGGCTTGGCTTGGCTTGGCTTGGCTCGGCTTGGCTTGGCTTGGCTTGGCTTGGCTTGGCTTGGCTTGGCTTGGCTTGGCTTGGCTTGGCTTGGCTTGGCTTGGCTTGGCTTGGCTTGGCTTGGCTTGGCTTGGCTTGGCTTGGCTTGGCTTGGCTTGGCTTGGCTTGGCTTGGCTTGGCTTGGCTTGGCTTGGCTTGGCTTGGCTTGGCTTGGCTTGGCTTGGCTTGGCTTGGCTTGGCTTGGCTTGGCTTGGCTTGACTTTTGGCTTGGCTTGACTTTTGGCTTGGCTTGACTTTTGGCTTGGCTTTGCTTGGCTTGGCTTTTGGCTTGGCTTGGCTTGGCTTGGCTTGGCTTGGCTTGGCTTGGCTTGGCTTGGCTTGGCTTGGCTTGGCTTGGCTTGGCTTGGCTTGGCTTGGCTTGGCTTGGCTTGGCTTGGCTTGGCTTGGCTTGGCTTGGCTTGGCTTGACTTTTGGCTTGGCTTGACTTTTGGCTTGGCTTGGCTTGGCTTGACTTTTGGCTTGGCTTGACTTTTGGCTTGGCTTGACTTTTGGCTTGGCTTTGCTTGGCTTGGCTTTTGGCTTGGCTTGGCTTGGCTTGGCTTGGCTTGGCTTGGCTTGGCTTGGCTTGGCTTGGCTTGACTTTTGGCTTGGCTTGACTTTTGGCTTGGCTTTGCTTGGCTTGGCTTTTGGCTTGGCTTGGCTTGGCTTGGCTTGGCTTGGCTTGGCTTGGCTTGGCTTGGCTTGGCTTGGCTTGGCTTGGCTTGGCTTGGCTTGGCTTGGCTTGGCTTGGCTTGGCTTGGCTTGGCTTGGCTTGACTTTTGGCTTGGCTTGACTTTTGGCTTGGCTTGACTTTTGGCTTGGCTTTGCTTGGCTTGGCTTGGCTTGGCTTTTGGCTTGGCTTGGCTTGGCTTGGCTTGGCTTGGCTTGGCTTGGCTTGGCTTGGCTTGGCTTGGCTTGGCTTGACTTTTGGCTTGGCTTGACTTTTGGCTTGGCTTTGCTTGGCTTGGCTTTTGGCTTGGCTTGGCTTGGCTTGGCTTGGCTTGGCTTGGCTTGGCTTGGCTTGGCTTGGCTTGGCTTGGCTTGGCTTGGCTTGGCTTGGCTTGGCTTGGCTTGGCTTGGCTTGGCTTGGCTTGGCTTGGCTTGGCTTGGCTTGGCTTGGCTTGGCTTGGCTTGGCTTGGCTTGGCTTGGCTTGGCTTGGCTTGGCTTGGCTTGGCTTTTGGCTTTTGGCTTGGCTTGGCTTGGCTTGGCTTGGCTTGGCTTGGCTTGGCTTGGCTTGGCTTGGCTTGGCTTGACTTTTGGCTTGGCTTGACTTTTGGCTTGGCTTTGCTTGGCTTGGCTTTTGGCTTGGCTTGGCTTGGCTTGGCTTGGCTTGGCTTGGCTTGGCTTGGCTTGGCTTGGCTTGGCTTGGCTTGGCTTGGCTTGGCTTGGCTTGGCTTGGCTTGGCTTGGCTTGGCTTGGCTTGGCTTGGCTTGGCTTGGCTTGGCTTGGCTTGGCTTGGCTTGGCTTGGCTTGGCTTGGCTTGGCTTGGCTTGGCTTGGCTTGGCTTGGCTTGGCTTGGCTTGGCTTGGCTTGGCTTGGCTTGGCTTGGCTTCCCGGAACCAAAATCAAAGCCGATTTTTTTCCAGGTACATTGTCTTACTCATCGGGTTCTTGTGTCTAGCGTCCATGTGCTCCAATTATCTAATTATAAATTTTACTTTCATCTGTATGAAGAATGACATGTCAGATGGATACACCGAAGTCAATGGAGTGAGCTTCTACTTTTTAGGCTCAAAAAAGTGTTAAAAAACTTCAAACTTCAGACAAAACTCAGTATTTACAACTATTCTGGTGATGAGAAAACTTGGATCCTGTGGTCTGTTGCGCTTGGAACTTTTATAGGAACAATTCCTCTTCACTTTTTCTATACAAAATTTGGAGCCAAGTGAGCCAACTAACCGAGTGTGCAGTTCAGTAAAAAAGAATTTCAGGAAACCATTTTTCTTCGCCGGTATTGTCTCCTGTGTCACCACTGCGTTGATTCCATTTTCAGCGAAAGCCAGTTTTCATTTCTTGATAACTTTGAGGTTCATACAGGTAAGTTAGGATTAGAGGCTTAGGCTTAAAGGCTTAGGGTAAGAGGCTTAGGCTCAGAGGCTTAGGCTTAGAGTCTTAGGCTTAGAAGCTTAGGTTTAGAGGCTTAGACTTAGAGGCTTAGGCTTAGAGGCTTAGGCTTAGAAGTTTAGGCTTAGAAGCTTAGGCGCAGACGTTTAGACTTAGGTGCTTAGTCTTAGAGGCTTAGGCTTAGAGGCTTAGGCTTAGAGGCTTAGGCTTAGAGGCTTAGGCTTAGAGGCTTAGGCTTAGAGGCTTAGGCTCAATGTCTCAGGCTTTGCTTTTTCCAGGGCTTCGCCTACGCCGCCGATTTCGCCGCCATTGGCCTAATCAACGTCCATTGGGCCCCAATGAAAGAAGTCGCATTCTTCATATCAGTGCTCACCTGTTTCAATGGAATTGCCTCTGCTATCACCAATGTCGGGACAGGCTATCTTTGCGAAAGTTCCCTTGGCTGGAAGTCGTCCTATTACCTTCATGCCGGCGCTGGATTGATACTTTTTGGCCTGTGGCATATTGTCTTCATCGACCATCCCCAAGACACCCCTCGAGTGTCTGCAATGGAGCTGAAGGAAATTCAAAGAGATAAATCGGAGGCGCACTTGAGCAAGAAGTGTGAGGTTCCTTATAAGGTAAGTTGAGGTGAAGTTTTTAGACCTACAGTAGCTTTCCAGAAACTTCTAACAAGCCCTGTAATTTTGTGCGTTTGGCTCAACGCATTTTTCGATCTCACTGCTGCTATAATGTTCTCGACATATGTTCCTCTATACCTTCATGAAGTATTGAAGTTTGATATAACTACAACTGGAATGTTGTCTTCCATGATCCTCGGGGCCTCCATACCTATTCGAATTGCATTTGCAGTGGTTAGCGATAAGTTTACGTGAGCCTAACTTGAGCTATTTTACTGTGGAAAACTCAATAAACTTTCAGATTGCTTAGCGAAATTTCCAAGATCCACATATTCAACACAATCTCTGTGGGAGTATCAGGAATCTTTTTCAGTGCTATAGGGTAAGTTGTGGCACCAACAAATGCGCTCCAATGAGAAAATTCCAGATTTATTCCGATCGAGTACAGCGGATGGGCTGTTGTGTGCTTTGTCATGTGCATGTGTTGTATTGGCGTGAATTCGGGTGGTTTTTACAAGTCGGCGTATCTTCATTCGAGGTTAGTGGCTTAGAGGCTTAGAGGCTTAGGCTTAGAGGCCCAAAATTTCAGACAATTTTCCCATCTTGTCCTCACTGCCATACAATGGATCAAGTGTCTGGCCCTATTCGTTGCTCCGGCCTTGGTTAGTATATTTGTCTCGGAAGAATCTAATCGATCTCAATGGATATGGGTTTTCGTAGTTGTTGGTGGTGGCATGATATTTGTAAGTTTAGGAAGAGAAAAAACGTTGAAAAGATTTATTCCAGACAAATATTCTTTCATTCTTCATTCTAACCGAGAAACCTGCTAGTTGGACAGATGCGAAGGCAAATTTAGATGAGATTTGAATTTTTTATACTAGCTCAATTCTAAACTTGCATCCTTTGTAACTATCGATATAAAAAGCTCCAGAGAAAATCCTGAAACTTTCTACTTCGTCCAAGTACACTAAAGATCCGTTCATCTCGACTGGATTTGAAAAAAGTTTTGATTCCAAAGAGCTTTCAGAGTCTAGAGGTATTCCAGAGTATATTAGTACTTGAGCATCAGGTTTCTGAATCCAACGAGTTATCTTAACATCCTTGGAATTTGTATTCAAAAAAACTACAGTAAGATCTATGTCTCCAAATTGTTGCAAATCAAATTCCAGAGATTTCTCCACATTGAAAACCATAAATCTGCTATCTCGGAGTTGATCCGTTGTAGTCAAGTACAGTACCCCGTGAAGGTTTGCCAAAGCCTCGGTGGGAATATTAGTCATTAAGTATGTAAAAGGTTGAATTTGATAAGGTCTGAGCCTTCCGGATTGAGCCGATAAATTTTTGGCTTTGAGGTCAAATAAGCTGAAATAAAAATTGATCGGACTATAAAGTTACAGGACGTTCACTCACGAAATTTTATCGAATAAAGAAATCAGAAAAAAATTTTGAAGAATAGAATCTTCATCAGAATCCGCAGAGATATATAAAGCAGTCGGAGAGTCTATGGGCAAGAAGTTTTGGCAGCCATTCCCTTTGAAAGAATTCAGATGAATTAGTTTTTGTGATAATACATTAGAAATCCAAAGAAAGCTCACTATCAACAATCTCATCTCAAAAAAAATGATGACTTGAAGAAACAGTAAGTTTTTTATATGTATTGTGCTCCAAGGTGTGTCTTATCAACAAATGATTCAGAATGATAAGACCCGAGAGAAATGAGTGAGGGAGCAACTTAGACCAAGAAGTTTCGCTTTCTTTTCAGTTTGGTGAAAAGCGTGCTTTTTGTAGTCATTTTAGGAACGTTACGAAATGTCGTACACGAAATGACTAGATTACGGTAGGTACATTTTTATTTAGGACACTAGTTTAGGCATTCTATATCATTTTTAGACGCTATTCAGCGTAATCCTCGCTCCTCCATATTGTATCCATATTGGCTCCTCCCAATTTTTCTGCTCTATTTTCCGATTCCTTCCAACTTCACTTCGGTTAACCTTCTCCATGACAATTTCTCGAGTGTGTATAAATAATGCAAATGAATACCAAATAAGCCCAAAGGGGCCAGGTGCCCATTGTTCTGGATTACGGTATGTGTGGCAACGGGGAAGATGTGAGGGGTATAAAGTCTTTTATTAACGAGGTTACAATGTGATAAATAGTGTGAAGAGAAACTAGAAAATTGGTTAATTTTTTTTGAAGCCAGATGAGCACCACCAAGGCTGTCAGATTTGAAAAGGCCTAACATGTAATGTACCCCAATTGTCCCCCGGGGATTTGGCTGAAAGTAGGCTCATTAAAACAAGCTCAAAAAGTTATTTAAGAACGCGAAGCCTTTTTTGCCACAGTTTGATACTTTTTCTGAAAATCGACTTTTTAATAAAAATTTCGAAATTTCGAAAATTCAATTTTAAATGATCACAGTTTTGTTCAAACTTGTTCAAATTGGATAAACTAAAATGTGTTTTGTAGCTGATAAAATGAAATTTATGAGGTCATTACAAACAATTTTTTATACTTTGTGGTACCCCACTTATGACCCCAAATGCAATGTTGCTCCATTGCAACAAAATGCATAGCGAGACTTTGACGGTCGAAATTTGTTTAAAACTATGTTCAAACGATTAAGCATGTTAAAATTACTAGTTATGCAAAATTTAAAAATTTTTCAACCGTGGAAAATTTTTTTATAAAATTTTGAAAAAAATGAAATTTTGAAAAATTTTGAGAAAAGTCAAATTTTCAAACAATGCTTGTACAGAAAGTTTTAAATTTGTAGATGTTTTCTTATTAACTGTTTTATGCTCTTTCAAATGAGCTATTAGTGATTAAAACTGCACAATTTTGAAGCAGTTTCTGAAAGTTTGAAAGTTACAGTAGCGTTTTCAGTGGCGAGTCAGAAATCGAAAAAAAATGAAAATGGAGCTAGAAACTCAAACTTTGTTGTGTTTTGTGGGAAATCGCAATACAAACCAAATTGTCAACTGCAACTTTTCTCTAACTCTTCATCCAGGTCGTAGAAACACAGTTTTTCGATTAGGGCCTGTACCAAACACTGTTTTCAGTTTTATCAGATTTGTGTGAAGAGTTAGGAAAAAGTTGCAGTTGACAATTTGGTTTGAATTGCGATTTCCCACAAAACCCAACAAAGTTTGAGTTTCTAGCTCCATTTTCATTTTTTTCGATTTCTGACTCGCCACTGAAAACGCTACTGTAACTTTCAAACCTTCAGAAACTGCTTCAAAATTGTGCAATTTTAATCACTAATAGCTCATTTGAAAGGGCATAAAACGGTTAATCAGAAAACATTTACAAATTTGAAACTTTCTGTACAAGCATTGTTTGAAAATTTGACTTTTCTCAAAATTTTTCGAAATTTCATTTTTTCAAAATTTTATAAAAAAATTTTCCACGGTTGAAAATTTTTTAAATTTTGCATAAGTAGTAATTTTAACATGCTTAATCGTTTGAATATAGTTTTAAACAAATTTCGACCGTCAAAGTCTCGCTATGCATTTTGTTGCAATAGAGCAACATTGCATTTGGGGTCATAAGTGGGGTACCACAAAGTACAAAAAATTGTTTGTATTGACCTCGTAAATTTTATTTTATCAGCTACAAAACACATTTCAGTTTATCCAATTTGAACAAGTTTGAACAAAACTGTGATCATTTAAAATTGAATTTTCGAAATTTCGAAATTTTTATTAAAAAGTCGATTTTCAGAAAAAGTATCAAACTGTGGCAAAAAAGGCTTCGCGTTCTTAAATAACTTTTTGAGCTTGTTTTAATGAGCCTACTTTCAGCCAAATCCCCGGGGGACAATTGGGGTACATTACATGTAAGGGGCCGCGGCCTTCTCACGATTCGAACTATCCTTTTTTAGATACTTCTTTTCATATTCTGGAACATTCTGTATGATTTTTGATCATTCGAAACCCCCCTGAAAATCAGACAGAAACATTTTTAGTTTGTTCGGTCTGCTGATAAGAAAATAATTTCTTGATGTCACTTTTTGAACCTCCACCAAATGACACTTGCTAGAATGCACGGAAATGTATAACCAACATGAAAAAGTACGTTTTGTAGCACCAATTATTCAAATAGTTACAAAAGTTTCATCAATACTATGAAAATTGACAGAAGCGTGAACATCGCTTCGGATGACTTGGTTGTTGTCTCAACATGTCCTGGTACTGTAGGTTTCGCAGGATTCGTAGTCGTCTCAACTTTTCCGGGTACTGTAGGAGGAGCAACAGTACCATTGGTGGGCACATCGTCTTCTGAAATTCGCTAGGTAACAAGCTCTACTGCAGAAAGTATAACTTACGATTCACATAATACTGCACATAGTATACACCATCTTTTGCAGTTGTGGAAGAGATGATAAGGTTTTTTCCGACATTTGGGGTGCTCCATGAGGTAATGAAGTCATTTGGAACTAGGGATTTTCCCCAGTGATTAGAGCCATCGTAGACATCGAAAGAGACAGAAGTTCCATCTGGAATATGACCGATGATCTGGAAAAAGAAATTGTGATTTGGGTCGCTAGCAAGGTTGTCAGATTTCACGGGACTTATAGGCCGCGGTCCCAGGGCCTGATGTGGGCCGCGACTCCCTTGGGCCTTTGCAGTAAAGCCGCGGCCTCGGGGCCCGTGAGTTTTTCTTTGGTTCAGTTAGATTTTTTGACGGTATGTCACGTCCTTGAGCCGCGGCCCACAGCCGTCCCGAGGGCCACGGCTCTAAAAAATTTTCGGTGACAGGCCCGTCCGGGGCCGAGGCTTCTTCTGTTGATCAACCGTCCGTAATGGAACACTTTAGGCTGTCAAATTTTAGAGCTCTTATGGGCCAAGGTCGGACGGCGCAACGACTCACGAGGGCCGCGGCTTGTTGGGGATCTCCCAATAGCCACAGTTCCGACCGTGGGCCGCTGCCAAGGGCCGTTAGTTTGGACTGCAAAATCGCTTACCGCCGACCGTTAGCCGACCGACTTGACCGATCAAAGTTTCACGGCCCTTTGGGCCGCGGCCCCAGGGCCTGCTGTGGGCCGCTACTCATCTGGGCTCTCGCAGTAGAGCCGCGGCCCATGACTTTTTCTTTGGTTCAGTTAAATTTTTTTCACGGTACGTCACGTCCTTAAGCCGCGGCATGGGGGCCACAGCTCTAAAAAATGTTCGGTGACAGGCCCGTCCGGGGCCAAGGCTCCTTCCGTCGGCCCGCCGTCCTAATTGGAACCCTTTTGTGAAAAAAAATCTCACATTTGCTCCAGTGGACCCTAGATACCCAATGCGTTTCATCATATTGATTTGAGTGGCTGCCCCATTTTCTTCTTGCTGTTTCATATAAAAACCAGTAGTAGTGTATGCAGTTGTAGTGGTTCCAGCGAGGATTGCTTAAAAGTTTCTAATTATAACTCTTGGCTAAATTTGGTTACCTCTAGCTGGCTCAATCGTGAAAGTGCATCCCTTGAAAGTCTTCATGTGGAAAGCTACAGCGCTCAAGGAAAAAGTCTCGACATTCGAGAAATACTTGTTGTTCACTGGATTCGAAAATATTTGAGTGTTTCGCGGCCCAATTCCATCTTGTGGAATTCCTTTATAAATTGCAACCGTCGCATCACTGTCTTGGTTCCAGTTACTAATTTTTGAAGACCAATTCGGCATCATGTTATTGTAAGTGTTCAGGAACACCACTGTCATATCAACAGTCCCCAGACCTTTGAAATCGATATTTTGGTAGCCGAGGACGTCAATTACATAGAAGTATGCTGAAAGTTACTGATATTTTGGATCTTGAAAAGGAAGACACTAACGATTTTGAGATTGCTTCGCTGTGTTGTAGTACAGTACTCCTTTAAGATTGGCTAATTGAATTGTGGAAAGAGTGGAAACGATGTAAGAGTTTGGTTGTATTGGATAAGGTAACAAATGACCTGTGTCTTGTGGATACCTTCGGTTCTTCAGCTCAAGAAGACTGAAAATTTAAAATTTTATATGGCTTTAAAAAAAAGGTCTTTGGAAACTCACGAAGTCTTGTTCTTCCCAGAAACCAATATGACATTTGCCAGTACCCCCTCATCATCAAAAGCGGCAGACACATAAATCGAACATGCTTCAGTATTTTCCAAATTATATGGGGTATTTTCTCCTTTCAATGTGCTCAAACTGATGAGTTGTTGGCCAAAGGCACTGAATACGAGAGAAGAAAATACCAGAATAGAAAATAAATACCTCATTTTTCTAGCCAAAAGAGTTAGGTGGGAACTTTTCCTTAAATAGAAAAAAGTGCGAGGAGGGTGTGTTGGGCGTCTAAAAGATAAGAATGAGAAAAGATAAGAGAAAAAGTGATGGGAAAATGTGTCATAAGTACTAAGCTTGTTGCAAAAGTGGAGAATAAGCTTCGTTAGTTTTTTGTCATGAAATTTCCACATTACTGGAGCCCTTTGGACTTCCTCCAGATCTTTACTAATAACATTTGAAAACTTGAATATGTATGTTCGTCTGTTTGTCGCGAGCTGAAACTCAGCTCAGCCTGAACCGATTTAAGTAATTTTTATACAGAAAGATCAGAAATTTTTCTGAGATGATGCCCATGTGTTTAGATTTTTGATATCTTGAATATTGAGCAAGTTACGGCTCTTTTTATAAATTTTCAGTACCGATTTCGAAAAATAAATTTTCAGTACCGATTTGCAAGTTATTACTCGCTTCAGAGTGACCCGAATTTTCTGACATGTAAATGCCGCGATGTGTCCGACTCAGATTTTTTAGATTTTTTGGGAATAAATAGTACTTTGGTAGACTAGAACAACCCCAAAATATTAGCGGCCCGTTTTCAGGTTTACAGGTTTTACAAGGCATTTTTTGAAATTTTCCGAAATTTCGGTATGATCACTTCAATCGACTCGTTCTTGGTCAGTTTTTGACATATTAGTTTGTATTACAGTTTAAATGAAAGACCATTTAATTTCAAACAAAACTAATTGTTGCAACTATTGACCATCTTCCAAACGGAATATGATAATTTGCGAAGTACAAAAATTGTAAGTACTCACAAGTTCAAAAAATGCCAGTTTTTGAAAATCGGGTATCGGGAGACTATGATCATTCGATTGCATCTTCTGTATAATGCACATATACGTTATCAAATATAGGTCGAGCCTTTGAGTCACGAGACATTTTTCAATTTTTCTGAAAATTTTCAAAATTTCAACGTATACATGGATTTTTTATCTTGAAAACTCAAAATTTCAAAGAACTCGCTGACAAGCTGAAAACACTTTATATTGTTTTATTTATGCTTTTATCAGCGAGAAATGTCATAATCTAAAGAGTCTAACCCGTTCTGATTACTTTGATTTTTACTGATTTTCCTCAGTTCCATGTATACGTTGAAATTTTGAAAATTTTCAGAAAAAATGAAAAATGTCTCGTAACTCAAAGGCTCGACCTATATTTGATAACGTATACGTGCATCATACATCAGATGCAATCGAATGATCATAGTCTCCCGATACCCGATTCTCAAAAATTGGCATTTTTTGAACTTGTGAGTACTTACAATTTTTGTACTTCGCAAATTATCATATTCCGTTTGGAAGATGGTCAATAGTTGCAACAATTAGTTTTGTTTGAAATTAAATGGTTATTCATTTAAGCTATAATACAAATTAATATGTCAAAAACTGACCAAGAACGAGTCGATTGAAGTGATCATACCGGAATTTCGGAAAATTTCAAAAAATGCCTTGTAAAACCTGTAAACCTGAAAACGGGTCGCTAATATTTTGGGGTTGTTCTAGTCTACCGAAGTACTATTTATTCCCAAGAAATCCAAAAAATCTGAGTCGGACACATCGCGGCATTTACATGTGAGATTTTCACAGTTTGTTCCTGGTAATTTTTATTGGGATCTAGACTCGGACTGTGGTCAGATGGCTCCCGCCTTCGTCGCTTGTGTACGTTCACCCTTTATTTCTTAAACGACAAAAAATCCCTCTCGTTTTCATGGTACCTGTGGCGCAGGAATCACAAGTAAAGCAACGTCCCAAAAGGCCAGGAAATGTATAACCAAAATGAAAAAAGCACGTTTTATAATATCAATTATTCAAACAGTCACAAAAGTTTCATCAATACTATGAACATTGACAGGAGCGTAAAGATCGATCCGGATGACCTGGTAGTTCTTTCAACATGTCCTGATACTGTAGTCGTCTCAACATGCGCGGTTACTGTAGGTGGAGCATCAGTTCCGTTGGTGGGTACGTCTTCTTCTGAAATTTGCTAGGTAACACACTCTGCGCAAGATAAAAGAACTCACGATTTACATAATACTGTACGTAGAATACACTATTTGCTGTGGAAGAGATGACAAGGTCGTTCCCCACATTTGGTGTGCTCCATGAGGTAATGAAGTCATTCGGAACTAGGGATTTTCCCCAATGGTTAGTGTCATCATAAACATCGAAAGAGACACTTTCTCCAACTGGGACATGGCCGATGATCTGGAAGAAAAAATTGTGACTTGGATCGCTAGCAAGGTTGTCAGATTTCACGGACTTTATGGACCGCGGGCCCAGGGGCTGTTGTGGTCCGCGACTCATCTGGGCCCTCGCAGTAGAGCCGCGGTCCCACGGTCGTGATTTTTTTTGTTCAGTTGGATTTGTTCACGGTAAGTCACGGCCTTCAGCTGCACGACCGGCTACGGTTCAAAAAAATGTTTCATGAAAAGCCCGGCCGGTGCCGAGGCTTCTTCGGTTGGTCGGCCATCCGTCCGTAATGGAACCCGTTAGGCCGTCAAATTTTCAGAGCTCGTATGGGCCGCTGCTGATTTCGGCTCTCTTAGTAGCCCCAGTGCCGACCGTGGGCCGCTGTTTAGAACCGTGAGTTTGGACTGCAAAATCGGCAAACGCTGACCGTTAGCCGACCGACCCGACCAATCTGAGCATTTCTGCTTCTAGCTGCCGAACAAGTTTACGGCAAAAACGCACAGTTTTGGTCGGCTGGGTCGGCAAGATCGGCCGTCGCCAATGTTCCATCGTCCGAAATGGAACCCTTTAGTGTTTAAAAAAACCTCACATTTACTCCAGTGGACCCTAGAAACCCAATGCGTTTCATCGTGTTGATTTCAGTGGCTCCTCCAGTTTCTCCTTCTGGTATCATGTAAAAACCAGTAGTAGTGTATGCAGTTGTAGTTGGTCCATCGAGAAATGCTGAAAAAATTTCAATTAGGATTGTTAGCTCAATTTAGATACCGTCATCTGCCTTAATCGTAAAACTGCACCCATTTAACGATGTGGAAACCTTAATGTGGAAAGCTGCAGTGCTCAAGGCAAAAGTCTCGACATTCGAGAAATATTTGTTGTTCATTGGATTTGAGAATATTTGAGTGTTTTGTGGCGCAACTCCATCTTGTGGAATTCCTTGATAGATTGCAACCGTCGCATCACTGTCTTGGTTCCATTTACTAATTTTTGTAGACAAACTCGGCGCCGTGTAAATGTCTGTGTTCAGGAACACTACTGTTATATCTTCGTCTCCGTATTGTCCATGAAGAGAGATATTTTGTTCATAACTGACGTTGATTACAGAAAAGTATTCTGAAAGTTTCTATGTGTTGGATCTTGAAACATAAGCCAACTGTTTTGAGATTGCTTTGCGGTGTTGTAGTACAGTACTCCTTTGAGTTTCGCTAATTCAGTTGTGGATAGGGGAGAAATGATGTAAGAGTTTGGTTGGAGTTTAAATGGTAAAAGTTCTCCTGAGAATCCTGGATCGGAATAACGTTCCTTGAGATCATAAAGACTGTAAATTCAAGACTTTAGTTGAGCAACTTGATTCTAAGAAACTCACTTAATCTGATCCGTCCCAGAAACCACTAGAACATTTTCCATTATATACGCATGCTCCAAATAGACAGACGCATAAATCGAACATGCTTCAGTGTTTCCTAAATTGTTCCGAGTGTTTTCTCCTTTCAATGTGCTCAAACTGATCAATTGTTGACCAAAAGCACTGAAAATCACGGTAGAAAATATCAGAATGGAAAATAGATGCTTCATTTTTATCAGCAATACGAATTACGGGAAGCGCTCCTTAAATGGAGAAACAGTTGCAGGGAGGGTGTATTATTCGTCATGAAGATAATCGTAAAGATAAGAAAAAACGTTGCGAGAAAAAAATGTATCATCAGTATTTAATTATTTGCATGTTGAAATGAGGCTTAGTTGGTCTTTTGGTCTGAAATTTCAACATACCGTTGCTGTACTGGAGACCTTTAGACTTCCCCATTAACAAGGAAGCTCCTCGACCCCTACCATTGAACTTTTTTCTCAAACTTTGGTTCCAGACTATATCGACCCTGAAAAGACCGAATCTGCAATAAAAAATGGCAAAATTTTCACGTAACTCGAGATAGGGATATGAGCCCTCAAAGTTGAGGTCAGTACTAAAATTGGGATACTTTGAAGATCCATATCTTGGCTCAAAATCGCTTTCAGAAGGTCTCGTTTTTTTGTATTAGACTTAGAATTTGATGTTTAACAATCTCCAACACTTTTTGGACAAAAAATGTTTTGAGCCAGAACTTTGAAATTTTGCCACCATTTGGGTGGGAAATTTTTCGATGGATTAGGGATCACCAACTTTATTTTTCCAATCCACTAAATGTTTGAAGGAAACATATGGTTTTTATTGGTAAAAAGGTTCTGAACATTTTCACAACATTTCCGGAAAATTGTATTACTTGGTAGGCCTGTTGACTGCCAAAAACCTTTGCGGATTTCCAGCCATCATTTGATCTCAAAACAACACCCTAACCAGAAGAGAAGTATATGTAATTGTCCAGAACCATTTTATAAACACCTATCTTTTGTTTCCAATCTATATTTTACAAATTGGATGGAAAGAAGTGCCGAAATCAGATCGATCGAAAAATTTCGCCCCAAATTTTTTTCCCGAAAAAATTACAGAAACTTGTTCTACATCAAATTTGGAACCCGAAAACAAAAAACGAGACCTTCTGAAAGTGGATTTGAGCTGAGTTATGGGCCCTCAAAGTTTCACAATAGCCCTGATGGCTGCAACTTCGATGGCTCATATATCGAGTTCCGTGAACATTTAGCTGAATTTTATTGCAGATTCGGTCTTTTCAGGGCTGATATAGTCTAGAACCGAAGTTTCAGAAAAAGTTCAACGGTAGGGGTCAAGGGCCTTCCTTGTAAGATGAAAATATAACTGATAATTATTGTCGTGATCTAGACACCGACTGTGGCCCCCGCCTTTGTTGTTTGGTCCCTCTCTATTTCTTATACGACAAAGGATCCCTCTCGTTTTCATGGGTTCCTGTGGCGCAGGTGTCACAAGTAAAGCAACGTCCCAAAAAACCGAGTAGCCGCCAGCCGCTAACAAAATGTATAACCAACATGAAAAAAGCATGTTTTATAGCACCGATTATTCAAATAGTCACAAAAGTTTCATTAATACTATGAACATTGACAGAAGCGTGAAGATCGCTTCGGACGAGTTGGTTGTTGTCTCAACATGTCCTGTAGGAGGGGCAACAGTACCATTGGTGGGTACGTCTTCTTCTGAAATTTGCTAGGTAACGCGCCATACTGATGAAAAAGGAACTCACGATTCACATAGTACTGCACATAGCATACACCATCTTTTGCACTTGTAGAGTTGATGACAAGGTTGTTTCCCACGTTTGGGGTGCTCCATGAGGTAATGAAGTCATTTGGAACTAGGGATTTTCCCCAATGGTTAGTGCCATCATAGACATCGAAAGAGACACTTGCTCCAACTGGGATATGGCCGATAATCTGGAAAAAAAAGAAGTTGTGATTTGGGTCGCTAGCAAGTGTCAGATTTCCCGGACTTTATGGAGCCGCTGCCTGCTGTGGGCCGCAACTTATATGGGCCCTCCCAGTAGAACCGCGGCTGTGAGTTTGGACTGCGAAATTGGGCTAGTGATAGTGCGGCTCCAAAAACATTTTCAGTGTCAGGCCTTTCCGAGCCGCAGCTTTTTTGGTCGCAAGTACTTTCACTTGTTCAGCGAAATTTGGCGACCGCCAACCGGCACGCTGACCAAGTCGGTACTTTTCAGCGTCAAGCTGCCAAATAAGCAAGGCTGTAAAAAACAAAGCCGTCGCCGGCGGCGACCCTTACCATGGGAAAAGTACGCCAATCGGATTACCGCGGCCGGCAGCCTTGGTTTTCGATTTAAGGTTTTCGATTTTTTTTTCGTTTTCGAAGAAATACTTGTTGTTCATTGGATTCGAGAAAATTTGAGTGTTTGTGGAATTCCCATCTTGTGGAATTCCTTGATAGATTGCAACCGTCGTAGATTCGTCTTGGTACCATTCACTAAATTTTGTAGACCAATTCGGCGTCGTGCCCGTTTGAGTGTTCAGGAACACTAGGGTCCTTGGTCCGAATTGTCCTTGGAAAAAGAAACTTTGGGCAACATTAACGTCGATTACAGAAAAGTAAACTGAAAGTTTCTGATATGTTGGATCTTGAAAAACAACTCAACAGTCCTGAGATTGCTTCGCGGTGTTGTAGTACAGTACTCCTTTCAGGTTTGCTAATTCAGTTGTGGAAAGAGGGGAAATGATGTAAGAGTTTGGTTGGAGTGGATATGAAAGAAGATGTCCTGTGTCTTGTGGGTACCTTCGGTTCTTCAACTCAAGAAGACTGAAAATTTAAAATTTTATAGGGCTTTTGAAAAAAAAAGGTCTTTAGAAACTTACGAAGTCTTGTTCTACCCAGAAACCAATATGACATTTGCCAGTACCCCTTCATCATCAAAAGCGGCAGACACATAAATCGAACATGCTTCAGTATTTCCCAAATTATATGGGGTATTTTCTCCTTTCAGTGTACTCAAACTGATGAGTTGTTGGCCAAAGGCACTGAACAGCAAAGAAGAAAATAGCAGAATAGAAAATATATACTTCATTTTTTCTAGCCACAGTGCTAATGGAAAATGGCTCGACATTCTCGAAAAATTCATTAAAACCATCTGATTGCATTGGATTTGAGAAGAGTTGAGTGTTAATAAGCTCAACACTACCATCAGGGATTCTATAGTAAATTGAGACGGTTGCATCTCTATCCTGTGTCCAGTTGCTAATTTTGGTGGACCAGTCTTGGTTAGTATTCAGGAATACCACGGTGTGGGTTCCCAACCCTTTGATGTCGAGGATTTCATCTTTGTCAACGTTGTAGACAAAGAAGGAATCTGAAAATTTCAGTACAAACGAAGGCTGTCGCAAACCGGTCGAAGGACTGAAGCTCACTAGATTGATATTGTTCCGCTGTAGTATAATACAGTACTCCTTGCAGTCTAGCCAACTTCTCTGTATCCAAAACAGTCGTAATGTTAGTGTTTGGTTGAATCCGATACGGTGAGAGAAAGCCAGATGTCCTTGCAACAGTTCTATACTTTATGTCGCGAAGGCTAAAACAGACTCTTAGGTTTGGTGTCACTGATTTTCATTAACTTACGTTGTATTACCGTCGTCAGATTTCACTATAATATTATCCAGTATCGCATCGTCATCAGAGTTTGCGGAAACATACAAAGCGCATGCTTCCTCATTATTCAAATAGTTCCAAACATTTCCCCCTTGCAGCTTGCTCAAACTAATTAGTTGTTGTGCAGTAATACTGGAAATTAGAAGAAGGAAAATGAAGGATGATTCCATGATTGAGTCGAGAAAGTTTCAAACGCAATGTATATAAATAATGAGTGCCAGGTGTGGTGTACGATAAAAAGTGTTAAGACAATAAGGCGGGGTGAGCAAAAAGATGATTAGAAAAAAAATACAGTGGCGGAAAATGGTGAGTGTACCTCTGAACTTTTGATAATAACTCTGCTGAAACATGTCCAAAAAACAAGAAATCTTGTGGAGACAATACTGATTAGATTAGGAAAAGCTCTGTAAGTTTTTTGACTTCTGTGACTGAAATAAATTGAAGCGATTTGAATGATCGGCTTCGAAGATATGGACGTCTGAGCACAAAATAGTACGTTTTGCTCAGTGGCCGTATCAACGCTGAAAATAATCCTGAGTCTCAAAATTTTGGAAAACATGTACACCTGCAGATACTCTACGAAATGGCAAAAACAAAATTTTTTGTGGAAGCTTAGGGCTCGTTTGGGCTGAACTGGGGCAGTACCTTCAGAACAATTTTTTGCTCAAAATTATATTTTTCAAAATTAAAAAAAAATTTCAAACTTACCCAGAATTGAGTCATGAAGATAATCGAAAAGATAAGGAAACATGTGTCATCAGTGTTTAATTAATTGCATGTTGAAAGTAGGCTTAGTTGGTCTTTTGGTCTAAAATTTCAACACATAGTCCCGATACTGGAGACCTTTCGACTTTCTCATTAAAGTAGGATTACAGTCATTTTTTTTATTTTCTCAAATGATCGTCCCAATTCCGTTATTTACGAAAATAACAATATTTTTGCACAAAAATCGTTAAAACTCGAGAAAATCGATTTTCAAAACGCCAACTTACATTTTTTCTAACCTATTTCAATGAATGCAGAATTTTTCGCTAATTCGAACGCACCTAATATCGCTGCTCAAAACACAACATAAACATTTTTATGAACAAAATTGCACTTTGTCGCGCCGACCGCTGCCGACTTGAATCTGCTGTCGCGCCGACCGCTGATTGTTCATACGGCGGCAGCGGGCGGCGCGACAATTGAAAAATTGCTTATAAAAATGTTTCTAGAGCGTTTTTGCCGCTCAATTTTGCTTAGGAGTCTCGCGTTTTTATACGCCACCGACACCCTCGACTTTGTTACACATGTGGCGCAGTTGGTTGTGGGCTGCACTGCCACGCTGTAGTCGCGGGTTCGGTTTTGTGGCGCGACAAAATTCTTTAAATTTCGGAAAACTAAAGCGGACATCCTGACCAAGAAACGGACAAACCTTCTAGCGGATTATATATAAGTAAGATATTGTTATTTTCGTAAATACTGGAATTGGGACGATCATTTGAGAAAATAAAAAAAATGAGTGTAATCCTACTTTAAGATGGAAACTGAGTTTTTTTTTTCCTTAGCCTTCGCCACTCGACCGCAAATTTATTATATTCACCGGTGGCGCAGTGGTGGCGCGTCGGTCCACAGGCAAGTTCCAACAGGGTGCCGTCGGCGGGCGCTGGCGGGTCAGCAGCGAACAATCGTCGGCCCGTCGGCTTCCTTTCAGCATGGGCCGCCATCGAGCCGCTTTTGGGACGTTGGGCCTTGTCTGTGTCTGTAAAGCGCGAGGTTGTGGCTTCGATTCCGGGCGCGGCCTGACTCTTTTTCTTTTTCGTGGGATACAAAATAGTCATTTTCATCCATAAGTACAGTGTATAGTTTATTTTTGAACGTTAAAACACCATAACGATAAAAGCAATGACCATCAAAATAGGAGATTTCGAAACAGATAACTTTGTGGTGGTTTCGATGCTTTTAATCGTAGTAGTGGACGTAGGTGAATGTCTAGTAGGTGCAGAAGTTTTGGTTGCAGAAATTTCGGTTACAGTACTGGAAGGTGCCGCAGAAGAGTCAGTTACAGAACTTGTGGATGCTTCAGAAGTGCTTGTTGTAGAACTACTAGGCGCCTCCGAAGTGTTCGGTCCAGGCCCTTCTGAAAATTGCAATATTTTTTGGTAAGGCTTCACTAACTTACGAACAACACAGTACTGCACATAATACTGCCCATTCTGTGAATTAGTGGAGTTTATAACAATATCATTTCCGACATTTGGAGTGCTCCATGGAGCAAAGAAATCGGTGGGAATAGTGGATTGGCCATATACGTTTTCCCCGTCCTCCACAAGAAATGTCACCGAACCTCCATTGGGAACATGTCCAAGAATCTGAAACCAAATTTTTCATGGAAATTTTCAGACATAGAAATCATACATTTGCTCCAATCAATCCCAGAGACTTTATATCTCTCATAGTGTTAATTTTTGTCATAGTATCAATCTCTCCTAGCGGTTTCTGGTAAAATCCAGTCGTAGTGTAGGCAGTTGTAGTTGTGCCATCAAGGAAGACTTTCCCGGGACCAAAAGTAAAACTGCATCTGCTCCAAACCTTCATATAAAAAGCCACATTGCTCATAGAAAATGGCTCGACATTCTCAAAAAATCCATCAAAACCATTTGAGTGCATCGGATTTGAGAAGAGATGAGTGTTAATTGGCTCAATACTATCTTGAGGGATTCCTTGGTAGATGTACACCATTGCATCTCTATCCTGTTCCCAGTTGCTGATTTTGGTGGACCAGTTCGGGTTAGTATTCAAGAATACCACGGTGTGGTTTTCTGTACCCTTGATATTGAAATATTCATCTTGATTAACGTTGTAGACAAAGAAGAGATCTGAAAATTTCATTACAAACATTGACAACCGCCTGAAAACTTGAGAATGTCCTGAAACTAAGAAGGGCAAAATCAAGGCCGCGGCATTCTGGTTAGGCTACTCTTGTTTATGAAAACACACTGTGGCCTAGGTTTTTGGGCCTAGGCCTAGGCCCTGGGTTTTTTGATCCAAAGAACTTGTTTTCGAAAGGACGGCCGGATTCGACCCCGGCGGCCTACGCACGGCCCGGTCCGTGGCCTTGTATTTGCCATCCTTGCCTAAAACTTACTAGATTGCAATTGCTTCGCTGTGGTGTAATACAGTACTCCTTGCAGTCTAGCCAACTTCTCTGTATCCAAATTAGTTGTAAAGGTAGCGTTTGGTTGAATCGGATACGGTAGCAAAAATCCAGATGTTATTGAGATAGTTCTATACTTTTGGTCGAGAAGGCTAAAACAAACTCAGATTTGGTCTCAATCTGTTTTTATTAACTCACGTTCTAGTAACGTCGTCAGATGTCACTGTAATATTAGCCAGTATCGCATCGTCATCAGAGTTTGCGGAAACATACAAACCGCATGCTTCTTCATTTTTTAAGTAGTTTGGAACATTTCCACCTTTCAAGCTACTCAAACTAATTAGTTGTTGTGCAGTAACATTGGAAATTAGAAGAAGGAAAATGAAAGATGATACCATTGTAGAATGGGAGAAGCTTCAAACACAATGAGTATAAATACTGAGTGCCAGGTTTGGCGTACTGATAAGAAGTGTTAAGAAAATAAGACGGGATGAGAAAAAAAAAAGATGATATGTAGGAAAAATAAAGGTTGGCTGGGCACTTATCGGAAGAATCGTGACATTTTTGTTACAAGAATACTTGAATTTATTTTTGGGGCAAAATAAACTAGAGTTTCTCCGAACACTCACAGTCATAGAGTCGTGGCTCTTTTGTGAAGGCCCAAATGGTTCACGACCCACAAAGGGGCTCTATTCGACTTTGATGGTCCCAAGTAAACGTTTCGTGGCCCCGAAAGTTTTTATGGCCCCAAAAAATTAATTGTGGCCCCAAAAAACCAAATGTGGCCCCAAGGGTATGTCAGAATTCTTTTATGGCCCCAATAATTTTAGCCGATTAGAATTACGGGCTATCCGATTAAACTTGTTGAGAGTTTCACTCGACAGTGTTTTAGTATGTATTTTTGAAATATACTGTAAAAAAAGAGTATTTGAAAACCATCAAAGAGTCCGTAAAAGAGCATAATTCTAGTCGGCTAAAATTATTGGGGCCATCAAATTTTTTTGTGGGCCATAAAACTATTCTGACCTACCCTTGGGGCCACATTTAATTTTTTGGGGCCATATTTAATTTTTTGGGGCCACGAATTATTTTGGGGCCATGAAACTGTTGTTTGGGGCCATCAAAGTCGAATAGAGCCAAATTATTTTCAAGTTTCAGTTTTGTTATTTTGAACTATGATGCTGGCTTGTCATTTGAATTCTCAACATTTAGTATGATTTTGGAAAAAAAAATGGATTTTGAAGAAATATACCAATGTTATGTCGTAGTTAACCATCTTGATAAATAGTATTCGTAGAAACGTTAAAGAATCAAAAGATGATTTAGCTTCCTGGATCAATGGTTGAATGGAAATGCCTAATTTCAAAGTTCAGAATTGAATGTCTTGCAAATGTCTTCCCACACGACATTTTTCGTTCTCAAATATTATGACAAGACATATCTGCATACATATGAAGCATACTCTACTCATTCTGTGTTTTATTTCATGTCTTCAATAACCGTTGAAGTATTGGATAAACGAGAAGAGAACCAACTGAAACAGACAATTGCTGGAATTCAATTAGGATATGGAACTCCTTCTGTATTCCTTATGATGTACATTTTTATTCATCTGGCAACGTCTCCAAAGTATAAAAACTCGTTTTATAGATTGGTTCAGGTGGACTTGTTGGTGGTAGGCCCAAATTTATAAGACACACTCTCTGACGAAGTCGAGCTCAGTGTTGTACAAAAAAAATCAAACACGGTTTTTCGGATTGGTATTTTGCATAGTAGATGTAAGGACTATTGTAAAACGTTTGAGGCATATTTTGTGGGGACCCCCCTCCAACCGGCTAAAATAGGACCCCCTAGTGGTAAAAAAATTAATTTTTTTTCTGAAAGAGATAATGACTCATTCTTAACGGTAATCATTTTTATGCACTTTTCCAAGCATTTCATGTGTTCAAACATTTGTTCTAACTCTTCTCGTTCGGATACAAAAATCCATTTTATGTGAAAAAATTTTCAATTTTGTAGAAGAATTAGTTTTCTGGAAAATTGTTCAATTACTTCCAAAAAGTTAGACGCATAATCGGAATCTACGCAAAAAATTACATTAGAAACATTGCTTGACACAAGAAAAAGTTGTTACCTCAAAGGTGTTTCGGGTCCAAATGTCTAATTTCACAACGTACGAGGGGTACGTGCGACCTAAAAATCATCCAAAAATGACCATCTCAGATTTCGCCCAAAATTCATCTAAATACAGTACAGGCGTTCACTATTGTTTCTGCAAAATATCAGAATCCAATCTCAACGTCTTCATTATTTTTGGATCATGAACATAACTGTTCTCAAGGCACATCTTGAGCAGTTGTCACTTCCGATATTGAGGTTCAAATAATAATGAAGACGTTGAGATCGGATTCCGATATTTTGCAGAAACAATATTGGACACATGTGCTGTATTCAGACGAATTTTGAGCATAATCTGAGATGGTCATTTTTGGATGATTTTTAGGTATACAGTGGCGGCAAATGGTGAGGGTCACTTTACGTTTATGTTTATAACTTTGCTCAAATATCTTCAATCGACACGAAATTTGGCATGTTACTGAACGATATGACTGAGAGTAGAACACATAGTTTTTTGAAAATCGAAAAAGATTCTGGGCTCCAGAATCCTTCCGGATGTAGGCGTCATCCAAAAATCAAAAAAATAACTTTTCCTGTGGCCAATGAATTTTTGTAATTTGTTTAAGAAAATGTTGCTACTAGATGAAATAAGCAACGTACAAAGTTTGGTTCACTTTGGATGATTGGCTCCGGATATATGGACGTCGGAGCACAAAATAACATGTTCCAAACATTGAGCATATTTCGGCTGAAACTGATCGTAGGACTCTCAAATTTTCAGAAAACATGTATCTTGTTTTGCTCTACAAAATGGCAAAAACAACTTTTAATTTTGAGCAAAAAAAATTTTTTTTGACAGTGCCTCCATTTGGTCATAAATGGCCCTGTACTTCGCCAAAAAAATTTCTGTGCAAAATCAGAAATTCTTGTGGCCATTTTGTAGTACATTTAAAAATACATATTCCCTGAAAATTTGAGAGTCCTACGATCAGTTTCAGCCGAGATATTCTCAATGTTCTGAACAAGTTATTTTGTGCTCCGACGTCCATATCTCCGGAGCCAATCATCCAAAGTGAACCAAACTTTGTACGTTGCTTATTTCATCTAGTAGCAACATTTTCTTAAACAAATTACAAAAATTCATTGGCCACAGGAAAAGTTATTTTTTTGATTTTTGGATGACGCCTACATCCGGAAGGATTCTGGAGCCCAGAATCTTTTTCGATTTTCAAAAAACTATGTGTTCTACTCTCAGTCATATCGTTCAGTAACATGCCAAATTTCGTGTCGATTGAAGATATTTGAGCCAAATTATAAACATAAACGTAAAGTGACCCTCACCATTTGCCGCCACTGTATATATATAACGTTGTGAAATATATACGTTGTGAAATTAGACATTTGGACCCGAAACCCCTTTGAGGTAACAACTTTTTTTTGTGTCAAGCAATGTTTCTAATGTAATTTTTTGCGTAGATTCCAAATCTGATATGAACTTTTTGGAAGTAATTGAAAAAATTTTCAAAAAACCTTATTTTTGGCCAAAAATTCGATAAATGTTGTTTTTTCGTAACTTTTCTGTTTCAACAAGAAGAGCTAGAACTTAGGCTTAAACATAAAAAATGCTCAAAATAACGTTTCTAATATGTTCCCGTTAAGATTCAATTGATATCTCAATGAAAAAAAAAATTTTTTTTAGACACCCCAGGGGTCCGATTTTGACCGGTTTACATGGGTACCCTTCAAAATTTGTATCAAATGTCTTAGAACAGTTTGTCTACTCAAAATACAAAAAACCAACCGAAAAAAACTGGTTTGGTTTTTTTTGTACAACGGTCAAGAGGACGAAGCTCGAGAATCTCAGAGAGCGTGTCATAAATTGTTTGCAAAAATTTTTATAGAATGTACTCAGCTGGCTCAACTCTTGGTACGTAATCCGATCTCTAGACTTCAAATCTGGTATCGAATTCATCAAATTTATTGAGGGATATATTCCTGGAGTATATAACGTCTTCGCATTTTTGGTACTGTTCTACCATCACATGCAATTTTGTACCGCTGCCTCTATGAGTGTCCATCGTATTTCTTCCATCCAATTTTTTAACAGCTATGAAAAGTTCTGGTCTAGATACTATCTACTAATCGTTCTGTGCTTTGCTGTTTATAGCTGCTTACCACAAATAGCTTCTGGTCAATCCATGAAATTGGAAGTGATGAATAACACTGCTTACTTTTTCACTGATCATGATGGATATTTTATTACGGCTGGAATTCTTGGAACCCTTACTTTAACTTATTTTGTTCTTATTGTTGGACTCTCAATCACTGTAGCTAGAACTGCTTTCAAGAAAATTCAAGGGACAATAGCTTCGGATCAAGGTGTCTCCAGAAAGCTAACCAAAATCGCTTTTACTTATGCATGTGTATACTCTGGAAATTTTGTCTGGACATGTGCCCACTTGTCTCAATATATCATTGACATCCCGCCAGACTTGTTTGCCTTGGGATATAGTTTTATGAGCTTGGGAAGTGACATGGCAAGTCCCTCTGTTTGCTAGTGGAACTATCGAAATTTCAGATGACTCTATCCCTTCCCTACATTCTTCTCATATTTGATACGAATATCAAAAAAGATCTACGACATCCTCGAGAAGCTTCTAGGGCCAGTGCAATGGTGCAACCTAGTATTACAACTTGATTTATAATTTTAATTTTTTGTTTCTGAGCTTTTGAAAACTGTAAAGTTTGTTATAACACTTTATTATTGCATCCTATTTTGAGAGGAAACTTGAAAACTTGTAAAACCGAAATTATTCGAAGTCACCGGTGAGCTTCGCTGAAATACGTGTTTCCGAACATTGGTGTCAAAGACCAGGAGAATGTAGGGAAGAGAAAGTGTCATCTGGAAATTGGGTACATTTTATGCCTGCCCTGGGGCCGCGGCTCTACTGTGAAGGCCCACATTGACCGCGGCCCATAACGGCCACAAAATATGACAGCTTTGCTTCAAATAGGAAACTCACCAAGTCCGACGAAAAAACCAATAAATTCTGATTAATAGATACAATAAATTGGGGCATAAAATTATAGCTTGAGTTTAACGCTGTAATTACGGTCCACAATAGTATTCCAGTGTAGACGAAACAATATGTCAAGGCGATTTTGGTCAACTTTTTAGCAACACCCTCATGAGCCGAGGATCTCAATGCTGGAACATATTCCTTGAGTGAGCCTCTAAATCTCTAAGCCTCTAAGCCTGAGCCTCTAAGCCTAAGTCTCTAAGCCTAAGCCTCTAAGCCTAAGCCTCTAAGCCGAAGTCTCTAAGCCTAAGCCACTAACGCTTACCTCTAATTTTCTTCGAGACCAAAACTGAAGTTGCTAGGCCAAGAACCAATATTAGTACAAAATAAATAACTGAAAATACAGCAGACACACTTTGAGCCTTCAACAATCTATCCGAGTTTCGTATTTTTGACAGCGTTCCGTTTACAATGCTAACTTGATTCCCAAAACCGAACCAAAATAAGGTTGGGAGAAAACTATAAAGGAAAAAGGTCAATCCAAATAAAGCATAATAACGGGACCAGAACTAAAAATGGAACAATCATAAAACGAATTATTGTCTCACTTACTTTTTCGTATTTAGCCGGGAACAAAATCGATGTCATTCTGTGAACGCTGAGAACAGCTGCGCATAGAAACTGAATGTGCATGAACCACCAGGTAAAATATTTGGACCAGGATAATAAGCCGGGAATTGTGTTCTCGATGAATTTGAGAGCAGGGATGGCGGCTGGATGCATTTCAATTCGGATTCCGAGCCATGTGTTGAAGTAGAGGAGTATGTTCTGGAACTTAGAGGTAGGCTTAGAGGTTTAGAGGCTTAGGCTTAGAGGCTTAGGCTTAGAGGCTTAGGCTTAGAGGCTTAGGCTTAGAGGCTTAGGCTTAGAGGCTCAGGCTTAGAGGCTCAGGCTTAGAGGCTTAGGCTTAGAGGTTTAGGCTTAGAGGCTTAGGCTTAGAGGCTTAGGCTTAGAGGCTTAGGCTTAGAGGCTTAGGCTTAGAGGCTTAGGCTTAGAAGCTTACGCTTAGAGGCTTAGGCTTAGAGGCTTAGGCATGGAGGCTTAGGCTTAGAGGCTTAGGCTTAGAGGCTTAGGCTTAGAGGCTTTGACTTAGAGACTTACCGTCAACAAATCCAATTGAACCAGCCGATAAAAAGAATTCGAATAAATCTTTGAACAGCCCATCAAAACCAAAAAACTAATCATCAATGTGAAGGATGGTAGTCCATATGATAGCTGTATAGTGGCCAAAGTCTCCACTGTGGGATCCTCTTTCACAGATTCCATTGAATATATATTGCTAATATTAATGTTAGTCGACATATTTTATAAGCGATTTCAGAAATAGAATAGGTTATGTAAGTGTTACAAAAAATATGTAATACGAAAAAATATAAATGAGCAGATGATATTTTTAAAGACACAAAATTATTGCAGATTTTAAAATATAATTTTATTGGAAATAAAACTATTATAACTTCCGTATTTAAAACAGGGAAATTCTATCGAAATAGTTTGTACTTTCCATTTTTTCAGGCATAGTAAATAAGAAAACAGAAAAAAGAGCCGGAGCAGCTTACAATTAGGTTGTTGATGTTTTATTTGATTTTCGAGGGTAATACATTTACACCTGTCATGACACTTTTGGTTTGTGGACGGATAATAACTCATAACTTTTTGAGGTGAAAAGTCAAGGAAAATTTACTGAAGTTTTGGAGTAGTTATTTCTGTTAGTATAATGAGAAATTGGAATTTTGAAAAGAGGTAGGACAGTTGACGGAAATGGGGGGAGAGAACGGATGACAATTTTCATGCCTCCTCCAATGGGCCCAAGGTTGACGTGCGCGTGTGCCTCTGCATGGCTCAGCCGGCCGTGACGCAGCCTTTATGATTCTGTGCCTCCCGTGAGCCTTCACGATTATGAGCCTCACGTGGGCCGTCATTATTGTAAGCCTCACGTGGGCCTTCACTATCACAAGCCACACGTGCAATTTCATGATAATGAGCCTCATATGGGCCTTCACGATAATGAGCCTTTCGTGAGCCATCGTGATTTAGCTTCAAATGGCTCTTCACAATTATAAGCCTCGTGTGGGCCCTCATGACTATGAGCCTCGCATGGGCCTTCAGGATTATGAGCCCCAAAGAAAATTTATTTCGGAAACCAAAATGATCACAATGAAAAAGACAAATACAAAATCATTCAATGCGAAACAAATACAGTTGATCCGACTTGTGAGCCTTGTCTTCTCGTTCTGCAAATCCCGAAAACGTCTTGTCTTACATTATTGTCGTACAAAATCAAGATGTACGGAAGGGAGAGAGTGAACTGAAAAAAATTGAATTTTAGGCGTACAGCACCAAGCAAGGCTGTTACACGACCGGTCCTTTGGGCCGCGGCTAGGTCGGCCGTGAGCCGGCATTGTGACAGCCTTGGTACCATGGCTTCCGTTTTGGCCGTTCCGACTGAAAGCCGACCGAAAGCCAACCGAATCTATGTATAAACGCACCATATCCGAAGCAAAGACCAAAAGATTTGTGTTGACTTTGACGAACCAGGCTGGCATGAAATGGAAGAATGAGTTTAGGGAGTTGAGCACACTCCAGACAACCTCAGCGGTATAGACAATGGAATAGGTGTAGGCGATTCTGTTGAGCTTTTTCTTGATGTTAGTCTTCGATGAGGTGGCAGCTGAAATTACAAACTTAGTGGGCACAAAAAAAGCCTCCGGTTACCTTCAATCTTCCTCGAAGCCATACAAGCGCTTCCGAGGCCCAGTGCCAAAGCCAAGATGAAATAAATCAAGGAGAATGCTGCGACAACATTGATAGCCTGATCCAGGGTCCTCGGGAAATTGATACAGATCAGTTGGCCATCTACAATATTGACCTGGTAGAGCCAAGCGGTCCATAGGTACTTTGGCAGATGGCTAAAAATACAACAGACCACTACGACACCCCAGAAGTACTTGTTCCAGAACTGAAAGTAGTTAGTTTTCTATTTTATGAGTCAGCGGGGCCACCTACGTTCTCATAGGAATATGGAAACATGATGGAGGAGATTCGATGGATCGTAAGAAGGGCGGCGGTCCAGAAATGCATATGGAAGAACCAATAGGGAAAGTACTTGAGGGCCGTGAGGAGCCCGGGAAGATAATATTCCATGGCTTTGAGAATGAAGACCATGCTGGGGTGCATTTCGATACGGATAGCGATCCAGGTGTTAAGGTAGACGAAGATGTTCTGGAAATTTGAAGGCTTAGAGGCTTAGGCTTAGAGGCTTAGAGGCTTAGAGGCTTAGAGGCTCAGAGGCTCAGAGGCTTAGAGGCTTAGAGGCTTAGAGGCTTAGAGGCTTAGAGGCTTAGAGGCTTAGAGGCTTAGAGGCTTAGAGGCTTAGAGGCTTAGAGGCCTAGAGGCTTAGGGGCTTAGAGGCTTAGGCTTAGAGGCTTAGGCTTAGAGGCTTAGGCTTAGAGGCTTAGGCTTAGAGGCTTAGGCTTAGAGGCTTAGGCTTAGAGGCTTAGGCTTAGAGGCTTAGGCTTAGAGGCTTAGGCTTAGAGGCTTAGGCTTAGAGGCTTAGGCTTAGAGGCTTAGGCTTAGAGGCTTAGGCTTAGAGGCTTAGGCTTAGAGGCTTAGGCTTAGAGGCTTAGGCTTAGACGCTTAGGCTTAGAGGCTTAGGCTTAGAGGCTTAGGCTTAGAGGCTTAGGCTTAGAGGCTTAGGCTTAGAGGCTTAGGCTTAGACGCTTAGGCTTAGAGGCTTAGGCTTAGAGGCTTAGGCTTAGACGCTTAGGCTTAGAGGCTTAGGCTTAGAGGCTTAGGCTTAGAGGCTTAGGCTCGGGGGACTCACCGTGCACAAATCGAAAAGCACCAAACGATAGAACGAGCTCTTCTTGTACTTCTTCCCAAACATAATCAGGAAAAAATAGCAGACCAATTGAATCAACGAGGGGACCCCATAGCTCAACTGGATATAGGTCATGACCTCAGTGGCATGATCCACAGTAACGTTTTCCATGTAGACGGTATAATTCTCCATGTTATCTGTAAAGTTTTTGGTGGAATAATTTTTTGTAATCTAACAAAGAACAAGAAGAAAAGAGTGAGAGCACAAAAAAATCTGAATTAATCCCAGGAAAATGGTTGTTTTTGTAGAAGGTTTAATGGGAGGAGAGAACGACTCATTTGACTAATTGCTGTTAGTTTTAAGAAAAGAAAAAAACAGAATGATAATTTGAGTCTGACGCTTTTGAGCCCTCGGTATTTCAGAGATGAATCAATTTCCGGCTTTCAAAAAAATTTGTCACAAAGTTTTGAGTCACACAGTGACATTTTTTGTTCATTTCAGACACAGATTACAGGTGGGTGGAACACAAAGAGTGAATTTTAAATGGAGCTAGAAACAGCTGAAGATTTTATAAGTCAACATGGGGGTGTTCGGAAACTTGTCTGGTGTTGGAGACAGATCGCAAATTGTATTCCAATTAGGGATAAAAATAGAAAATCCAGAAGGCACATTGAAGGCCAGTATGGGCGGCACACTTACAATTCGGGGCGTAATGCTATATGTGGCATAATTTGAGCCTGAGCCTGAGCCTGAGCCTGAGCCTGAGCCTGAGCCTGAGCCTGAGCCTGAGCCTGAGCCTGAGCCTGAGCCTGAGCCTGAGCCTGAGCCTGAGCCTGAGCCTGAGCCTGAGCCTGAGCCTGAGCCTGAGCCACTTTGTTTATTTTGACTTCCCAGACATTTGTAAAAAATATACCAGTTCATCAAGATCTATTCTTCCTCATACGCATGTTTTCTGTTCCAAAAAACAACTACTGATTTTCAAAAGACTTGTTGACTGATACCTGCAAAACAGAATACATCATATTCTAGATCTTGCTCTCTGTTTGGAAACAAGATTTTGATCCTGAATACGAAATTTTCGAAATCTAGATATCATCTATGAGTTAGTGATCCGGCATCCTATGGGAACTGTCTAGAAGTTTCAGTGCTATTTCTGGTTGGTGCAACAAGACTAGAAGAAAAATGTCATCAAGAAGAATGTACTATTTCTATAGTGTTAGTTGGAAATTTTTCGAGTTCCTGTTGGGTTACTCATTTATTGTGTTAGCCCCAGGCACCTGATCTAGGTGTTCCAGAATATTGTTATAGGAGAAATAAGTCTGCAGATAGAACAAACTTGACCACTATCTTGAGTCTGGGGAGCAACAGAAAAATTCCAACAATATCTTTTTTCAGAATCCTTAATTTTCAAATCACGAAAAATCTGAATGCTCATTTACTTATACAAGGCTCAAAGTTATATAAAAAGTTTGGAAGGATCACCAGCTTCCATTTTGCAACCATGACTGAGGAAAAGTTTGGACGATGATTATACATTCTTCAGAAAAAAATTTGAAAAAAATTTTAGCTTAAAACATAAAGTGCAATCATTCCTCTACTTTGATACCAAGACCCCTCCGAGAATTCATGAGATTTCATTGGGTTCAAGTATGAGTCAATTTTGAGAGGTGATTAGAAACATTTGGTATAGACAAACCTGCATATACTATATGCACCCGGAACAGTTACATTTGAGTTACATTTTGTAACATATACTAGTGGCAAACCTTCAGATACCGTATTCTACAAATGTGCTCAAAATATGATGATGGCAAGAATCTAGACTAGACAATATCTTCGAATCTCATTATTGTTCGTAATGAAAATATGAGTCTCCAGCACCGCATGGCACATTGTACGTCAGTAGTCTGGATAGACAAAAGCAAGATTCGAAAATTTTGTGAAAATTTTTTTGCCTTAATGAACCAACTCCCACTTATTCCACTGAGGTTTGACTAAAGCTGTCTCATGGAAAACTGAATAACAGATACATGATCTCAATAAACTTTTAGTAGACATCCGATAGATTGTCAGTGAGACAAAATGATATAGAAATTTCAGACAGATACACAGACCTACAGTATCAGAAAACGGGCCGTCGCGAGTATTCAATTTTTTCCACTTCAAATTCTAATTTTTTGGTCAAACTTTACTCCAAAATGTAGAACTCGATAAGATCTATAAAATGATACTGAAATCATCAGAATAACGAATCTCAGTTTTTGTAGAAAACTTGTGAAACACCCGGCCTCAACCCTCATGTTTGGCCCGGGTGTTCTACGAGGTTTATACAAAAACTGAGACTGCTAATTTTGACGATTTTAACAACATTTTGTAGATACCATCAAGATCTACATTTTGGTACAAAGATTGACCAAAAAATCTAAATTTCAAGTCTAGAAAATCGATTTACTGCGACGGCCTGTTGTGTCCCGGATCACATGTACCACTTTCTCTGTTCCTGTCTGTCTGTGTATCTGTCTAAATTTCAAACGACGTCAGTAGAAGTTTTCGAAATCCTAGACACCATCAAAACTCAATAAAACAAAACTTACTAATCAAAAATTCTAATGAGTGCACCTCGCACTCCACTATACTCCTCATATCCCTTTTATACATATTTTCACATCTCCTCAATTACTAATTAGTCTCCGGAGAGCGGAGACTTTGTTATACTGATCAACTACATATTACGTTTCATTGAAAACTCTGAAGCTCCGCCCACTAAACGTCATTTTGAGCATTTGTTGTGTAACGAACATTTTGTGAAGTATTGAAAAGTGAGGGATTGAAAATGCGTCAGCGATGATGAATCGAAAATTAGTGAGAAATTAGAAGGGAAATTTTGTTAAACGACGTCTGAATCATGAGAAAATTTGTTAAAACTTTATTTATAATAATTGGAATTTGGGACGTTTGGCAACCGGTCATTTTGCAACTATGAAGTTTCGCAACCAAATAATCTAGCTGTTGTGCTAGAAGTTCGGAAAGAGTTCATAAGGAAGCTGATAGTAGTTGCGAAATGTCATGGTTGCAAAATGCCCGGTTGCGAAATGACCGGTTGCAAAACGTCGATAAAGATAAGACGCTTCGCAACCGGTCATTTTGCATCCAAAAAAGCTATTTGCTAGAAGTTCTCGTTAACATGGAAACAATTCCTACTGATCTATAGTATTGCAAAGTTTACAAAAGTTGCGAAATGTCACGGTTGCGAAATGTCATGGTTGCGAAATGTCATGGTTGCGAAATGACCGGTTGCGAAACGTCTTCGAGTTCAAAAACAAAATTATCTCGACACTGCAAAACTAGTCGAAACAACTCTGCTACTGCTCCTTGAAATCTCGACTTTCCGCAATAAATCCTGTTTAACATTCGTGTCATAAACCATCAAGATATACGGTAGAGCCAATGTCATCTGAAAAATCTTCATTGAAATTTGCGATTCCTTTTCCTAATTCTAACCATATCTGAGGCAAAAGGCAATAAGTTGCCACTGTATTGAGCGACTACGGTAGGAAGGAAGCGAAATGTGGAATTGAAAAAGTTGACAAGACTCCAAGCCAAAATTCCACTGTAGATGATTCCATAGGTGCCGGCGATTTTGTTTAGTTTCTTTCCGATTCCACCGTTGGTTAGAGAAGCGGCTGAAAAATACAAGTTTTGGAGAGGTCACAAGTTTTTGTACTCAAAATTTAGGGGCCTCGGAGGCTGCAAAAGATAATTCTATTTCTGCCACACTATTCTCCAAAATGCTCCCCAAAAACAACGATTTCCAAAAACCAACCCTGTATTTTCCACGTCACCACTTTTGAAGTCGTCAATCCGATGAGAATTAGAAGCAAAAAATAAATCGACGAAAATATTCCGGTAAGGGAAGTGGCTCTTATGACCACTGAGATGTAACTGGTTTTCATTAACGTATCATTTCTGATGTATACATCTGTGATGGATCCAGGAATCAGGGAATTGCACAGGCAACAGTAGAGAACACATAGAAGGCAGAAGGGGATGAAGCAGTAGTTCCAGGCCTGAAAATAATCCTGTTTTGCCCTCTTTTGGCTTAGCAAGCCCGGGCCAAATCCGATTGCATACTTGGATTGGGCCGAGCCAACAAGACCCAGTCACGACTCAGCACGGCCCAGGTAAGGCCCAGGCACGGCTCAGACACGGCCCAGGCACGGCCCAGGCACTGCCCAGGAACGGCCCAGGCACGGCCCAGGCACGGCCCAGGCACGGCCCAGGCACGGCCCAGGCACGGCCCAGGCACGGCCCAGGCACGGCCCAGGCACGGCCCAGGCTCAGGCTCGGCTCGGCTCGGTTCGGCCCAGGTACGGCACAGGTACTGCATAGGCACGGCCCAGGTACGGCTCGGCTCGACCCTGGCTCCGGCTCGGCTCGGCTCGGCTTGGCTCGGCTCGGCTCGGCTCGGCTCGGCTCGGACTCGGTTCGGCTCGGCTCGGCTCGGCTCGGCTCGGCTCGGCACAGGTACGGCACAGGTACTGCATTGGCACGGCACAGGTACGGCACCAGTACGGCACAGGCACTGCTCAGACACGGCACAGGTACGGCACAGGTACGGCCCGGCACGGCCCATTACTGCAAATTTTCGCTGTTCTCTTCATAAATCCCCTACCTTCTCATAGCTCGAGTGAAAAAACACCGATGATATTCTGTGTAGGCTCAAAGCGATCGCAGACAGGAACTGCATGTGCATGAAAAAATAGGCAAAGTATCGTGTCCACGTCAGGAACACAGGGAATTGATACGTCAGGGCCTTCAGGAACGGGATGGCGATGGGGTGTCTGTCGATGCGGACGGCGAACCATGAGTTGAGATAGGTGAGAAGGTTCTGGAAAAAATTGGGCATGTAATAATTGAATCAAGGCCCTCGCAAACATGGCCGCGGGCCGGGCCGTGGAAGCACCCGAAGCAGAATGCCGCGGCCGGCCGTGCGGCAGCCTCGATTTGAGTATAAACAAAAAATGACCGTATAAATTTTTTTAAAAAAAGTATAAATAAAAATAAATAAAAATTGACCGAACTCCCAAGTTCCCCACTCACCACCAACAAATCAAACTGCACCAGCCGATAGAACGAATTCTTATACTTTTTCCCAAAAGTCAACACCAGGAAGAATACAACTAACAAAACACACGAAGGCACTCCATAGATCAACTGGATTATTGCGAAGATTTCAATCGTGGTATCTCTTTGAACAGTTTCCATTGACTGTACTATGCTAACAGGTGCCGATGGGGTAGGGGTTACTGTAGTCATGTTGGACATCTGGAAATGGTAGGTAATTGAGTTTATGAGACAATGAAGTAGAAAATTAAAGGGGTCCAAGTAGGCGGCGAGACTGAGGAAACAATTATGGAAAACTGTGTAAAAATTTTAGAATCTCATAATCATTGGCTCTCAGAATCTAAGAATCCAAGAATCCAAGAATCCAAGAATCCAAGAATCCAAGAATCCAAGAATCCAAGAATCCAAGAATCCAAGAATCCAAGAATCCAAGAATCCAAGAATCCAAGAATCCAAGAATCCAAGAATCCAAGAATCCAAGAATCCAAGAATCCAAGAATCCAAGAATCCAAGAATCCAAGAATCCAAGAATCCAAGAATCCAAGAATCCAAGAATCCAAGAATCCAAGAATCCAAGAATCCAAGAATCCAAGAATCCAAGAATCTCAGAATCTCAGAACCTCAGAATCTCCGAATCTCAAAACCACGGAATCTAAGAATCTCAAATTATCAACTAACAAAACTCAAAAATCCAGATCGTCACAAAACAAATTTTCTAGTTTTCCAGTGTCTAGTCACATTCTATACTAATTAGGGTCCTCTCGGGAACCTTACCAGTAGACAGTGATAATGCTCGAGTCTCTTTTTTTTGTTGTGTGTCATAGGAGGAAGAAAAATACGGCAATAACAAGAACGGAAATGAGCACAAATCAAGGGTAGGAATTAAAATTTGAGATTTTTGAATTTCGAGGGGGAATGGCAAAAGAAAATCCTATAATATGTGAAGGCTAAACACAGGAAGTTTCAGAAAATCGGATAGGTATCTAGAAATCACTTTTTAGGCCGTTAAAGTGGATATTCTGAACATTACGATCACAGATTTTACAAGAATTTGGTTTTAAGCTATCCGCCTGTTTTTGAGCCACAACTCAATGTTTCCGTTATCAGAATCGCAGTTTTCATACCTTAATTTTTGTTTAAAAACCCAAAAAAATGGTTGAAAACTGACTACTCTATGACATGATAGGTTTACGGCACAGATTTCAACGTTTAACTTTCATCAAGTTTCTGAAAGACCAGAAACCCACACCGTGAGTAAGCACGCACTCTAAACTTTCAGACGATGGACAGCTGAAAATATTTCTGGAACTTTTCTTTGTCTGGAAACGACAATGACTAGAAGTATGACATTTTGACAATTACGTCGTCAAGTAAACTTTGAAAGTTATATTTTGTGACTTTTTCGAAATAAAAGTTGGGCTAATAACAGATGGCTCAGGAAATTTGCTTATGTCTGACTTTTAGACTTTTTATGTTAAAGGAATTTATAAACTCAAATGATCAAGAAATTAGATTAGTCATCCTGGGACCTGGTGTACTTTTGAGGAAGTAAATTTTTCGTGACATAAAATTAAATGTGTTCCCAAAAAAAATTCAGGATATCTAACGAGCAAAGCAGAGGATCAAAGCAGAGAATGTCCAAAACTCGGATGGTTTTTTTTCAGATGATTTTTTTTGTTCCAGAACTTTTTCTTGCAACCCAGCTGTCTTTCCTGTTGACTGTCCAAACCACCGCTTTTACAACAGCAGAGCTCACTAAACCACCATGACTTATGGAATACAGTATTTTTTGTTATGAAATACAGTAATACAGTAGAGTATATCAGAAATCAATTACATTCCAAGCATAGTCTTCAAATCATGAACCTGGCATCCCATGACCAACGACTACTGCTCCTTGAAATGTCAACTTTCCGCAATAAATCCTGCTAAACATTAGTGTCATAAACCATCAAGATATACGGTAGAGCCAATGTCATCTGCAAATTCAATTATAAACCTTAAAATTTGCTTAATTTAATACTAACCATATCCGACGCAAAAGGCAATAAATTTCTACTGTACTGTGCGACTACTGTAGGAAGGAAGTGAAATGTGGAATTGAAAAAGTTGACGAGACTCCAAGCCAAAATCCCACTGTAGATGATACCGTAGGTGCCGGCGATTTCGTTAAGCTTTTTTCCGATTCCACCGTTGGTGAGGGAAGCGGCTGGAAAACTTCGAATTTTGGAAAGGGTACCATTTTTTGGGTCTGAGGCCTCGGGAACTTGGGCTCAGGGCCTCGGGTTCCTAGGCTCCAAAAAAATAATTATATTTTTGTCAATCTATTTTCTAAAAGGTTCCCCAAAAACCAACGATTTTCAAAAAACCAACCCTGTATTTTCCACGCCAGATTGCCCTGAAGAAAGCCCCTATCTTTCTCCTCTGTGTCCACTTAATGAAACATTTTAGTGGGATTATCAATAGGAAGGTCACTACTGCAAAAAAAAATGATTTCGAAGCACTCGGTTAAATGTGTAAATTGAACATCAAAATGTATCCCTAAATTTTCAATATTTCAGCAATCCGATAGGGTTTTTCGGAAATCAATCGGAGACCTGAAAAGGTCCGATTAATTACAGATTTCTCCAGACAAGATCCATCACTCACTGTTCTCAAATATTTGGAGTCGAGTCGGTGCTTGAAGAAGGCCAAAACCCTGACATGTAATGTACCCCAATTGTCCCCCGGGGTTTTGGCTGAAAGTAGGCTCATTAAAACAAGCACAAAAAGTTATGCAAGAACGCAAAGCCTTTTTTGCTACCGTTTAGTACTTTTTGAGAAAATCGACTTTTTAATAAATTTTTCGAAATTTCAAAAATTCAACTTCAAATGATCACAGTTTTGTTCAAACTTGTTCAAATCCACCAAACTAAAGTGTGTTTTGTAGCTAACATAATGAAATTTGAAAAATTCTTTAAAAATGTTTTTCACACTTTGTGGTTCCTCACTTATGACCCAAAATGCAATGTTGCTCCATTGCCAAGAAGTGCCTAGCAAAAGTTTGACGGTCGAAAATTTGTTTAAACTTCTTTTAAACGATCCAGCATGTAAAAATTACTAAATACGCAAAATTATAAAAAAATTCAACCGTGGAAATTTTTTTAACAAAAGTTTGAAAAAATGAAATTTTGAAAAATTTTGAGAAAAGTCAAATTTTCAATTGAAAGTTGTACAGCAAGTTATAAATTTGTTACTGTTTTCTAATCTACCGTTTTATGCCCTTTCAAATGAGCTATAAATCATTAAAATTGTGCAATTTTGAAGCAGCTTATGAAGGTTTCAAAGTTACATCAGTGTTTTTAGTGGTGAGCGACAAATCGAAAAAAATGAAAATAGAGCTGGAAACTCAAACTTTTTTGTATATTGTAGGAAATTGTGATACAAACCAAATTGTCAATTGCAACTTTTTTCCAACTTTTCACCCAAGTCTGATAAAACTGAAAATAGTGTTCGGTACAGGGCCTTATCGAAAAACTGTGTTTCTATGACTTGGGTGAAAAGTTGGAAAAAAGTTGCAATTGACAATTTGGTTTGTATCACAATTTCCTACAATATACAAAAAAGTTTGAGTCTCTAGCTCTATTTTCATTTTTTTTCGATTTGTCGCTCACCACTAAAAACACTGATGTAACTTTGAAACCTTCATAAGCTGCTTCAAAATTGCACAATTTTAATGATTTATAGCTCATTTGAAAGGGCATAAAACGGTAGATTAGAAAACAGTAACAAATTTATAACTTGCTGTACAACTTTCAATTGAACATTTGACTTTTCTCAAAATTTTTCAAAATTTCATTTTTTCAAACTTTTATAAAAAAAATTTCCACGGTTGAATTTTTTTTATAATTTTGCGTATCTAGTAATTTTTACATGCTGGATCGTTTAAAAAAAAGTTTAAACAAATTTTCGACCGTCAAACTTTTGCTAGGCACTTCTTCGCAACGGAGCAACACTGCATTTTAGGTCATAAGTGGGGGACCACAAAGTTTAAAAAACGTTTTAAAAAGTTTTTTAAAGTTTCATTCTGTTAGCTACAAAACACACTTTAGTTTGGTGAATTTGAACAAGTTTGAACAAAACTGTGATCATTTGAAGTTGAATTTTTGAAATTTCGAAAATTTTATTAAAAAGTCGATTTTCTCAAAAAGTACCAAACGGTAGCAAAAAAAGGCTTTGAGTTCTTGCATAACTTTTTGTGCTTGTTTTAATGAGCCTACTTTCAGCCAAAACCCCGGGGGACAATTGGGGTACATTACATGTGAGGATTCCAGTGCTGGTCGATAATCGAGGTTCTTTTTTTTCTGAATGTTTCTCAACCAGGTGGCTGTCGCCCCTTCGGGGCTCATCCACCTGGCCTTCGCTTACTCTATGTTTTGAACATACGGTTTGATTTTCAAAGCCTTCGGCTCTTTTTCCTGAGGCTGGGAACCTTGGGTTCTATTTTAAGAGCTTTAGGCGCTTTTCCTTGATACAGAAAACCATCCGGAATCACAACGCGACACATTTAGTTCTTGTGGAAATCATTTTAGGCACATTTTCGAACTTCACACCCCGATTCAAATTCAACTTTTCCAAAACTTTCTCACTTATTCTGTCTCCTAGCGCCGAGACGAACAGAATGATACAAAATTCGACCCATCTATCTCTTTCCCTCGCAAAGCCCAAGCTTGGGTAACTGAACCGGCTTCCCCCTCGTGTCGGCGGGGTGATGAAATCAAGCAGCCGACATTAACCGGGTTCGCGTCGGACACTATACTTTGTGTGTGCGCTGCCTCTCTGTCGTCGCGCGCGTGAAAATGGACCCAGTTGCTCAGAAAAAGTGCTCCAGAAGGCTTCAAATTGGAATTTCGAAAAACGAAATAGACGGGCATCATCCTCAGATAATCAGCAACAAACTGTGAAAATTTCAAATAAATCGGTCAACTTTGAGTATACGAACGGGTTAGCGACACATTTTCGGTACCGAAATTAGTACTGAAAATTCACTAAAAGAGCCGTAACTTGCTCAATTTTTGAGATATCAAAAATCTAAACATATGGGCATCTACGTAGATAAATTTCTGATCTTCCTGTAACACTTTCATCCAAATCGGTTCAGTTTGAGCTGAGTTACAGCGTGACACATACAAACAGACATACAGAAATCACTGGTTGTTCAAAGATTCCACCACATCATTGTTTCCTAGGTCACGCAATTCAATGTTATTTTCCCAACTTTTTACACAGAATCGTCCCTGGGACAACTCTGTGTTTTCCTTCTCATGTCCCGTGGTCACTCGTTTTTTCTTTCTGAAATATTTTTTTTTACAGAATCGTCCCTGGGAAAACTCTGTGTTTTATGCAAAGTTATCCCTGGGATATGTCACGTATGTGTCTTTTTTTTTGTTTTTTATATTTCACGTGAAATGAATGAATATTTTTAAAAATCATTACAATGTTCAATGGAAGTTGAAACCAAATCGGGAAAAGAAGATACGCGTCTTAGACATAAATGAAAATCTATCATAAATCTGCAGTTTCTCTGAAAAAGCACATAAATATTCAAGTTTCGGTCAAAAACTTTCAAGAAAAAAAAACATTTTGAAATCAGGGTTCTCTTATACGGTATTTCTGAAAATCCAAAAAACAAAACCGATACGTTTATATTGACAAATATACTAATTGCATTTCCTAAAAATTCACACAATTTACATTCTCCGCATAGTCTTCAAATCATGGACTCGACATCCCATGAAGAAAGTTGATCCTCCATCGGCCACAATTGACTGTCCAATAACGTATGAAGACAATTTGCGATCCGCCAGGAACAGAATATTAATAGCGTTAACGAAACAAAATAACAATATAAGAACAAAAATGATACTAACAAAATAAATAATATTAGCGTCAACGATGTTAACGATTCGGAACCATGCTGATAACGGTTGCGAAAGGACCGGTTGCAAAACGTCATAATATGAATTTTATCGGGAAACTGCAAAACTAGTCGGAGCACGTCGCCTACTGCTCCTTGCAAGCTCTACGCTCCGCAAGAAATCTTGTTTAATGTTAGTGTCATAAACCATCAATACATACGGTAGAGCCAACGTCATCTGCAAAAACGTTCAATGAACTTTGGGATTCTCAATGAAAACTAGCCATGTCTGACGCAAAAGGCAATATATTGTCACTGTGTTGAGCCACTACGGTAGGAAGAAACTGGAACTTGGAATTGAAAAAGTTGACAAGACTCCAAGCCAAAATTCCACTGTAGATGATACCATAAGTGCCGGCGATTTTGTTCAGTTTCTTTCCGATTCCACCGTTGGTTAGAGAAGCCGCTAGAAATGTTTTAACTTTATAAAGGGTACAATTCGTTGGGTTGGAAATTAAGGGGCCCTCTAGGCTGCAATGGTTAGGTATCTAGACCCGAAATTGCTGAGCTTATATTAGTGACAAATTTAAGGAAAAGTTCTATTTCTGTCAAACTTGTTTCCAAAATGTTCCCCCAAAAACAACGATCCTCAAAAACCGACCCTGTATTTTCCACGTCACCACTTTTGAAGCCGTGAATCCGATGAGAATAAGAAGCAAAAAATAAACCGACGAAAACATTCCGGCGAGAGAAGCGGCTTCCATGTACACGGAGATGTAAATTGTGATCATGAGTGTGTCATTTCGGATGCTCACATCTGCGATGGATCCAGAGATCAATGAATTGCACAGGCAACAATAAAATACACAGAGAAGGCAGAAGGGAATGAAGCAATAGTTCCATGCCTGAAAGTGCAATGTATTCGTTACAGTTTTTTTTGTTTGTTTGGAACGGGTATGGTTTGACCTTATTTTGGAACGGCCCGGCTTGGCGCGGCCCGATCGCGTACTTCTGGCCTGGTCGGTTGGCCTGGACCTTTGAAGCCGCCGCTGGCCGCGCTGACAAATTCGTTTTTCCTTTCCCAACGCCCTACCTTCTCATGCCTCAGAAGACGAGGCTGAACGGGCCGGCCCAGTCAGGCCACCATGCCAGATTGACAAAATAAAGCTGACGATTTGCCCTCCCGAACCCCCCTACCTTCTCATAACTCGAGTGAAAAAACACCGCCGATATTCTGTGTAGGCTCAAAGCGATCGCAGACAGGAACTGCATGTGCATGAAAAAATAGGCAAAATATCGTGTCCACGTCAGGAACAAAGGGAATTGATACGTCAATGCCTTCAGGAACGGGATGGCGATGGGGTGCCTCTCGATGCGGAGGGCGAACCACGAGTTCAGATAAGTGAGAAGGTTCTGGAAGAAGTCAGGTATAGCCAAGAGATATCGATAAAATCGACATTAAACTCTTGAGTTTAAAGGAGGATTCCGGGCAAAAATTTGTATTGCTTCAAAATATGCATAATTTTGCGCTTATTCCATTTTTTGCACTTATTTTTAATTTTGCATCTTTTGAAGCAATGAAAATTTTTGCGCGGAATCCTCCTTTAAGCTATTTCGACCCTGTTTCAAGAAATTTAGAATTTTTCGCTGATTCAAATGCACCTAAAATCGCTTCTCAAAGCGCTATAGAAACATTTTTATGATCAAATGTTCATTTCGTCGCGCTCCCCGTTGCCGACACATAAGCTGGTGTCGTGCTTGCCGCTGCTGACAAAAAATCGACGAAAAACTTTTCTACGGCGTTTTGAGCGACGAAATTAGGCGCGTTCGAACCAACGAAAAAAACATTTTATGAGGACATTGTTATACTAAAACGGGCCAATCATTCTATCAGTAATACAAATATGACCGAGCCCTCAATTTCCCCACTCACCACCAACAAATCGAACTGCACTAATCGATAGAACGAGTTCTTATACCTTTCCCCAAAAGTCAGCACCATGAAAAATACAACCAACAAAATACACGAAGGCACTCCGTATATCAACTGAATTATGGCGAAGATTTCGATTGTGGTGTCTCTTTGAACAGTTTCCATAGACTGTACTATGCTAACAGGTGGTGCCGATGGGGTAGGGGTTACTGTAGTCGTGTTGGACATCTGGAAATGGTAGGTAATTGGGTTGATGAGCAATAGAAAGGGAAAATGAGGGAACACAGCCTTTTCATGAAGGAGGGCTTGGCCAGAGACTTTCTCTTTAGCTTTCTTTGTGGAAAACTAAAGCGGACATTCTGACCAAGAAACAGACAAACTTTCTAGCGGATTATATTTGAACCAGCCTGCTTACCGCAGGCTGGATTCGCGGCTTCGCCGCTCAATTTTGCTTAGGAACCTCGTGTTTTTTTACGTAAAATGTCCACCCGTTCACTGTTGCCCGCGTGGCTCAGTTGGTGGAGCGCTACCCTGCCACGCGGTAGTCGTGGGGTTCGATTTTGTGGCGCGTCCAAATTCTTTAACTTTCGGAAAACTAAAGCGAACATCGTGACCAAGGGACAGACAAACTGTCTAGCAGATTATACAGTGCGCGTCATAAATATAGGACCCCCCTCCCAAAAGAGGATATTGAAAAAAGTAGAAAAGTTATTGAAATTCTGTAAATGCAGTTTTGTTCAGTATGTCAAAAAACCTCTGCCTGTGAATTTTCAGAGAGATCGAGCAAGTTTGGAGAATTTTAAGCTCAAAAGTCTCTTTTTTTGACCGCGTCATAATGATAGGACCCCCCTGAAAATCGAAAAATATCATCATTTTTCGGAATTTTTTTTGAAATTTATCATCTAAAAACATCAATTCTGTTCCAAAAAGCTATTATTAGTTTATTTCCATCGAAATTAATCCCACTAGCAAAATTTGGAAAATTTCATTTTTTTCGAATTTTGGAAATTTACAACAAAATTTCATTACATCAGGAAAATTGAGGTGGTTCCTCGATTAGAGAAAGCCAAACTATTCCAAAGTATTGTGAACTCACTAAGAAGACAGTCCAATGAAGGTTTTGTCAGGAAACTCATTTTCTGATGAGAAATCCATGATATTCTGAAGCTGTTCTGAAAATGACCAAAATGTCAAAAAAAAGTTTTCTTCCAAACTTTGTCAGAGGTTTTATTTCGATGGAAAACAACTAATAACGGCGTTTTGGAGCAAAACTGATGTTTTTAGATGTCAACTTGCCAAAAAAAAGTTCGAAAAATTATGAGATTTTTCAACTTTTAGGGGGGTCCTATCATTATGACGCGGTCAAAAAAGTGACTTTTGAGCATAAAATTCTCCAAACTTGCTCGATCTCTCTGAAAATTCACAGGCAGAGGTTTTTTGACATACTGAATAAAACTAAATTTACAGAATTGTCATAACTTGTCTACTTTATTCAATACCCCCTTTTGGGAGGGGGGTCCTATATTTATGACGCGCACTGTATATAAGTAAGATAAGATTTTCACAAATTAGAGTCCTCTCGGGCGAGCGTGCCATTTTCGGCGGCCAGGTGGCCGCCCACGGCTAGCTGCGGCTTCAGGGACGTGAAAAGTAACAGTGAAAATTAATTTGTTCAGAAATGAAATTTCATGTTGAGAAGGAAACCCAGTGTAAACGTGAATATCATCAGAAGCCGCGGCCGGCCGTGCGGCAGCCTTGCTTTCGGGATATTGAGACGTTGACAGTGATAATGCGTTTTCTTTTTTTCTTATGTGTCATAGGAGTAATAAGGATACGACAATAACAAGATGAGAGTTGAGCATAAATCAAGACGTATAGGAATTAAAATTTGAGATTTTTGGATTTCGGAGGAAAGGGGTTCTCTACAAAAATGAAACTCAAGAAAATAGGATATTCTAGAAATCACTTGTTTAGGCCCTGAAAATTGATTTTTTTCAAATCTCCGGCCATCTCGTGACTTTATATTCGAAAAAGTAGTACGCCCCTCGGCCTACAACCGCAAAAATGATTCCGTCTAAAAAATCTGGAACCTTTTTTGTCCGGAAAATGACAGCGACTAGAAAAATGATGACAAATTTACATTTTGACATTTCCGTCGACATTCACATGTAAACTTTGGAAGTTATTTTATATGTATTTTTCGAAATAAAAGTAGGCCTAATAACTGATATTTAAGGGAATGCGCTTGTGTCTGACTTTTAAGTTTGGCTTCTATAACAGATCATCGAAGAACTCAAATGATCACTCAAACGGAGAAGTACTTTCTAAGTTTAAGAGTTCCCCAAAAAAATCCGGTTATCCCATGAGCAAAGCAGAGAATATCCAAAAACTCAATTTTCAATGTTTTTCTTCGGACTTTTCAATATGTTGCAAACCATCTGTCATTCCTGTGGTCTGTCCAAAATCCGGTTTTCAAAGCGGCAGAGTTCTCTCGAGCTCCATACTGAATAAGACTTAATAAGTTCGTTTGCTCATCACTGTCTTCAAAAACGTATTTTTATAATTCAAACCAGATGAACCGATATTTTTTTATTGGAAAATATACTGTTTGCATCAGAAAAAAATGTACACAATTCACATTCCAAGCATAGTCTTCAAATCATGAACTTGGCATCCCATGACCAAAGTGGATCCCCCATCGGCAACGATTGACTGTCCAATAATGTATGAAGACAGCTTGCGATCCGCCAGGAACAAAATAATATTAGCAATGTCTTCCGGTTGGCCAGCCACCAGAGCAGGGATACATTCCTTTCGGGACGCCATGAAGTCGTAGAACTGAAAATGAAGGGATATCGTACATCATTAAAAAGTATGCTAGACTACCTTCTGAGACGCTTGATCCGGCATACCCATGGCATTGGTGAATCCGGTGGCGACCATTCCAGGGCTTACCGAGTTGACACGGATGCCGTGTTGGATGAGGTCGATGGCGGTACTTCTAGTGTATTGGTCGAGGGCGGCTTTGGCAATGGCATAGTACATGAACTGGGGTTGCTGGAAATTTAAGGATTGAAGACTCGATACGTGGTTCAAGGGGCCTCAGGCTCAAGGCCTCAGGCTCAAGGCCTCAGGCTCAAGGCCCTAGGCTCAAGGCCCTAGGCACAAGGCCCTAGGCTCAAGGCCCTAGGCTCAAGCCCTAGGCTTAAGGCCCTAGGCTCAAGGCCCTAGGCTCAAGGCCCTAGGCTCACGGCCCTAGGTTCAAGGCCCTAGGCTCAAGGCCCTAGGCTCAAGGCCCTAGGCTCAAGCCCTAGGCTTAAGGCCCTAGGCTCAAGGCCCTAGGCTCAAGGCCCTAGGCTCAAGGCCCTAGGCTCAAGGCCCTAGGCTCAAGGGGCCTCAGGCTCAAGGGGCCTCAGGCTCAAGGGGCCTCAGGCTCAAGGGGCCTCAGGCTCAAGGGGCCTCAGGCTCAAGGGGCCTCAGGCTCAAGGGGCCTCAGGCTCAAGGGGCCTCAGGCTCTAGGGGCCTCCGACACAAGGCCTGAGTAGGCTCACGGCCTGAGTAGGCTCAAGGCTTCGGCTCCAGGGATCAAGCTCAAGGCCTGAGTAGGCTCAAGGTCTGAGTAGGCTCAAGGCATCAGAAGGCTCAAGGCATCAGAAGGCTCAAGGCCTCCCAGGCTCAAAAATTTGTTACTCACCGCTTGTGGCCCCGCTACAATACTCGACACATTCACAATCTCTCCTTTGGTTTCAATCAAATGTGGCTTCACTTTCTTGGTCATCTCAATCACGGCTTGCAAGTTCAACTGCAACGTCTTCTGATAAGTGTCCACACTTTGATCGGTTCCAGTAGCGCCAGTGGCGTCCGGGATAGCGGCGCCGGCGTTGTTGACCTGAAAAACCTCGATGTAAAAGGGAATTTAAATGAAATTCCTTACCAAAATATCAATCTTGCCGAACTTGGCCAGTGTTGAGCTGACCAGCTGGTCCTGACCCTCAGAAGTTGTCACATCGGCAACAACTGAGTTGATGTTCTTGTCGGAGACTCCAGACTCCAGAAGAAGTTGTTTGGTTTCATCGAGCCGAGTAGAGTTCCTTCCGGTGATTGTCACATTGGCTCCATCCTGAGCAAACATGAGAGCAGCACACCTTCCAATTCCATTGGAGGATCCGGTGATGATTACGGTTTTTCCAGAGAAGCGAGGCATTATTCTGGAAGTAAAAGTGTATAAGGGTTTACTAAGTTTGAAAGTTCGAAAGTTCAGTAACCTTCTATCGAGGTATTGGAAAAAAATTTCAAAACTAAAGTTCAATATGAAATACTACCCCTCCTCTGAACCTATTATATACCCCCAACTCCCCTCAATGCCCTCTTGTTTACCTCCTCCCCTCTATTTGTGCCTTCCGTAGTGTAAACGAGACAGTGTGTATTTCCAAGAGACCACAACACAAGATTTTGTGACCAGGATGATTGAAAGCGGCGTCGCCACAGAAAATTGGAGTCAAGGATGATATTGAGGGTCAAAAAGAAATAATAGCCACCCAGAAAATTCTTGTAAATGTTTTTGGAACACAATTTGTTGTGTTATCCCCTGCACTTAAGTCTAGACACATTCGGAAGTTACTTTTTATCTTATCAAGATTTAATTTAATGTATTAGGTTTGTACAGAATACTGCAATATCTCAAGTCTGAAAGAAATTATCATACTTCACAACACTCCCTCCCGCATTTATCACAGCTACTCCAATCTTATCCAAACCGTGCTCCAATGCTAAATGTTCCTCCACTCCGATATAAACCCCCAAGAATTTTCGGATAATTGTAGGTATGATCATTTTGAGCACAGCGTCCCGGATGGTTCGGTTCAAAGTCAAGTATACAATGCAGAGACATCCACTGCTCCATTGCCACGCAACATGACCGGTGATTATGAGCCATTGAGGTGAATAGAAATGTTGCATGTATTCGTAGATGATGGCGGCGGTGGCATGGAAGAAGCAAAGTATGACGCCTTGAAGGATGATCTGGAATTAAAAGTTTTCAAAATTGGAATCCTCAGATTCTCCCCAAGCACCTGTCTTTTTGACTTGTAAAGCCACATCGATGTTGAATAGCCATGCTTGAACAGAAGATAAATGCAAAGATTAAAATACAGTAGAGTGGTTAATACAGCGGCCAGAAGGTTGTTAACCGCGTGTGAAAAGTTTGGGTATAAATCCTTCTGAAAGCTTATTATCAGCGCATTGAGCTTTCAAAATTTTATAAAATAATTTTCACTTTGTCGCGCTCACCGCTGCCGACTTACCATTTGCTGTCGCGCTCGCCGCTGCTGACAAAAAATTTCGGCAACTCATTCAGAATTACTCTTTTCAGGGGAATCGGGTAAAATATAAATAACACAAAAAATGTTCCTTATTGAAAAGCTATCGAATGGTGTAAAAATCGTCAAATTTCATTAAAAATTAACAAATTTACGTCGTATGTTGTCAAAAAGTACCGAAATCGACAACTTTTCGACAACACAAGGCGAAACTCTGTTAATTTTCAATGAAATTTGACGGTTTTACAACCAATCGATAGCGTTTTTAATAAGGAACATTTTGCCTGTTGGCCTTATTTTTACACGACTTCCCTGAAAAAAGTTATTTTGAAAACACTTTTAAATGAGCTTCCGAAATCCCTTGCCGCCGAGCACTGTTTCCGACTCTGCTGTCGCGCTCGTCGCTGCTGACAAAAAATTGACCATAAATTTTCGACAGCGTTTTGGACGGCGAGATTAGGCGTAAACACGCAAAACCTCTACAGGTTATGAAGCAGGTTGAAAAAAATTTCACAATTTAAAAATCGATTTTTATGCAAAAATATTGGAATTGGGACCATCATTTGAATACAAAAAACTGTAATCCTACTTTGAACTCACGTCTTTCCCAATAAGCGGATCAAAAAGGAAACAACTGCACGCAGAGTTGAAAATCAGAGGTTTGTTGAAAAATAACGAGAAAACTGTGTAGAGGAATAAAATACCCAAAACAAAGCGGAACACTTTCCTCCCGAACAAAAATGAGAATGTGAATTTGGGATTGATTTCCGAGCATCTTTCCATTCCGAGAAGAATCGATGCGAAACATCCGACCATCCAACCACCACTGGTAATGTCACCGATGAAGAAGAAGAAAAGTGGGTATTGGCAAAAATGAATACCGTAGTAAGTTAGATATCCCGATGCTAGCGAACTAGCGAATAGTGATGAGATATCAATTATAGCTAGTATTAGCATTAGCTGATACGCAGGGGTTCTCGCTTTCATTTTAATGATTGCGATAAAGCAAGGAATATAGATTAAAAGGATAATAAAGCCAGATATCATAAGATAAGAGCCATAAATTGGCCTTCGAGTTCCAGATATTTCAAAATTCGGAGGACATTCATAAGCAACTGGCCAAAGTTCAAAGTTATGGGATAGCGGATAGAAAAGGGACATTTGAAGCATAGACATCTTTGTTAGTTTTGAGCGAGCCGACAACGAAAAAATATGTATATTCGAATGAAAACACAAAAACATGCTTGTCAAATATCCATTGGGAACATGTATATGAAAAAGTGCCATAGATTAGAGACTAATTATTTACTGGGGAAGCTTGTCGGACTAGTGTCATATGGGTCTCTGTTTATCATATCCAGTGATAAAGATGACAGATTTTGAGAGCATACCTATAATGGGACATGTGAAAAGGCGGATTAATGAGTTTTAAGGAAAATTAAGATTTTTGAAAATAAAAGTCACAAATGATGGGATCCAGGCTAAATTTTGGCTACTGGAATTGATAAACGAAAAAAGTTTGATAGTCAGCCAACGGTGAACCGGCCCGGGCCGACCATTTTTTCAATTTTTTAAAGCCCGACCCGACCCGGCGTGGAAAGCGGCTATGTACTACTTTTTTGAAATGTAGACAGACACAGGCTTTCTGGGCCGGGCTTTTTCGGTCCGGACCGTTATTCTTAGCAAAAAAGCCCGGAAAAAATTTCTGATTTTCGCTTGTTTCCATCCAAAACGTCTAGAAATGTTATTTGTCGTCAGGTTTGACGCATTGTACATAGAAATGTTTCGTTCAAAATGTTCATTGCTCATTTTTTATTGGTGACAGTGCCACTACAATTATGTATTTATGATTTCAAAATATCCCTCATTTCATGAGCTTGCATTCCCATCACCAAAGTAGATCCTCCATCGGCGACAATCGACTGTCCGATGATATAAGAAGACAGCTTCCGATCAGCGAGGAATGCAATGATATTTGCAATATCAATCGGTTTTCCAATGGAACCAGATGGGATGCAATCTTTGTGTGATTCCAGAAAGTTGAAGTACTAAATTTCAAAAAGTTTAATTTAGGCTTTCTCAAGGTTGTCAAATTGCCGGCCCACGGCAGGCCCTAGAGTCGCAATGCGGTCAGGTTGCCTTGGTTGAATCCGGCGGCCCTGATATTTTTTATCCAAAAGTTTAGTTTGAAATGTACGGCCGGATTCAACAATGGCAACCTACCAACGGCCCGGGCCGCGGCTCAGGGGCCGGCCGTGTGACAGCCTTGAGCTTGCTGGCTCACCTTCTGATCCATCTCTGCTGTCGTTCCCATGGCTTCTCCAAATCCTGTAGTAACCACTCCAGGGCTCACCGCGTTCATACGGACTCCGTGTTGGATGAGGTCGATGGCTGCGCTTCTAGTGTATTGGTTTAGGGCAGCTTTTGATAGGGCGTAGTGGAGGAATTTTGGTTGCTGAAAAGTGGGACGTTGAAGATGCCTCAAACAAGGTTGTCACGGCGGCCCGAGCGGTGGGTTGGTTGTCATGGCTGAATTCGTCTGTACTTTTGAAAATAAGCTTTTTGAATCAAAAAAGGTCAGGGCCGTCGGATTTAACTATAACCACCTACCCATAGCCAGAGCTGTGGCCCTTGGGCCGGCTGTGTGACCGCCTTGGCCTCATAGAAACCAATTGAATGAAAATCGCACTCAAAAACTCACCGCTTGTGGCCCGCCGCCAATGCTCGACACATTGACAACCTCGCCCTTAGCCTCGACCAAATACTTCTTCGCCTTTTGTGTCAACGTCACAACACTTCTCAAGTTGATTTGCATTATCTTATCGAACACCGAAATATCTTGATCCACACCAGCTCTTCCCTGTTCATCCAAAAACGCTGCTCCGGCATTGTTTACAAGGATATCGAGACGCCCGAATTTCTTGATAGTCGAATTGATTAGTTCATCTTGGCCTTCCTCTGTAGTCACGTCGGTTACAATTGCCAGAATATTTTCTTCAGGAATTCCAGACCTCACAATCTCTTGTTTCGTTTCCTCGAGTCTTTGAGAATTTCTTCCGGTGATAGTGACTTTGGCACCTTCCTGAGCTAACAGAATAGCTGTGGCTCTACCAATGCCATTGGAGGAACCTACATATAACAAAAATTAGGGTGAACTAGAAAGTGGGAATCTCACCGGTAACAAGAGCAACTTTGCCAGAGAAGCGTTGAGTCTCCATTATACTTGGAAATGTGTATAAACAAGAAAATCGAATGGTATTTGATGTCAGGCTGATAAGAATGATAAGAAGAATACGAAAATAGGGGTGTAGTCGGTCACATCAGTTTATTTGTATATTTGGTGGTAGGAAACAAAATCAAATTCAAACTAGAAGCAAAAATTAAGACTTCAAAATATCCCTCATATCATGAGCCTGCATTCCCATGACCAAAGAAGAGCCTCCATCGGCTACAATCGACTGTCCGATGATATAAGAAGACAACTTCCGATCAGCCAGGAATGCAATGATATTCGCAATTTCGATAGGTTTCCCGATGGAACCAGATGGGATGCATTCTTTGTGAGACTCGATGAATTTAGCGTACTGAAAATATATTGATTTATAGGGGTATGTTGTAACAGAAGCTTCCATTTGGGTGGGTCATTTTCCCTGTTAGGCCTTTCGCCCAAACTGAAATTGCACTCGGGGCCTACGGCCTACAGCCCCTCACTTTTTGTGCCTACGGCTCAAACTAAGATTGCAGATGGGCCTACGAACATTCAGTAGTTGGGCCTTCGGCACAAATTGAAATTGAATTTGATGCCGGAAGCTCAAAACTGTTTGGGTCTTCCGTTCAAACGAATATCACATTTGGGGCCTAAACTAAGATTGCAGAGGGGCCTAAAGCTCAGAACTGTTTGGGCCTTCCGCCCGGACCAAAACCGCATTTGGGACCTAGGGTCCCTCACTGCTTGTACCTACGGCCCAATACGACCCAAACCAACCGAATGGAAACCTTTCATTAACTGTATTCTTACCTTCTCTTCCATGCCCGTCGGCATACCCATGGCTTCTCCAAAGCCTGTCAAAACTGCTCCAGGGCTCACCGAATTGACACGAACGCCGTGTTGAATGAGGTCGATCGCGGCGCTTCTGGTGAACTGGTCGAGTGCGGACTTCGACATGGCATAGTAGAGGAACGTGGGCTGCTGAAAGGATGCGGTCGGCTACATGGAGGCCTTAACAAAAACCTACCGCCTGTGGCCCACCAGCTATACTGGACACATTGACAACCTCTCCCTTAGCCTCCACCAAATACTCCTTTGCCTTCTGTGTCAACGTCACAACACTCCTCAGATTGATTTGCATAATCTTGTCATAAACGGACACATTTTGATCAACACCAACAGTTCCTTGCTCATCATTAAACGCAGCTCCAGCGTTATTGACCAGAATATCCAAACGTCCAAATTTCTTAATAGTGGAATTGACAAGTTCGTCTTGCCCTTCTTCAGTAGCCAAGTCAGTCGCGATCGCCAAAATATGATCTTCTGGAACATTCGACTTCAAAATCTCCTGTTTGGTTTCCTCGAGTCTCTGAGAATTTCTTCCAGTGATAGTGACTTTGGCCCCTTCCTGAGCTAACAGAATAGCAGTTGCTCTGCCGATGCCATTTGAGGAACCTATGTAAATGTAACAAAAATTGAGGTGAATTAGAAAGTGGGAACCCAACCAGTAACCAGAGCGACTTTTCCGGCGAATCGTTGATTTGTCATTTTTGTTGACTGATAAAATATCGTTAGTTTTGTGACATGTTTATAGCACGATAGTGTGGTCTGTGTTCGACCATATGTGTCCTCTTAACAAATGCTGTGTCTTGATAACAAACTGATCTTTATTGTTTCAAAGTGTTCATCATATCAAAAGTATGCAATCCTGATATTAAAGATGACCCCCCATCGGCCACTATCGATTGTCCAATGATGTAACAAGAGAGTTTTCGGTCAGCCAGGAAGGCAATTAGGTTTGCAATATCCACAGGTTGTCCAGCAGATCCAGATGGGATACAGTACTTGTTAGATTCCAAGGATTTGATCATCCTCTCGAAAACCTCATCGGACATTCCCATAGTTGCACCGAATCCAGTTTTCACGACTCCAGGGCTAACAGAATTGACTCGAATCCCATGCTTGATAAGATCAATAGCGGCACTTCTGGTGAACTGGTCCAATGCTGACTTTGACATGGCGTAGTACATGAAACTTGGTTGCTGAAGTATTTTAAGACATAATTTGTTTGGAAAGCTGGTTTATACCGCCTGTGGGCCTCCTGCAGTACTCGAAACATTGATAATCTCCCCCTTGGCTTCCACCAAATACTTCTTGGCCTTTTGAGTCAAGGCTAGCACAGTTCTCGTGTTAGTTTCCATCGACTTGTCAAGATCCAAAATATTCTGATCTAGCCCAATTCTTCCTTCAGAATCTATGAATCCTGTCCCGGCATTGTTCACTAGGATATCGAGACGTCCGAATTTCTTGATAGTAGAATTGATTAGTTCATCTTGGCCTTCCTCGGTAGTCACATCGGTCACGATTGCCAAAATGTTTCCTTCTGGAGTTCCAGACCTCAAAATCTCTTGTTTCGTCTCCTCGAGACGCTCCGCATTTCTCCCAGTGATAGTGACTTTGGCTCCTTCCTGAGCAAACAGAACAGCTGTTGCTCTACCAATGCCATTTGAGGAACCTAGAAATATAAAATAGGGCCAATTAGAAAAAGGGGAACCTAACCAGTTACAAGAGCGACTTTTCCAGAGAACCGTGACATGTCCGGTATTTTTTTCCTTTTTTGTGTCCAGTTTTTATGTTTATTCATTCGACGTGTTTTGTGACGAGAGACCACCCGATAAGGCATAGTGTCAGGCGTAGCGGATCAAAAATATGTAGTTGATACACAAGATACACATGTAGTCTATTTTTGAAAAGTTTTTTTTCTAGAAAAGGGCCATGTCAATTTAGGCCGACGGCTCATCACGTGACGACGGCTCATCACGTGTACGGCTCATCACCATACACTGAGACCATAGGCCTCGAATACAATCTCAATTCGGATCTAGTGAGGCCGCAAGCATTGAATGTGCTTTCTCAACTTGGCCGAAGGCCCCTCCAGTGAGGGCCCGTGGGCCCATCCGACCGTAGGCTCATCTGCAATTTCAGTTTATGTCGAGCACCCATCCAGTGAGATCCCATAGGCCCCGAATGCAATTTCAATTTGTAGGAAGCCAAAAAAAAACTAATCAAGACCAAATTTAATTCATTTTTTTAATCGAAGCATGTGATCAATATAGTTTACGTAAGATCTCAAGTACTCTCCTGATCGATACACTTGTAGACACCTTGACTATTCACCAGTTTCAACTTCTTCGCCAAATGCTCATAAAGGAAAACATCGAGAGTTGAGAAGAGCATCAAAATCAAAGCGTAAATCTCAAATCTCTCAAATTCCATCGGATACATTGGGATTTCAGTAGGAGATTGGCCGAGTTCCAGCCAGTTTGATGTCCAGGAGCGTCTGAAAAAGGGGCGGAGCTTGGAAAAAAGTGGGCGGAGCTTAGTTACCTGTAAATCTCCACGATAACTAGATTAGATGCCCAAATACCGACTTGAACAATGGTGTGGGCCAGGTTTTGGATCTGTAAGAATAATTTTTGGTTTTTTCGAATTCGATGAAAACTCACAAATAAATTTTTCTGGAGAAAATATCTCATGGCCATATCCAAAATAGCAGTCATGAAGGAGATGAAAGTTAGTAGAAGGATAAGGTAAATTGGACGGAAAATTGGTTTGTACTTGGGGTTCGAAGAGTTGATCACGAACTGAAAAAAGTATTTGAAAATTTAAAAATCTCAGAATCCAAGAATCCATCAGAAGTCCAAGTCTTCAGAATCTCGAAATCAAACGCTTCGGAATCCTAGAAGCTCACAATCGCAGCATTTGTGAAATTCAGAATCAGAAAATCTCAGAAATGCAGAATACTACAGAATCTCCCACAAAAAAAACTTGCTCGAATTCATCTACTTTTAATAGAAATTTACGTCCTAAAAACCCAAGAAAACTCGAAATTATCTCAAAAATTGAAAATTCAATAAGTCAAAATCCATAAAAGTTCTAACCTCTTGAGTTTCAGAATCCCAAAATGTTATAGAATCTCAAAACCCTAGAATCCCAACTCACATCAAAGCACGTCTTCGCATTCAAAGTAATAATCTCCTCTGTACTATCCAATCTGTGCCATTTATCGATCATTGTAATGCTTTCGAGTAGTCCATCTCCATCATCATTGCTCATTCCAGATTGCTCAGTTTCATTGATGAAAACTACATCGCCTTCGGAGATGGAACGGGCGGTTCTGTTGGATGATTCTGGGGTCTGAAGAGGGGAGTATGAATTTATGAGTCAGAAAATTTGAGAATCATAGAATTCAAAAAACCAAGAATCCAAGAATCCAAGAATCCAAGAATCCAAGGATCCTAGAATCCAAGAATCCAACAATCCAACAATCCTAAGAATCAAAGAATCCAAGAATCCAAGAATCCAAGAATCCAAGAATCCAAAAATTCATGAAACCATGAATCCAAGAATTCAAGAATCCTGGAATCCAAAAACCCCTCCAAAACCCAACTAACTTTTCCCAATTTCCTATCAATCGAGACAATCGCGTCCACAGAATCCTGACAATTCTTCAAAAACGTATCCAATTGATGTGGCACATAATTGATGCACAATTGCGAATGGAGCAGGAATATCGAGCTGGCAGCCAGAAGAATCAAGAAGAACACGATGCGAAGGATGACAAATAGTCGCATTTTTTGGCTCTTGTTTTGTGAGGAATAAGATGGTATCGGGGATTCGGGAAGATTTTTTGTTTTTTGTCTTGTTGGCAATTTTGTGGTGTTGGAAAGAGCGTGAAAAATTAGGAAAATCAATAATAGATTGAAATTTTTTGAGGGAAAGTTTACGTGTTTTGGAGGGGAATTTGAAGGAAAGTAGATGGTTTTGAGCTCAATTTTTGAGCATAATTTTTTTTAATTTTTGAGCATAATTTTTTCAAATTTTTGAGCATAATTTTTTCAAATTTTTAAGCATAATTTTTTCAAATTTTTGAGCATAATTTTTTTCAATTTTTGAGCAAAATTTTCTCAAAATACTTTTTTCCACCGCCCTTCTTCAGTGGCCAGTGTTCGCGGGACCCGTTTGTAGTTTGGTCTTTGCTGCTCCTGGGAAAGTACCCATTATTTATCGATTTTTTCTGTCTTCATTCTGCTGTCTTTCCTCTTACTTTTGGTGTTTCATCTGCATTTTTCTTCCGGTTTTCATTGATATTGGTCGTTTTTTGAGCTGTTTTTTTGTATTATTCGTAATTATATCGAACTTTTTGAAAATAGTCTGTGATATGGATTTCTGTCTTATAATTATTAAATTATTATCGAAACATCCCAAGTTTCATCGCGCTCCATTGCGAACTTGGGGAAATTCAAAATTTTTAGGTTTCCCGCTCACTTGTTTCTCTTGTAGGTCACGTCAAAACCGCAAAATTAACAAAGTTTTTATATTTGACGTGACCTACATGAGAAAAAAGTGAGCGGGAAACCTAAAAATTTTGAATTTCCCCAAGTTCGCAATGGAGCGCGATGAAACTTGAGAAGGTTGGATAATAACTGTTCTAAATTTTATAATTTTTCAGGACTTCGGGGCAACCTAAATTGGATTTTCGATGTTGGGCCGAGATTTGGTGATGTGGATTTTCAAAGGTTTTCGAATCGAAGAATCTGTAAGTCAGTCGCCTAGAGTAAGTCAATCGCCAAAAGTAAGTCGTTCTCCAAAAGTAAGCCGTTCTCCAAAAGTAAGTCCAAAAGTAAGTATTTCTCCAAAAGTAAGCCGTTCTCTAAAAGTAAGTCCCAAAGTAAGTCTGTCTCCAAAAGTAAGTCCAAAAGTAAGTCTGTCTCCAAAAGTAAGCCGTTCTCCAATAGTAAGTCAATCTCCAAAAGTAAGTCTTTCTCCAAAAGTAAGTCAATCTCTAAAAGTAAGTCAATCGCCAAAAGTAAGCCGTTCTCCAAAAATAAGTCAATCGCCGAAAGTAAATCGTTCTCCAAAAGTAAGTCTTCCCCAAAAGTAAGCCGTTTTCTAAAAGTAAGTCAGTCTCCAAAAGTAAGTTTTTCTCCAAAAGTAAGCCGTTCTCCAAAAGTAAGTTCAAAAGTAAGCCGTTCTCCAAAAGTAAGTTCAAAAGTAAGTCCAAAAGTAAGTCATTCCCCAAAAGTAAGTATATCGCCAAAAGTAAGTCCAAAAGTAAGTCTTTCTCCAAATGTAGGCCGTTCTCCAAAAGTAAGTCCAAAAGTAAATCGTTCTCCAAAAGTATGTCTTCCCCAAAAGTAAGCCGTTTTCTAAAAGTAAGTCAGTCTCCAAAAGTAAGTCTTTCTCCAAAAGTAAGCCGTTCTCCAAAAGTAAGTTCAAAAGTAAGCCGTTCTCCAAAAGTAAGTTCAAAAGTAAGCCGTTCTCCAAATGTAGGCCGTTCCCCAAAAGTAAGCCGTTCTCCAAAAGTAAGTCCAAAAGTAAGTCCAAAAGTAAATCCAAAAGTAAATCGTTCTCCAAAAGTAAGCCGTTTTCTAAAAGTAAGTCTTTCTCCAAATGTAGGCTGTTCCCCAAAAGTAAGCCGTTCCCCAGAAACAAGTCCAAAAGTAAGTCAAAAAGTAAGTCGTTCTCCAAAAGTAAGCCGTTTTGTAAAAGTAAGTCAGTCTCCAAAAGTAAGCCGTTCTCCAAAAGTAAGCCGTTCTCCAAAAGTAAGTCATCAACCAAAAGTAAGTCTGGGATTCAAGAGATTCTGGAATTCTTGAATTTTCGAAAATTCTAAAGTTCCAAAGTTACGAATTTTGATGGATTTTCGTCTTCTGAATTTCCAGTTTTTAGTTTTTGATCAAATACCCTTTTTCGATTTTCTATTGGATTCTGGGGTTGGTGGATTCTTGCAGTTTCAGATTTTTGGATTTTTGACCCCTCGAATTTTTAAATATTTTGATTCCCTGAATAATCTTCCAGCAATAAAAGTATATTTCCCCATGACATACCTTTTTGTAAACCTAAAACCTTACAAAACCCTCCCCACCCAAAACAAGTTCCCATTAAAAAAAACCTTCGCACCTCCAAACCTAATCCAAAATGTGTCGTGTTTGTACGAAAAAAAGTTTGTCCAAAGGTAATTTTTGGTCTCGGTCACAAAGTTTTATGTTTGTTTTTCACTGTATGTCTCTTGTGAATTGAATTGTTTTAATTCACACCAAGAATCAGTGGCGCGGGTAAACAAATCATCATGTTAGTGGTAGTAGAGGCAAAAAGGAGGCAAAAAGGGGCGGGGCTTATTAGGGTATAAAAAAGGGCCAAACTACAGTCTCTACGTTTTAAAATAGTTATTTCCTACTTTTACACCAAAAAATGCCCCGTTTCTGTGGAAAAACCGCCATCATCACCGGCTCCTCAAATGGCATCGGAAGGGTCACGGCTCTCATGTTTGCTCAAGATGGAGCCAATGTTACCATCACTGGAAGAGATTCTAGAAGACTTGAGGAGACCAAGAAACTTATTCTGAAGTCAGGAGTCCCGGAGAGTCGTGTGAATTCGGTTGTCGGTGATGTTACCAGTTCGGAGGGGCAGGATGAGTTGATCAAGACGACGTTGGAAAAGTTTGGCAAGATTGATATATTGGTGAGAGTTTAGTTATCAATAGCTAGCTATATATTCATTCATAGCTAGCTATAAACTTATTTATAGCTAGCTATAGACTTACTTTAAGCAAGCTATAGCGTCCCATTCATAGCTTGCTATAGACTTATTTATAACTAGTTGTAGGCGCATTTATAGCTAGCTACAAACTTATTTATAGCTAACCATAGACTCGTTCGTAGCTAGCTATGAACTAATCTATAGCTAGCTATATCTTCATTTATTTTTTCAATGCAAAGTTTCCAGATCAACAACGCCGGCGCCTCGATCATGGACCATACAGGTGTCTCTGGTGTCGATCAAGATATGAGCTTGTACCATAAGAATATGCAACTGAATCTTCAGTCCGTCATCGAGATGACAAGAAAAGTGAAGCCACATTTGGTAGAGACGAAGGGAGAGATTGTGAATGTGTCGACGATTGGAGCCGGGCCACATGCGGTAAGGGGGAGCGGCCTACTTTGACAGGCTGAAGAGCTAGCTTAGATCACTAAAAGTTTAGCTAAGATCGTCAGTAGCTTAGCTAAAATTGCTAGAAGTTTCAGCTACGATCGCTAGAAGCTCATCTAAACTAAGATCGCTGACGGTTTAGCTGAGATTGCTAGAAGTTTAGCTAGGATCGATAATGTTTAGCTAAGATTATTAGAAGTTTAGCTAGAAACGCTATAGTTTAGCTACAATAGCTAGAAGTTCAGCTACGATCGCTACAAGCTTAGCCAAGATCGCTAGAATTTTAATTAAAATCGCTTGAAGATTAGCTACGATCTTTAGGAGGTTAGCGAAAATTGCTAGAAGTTTAACTAAGATCGATGAACGTTTAGCTAAAATGGCTAGAACTTTAGCTAAGATTGCTAGCGGTCACGCTAAGATAGCCAGAAGTCTAACTATAATCGCTAGAAGTTTAGCTATAATTGCTGGAATGCGAGATAAGATTGATAGGAAATTAGCTAAGATCGCTAGAAGTTTAGCTAAAATCCCTAGAAGTTTAGCTAAAATCCCTAGAAGTTTAGCTATGATCGCTAGAAGTTGAGTTAAGATAAGTTTATCTACAATTTTCCAGCAACCCGACTTTCTCTACTACTCCATCGCCAAGGCCGCCCTGGACCAATACACCAGAAGCTCGGCCATTGACCTAATTCAACACGGAGTCCGTGTGAACTCCGTGAGCCCCGGAATCGTGCAGACTGGTTTCATTGGTGCCGCTGGACTGCAAGATGAGGCAGCGAAGAAGGTACAGTACGCTTTTTGCTTTCATGACATTTCGCAACTTTTTTGTTTCAGTTCTACGAAAAACTCGCCAGCAACAAGCAATGGATCCCCGCGATGGTGGCTGGAAAACCGGAAGACATCGCCAATATCATTGCATTTTTGGCCGACCGTAACCTATCCTCTTACATTATTGGACAGTCTATTGTAGCCGACGGAGGGTCCACTTTGATAATGGGAGTCGATTTTGGAGCAGCCATGCAGTAATCGACATTGCTCACTTTTTTTGATTTTTTTATTATAAAAATTTTTGAGAATTAAAAACTTGGCAATGTGTGTGTGTGTGTTGTGTAGGCCTAACTACAGAGCCATTTTGAAGAGAAAAGTCTTGAAAATAACATTTTGTTTATTGAAAGATACCAAATACATATTTTTAAATGATCATACCCAATTTTATATGTTAAAAAAGGATTACGGTAACTGGAAGTTCTTCATGATTTCATGAAAACGATAACCACTGAGATAGGGACAAAAAGTTCACGAGCATAGTGAAAGTATGGCAACCAGAAAAAGTAATTCATCAGGATAGAGCTAGAGAGAAAATAGTGAAGGAGTATAGGAAACTGAAAAAAAAGAAAATTTTTGAAAATCAAAAAAGTTAAGCAACTAACCGTATACAGAGCACATGAAATCATAATGATGGCCACAAGTTTCCATTGTATTGGGTCACTTTTCAACTTCAATTTCTTCTGACAGAAATGTGATATTATTGGACATACAATGGTGAAAACTAGTGGACAAAAATAAATGATAGAGTCTCTCTGAAAATAATATGCAGAATACTGAATTTTTGATTCAAGTGGAATTATTCAACCTACACCGTTAAAAAAGAAATAAGCACTAACTCCAACGTCTTCCAAAAACCAGGACTTTTGGGTTTCAATATATGATAAAAACATGCTTATAGTCAATAGAATAACCGCCAAGACAATTTTCATCTGCTTGATGAAATTTAAGGATTCTAAGATTGTCATAGCTGGAAGAATACAAAGAGGAAAATAGCTGTTGTAGTAGAAAACATAAACAATGTAAATGCTCCATTTGTAAAGTAGAGGGTTATGACTAGACAACATATTCGAGAAGAGATAAGAAAAAGACCAATAGATGGAACGAACAAGAATAGTGAGGGAGTAAAAGAGAATGAGGAGATAGACGGGATTCTGAAAATTTGAGATTCTTAGATTAATAGCTAAAATTTTTACCATATTTCTTCTCTTCTTGATGGTTGCCCACACCAAAAATCCAATAAAGACCAACTGAACAATTATAGTCGAAAGTTCCCCAAATTTAAGAATAACATCTTTCAAATTTTCTCTAGTCCGATTCTCCTCCATGTACTTTTCATAATCTTTATATTCTTGGCCATCTTTTCTATATAATTCAACAGTTTTGTTGGCCTGGATCTCATCGGAATAATCGAGAAGAATCGGATGCATACTTTCAAGTGCCTTTTTAGAGAGACTAAAACTTTGAAATTCGAAAAATTCAAAACGTGAGATGTTGAAGAAAAAGTGGAAGTTGGGAGAGTAATTATTTGGTGTAGATTGGTATTTGGAAAACATTTTTGAGTTAGAAATTTTCGAAAACTTTCAGAAACAAAACTTCAATCTTTTGAGAAGTTTTCAACATACGAAAGCTACCGTAACCTTTTGAAACTGATCTCCTCCATTGATCGGTTCAAGACGTTTTGAATCTAAGAAATTTTGCAACTGGGAAGTCTCATAAGAGATAATTTTCCGAATAAACAAATTTTCAAAGCGAAACAAAACGAAAACAACAATATTTTTGAACAAAAATCGTTAAACTCGAGAAAATCGATTTTCAAAACGTCAACTCAAATTTTTTCAAACTTATTTCAATAAATGTAGAATTTTTCGCAGATTCGAACGCACCTAATATCGCTGCTCAAAACGCATTTTGAAGCGAGTTATGAGCGTTTGAAGTTTCGTTTCTCTGCGTCTCTTCGACAACGAGAGTGTCTGCTTTCTCTGCGTCTCTCATACTGAAACTTCAAACGATCATAACTCGCTTCAAAATTAATTTCGAGTAGCGAGATTAGGTGCATTCGAATCAGCGAAAAATTCTACATTTGAAATAGGTTAGAAATAATGTAAGTTGGCGTTTTGAACATCGATTTTCTCGAGTTTTAACGATTTTTGTGCAAAAATATTGTTATTCTCGTAAACACTGGGATTAGGAAGATCTTTGAGAACTATAATGACCGTAATCCTTCTTTAAATTTTATTCTGTACAATTCAACTCAAGAACAAAATAGTAAACGTAAAAATTGAGAAAACTTCAAATCCATTGCTCATCTTTGTAGTCGTCTCAGGAGCCACTGTCGTTGTCAACGGAACAAACTGATCTTGCAGAACAAAGTACTGTACATAAACCTCCACGCCATTCGTGTTATTTGTGGATAAAGTGAAACTTTCCGGTAAAATTCCAATTTCAATTCCTCCGATACTCAAATCCACGGTGTCCCTGAAGCGATTCCCATTATCTTCTACTGTGTCAATGCTCAATGTGGAATGTGGAGGATAATTGGAGCCACCGATTAACACTCCTATCGTTCCATTATAGCCGGAAAAATGAGTACAATGAATTGTGGCATTTGGGTTACTGTAGGATGGTTTCATGAAGAATCCAGTGGTTTTGACAGAGTTTGTCGAGTATCCATTCAGATCGAAAATGGTTGGATGGACTTCAAAACCAAGGGGATTGGATGTTTTGAAGTAGAATATTTCAAAGTTAACACTGAATGTTTCGATGTAGGGGACATATCTGAAAATCAGAAAAATAGAGAGGATTCTGGGATTCTAGAGACAACTCACACTGGCTTCGAGAAGTACATTGCTGGATTTGAGAACAGAATATCTCTTTGCTTCTCCTCTTGATCTGTTGGGAACCCTTTGAACATGGAAGCCGATGCATGGTCCCCCTGGTGCCAATTTATTATCATTGAGCTTGAGCAAATATTTCGATGTGAGTTGAGAAGAACTACAGTGTTATTACTGTAGTCTGAGATGCTAATAACGCGCGGCTCGTCAACATCGAAGACAAGGAATTGGGAGTCTGGAATGGTACAGTTTTAAGAGTCCAAGAATCCAAGAATCCAAGAATCCAAGAATTCAAGAATTCAAGAATCCAAGAATCCAAGAATCCAAGAATCCAAGAATCCAAGAATCCAAGAATCCAAGAATCCAAGAATCCAAGAATCCAAGAATCCAAGAATCTCAAAATTTCAATAATTCAATAATTCACAAGAAAACATATTCAGATTCTCAAGTATTTAGAACCTCAAATTTTCAGAATTTCAAAATTCAAGAATAGAATCCAAGAATCCAAGAATCCAAGAATCCAAGAATCCAAGAATCTAAGAATCTCTAATTTCCAGAATCTCAAATATTCAGAATTTCAAAATTCAAGAATAGAATCCAAGAATCCAAGAATCCAAGAATCCAAAAATCCAAGAATCCAAAAATCCAAGAATCCAAGAATCCAAGAATCCAAAAATCCAAGAATCCAAGAATCCAAGAATCCAAGAATCCAAAAATCCAAGAATCCAAGAATCCAAGAATCCAAGAATCCAAGAATCCAAGAATCCAAGAATCCAAGAATCCAAAAATCCAAAAATCCAAGAATCCAAAAATCCAAGAATCCAAGAATCCAAGAATCCAAGAATCCAAGAATCCAAGAATCCAAGAATCCAAGAATCCAAGAATCCAAGAATCCAAAAATCCAAGAATCCAAAAATCCAAGAATCCAAGAATCCAAGAATCCAAGAATCCAAGAATCCAAGAATCCAAGAATCCAAGAATCCAAAAATCCAAGAATCCAAGAATCCAAAAATCCAAGAATCCAAGAATCCAAGAATCCAAAAATCCAAGAATCCAAAAATCCAAGAATCCAAGAATCCAAGAATCCAAAAATCCAAGAATCCAAGAATCCAAGAATCCAAGAATCCAAAAATCCAAGAATCCAAGAATCCAAGAATCCAAGAATCCAAGAATCCAAGAATCCAAGAATCCAAGAATCCAAGAATCCAAGAATCCAAGAATCCAAGAATCCAAGAATCCAAGAATCCAAGAATCCAAGAATCCAAAAATCCAAGAATCCAAGAATCCAAGAATCCAAGAATCCAAGAATCCAAGAATCCAAAAATTCAAGAATCCAAGAATCCAAGAATTCAAGAATCCAAGAACTCAAGAATCCAAGAATCCAAGAATCCAAGAATCCAAGAATCCAAGAATCCAAGAATCCAAGAATCCAAGAATCCAAGAATCTCAAATTTTCGGAATCTCAAATTTTCAGAATCTCAAATTTTCAGAATCTCAAATTTACACATTTTCAGAATCTCAAATGTTGCAAATTTTCAGAATCATAATTTTTCAGAATCTCAAATTTTCATAGTTAAAAATTTTTTAAAGTTTTAATTTTTATAATTTCAACTTTTTCAGAATATAAAATTTTCCGCGTTTCGATTTTCATTTAAAAAAATATCCAAAAATCCAAAAATCCCAAACTCGATAAACCTCGTGCCGGGCCGGTGGAAAATTTTGACGGCCCGGGTAGGAAAAAATATTGAAATTTTCCGAAAACTTTTCACAAGAATCCAATTATCCATGTTTCCGTCTTACCATTAGCCTGCTTCCCAGTTGTTATATACAAAAATCCCGTCATCATTTCCAATTGATAATTTGGTAAAGATGACGTCAGTGAAGCATTAGTAGAAATTTTGAAAGAAGTCATCCGGCCAGATGCCTCATTTTCTTTGGAATTTCTAAGGTCCAGCAAACTGTAAAAAACCGAAAATACTGAATCTGAATCTCAAAGTTCTAAAAAACTCACTTTTTCGTCTGTCCATCGTCTGTTTTCAGCAAAATTTGTCTCAAAATTCCATCGGAATCTTCACTGGCAGAAACATACAAAGAACATGGGAATGAAGCATTTATTTGGTTTTCAAAATTTTCCCCTTTCAAATTTTTTAAATAGATTAGTTTTTGAGAATAGGAAAATTGGAATAGCAGGGAAAAAATGATGTAACAATTCATTTTTTAGACAAAAAAATGAAATGTGGTCAATGATGAAACCGAGACGATTTTTAAGGAAGCTGATTTTTGATAAGACGATGAGAAAGGGGTTAGATCAAAAAGTCAATTGATAAGGAATTGAGTCATTTTGAAATTTATGGAAAATATTTGTACAAGTTTTGCGTCCAAAATACATCTGTTCAAATAAAGAAAAAACTGTATAGATTTGATGTGAGCGGGGGTCCAAAATATAAATAGTTTTCGTACTAATACTAAAAATATGTACGAAGTCAGAGAAATGGTCAGAATCAGAGAATGGGGATTTTGAACCTTGGTTGCGAAGTGTTACACATGCCAAATGACTGTATGTGAAATGTCATGGTTACAAAATTTTATTGAGTAGTAAAATTTCAAATTTACAAAGTGACGGGTTGCGAAATGACATGGTTGCGAAATGACCAGTTGCGAAATGTCAAAGTCGCATTATCCCAGGTAGCCAGACTTGGCGAATCCCGGGCCGGGCCGGGCCAGTGGAAAATTTTGCCGGCCTGGATAGGGAAAATAGGAAAATTTCAATCACTCAAAATATACCTTCTCAGTATGTTCGGTAAGTAAACACAAAAATCTAAAAAATAATCTAAAAAATTTACGAAAATTTGTCTCGAGCCCGATTTCGCAGTACAAACTCACGGCCCTGAGCCGCGGCTCTACTGTCAAGGTCCAAATGGGCCGTGGGCCCTCGTGGGCCGTGAAATCTGACAGCCCTGCGGGTGCCCGAAAAATGGTGTGCCCAAAAAAATTGTGCCGGGCAAAAAAATCAGGTGCCCGCTCACAAATCTTGAGACCAGAAATATGTCGGGAGCCCGAACAAAAATCGGATGCAAAAAATGTTTTGGGCCCTTAAAATCCTGGCGTTTAAAAAGTTGCGTCATAAAAAATTGTGGTCCTCTAAAATCTTTTGCCCAAAAAGTTTTATGCCGAAATAAAATCAAAGGCCCAAAAACCGTGTGCCGGCTAAAAGTTTTAAACGCCCAAAAGTCATGTGCTGGCTAATAAAAGTAAAGGGCACAAAAATAGTGTGCTGGTCAAAAAAAAATCGTGAGCCCTCAAAACCATAGGCCCAAGAAATTGTGGGCCCAAAAATTGTATGTCCGAAAAAAAATTCAAAGACCGAAAAAATCGCGGGCAGAAAAAATAATGTGCCCGAAAAAATCATGTGGGCCCGGAAGAATTGTGAGCCCAAAAAATCGTGCTTCTAAAAAATCATGTGCCCGGAAAAAAATCTTAAAGAATCGTGGGACGACCAAAAAAAAAACGAACTGACAAAAAATCGTGTGTTTGAAAAAAAAGTGTGCCTCAAAAAAAAAAATTTATCGACAAAATAACAACAATCCAAAAATATCAAAACACTCAATTCTCATTAGCAACTGTGCTAGTAGTCTTCGGCGCCTCCGTAACTACAGTATTCTCATTTTTCGGCGCTATCCATTGTGAAATTTTCTTCCGAATCTGTACACTACTACAGATCAATAATAGTGGGAGGGAAATTTCCGGAAGGTAGTTCAAGACACTAAAAATCGAGATAAGCGTCAATTGAAGACTAGTATCAGTCCATTCAATGTTAGTGAGTATTTCATAGAGTATTGCCATGGCCTGAAAACCAAAATTCTCAATGGAGCGCACTTGCTGAACTTCTAAACTTACTCCATAGAGAACAGTGGTAATTAGAAGTTGCACGAAGACCTTCTGCTCTCCCTTATTTCGATTGGAACTTTTTGTTAATACTTGTTGGTTCTGACGAAGGAGCACATAGAATAAAACAATGTAGCAGATAATAGAGCCAATGGGAAAAACGAAAAAGATTCGATTGATGAGCTGAAAAATTGAGGTTGCGAAACGTCGTAGTTGCGAAAAGTCCCAAACTCAAAATAACTGACCACTTTGTACCCTTGACTCGACCCAATATCAACATATCCCAAACCACTAAAAAACTGTCGAAAAATTCCCGAACTTCTTATACAAGCCACTGCGCCTAGAATAGACACCAGGGCACTTCCAATAATAGAATACACAATTTGACTTCCATCGAAAATTATAGCATTCCACTTGAAAGAAACAAAGCAGAAGCATCTATTCAAAGACATGAGAAATGTGATTGCCAAGGAGAAAAAGTTGCTACAGTAATCCACGTAAAGGGATACGGTAGTCAAGGCTTGCACGATGGGGTTCGATGTATCGGATATGATGGCGGTTGTGGTGATGGCCAGGATGTAGAAAATGACACGGAAGGAGATGGTGAGCGAGAGGATGAAGAGAATGGTGAAAAAGGTGCTCTGAAAGAAGAATATTGGATTTTGTAGATTTAAAAATGTTACAGTAACCCCATAATGTGAACATGAAATCTTGAAAAACCCAAAAAAATCATAAGCCGAGAATAAACCGAGCCTAAACCGAGCCTAAGCCGACCCTTGGGCCCGACCTTTGAGCCCGACTCTTGAGCCATACCCTTGAGCCTCATCCTTGAGAATGGCAATTGAGCCCGATTCGTGAGAACGACTCTTGAGCCCGACTCTTGAGCCCGACTCTTGAGCGCGACTCTTGAGCCCGACCCTTGAGCCTAAGGCCTCGAGCCTATGGCCTTGAGCGTAAGGCCTTGAGCCTAAGGCCTTTAGCATAAGGCCTTCAGCGTAAGGCATTGAGCATAAGGCCTTGAGCCTAAGGCCTCGAGCCTAAGGCCTTGAGCCTAAGGCCTTGAGCCTAAGGCCTTGAGCCAAAGGCCTTGAGCCAAAGGCCTTGAGCCCAAGGCCTTGAGCCCAAGGCCTTGAGCCTAAGGCCTTGAGCCTAAGGTCTCGAGCCTAAGGCCTTGAGCCTAAGGCCTCGAGCCTAAGGCCTTGAGCCTGAGGCCTTGAGCCTTACCGTTTTCAGCCACTTTCCCTTTTTGATATACCGTATACAAGCAATTTGAACCGCCAAATTCAAAAGGTTGGCCAATTTGAAAATCAATATATTACTGATAAAAACAAGAATGGAATCAAAAATCCTATTAGTATCAATAGCACACCCTTCACCATTGCATGTCATATCAGATCTTTGATTTCCGTCATCTTTCTTCAGTTCATAAGTAACGTTAACTTCGTGAGGCAGCATTTTTTTGGGGTCAAAAATAAAACAGAAGTTTCAAGTTTGAAGTTGCAAGGGAAAGTAAGAGAATGTGACTAGTACTAGTACACAAAAACTTGAAAACTAGAAACTTCGATTTTGTAATTATATGTTCACTAGACATTTTGACTAGAAGTGATATTAGTCTTTCGAAAAAAATTTCAGTGAAAGTTTACGGGGGACGAAGATCAAGAAACCAGCTGGTGTCTCATGGTGCTAACATTTTGATGAAAATTTAATCTAGTGATGTTGCAAAGGATAAAAATTTGGTCTCATTGGAACCCCTGTGCCGCGGCACGTATGCAGAGTCCTGCGGCCCAGGTCATAAACCCTTGGGTGTTTCAGCTGAGCTCGGGAGACCATTACTCATGGACCTTTGGGTCCCACACCTGTGTCACGGAACCCAATGGTGGATTAGAGAAACTTGAACACATTCTAACTTAATTCCTAGTATCTACAGTAATCCCGGCAAAAAAAAAGCATAAAATAAAGCATAAATTTTTGAAGTCCCGCGGTAGGCCGCGGCCGAAACTGTAGAATAAACAGGCCTACTCACCTTCTTTACATACTTCCTCTCAAAAATATACCGAATGCACAAAAGTTGAATTAGCAAATTTACCAAACTCATTCCATCTTGCAAAACCACGGCCGCCGTCAAAAATTTTCCAATTACAATATTTGATACCTGTTCCCGAACTTCCGGAGTGCATCCCCTTCCGAGGCATGGTTCTACGTTTACCTCTTGTTGCATGGGCGGAGAAGGCGTGGGAATAGTATCGAACGTGAAGCCCATTTGGGAGGAAAGATGAAAGTAGTATAGTGGACGAGTGGAAAATTTAAAAAAGAAAATTTGTTGATGCTACGAGTGGGCGGGTGAGATGAAAATGGCGAGTTTCGAGAGGAATGCCGGGGTGGGTAAAGTTTATGAAAAATGCACTTTTCATCTTGAAAATGAGCAAAGCAAGGCTGCCACATAGGCGGCCGCGGCCTCGGCCATGGGTAGGTTGCCGTGGTTGAGTCCGGCCGCCCTTTCAAAAACAAGCTCTTGGGATCGAAAAAGCTCAGGGCCGCGCGGCCGCTGTAGGTTTCCATGATCAGAAGTACCCTAACCAGAATGCCGCGGCCGGCAGCGCGACAGCCTTGGAGCAAAGAAACATTGAATTTCGGGTTTTACCAGATTTGACCACGGCCTACGGTCCAGGATGCCAAGCTAGGCGGGAAGAGACACAGACGACGAGAGTGCTCTTGTAGTCTGCGTCTCTCGCCTCATCATGACGGTACGACATTTCTGCCGAGGACTCAGGCCGCGAAACTTTGCTGTTCATGAACAAATGCATAGTGCGGCCGACCGCGATTGACCGGGCCGGGCATAAAGAGACTCAATACATGCGACTTTTTCCGGTTGACCTAGGCCGCTAAAGATGGCAAAGAGAAAACTTTATTTCAAATTCAAACTGCAACAGTCATAGCCACTGTAACCTGACGAACATCTCCTCTCCCGGTCAACCAATTCATCAAGTTCTTTCTAATCTTAAAAGCATCCAATAGAAACAAAAATGGCAACGAAATTTCTGGAAGATGATTTGCAATCGACAACGCTTGGATCCAAGGTATATAATTTCTAGTGGCTGTATCCCAAGTGGTAAGTGTTATCGCTTCATAAACCAGGTTCATTATCTGGAACAAACTAATTAATGAGATCAAATTGTCAAAAACTCACTATATAAAGGACTGAAATAATGATCATCTGCGAGAACACTTGTTGTTTTCCTTTTCGCAGGAAAACAGTTGGAGTTGTGGTTTTTTGGTTTAAGGTGTATAAATACCGGTATAAAAATAGGTAACAGATAATAGAGCCGAATGGGAACAAGTTGAAGAAACGGTTGATGGACTGAAAATACTTCCGGGATGTTTTGAAACCAGACATTTCGAAACCCCGAAACTTCAAAACTTTTGAAGTGTCACGATGTTGAAACGGCCTGGCTCAAAATTTCTAGTTTCAAAGTGTCTGGTTTCGAAACGTCCGATTTTGAAATGTCTCTGATCAACCTACCACTTTGAATCCCTCATCAGGGGAGCGGTCCAAGAAACCATAATTTGGAAAGTATTCTCTGGTCACTGTAGAAGTGACAATTATTCCAAGTGCGCCAAGAATAGAAATAGTTGCACTCGATGTAATCGTCAAGCCTAATCGATTCGACTCAAAAATTGCTCCATTCCACTTTTTCGAAGTGAAATTCAAGCATCGATTCAACGATAAAAAGAAAGTGATAGTAACGGAAAATAGGTTACTACAGTAGTCAATGTATAAGGATGAAAGAATGGAATATATTTTGACTCGAGATTCTTCTTCTTGTATAATTATAGTCAAAGATAGTGAAGAAATGTCAACGATGATTCGAAATGCAACTGTAATCGAAAAAACAAGAAGTATAGTGTAGAAGGGACCCTAAGAAATGAAGGCTGGAAAATTTGTTAATGAGAAAAACATACCTTCTTTAAAAGCTTTTTGCTTAGTATATAAATTCCACATATAATTTGTATGAATAGATTGCAACTGCTGACTAGTTTTTGCAATGTTAACATATGAGGATTTGGTTGTTGTACAAGCTGTATGCCAATTTTAGCATCATATCCAGGATCATCGATGGACAGATAAGGTTTTTCCGCATTAATGCCCACAGGCACTTGGGCAAGGCTCACTTGACCCAACTCAAAGTTAATTGAGAAAGCAGGCATTTTTCTAGTGCGATTTATGTAGATTTGAAGAAAGTGTGTGTGAAGATTGATGAATGTACTCATGTACACATCAATCTAGAATTATTCTCAAGACGCAAACTTTACATTCCGAGAACACGACATTTTAGAAATGGGGTTGAGCTCCTGATCTCCGTGTTTTGCACATTTGGTATAGTGATATTTGTAATGTTATTCTTGTTATTAGGGAAAACGTGTTGATACTATATACGAGTAGGCGGGGGTAGGTTGAAAAAGGCGACATGTGGAAAGATCATGAAATGTACCTTTCATCATGAGAATGAGCAGAGGAACATTGCATTTCGGGTTGGACCAGATTTGACCACGGCCTACGAAATGAACTGGAGGCATGGCCAAGAAATTGTTTTGAATGTGCCATAGCCATTTTTATTCAATAGCAAAAATTTATTCAAAACTTTATTTTTCACTTGAGATTCATTAAAATAACCAACCCGTTTCACAAACCAAAAACAAATTAGTGCCTACAAAATGCATTAATTTCAATCATAAACCATATGAAGCCTCTCCAGCACATTTTTCAACAACTTCGATCCCAGAGAACTCGGATAAGAAGTATTGGAAAATGGTCCGAATGTCTTCAACTTTTGTGCATTGGCAAACTTCCAAAAGTGCTCAGGATCACCTCGGTAGTGTCTGAAACTGGAACTCTTAACAGTAAAAGAAACAGAAATTTACCTAATGTACCCAATCGATGGGTCCAAAAACCACTCCCCATATCCTGGATAGAAATCGACAACTTCATGAACTTGGAGGCGAATAGCCTATAATTATTCGAGGTTACCAAAGTCAAGGCTCATAACTCACTTTTTGGTTGTTTACAATACTCTTAGCCCAACAACTAAGCTGCTCATAACAATTCGGGTGTCCTTTGATGGCTGGACTAGTGGTTTCGTGCCAGGTACGTGTTGGGAGGGTGTCCAGGATTTGTTGATTGTTCAAGAAGGTAGAGGGCATTGGGTCGTTCACTTTGATCCAGCGTTGTGGGAAGACAACAGAGGCAATTGTATCGTTTTTGAGACTTCTGAAAGAAATTTTGATTTCTGTTCAGAGACGTGTTGTTAAAAGAACCAATAGCCACAAAAACACCTTCAAAAACGCGTCAAAAAAGCCGTTGATTTTGAATGAAAAGCAGCCGGTTTTCAGTGGTTTTCAGGCTGCGGCTTACGTCCCCAATAATACTTTTTTCTCCTGTTCTTCTTATTACTTTTAGAATAAAACTCTTACCTTATGAATCCGTCTATCGTCAAACTCTCATTAGTCATGATCAATCTCTCATCCAAGTCAGCAAATATGGACCATTCGGAATACGTGCGACTCCGTAGATGGCAGTCCTGAAATAGTGACAGTCTCAAGAATCTATGATAACTGATGTGAGGGTTCTATGCGACAGAAACCCTTGAACCTAAGCCCTTGAGCCTAAGCCATTAAGCCTAAGCCATTGAGCCTAAGGCCTTGAGCCGAAGGCCTTAAGCCTAAGCCATTGAGCCTAAGCCATTGAGCCTATGGTCTTGAGCCTATGGTCTTGAGCCTAAGGCCTTGAGCCTAAGGCCTTGAGCCTAAGGCCTTGAGCCTAAGGCCTTGAGCCTAAGGCCTTGAGCCTAAGGCCTTGAGCCTAAGGCCTTGAGCCTAAGGCCTTGAGCCTAAGGCCTTGAACCTAAGGCCTTGAGCCTAAGGCCTTGAGCCTAAGGCCTTGAGCCTAAGGCCTTGAGCCTAAGGCCTTGAGCCTAAGGCCTTGAGCCTAAGGCCTTGAGCCTAAGGCCTTGAGCCTAAGGCCTTGAGCCTAAGGCCTTGAGCCTAAGGCCTTGAGCCTAAGGCCTTGAGCCTAAGGCCTTGAGCCTAAGGCCTTGAGCCTAAGGCCTTGAGCCTAAGGCCTTGAGCCTAAGGCCTTGAGCCTAAGGCCTTGAGCCTAAGGCCTTGAGCCTAAGGCCTTGAGCCTAAGGCCTTGAGCCTAAGGCCTTGAGCCTAAGGCCTTGAGCCTAAGGCCTTGAGCCTAAGGCCTTGAGCCTAAGGCCTTGAGCCTAAGGCCTTGAGCCTAAGGCCTTGAGCCTAAGGCCTTGAGCCTAAGGCCTTGTCATTGCGCATTTATTTGGGTAGCGGAATAAATTTTTGTATTTCTGCCACCCTTTAAGCCGCCGGTCGCCCGATTTCCCAAATAAAAACTCACGGCTACATGCAACATTTGCACAGCAACCGCTCTATCCTTCGGCACTTCACTCATATCCACTATCTCCACTTCTCCAGACTTCACATAACTATCCACAATCTTCTTGTCATATTTGCTAATCTTCTGAATGTACACAAAAAACTTGTTGATCCCTTGAAGCTTATAGTGTTCCACAAGCTCTGCGAAATGAAGCCATTTAGGTTGTTCACCATAGATTGGGGAGAGACAAAAAGTGATGTGGTATTGGTGTTCTGAAATTCGAGATTTCGAAATTCTTTGGCACTATAGATCGTTACTTTTGAACTTCCTCCTTATCAACCTTGCTGTATTCTTGATTCCCAATGGATCATTTTTCCGATCCGTCACTCCTAACACCGTTGTCCCTGCTCGCCGACTACAGTACACCACGTACCATGGAAAAACTCGAGACTCAACTGGTTCGCCAATTTCTTTTCCATCGCTTCCAAGGTAGCGACAATACACCACAGAACTGGAAATTTTAGTGTCAGAAGAAATTGGAAGATGTTTGGTTACTCTATAGCTCGACCGATCGCTAATACGGCGGCGAAATGGTCCTTGAAGTGGTAGGCAGAGAAGACTTGCATGTCTTTGGAGGAGCTTCCCTGGAATGATAAAATTGAAGAGAGTTAGAATCCAAAGATACAAGAATCCGAAAATCCAAAAACCCAAGAATCCAAGAATCCAAGAATCCAAGAATCCAAGAATCCAAGAATCCAAAAAAGCCTCACCCCAACTCTATCCCATCTGAGAGCCAACTTTCTATAATAAGTGATTCCCTTTTCTCCATTTATAAGTTCTTCATCTCCATCGTCTTCCATTTCTTCTTCTTCTTCTTGAAGTTTAACTGTTGGTACTACTGTAGTTTCCTGCCCAAATCTAGCTTTTGAAAAGTCATCGAAACTCAAAAATTTCGAAGAAGAATTTGTTCGGTTTTGATTTTGTGACGGCAAGGAGAGCAGGAGTGCTAAAAAACCAATAATTACAAAAAAAATTCAAAATGAAAACTCACAAACTCCAAATTTATTCAAGCTTTGCGCGTTTTCCTCATCCGTTACCAGCAAAAGTAAAATAAAAATACCAGTCAAAAAAACCAAGAGAATTACATGACTTTTGGTGAGCATTGAGCATCAGAAAAGAGGTGGAAGAGACGTAGCTTAATAGCTTAGTAAAATCTGATGGAAAACTCAAAAATATTTAGCCTGTCCAAACTACCAAACTATCATCAACATCAGGAAAGAGTTTGTAACTCACCCAAGTGCTGATAATATAATATGTTATCACTCCACCCCTTCTGCAATGAAAACTGCGCCCTAGGTAAACATAAATTTGTCATTTGTGTATTGTGGCTGAATGTATGACTCTGAAACTAGGATAACGCATGGCCGGCTATTTATGTATGATATTCACGTTCAAACTGATTTTCATTTTTGAATAAAATAATTTTCAGTTTTATTTTTCAAGTTTCTGAAGCCACGGTTAGCCTTGGCAGGCCGGCCTACCCTTGCTCTGCTCATGAATAGAGAAATGCTTTATGTTGAAACAATTGGTTCTATAAATCGTTTGATCCTGGTGATCAAGTTAAAATGATCCAGGATGAAAAATAATGGTAGTGAAATTTCCGGTAGATAATTTGCAATCGCCAGTAAGCTCAACCAAGTGATCAGTGTGTCTTGGGTTGGTTCAATGTACAGAATCACTTCATAAACGGAGTTTAGGATCTAAAAAAAGCATAGTAGTCTTTAAAAGAATTCTTATTGAAGAAGAAAAGAGCCTGCAAGCGCGGCATGGTTACAACCAGAGTGCTGGCAACTTGCCAGTGGCAAGGCTGCCGCGAATTCGGCCGCGGCGTGGGCCGTGGTTGCCGTTGTTGAATCCGGCGGCCCAGAATTCCGCGACCAGCCGCGCGGCAGCCTCGGGCAAGGTTACAACCAGAGTGTGGAAGGGCTACAATTCTTTGTAAAAAAAAACCCTACCAAGTACAAAAAAGTGGTCAGCAGAAGCAGAGCAAATGTCCTACTCTCCCCTTGCTTCAAAACTGACGTTCGTTGAAATAATACTGTACGTTGACTTCTCAAATAACGATACAAAACAAAATAGCAACCAATTGAACCGATCAAGAATAAATTGAAGCCTCTGTTGATCATCTGAAACTTTATAGATTGTTTTGTGTTAGGTAACTTTTCCAAGCTCACTTTCTCGTACCCCTCCCCATTTCCAATGTCTTGAAATCCAACCGGCTCTATAAAACTTCTCTTCACTTCAGATGTTAAAATCATAGCGACAGCTCCAATTATTGACAACAGAAAGGTAGCGGATACAGTAATCATCCAATGGTTTCCTCCGAAAATAATATGGTTCCAGTGTTTTGAAATGAAATGTGAGCAACGATTAAGGGACATTAAAAATGTGCCAGTGATTGAGAATAAGTTACTAGTGTAGTCGATGTAGAGGCTTATGGTTGTGAGCCAAGGATACGAGATAGGGAAGTTTACAGTAAGATTCCATGTAAAAACAAAAATATAAAATACAACGCGTAATGTTACAGTAACTGATAGAACAAATAGGATAATGAAAAATGGGCCCTGAAAAAATTATTGGTTGAAGACTACAGTACCAAAGCCCGCGTTTTCAGTGAAAATAAGTCAACTTTGAGCGTCTGAAAAAGTGGTTTCCAGATATTCGATTTTTCTGAAATTTTGTGGAAGTATCAAGCAACTCTCGAACTTTATTTTAGTAGTTTAACATTTTTTCATTGGACCACGATCCAATCTGTTAGGTTGCGTGGAAGCCAAAAGGCTCCAAAGGCGGAATTCAAGGTGACATCAGTCAACTCAGCCTAACTTACTGGATTATGGATAAAAAAGTTGTCAACTAATCAAATAGAGTTCTTGAGTTGCTCTATATACCCGTGAAATTTCAGTTAAATCGGATATCTGGAAACCACTTTTTCAGACCCTTAAAGTTGACCTATTTTCAAAGGAAACGGCAGTTTTTTACCTTCTTCAACAATTTCATATAGATAATATAAAAAATACAAGTCAACTGAGCTATCAAGTTTAAAATGCTCACAAGGTGCTCCCCACGAAAAATACGAACATTATTCGAGACAGTAGAAGAAGCACATTTCGGATCAATATAAATCTCACAAACGACTCCAGGCACAACAGCATCAATAATTATTTTCAGAGGCTCAGGATAGATGAAAATCATTTTTGTGTGATGTTTGTTTCTTCGTATTGCTCATGTTTCGTGGGACATATTTATGGCGGAAAAATGGCACTAGAAAATAGCGGGTTGAAAAGTTTTTTGATATTTTTGGGCTCATTTTCGTAGTTTGTTGGTAGAGTGAGTTTACTTGAAAATATAATGACTAGATGCATTTTTTAACGTAGATTTTGAGATTATGTATAACTTTGCTGTAACCTGACTGCAAGTTCTGAACATCTTTGTAAACAAAGTGTTTTGTAGAAAAATTTATTTTGAAAAACCGGTTTTTCAGCATTTCTAGGTTTTTATAATTAGGCAAACATATGAAAAATCAAGTAGAAATCCTTGACTCCGTCACCGGTCCAAACAGCTTCCTAATCTTCCCAATCAATCTATAATTATCAATAATAAATAACAAAGGTAAGGAAATCTCCGGAAGCATATTAGCGACAGCTAAAATTTCTAGAAAAATAGGCAAAAGGCTACTTCGAGGCTTCCATTCATTCAACACTATGGCTTCGTAGACAGCGTACAGAATCTGAAAAGTTTTCATTACAATTTATGAGGACTCAAAGTGCTTACAATATGGAGAGAAACCGTGAGTAATAGGAGAACAAAAACTCGGTGTTCGCCTTGTTTTACGATTTCAGACCGCTGAAATACCATTTTACTTTGCTGTCGTAAATGGCCGTGGAGTACATAATAGGATAAAATGGACCCGGCAAGGAATATAGTGAAGAATCGATTGATGGACTGAAAATTTGCCTTTTATTACATGTAAACGTATTTTGCGCCCATCTATGGCTTAAAGCGCTTCAAAATTAACGCTTCCAAAAAAAGGGAGAGAGACGCAGACATTCTCGTTTCTCTGCGTCTCTCTGACCCTTCCGCCAATTTTGCAGCGTTGTAACTCGATAAGGGATGAAGTTATTAAAAAACTGTAAATTACGAAAATATGTAAAATTTTATGCTGAACAGTGTTACTGTTATTAACTTTTTGATAGCTATTACAGTTTCTGAGATATTACGCTTCAAAGTTAACGCTCCCAAAAAAGGGAGAGAGACGCAGAGAAACGAGGGTCTCTGCGCCTCTCTGACCCTAACTTTGAAGCTTTATAACTCGAAAAGCGATAAAGTTATCAAAAAACTTAAAATTACAAAAGTATGTAAAATTTTATGCTGAGCAATGTTGCAGTTGTCAATTTGTTGATAGCTATTACAGTTTCTGAGATATCGCGCTTCAAAGTTAACGCTTCCACAAAAAGGTAGAAAGGACGCTGAGAAACGAGAGTGTCGTTGAAACGTTATAACTCGAGAAGCGATAAAGCTATATAAAAACTGTAAACTACAAAAATATATGAAATTTTATGCTGATCAATGTTGCAGTTGTCAACTTTTTGATAGCTATTACAGTTTCTGAGATATTACGCTTCAAAGTTAACGCTCCCAAAAAAGGGAGAGAGACGCAGAGAAACGAGGGTCTCTGCGCCTCTCTGACCCTAACTTTGAAGCTTTATAACTCGAAAAGCGATAGAGTTATCAAAAAACTTAAAATTACAAAAGTATGTAAAATTTTATGCTGAGCAATGTTGCAGTTGTCAATTTGTTGATAGCTATTATAGTTTTTGAGATATCGCGCTTCAAAGTTAACGCTTCCAAAAAAGGGGAGAGACGTAGCTACTCTCGTTTCTCTGCGTCTCTCTAATCCCTTCGCCAACTTTGAAGCGTTACAACTCGAAAAGCGATAAAGTTATTAAAAAACTGCAAACTACAAAAATATGTGAAATTTTATGCTGAGCAATATTCCAGTTGTCAACTGTTTGATAGCTTATATAGTTTTTGAGATATCGCTCTTCAAAGTTAACATTTCTAAAAAAGGAGAGAGGCGCAGAGAAACGAGAGTGTCTTTGAGGCGTTATAACTCGAGAAAGGATAGAGTTATTAAAAAACTGTAAACTACAAAAATATGTAACATTTTATGCTGAGCAATATTCCAGTTGTCAACTTTTTCATAGCTATTATAGTTTTTGAGATATCGCGCTTCAAACTTACCACTTTGTACCCTTCCTCCGGGCCTGTATCCAAAAATCCAAAACCATCATAAAATTCCCGAGTGACTTCCGAGGATTGAATAACTCCAACTGCTCCAAATGCAGATATACCAGCACTGAATACTGTAGTAAACACCAGACCAATTCCATTGAACAAAACTTTATTCCATTTTTTGGACATAAAGTGCAAACATCTGTTGAGTGATAAGCAAAAGGTGATAGTAATCGAGAAGAAATTACTGGTGTAGTCAAAGTACATACAAGTGCTTATAGACAATTCCAGGGACGTGTTTTGACCTTCTGTTATCAAACAGAAGGATAATATTACTATGTAAAAAGAAACTCGAAAAAAGACAGATAGGCTCAAAATGAATAATATAATAAAGAAAGATCCCTTCCTCAACAACTTCTTTTTTAATATATAAAGTATACACAAAAATTGAACTAAAAAATCCATGCCAATAAAAATATATTGAAACGAAAATTTTGATTCAGTAGAGACAACTTCAACGTCACAACTTCCGAATTTATATTCATTACAATTTATGTTGTTTATAGGAGCAATATGATTTGGAGGAAGTTTGTAAGCTTCAGAATAAGAGAATACCATTTCAAATCACATTGCTCATAACAGCGAAGCAAAGAAAAAATAAAGAGTCTTAAAAGCTATAAAGAAAACTGCAGACGAATGCTGTCATGCTAAGTGGGAGATATGTTTAATTGTAGGTTGGGATGAGAGATTTTTGGAGTTTTTAGGAAAGGTTGGACACAGAAATTTTATACTGATGTATGTATTGGGAATAGATTGTAGGATGATTCATGTTTTATGACATATAATGTTATTATTTTACCACTGGGAGCAAAGTTTTGATTGACACATAAACCGTCAAAAAGCGTTAGATTTCAAGGTAGTTATATCAGTTCAAAATTATCTTGAGCCCAATTTGGCCTTCCAATCTCACGGCCCTGAGCCGCGGCTCTACTGTGAGGGCACAAACGGGCCGCGAGCCTCGTGGGCCGTGGCGGCGGCCGGCAGCGACCGATAGGGGCCGTGTAATCTGACAGCCTTGAATGTTGTGAAATTTCCCAAATTTTGAGACTCCTACAACCCCGAGCCGGGCCGGGCCGGTGGAGGACATTCTACCGGACGGCCCAGGTTTTGAAAACAAATATTTCCGAAGGTCAATTTTTGAAAAAAAAATCAATTTTCTTGACTGTTCTCTGCTTTTTCTGCAAGTTTCTCATCATTTTAGTATTCTACTAAGTTTTGATGAAATTTCATAAATTTTTCATGAAAAATTTTCGACGGAAATTTTCCTCCCGGGCCGAGCCGCGAAAGTTCCCCTCCGGCCCGAGCCGGATTTGGACATGTATTACCTTCAACTATTTTCAGCCGAGATATGCTCAATGTGCCAAACATACCACTTTGGGCTCCAACATCCATAAATATCTCCGGAGCCGATCCTTCAAATTGAGCCAAACTTCTTGTGGTCTCACTTTGATCTAATAGCAACATTTTTCACAAGAATTTGAAGAATTCAACCTGAGCAAAAGTTGACTCAATTGGGTCAACCCTTCAAAAGATTAAGAAATGTATCACTAACTGGATTTCGCCCACGTGGATGTCTTCAAATTACACAGTAATATTATGTTGAAATAACACTGTCATACGAAAACATACAAACCAATGTTCATCAATTCATCATAACCTTTCGAAAAACCTGTCCATCAACTGGGTTTTCCTCATGCTCCGAACTGCTCTTTTCTTGTCGGAGCACCCCATTTAGACACATTTCCTCATTTTCTATTTGTTCTGCTGTCTATTTCTCTTATCACTCATCACTGTAAGGAAAACGTTAGGAAAACGAACTTTCGAATTTTATATAAAAGCTTTTCTGGGAGAACAATGGTCATTCAGCTTTTTACCAAATTCCAAAGTGCTAATAATGAATTCTATTATTCTCTATATTTCTTGTATTACTATTGGGTTCTACTCCCATCCCCTATCTGATACTAGAAAAGCATGCAGGAATATGAAAATAGTGTAAGTCTTAACTTAATTTTGTTTTTAAATAATCTTAATTATTTTAGGTACATTCCTGATAACACCGAGTTTTTCGAAGTGCCCGTTGAGCTTGCATTTGACTCTGGGCTCAATTTTAATCATGTGCCAGTTACAAAGATATTAGCAGAAGAGTGTGGGTTTCAAGAAAGAGGTAAGGTTTATATTTTTGAAGATTCTGAGGCTCGTAGCACACTTAAAATTTCAAAAACTATAGGATGTGTTCACAGAGAGTTTGATGATTTCCATGCTAAATTTCAAGTAGATTGGAGTTGTTTGGGCAAAGTTATTGACTAAAAACCAAAGTTGTACTAACAATTTTAAAGTAGGATTACACTCATTTTTTAATTTTCTCAAATGATCGTCCCAATCCCATTATTTACGAAAATAACAATATCTTCGCACAAAAATCGTTGAAATTCGAGAAAATCGATTTTCAAAACGCCAACTTACATTTTTTCTAATCTGTTTCAAGAAATGTAGAATTTTTCGCTGTTTCGAATGAACCTAATATCGCAGCTCAAAACGCGCTAGAAAAATTTTTATGAACAAATTTGCACTTTGTCGCGCCGACCGCTGCCGACATAAATCTGCTGTCGCGCTCGCCGCTGCCCGCTCATATGTCGGCAACGGCCGGCGCGACAATTGGAAATTTGTCAAAAAAGGTTCAATAATTTCCATGCAAAATTTCAAGTAGATTGGAGTAGTTTCAACAAAGTTACTGACTAAAAACCATCAATTTTACTCGATTTTTTTCCAGAAAAACCAACACTCAACAAGCGAGGCAAACGCTCCCCTCGTGATCTCTCCCGTCTCAACAAGTACTTCCTTCACTTTTACCAACGTAGCAAACGCATTCTGGATCCCGAATACCTCAAGGACATCGAGGACGCTGTGGAGAATCTAAACCATGTGGATCCTTCCATGGAGAGAGTCAAGTTTGCAAGAATCGGACAGTTTTTCCAATCAGTTTGGGAACAAGATGATGTTCTAGACGATGAGAAGACCTCTCATGTAGATATTATCCTGGAGCAAACTTTTCGGACAAGCCTCCAATTGCTCATTCAGAAAAGTGTAATCTCCGAGATGATCTTGAATCACCCGGAGGTTTTGGAGAAGATCAAGAGAAGAATTCCCATTGAGAACGCGAAGCTAATGTCAGAAGTAAGAGTGTCAAGTGTCAAATGCTCTCCATACCATCGCGACTCTCAAAACGTGCTCTATTTCAAGCTAAGAATCCCAAAAGTTGAAAGTCGAACTGTTGAAGTGGTGAGTCACAGTTTCCTCATTTCCTCATTCCCCTTATATTTTTAGTGCGACGACATTGGCATAATCGAGAGCGACTCTTATCAGTACTACGAATTCCCAGCCGCTACGTTTAAGAAAAATGGACATGTGGTTAGGGTGGACATTGAGAAGTGTGCCTTCGATGGGTTCACTTTTTGCCCGTTCAACTCGATTCGTCCGGCGCATTGCTCAAAGGAAAAGGTGCACTATTGTGTGTTGAAAAAGGAGCCAAAGGAGAGTTTTGTGAGGGAGCTACAACAAGGATTCGCGGTTTATGGGGATTTTAAGGTAAGGAAGTTGAAAAAAATTCGAAAAATATTTTCTGAAAAAAAATTTTTTTTTGAAAATTTTTTTTCGAATATTTTTTTGGGCTTAATGGACGCTATTTATAACTCACTTCTCTTTTTTCAGCAAATCCTCACACAACAAAACGGCCTTTACGACATCTTGCCCATCATGCCACGCACCCTTTATTACATGGTCCCCCGATCCGAGGAGACTATAATTTTAGGGGATTACGAATTAAGACAGGATACTCATTCAAGAACAACAGTAATCCGACCAGCGCTGCAACGTTAATTAAATAATTTTTCACTTTTTAGAATATACCTTAAAGCTTTAATTTTTTTGTCCACTACCTCTCTTTCTGATTCTGATGATAGATATTCCTTGAAAGTTGTTATTTCCTTTGATTTTACGGGTTTTTACAAATAAAAAAGATACACTTTGGTTTTGTTCGACCGCCGACCGCCGACCGCAAACTGGCCGGCAACCAAAATTATACGCTTTTTTTGCATTGAGTTATCAAGGGAAGCTTGCGCTGGGCGCTAAAACTTCATACACGCTGACACGAAATTGAAGATCGTTGGACGGCTGAATCGGCGGTCGGCGGTCGGTCTGCGGTCGGTCTGTGGTCGGTCTGCGGTCGGTCGAAGGTCGGCTGACGGTCGAACGGACGGAATTAACCGCTGACCGCCGACCGTTGACCGCTGACCGCTGACCGCTGACCGCTGACCGCTGACCGCTGACCGCTGACCGCCGACCGCTGACCGCTGACCGCTGACCGCTGACCGCTGACCGCTGACCGCTGACCGCTGACTGCTGATCGCTGACCGCTGACCGCTGACCGCTGACCGCTGACCGCTGACCCCACAGCCGATCGGAACAAGCTCCTGAGCCACGGCCCACGGTTGGCCCTGGGGCCACGGCACTACTGTACAGGCCCATATGAGCCGTGGGGCGTCCAGGAGGCCCCTGAAATCTGACAGCCTTGCCCGGAACCCTTCCCTTCCTCACCATACCTTTTTTAGCAATGAGCAAGAAAAGACAAACATTCAATTTTCAAAAATAGCGTACTCCTCTCACAACTTGTTTGCCTAGTAGTCGCCGCTCTGGTCACCGATCGCTGATAAGAACATTTCTGGCGTAAAAGTTTTTGAGAAAATTTGAAATTCGCTTCGAAATGTTGTCATCGAACAATATGAACTTGGTCTATATTCTACTACTTCCTTTCGTTTTTGCCGAGAGCTTGGATGATGAACGCAAATCTTGTGGGAATTGGAAAATGGTGTAGTGAGTGTTAGTTGGAGATGATTTTGTAGGGAAAGACTAATTTTCAGTATTCCAAATGGCGTACATTTGGCATTTGAAGAAATAAATGTGGATAAATTTTTGGATTATACAAGCAGACTTTATTGTATTTATGGCGGTGACATGATTAAGGAGAATTTTAATAGGGAGATGAATGAATTGTGGAGCAAAAATGAAGATTTTCGCAGAAGTTTTATAAGAAACGATCTAATGGTAACAGGTTTGAAAATCCACTTCGAAAAAGATTTGAAAAATTTCAGCGTCAAATAGTGGAAGAACGTCTACTACGATTTGATATCCCTTCATTCTCTATTGAATGCATCAATGGAAACATCGCGGCGAGTATGAAGTTAGAATTTCTTGATCATTTTAATACTACGAATTGCGAAGACATTGGTGAAGACCTTGACAAAGCTTATGAGTTTTATGAGATTCCAAATACGGTATGGGGATTCAAACTTGAAAACGAAATGAAATGGATCAAGGAGGAGTCATGTAAGAATGTGAGTTTACAGTAGGCTCGCCGCGGCATTCTATTTAGGGCACTTCTGATTATGGAAAGATATGGCGGCCGCGCGACCTACCCACGGCCCGGGACGGCCTACCCACAGCCCGGGACGTTTTACCCACGGCACGGGACGACCTACCCACAGTCCGGGACGACCTACCCACAGCCCGGGACGGCCTACCCACGGCCCGGGACGGCCTACCCACGGCCCGGGACGACCTACCCACGGCCCGGGACGACCTACCCACGGCCCGGGACGGCATACCCACAGCCCGGGACGGCCTACCCACGGCCCGGGACGACCTAACCTGGAACTTCATTTGGAACAATAAACCATCATTTCAGATCGATGACACGATCCTTCTGTGTCCCAAAAACGCAACCGAAGGCCCCATTTGTTCCGTGGACTCTGTCGAGCATTGCGAGAAAAAAAACGTCACAAACGATCCAAAATCTCCGAGTACCTCTTACGTTCGCATCCTCTCTGGCGGGGTCGCCGTGTATGGAACATTCCAAGTATTACTGTAGCTCATTTGCTCTTAATCAAAGCTTGAAATTTTTCAGGAAAAACTCGACCTGAACGAGCACTCCGACTCTCAGCAGACTCATTTCGATATCGATCCCGGTTTGCACTACTTTAGTCACGATGGGGAATCTTGTTGATAATTAAATAATATGTTGTATCGGAAATGAGCAATTAAAGTTCGGTTCTGAATTTTGAACAAACATGAATCACGAGTTAATACAGTAATAATGAATGATAAGATGATTCAAAGATAATATAAAAAAGCGGCTTATTTTAAACTTTATAATTTCATTTGAAAACAGTGCCCGCAACTTTTTCTTGATGTATGATTGTTATTCAATTTTGATAGAAGTTTGAACTCTGAAAACATCCCAACACTCGGAACTTTTTTTTTCCTCACGATTACCTTTTTAATGATGAGCAAGACAAGACAAATATTCCATTTTGGAAAATAGTGTATACGGCCGCGGCCCGAGTCGTAGATAGGCCGCCGTGGTTGGCCGTCCTTTCCAAAAAAAAGATTATCGGATCAAAAAGGCTCAAGGCCCGCAGCTGTTGTAGGTTTTCATAAGCAAAAGTATCCTAATCAGAATGCACCGGCCTGCCGCGGGCTCAGGCCGGCCAAACTTGCTTGACGTCTATTTTGGCCTAGAAAAAAGTTTGTCTGAGATTGTCCAGTTTCCAAGGATACAATTAGGTAAGGCACAACTGGCTCATCAGGCATGCAACGGGCCGGGCCGGAGAAAAAGATCTCGGCCCTGCCCGGCCCATGAGGCCAGCGAGAAAAAATTGGACAAGGTTCGACTTATTGCCATCCAGGGCTCAAAGTGGACATTGTCTCTCGAAGGCCCGAAGTAATGTAGCCTTTGAACAATCCATGTTTACTCAAAGAGCCAATGTACCCTGTGAGCCAGCTGTACTCTTTCATTTTGTGCCCTCGGCAGGGCTGCTGCAGGGCCAGCTACGGCTAGCCACGGCCCGCCGCGGATTCTGATGATAGCCAAAGGTGACACCCTTGCTAATAGCGACCAAGTACCCAAACAGAGTCCTGACCTCGAGCCTTAGCCAAAATTGCAATGATCACTCATTTTCCGTGTCGTTGCCGTTCACATGAAACTCAAATGTTGCAAACTCTCATTCCTCACTATGCCCTCATTTTCAAAAACAATTTTTCCTATCCGTTTCTCACACATCATTCCGCTCCACACTCTCCACTGATAAAAACAGCACGAAACGCGCTGATAAGTTTTTTTCAGTTCGAAATTGCGAATAGCCAATGACCTCCCTACTATACTTTTTTGCTTCCATTGTGGTTTTGGTATCGGAAAAACTGCCGGATAATCAAAAAACTTGTGTTTATCAGACAATATTGTAAGTGGAAAGATTGTTTGTGTCTTGAAAAAATTGTGTGTTTTTCAGAATAGAATCCACTGACAGTTCAAATGTAAAAATCAATTATTATATTTCCGAAGAGAAATGGGGCATATTTGAGGAAGAATGTAGCAGTAAACTGTTATAGGTTTTAGTTCACAAAAAAAGCTAAGATTTTCAGAAGTCCAATTCAGCAGTCGTCCTAAGCGAATGTTAACTACAATGCCCAGTGAACCAGTTTTTCGGGGATGGTCTGAGAGCGATAGTGATGGGTATGGTACATAAAATAAAAATGGGCAGGGTTTTAAAAGTGGGATTACAGTCATTTTTTTTTATTTTCTCAAATGATCGTCCCGATTCCATTATTCACGAAAATAACAATATTTTTGCACAAAAATCGTTAAAAAATCGATTTTCAAGCTCAGTTTTTGCTAACAAATTTCAAGAAAAATAGAATTTTTCGCTGATTCGAACGCATCCAATATCGCTGCTCAAAACGCTATAGAAAATTTTTGGCATTTTTTCTCATTTTTTGTACTGAAATTTAAAGAATTCGCTCTATTATGTCTTCTACCGCTAAGACGAGTCCAAACGGATCATTTTAACACGAGTTATGAGCGTTTGAAGTTCGAAGAGACGCAGACATTGTCTCGTTTCTCTGCGTCTCTTCGACAACAAGGGTGTCTGCTTTCTCTGCGTCTCTCTTACTGATACTTTAAACGTTCATAACTCGCTTCAATATGGTCCGTTTGGACTGATATTAGGTGCGTTCGAAATAGCGAAAAATTCTACATTCATTGAAATAGGATAGAAAAAAACTGTGCTTGAAAATCGATTTTTTAACGATTTTTGTGCGAAAATATTGTTATTTTCGTAAATAATGAAATTGTGACGATCATTTGAAAAAAAAAAACAATGGCTGTAATCCTAATTTAATATTCTTTTTCAGGAGCATGGACAATCATACTTTTCAACTGGCTATTCGAGATCTACTTCAAAAGAAAAGGTTGGGCAAATCGCTAGCTAGTGTGCTTATAAAGGTGAGAAGGGTTTCCTTGTACTCCTCGTGGACAACTGCTCCTTTCAGCAACTTAGAGCGGAAAACAGAGCCGGAATCGTGGAAACCAAAACCGGATCTTTGAAGCACATCCGTCTGGGCTCTACTGTTAACACGGCCATATGCCAAGTGAACGAAACCCAAACTTTCAAGGGAAAATTCATCAAAATAACCGCCCATCTGCTACTAACAGATGAGCTTCGGATCTGGAAATGTGACGATATGGGGAGAATCAACAATAAAATCTACGAGTTTTATAATTTGAGTCCAGCGTGGATGGTGGAAGACGATAACGGAAGGACATTCAAAATCGATCTCAACCAGTGTAGTAAGGTGAGAAATTTGGAGTTCAAAAGAGCGCGGCCGCGTTTGCTTTTTTGATCCACACTACCCAAGGCCCGGGCGGCCGCAGTAGCCGTGAAGCGTACATCACTGTTCATAATGAAGGTCAACTTTATAGGTCTGAAAAAGAGGCTTCCAAAAATTCAATTTTTTTGAAAATTCATGAATGTATAGAGCAACTCAAGAACTCTATTTTTGTAGTTGACCACTTTTTCATAGGACTGCAATCCAGTTAGTTAGGACGCGTGGAAGCCAAAAGGCTCAAAAAATACTGGAATTCGAGTCTCCTTGGCCTAACTAAATGGATCATGGTCCTATGAAAAAGTTGTCAACTGACGAAACAGAGTTCTTGAGTAGCTTTATGCATGTACGGAATTTTAGAAAAATTGGATGTCTGGAAACCACTTTTTCGGACCCCTAAAGTTGACCTACTTTTACTTAAAACAAAGGTGCTCCGCGGCAGGCCGTGGCATTCTTTGATGCACATTCAATTTGGCCTGTACAGTAGTTCGAAAAAGCCGCAAAATTTGCATATGTTACAGAACAAGCTCAATGAAACATTCTGCCCGTCTGGAGCAAGAGTATGGCACAATGCAACGTGCTCCATTAATAACGTCACATCTTGTCAGTTAACAAAAACACCTCCAAGAACCAACCGAGCTTCTTTTATGAGACAATTACCAGGCGGAATTGCGATATTCGGACAATTTCGGGTATTGATATGAACACTTATTAATTTATGAGCCCATTTTCAGAATATGCGAGAAATGCGCCGATCGAGAAACGAAACTTGCGGTTTTGGCTTGGATCCTCCAAAATTGTACTATTTCAAATTCGAAAATTCTACTGGCCTTTCAAAATCACAGCATAGCAAACGGTCCACACGAGGTCCAATACCAGAAAACCTTGGCACCGCGCCAACTCAGGCCTAAATGAAAAATTTGTATCCCGCCGGCGAAAATCTTGAGCTTGTATGCATACTTTTGTATTCATTTTCATAATTAGCATCAAACGAAGCTAGCTCTATTGTATTTTAGTTTACTTGTTTATTTTTGAGTATAAATTTTTTAGCCAACCTTAAAAATGTGATTATCATTGAATTTTTTTTTAAAAAGTGATTATCATTAAAGACCGACTTTTCGCAACTAGACATTTCGCAACCGGTCATTTCGTATCCGCGACATTTCGCAACTTAGAAAATGCATCGACGGAAATTATGAGTTTTTTTAATCGGTGGAATGAAAATTTTAGAAAAGTGGCTCAAACTCACACAATACTGAACCAGTTGCAAAATGACCGGTTTCAAAACGACCGGTTGCAAAATGAACAGTTGCGAAACGAATTATTGCTAAATGAACGGTTGCGAAACGTCACTTTTTTGAAACGACGTTTTATAACCACCAGGACGTCCTACAACCGCTATGACGTTTCACAACTACTAAGACGTTTCACAACCGCAAGAACGCTATACAACTACTAAGACGTTTCACAAGCGCTAGGACTTTCTGCAACTACCTGGACGTTCTGCAACTTCTAGGACGTTCTGCAACTTCTAGGACGTTCTCCAACTTCTAGGACGTTCTGCAACTGCTAGGACGTTCTGCAACTTCTAGGACGTTCTGCAACTTCTAGGACGTTCTGCAACTTCTAGGACGTTTTAGAACTACATAGGTGGACGTTTTATAACCACTTGGACGTTTTACAACCGCTAGGACATCTTACAACCTCTGGGACGTTTTACAACCGTTATGTCATCTTACAACCACTAGGACGTTTCATAGCCGAAAAAACCGATAATTCCCGTCTTAAATAACACATGCTGCATACATTCGACCTTATACATAATCTCACCTTTCTAGATCAAAATTCCAAAATTACATCCTTTCGAAAAACATTCCAGCCATATCATTTTCAAAAACTTTATTTTCAAAAACATATAACATTTCCAAAAGCTTCCACCCCCTCCACTTTCCAGCTGCTATATAACCACTCTTTCTCCTTCGATTAGTATCAGAAATGAATGTTCTTCCTATCGTATTCCCCAACTCTTTACTGCGTTATATGCATGAATCCGATACAAGTATTCCTACTGCAGATATATGTGTCCATAAGTATTTCGAGAGGCATTGTTTAAAAAACAGATATGAAGATCCTGACAATGAACATCCCAAACAAGAAACTCCAGCGTTTTGGCATGGGAGGCCTATATGGAAACAGTACTATGCTGGACTTTTGGTTTTGATGGTGAATTTGATGCTATGGTTGTGTTTTAGTAGGGTTCAAAGGAAGAAGTGGAGAAGAGAGGTAAGCTTGAGGGCCTAAAAAAGTCGTTTCCAAACATTCAACTTCTCTAAAATTTCGTGGATGTACAGATCAACTCTAGAACTTTACTTTTGTAGTTGATCACTTTTTTGTAGGACCACAATCAGAGAGTTAGGTTAAGTAGACTAATTTGAAGGTCGTCAGAAAAAGTTATGTGCTTGATAATTTGATTTATCCAACGTGATAGTTGAAATGTTGAGTAGGAAGCATTTTGGAATGTGAAAAATGTGACATTTTGGCAAGAACTAGAAATCATAGAGATCGAACGAAAGGTTTTGTAGGGCACGATTTCAGAAGATTCTAATCGGAAGATTCTGAGCCAAACGGAATAATCTAAGAGCAGAGTACCTAGAGATCTGATAAGTACTTGGCAAAATAATGTAATAATGTAACAAACTTAGCTCGTAGCTAGCTTTAGCCCGCTGCTAGGCCACCGTGGCCGAAGATATTTTCAAATAGTGTAGCCGTATTCAAAAGTACCCTAATCAGGATGTGGTCCCATAAAGCATGAATACCCGTACCATCTGCTATGCCAATTTCCAGGGCCCCTTCTTCACGCTACTCTCCATCCTTTCCCTAATTACTTCCTTCCGTATACCCTTCTCCATAATCACCATCACTATAAGTCCATATCTCCGGTATCCAGAATCAGAATCCTCCATCAGATTCCTCCTTGCACAATCATCCCTTTACGTGGATTATTTCTGTAACTATTTCTCATTAACCATAGTATTTTGGATGTCCCTGAATCGTTGTCTATTTTTCATGGCCAAAGATTGGAATTCGAGATTTTTCGATGAGATTCGTGTAGCTATTCCAGTGATGTTTAGCTTACTAAGTGCTGTGACCGGGGCCGCCACTAGTATAGTGACTTCAAATGTTAAAAGAATGTTTATGGAAAGGCATGGTAACGTGGATAGTGAACAAAGTGGAGGGTTTCGAGTGGTAAGGTTTTCATATATGCTAGACTTGAAATTTATGAAGGTTCAGATGATAAATCGAACGTTCTTATTATTCCCTGTTGGGTCAATTGTATGCTACTGTATACTGTATTTTGATCTACACAAGAATGCAAAGTTTGCGGTGCCAAAACCGAGGAGCCAGGGCCGAGGGGAGCCAAAGGTGTTCGTGCAAATTTTTGTGACTACAATGGTGTATATCGTAAGTTGAACATTTTTTTTTGTTGGCACTTTGTCAAAGTCGTTTTACCAAATGCCGAACTACGAGGCTCGGCACACAAGTGACACAGGGGTACAGTGGGCCCAACGTCTCGCGGCACAGTGGGCCGAACACCTTACGGCACAGTGGGCCGCACATCTTGCCGTTCAATGGGCCGCATATCTTGCCGCACGGTGGGCCGCACACCTTACGGCACAGTGGTCCGAAAACCTTGAGGCACAGTGGGCCGAACATCTTGAGGCACAGTGGGCCGAACACGTTGCGGCACTGTGGGCAGCACACTTTGAGGCACAGTGGCGCCCATTTTGCAGCACAGTGGGCCAAACACCTTGAGGCACAGTGGGCCGCGCTTGTGGGCGGAGCTTCGTAAATCGACACCGAGTGTCATATCGTTATTTTTTTGTTACAGTAGTACCCCGCCCGTCAATATCTTTCTCAATTTCCAGGGAATTTACATGATCTACGAAGTCTGTGGCCCCGAATTCCTCACCCAATTTTTTTCATCCATATCTCTTCTTGGAATCATCAACTACCTTCCAGAACTTTCCCTTCCATTATTTTTCATATTTTGGAGTCTTCCCATCAAGAAGAAAATCAAATCCTGGTTGTCGCTGAAACCCACACCAGTTTGCTCAATTGTGAATCAACCGCCGAAACCCGTATGGGGTGTGCCACCAACTTAAAATTGATATTTTTGAATTTTGTAGTTTTGTGATAGTTTTTTTTTGTGAATTTTTTGACACATGAACATGTTATTTTTATAAGTTAACATCACTTTCGGAAAATGCCGGCCAGAAACCGTGACATTTTGAAACCAAAAACTTCAAAGCCAAAAATACGTTCCACTGGACTTTTTCCAAATAGTAATTCAAAAACCGCAAAAATCAAAACTATATTTTCTCTGCTGCGAAAACGTCGGCAGTTATACACTATTTGTTTGCATTTTGTATTATCACAGACAGATAATAAAAGTGATGATAAGAGGCGCAAATTGGTGCGTTGTGCCGCTGACGATGCCCTATAAAACCCGGTAAAAACTTTTGAAGAGAACATTTTTTCTATTTTTCTTCTGGAATTTTCTGATTTTCAGGGTAACAAAACATGGATCAGTGGAAGATCATGTTCCTCATTTGTCTCTACGGGGCAGTGAAGGAGTTCCGACCCACTGAGCCATACATGTACGAATATCAGCATAATGTACTAAATATGTCCGAGCATACTTTGAATAGTAAGGTGAGTTATTTTCAAAATTTGCGGCTTAGAAGACCCGCTGAGCAGCGGCAGCGGGCGGTCGTGGGCCGGTCCTGCCTGTTTGGGCCTCACAGTAGATCCGCGGCTCTTTCGGGCCTCACAGTAGAGCCGCGGCCCCTTGGGCCATACAGTAGAACCGTGGACCCCTTGGGCCTTACAGTAGAGCCACGGCCATTTGGGCCTCAGAGTTGAGCCGTGGCACATTTGGGCCTCAAAGTAGAGCCGCGGCCTCAGGTGCGGGCCGGCTGTCGCCTTGCCTGTGCCTATGCCTCCATTTGCCTCCCTGTGGCTCAGCCGGTAGTGACATGGTACCCATAGGAACTCGCTCAAACCTCAAGGCTCAAAGCTCAAGGCCTTAGGCTGAAGTCCTTAGGCTCAAGGCCTTAGGCTCAAGGCTCAAGGCTCAAGGCTCAAGGCTCAAGGCTCAAGGCTCAAGGCTCAAGGCTCAAGGCTCAAGGCTCAAGGCTCAAGGCTCAAGGCTCAAGGCTCAAGGCTCAAGGCTCAAGGCTCAAGGCTCAAGGCTCAAGGCTCAAGGCTCAAGGCTCATGGCTCAAGGCTCAAGGCTCAAGGCTCAAGGCTCAAGGCTCAAGGCTCAAGGCTCAAGGCTCAAGGCTCAAGGCTCAAGGCTCAAGGCTCAAGGCTCAAGGCTCAAAGCTCAAAGCTTCAAGCTTCAAGCTCTAGGCTTCATGCTCAAGGCTCAAGGCTTCAGACTCTAAAATTTGAAAACCTTCGTTCCGATTCCAGGTCTACCCAATCTGGACCTACAGTTATCTTGTCGCCCTGATTCCTTCATTCCTCCTAACCGACGTCCTACTGTACAAACCAATTCTAATCGTTGAAGCCCTGTCATATTTTTCATGTTGGTGCATTTTTGTATTCGGAAGGTCAGTATGGTCAATGCAGGTAAAAATTTCACAAAAAAATCATAAAAATCTTAGAGTCTTTTAGCTTCTAGAAATGTTCTACGGCTGGGCGACGGCCACGGAAATTGCCTATTTTTCCTACATTTATGTAATGGTTCCAAGGAGTGAGTACAAGTCGTAAGTATTTTCTCTCTGTGTGCCTGTACATCCAGATGTCTTCAGAGCAACGGCCTACACACGGGCGGCTCTTCTCGTTGGTCGATTTTTGGCCTACGCTTTGGCACAACTTCTAATAGGACTCTCCTGGGCGGACTACATGACACTGAACATTATCAGTTTGGTGACCATGACGCTTGCAGTGCTACTAGCAGCTGTCCTCCCAATGGTATCGTGGAGAAAAGCTTATCAGAAGAAACTGGACGATAACAGTTCGACGACCGATTTGGAGAGTTTGGTCAGTGATGCGAGTTATAAGGACTACTTGAAGTTGTTCTTTGTGGAATTGCATCAAAATTTGTACAAGATTTATCGCAATCCGTTGATACTGAAATGGTCGGTATGGTCGGCGTTGAGCAGTTGTATCTTTTATCAGGTTAGTTTGAGAAATCTTACTGTACCTCAAGGGGCTTAGGTTTAGGCTTAGAGGCTTAGGCTTAGAGGCTTAGGCTTAGAGGCTTAGGCTTAGAGGCTTAGAGGCTTAGCCATAGAGGCTTATGCTTAGAGGCTTAGGCTTAGAGGCTTAGGCTTAGAGGCTTAGGCTTAGCGGCTTAGGCTTAGAGGCTTAGGCTTAGAGGCTTAGGCTTAGAGGCTTAGGCTTAGAGGCTTAGGCTCAGAGGCTTAGGCTTAGAGGCTTAGGCTTAGAGGCTTAGGCTTAGAGGCTTAGGCTTTGAGGCTTAGGCTTTGAGGCTTTGGCTTTGAGGCTTAGAGGCTTAGAGGCTTAGACTTAGGCTTAGAGGCTTAGAGGCTTAGGCTTAGAGGCTTAGGCTTAGAGGCTTAAGCTTAGAGGCTTAGGCTTAGAGGCTTAGGCTTAGAGGCTTAGGCTTAGAGGCTTAGGCTTAGAGGCTTAGGCTTAGAGGCTTAGGCTTAGAGGCTTAGGCTTAGAGGCTTAGGCTTAGAGTCTTAGGCTTAGAGGCTTAGGCTTAGAGGCTTAGGCTTAGAGGCTTAGGCTTAGAGGCTTAGGCTTAGAGGCTTAGGCTTAGAGACTTAGGCTTAGAGGCTTAGGCTTAGAGGCTTAGGCTTAGAGGCTTAGGCTTGGAGGCTTAGGCTTAGAGGCTTAGGCTTAGAGGCTTAGGCTTAGAGGCTTAGGCTTAGAGGCTTAGGCTTAGAGGCTTAGGCTTAGAGGCTTAGGCTTAGAGGCTTAGGCTTAGAGGCTTAGGCTTAGAGGCTTAGGCTTAGAGGCTTAGGCTTAGAGGCTTAGGCTTAGAGGCTTAGGCTTAGAGGCTTAGGCTTAGAGGCTTAGGCTTAGAGGCTTAGGCTTAGAGGCTTAGGCTTAGAGGCTTAGGCTTAGAGGCTTAGGCTTAGAGGCTTAGGCTTAGAGGCTTAGGCTTAGAGGCTTAGGCTTAGAGGCTTAGGCTTAGAGGCTTAGGCTTAGAGGCTTAGGCTTAGAGGCTTAGGCTTAGAGGCTTAGGCTTAGAGGCTTAGGCTCTATAAATCCTACGAAACTGGAAATACGAAAACATTCGCATCTTTCAGATAGTCAACTACACGCAAACCCTATGGGGTACCCTACCAGAAGAGCAAAACAAATACAACGGAATCACCGAAGCCCTGGTCCCCCTTATGGGTATCCCAGCGGACCTAATTACCCGTCAACTCAACGTGAATTGGAACAAATGGGGAGATGTCCTGCTGGCCGTTGGCTCACTAGTACAAGCTGGTTTGCTGTTCTGGATGTCTCAATCGCAGCAAATTGTGATTATGTACATTTGCTATATCATCTACCGGGTGATCTATCAGATGTCGACTACGGTTGCACAATCAACATTGGCATTGTCATTGGATTCCAGATTATTTGGTCTGCTATTTGGAATCAATACTTTCATGGCGCTGGTACTTCAGTCAATACTCACAGCGATAGTCATAGATGCGGAAAAGTTAGCTATTAGGGCGCAGGTAATCTTCAAAATTTGTTCATCTTTAAAGTTTCTGATTTTCAGTACGTCGTCTATTCTGGATACCATCTTGCTGTGGCAGTTTTGTTCACCATCACATTTGCCGCATGGGCGACACGGACAATTTTAAAGTCGAGATCTCAAACTGATGCATAATAAAGATATTCAATTTATACAAACAACATGGGGGACTTATTGACAAAGTCCGGAAGCTTGATTGCATGTGTAGCCGGGACAGTTGGAGCAACTGTCACCTTCCTCGTAGACGTTGCTGTCCAAGGTGTTTCCTCTGGAACAGGGGATGTGGTTATAGGTGTTTAGGACGATTGCTTTAGAACTGCCATCTTAGTTTGAAGGCCTTCATTTTTTCGAGGCGTAGCTTTCTCGCTTGCAGTTTTACGCGGCCGAGCTTGAAGGCGCACAGTCGGCCACCAGCTTGACGGCACCATTGGCGCGCAGGTTGTGTGCCTTTAACTTTAGCGAGGTTGAGCTAGAATAGGAGGCGCACGATCGGCCGCTAAGGCTAGATCCCTTGGTCCACAGAGCCTGCGCCTTTACCAATTGCGTGGCCGACTATAAAATCGTACAGGAGGCGCACGGCCGGCCAGCGGCATCCTCTTGTCTCAGTTTGGCGCGAGCAAGCCTGAAGGAACACAAGAGGCACACAGCAAAACTGACGCACGGCCGACTACTTTCTGACAGCCTACGATGGTACCCTGGCGCACAAGGCCTGCGCCTTCAAATTAAGAGCTGGCGAGCCTGAAGGCTCACGGAAGGCTCACTGGAGGCACAAGGCGGGCCGCCAAAAAGGGTTGAGCCTCTACCCTCCCAATATTCCAAGGCACACTCACTTATCATAGTACTGACAGATCACCACAATCTTATATGAGTTTGTGAAGGTATTCGCGTCACGTCCACAGTTTTTGACTCCACATCCAATCAAATAAGAACTCGACCAGATCATCTGAATATTGTCTCCTGGTCCAGCATCTGCAAGATCTTGATCGTAGAGGGTGTGAAAGTCGAAATCTTCGAATTCGCTTTTCCATGATAGTGCGGCTTCCTTGCCCTGGAATTTGAAGCAGGTTTGAAGCCAAACATCTTATATCTACTCACAAAGCTATTTAAGCTCGTTGGCTTTGTGTCAACCCATGTGTAGTACGATGTCTCTCCATACTCCTCATTTCCCGACGGCTCATCTGGACAAGTGTTCGCGTAGGCTTGCGCGGATGTGGCCAGTTCGGAGTACCATCTCTGGAAACTTCTAGATATTGAAGTAAATCCTTTTGAGTTTTCATACCATTTGTCTCATATCAGCGGCACCTGGCAATGTATTTCCCTGGGCTTCAAATACACCTCTGGCGACTTGGGATCTCAAGTCATTGTGGACCTTGACGATTTCTGCTTGAGCAGTAGTACTGAATTGAGCATAAGAGGGGGAAAAGAGAGCAAGACAAAGAAGAATGAGTTTCATTTCAAGACATGGGAATAATCTTGTTTTGGTTTAAGGTGACTTTTATAGTGGAAGGCGGTTATCAGTTGAAAAACAAGGGAGAATTAGGTTTAAGACTACGAATGAAAAACATTAATGAAAGACCAAGGTTCAGAAGAAGTGATTAGGGAATTGAAAGTGTTATGGAGGAGCAAAAACCATTATAATCAGCCTGCCAATTTGATCGGGAAGTTTTGTCCGACTATCGATCCAACCGACTCTGATTAGCCTAGGCTTACAGCTTGAAGCAAAAATGAATAGATTTGGCTCGCGGTCAGTCGGCTCAGTCCGTGGTCGATCTACGGTCGAACAAAAGCTTTTGTCTATAAGATATGTGAAATCAATTAATCGTTAACCCTACATACGACTGAATGGCATACTTGTGATTCTGCCCGTAGCGGGCCTACCACGGGCCGTAGATTTTCACTACTGCAAATTGTGATTTTTTGCTCGATACTTATACCAAAATGTAGAACTTGATAAGAGCTACTAAATGATATTAAAATCAACGGAATTTCATGTACCAGTTTTTGTCCAAAGCTTGTTGAGCCTCTGGCCCGCCGTTTTCGGCTAGTAATTATTTGGCCCGGGTGTTTTACAGGCATTGAACTTAAAGTAGGATTACAGTCATTTTTTTTATTTTCTCAAATGATCGTCCCAATTCCATTATTTACGAAAATAACAATATTTTTGCACAAAAGTCGTTAAAACTCGAGAAAATCGATTTTCAAAACGCCAACTTACATTTTTTCCAACCTATTTCAATGAATGTAGAATTTTTTTGCTGATTCGAATGCACCTAATATCGCTGCTCAAAACGCGATAGAAAAATTTTTATAAACAAAATTGCACTTTGTCGCGCCGCCCGCTGCCGACTTGATTCTGCTGTCGCGCTCGCCGCTGAATGCTCATACGTATTCAGCGGGCGGCGCGACAATTGAAAATTTGTTAATAAAAATTTTTCTATTGCGTTTTGAGCGCCCAGATTAGGCGCATTCGAATCAGCGAAAAATTCTACATTCATTGAAATAGGTTAGAAAAAATGTAAGTTGGCGTTTTGAAATGCGATTTACTCGAGTTTTAACGATTTTTGTGCAAAAATATTGTTATTTTCGTAAATAATGGAATTGGGACGATCATTTGAGAAAATAAAAAAAAATGACTGTAATCCTATTTTAAACAAAGACAAAAAATCTTGCTGGTTTTAAAATTGATTGGCCCGATATGTCCTGGCATTATAACAAGAATTCGCTCATCATAACATTCGCTAAATGAACGACAAGGAAAATTTTGAAATTTCAATCAAATTTATAAACGATTTATGTACAGACAAAATCCCAAACAAATTATTGGCATAGTCCAGCTTTTCGATCGCACTGAAAACCTGGACAATTGTCGCAAAAGTAACCTTCTTCGTAGACGTTACTGTCCAAAGTGTTTCCTCTGCAAAATTTCTTATAATTATAGACAGACTTATAGTAAAAAATCGGCAGAAACAAAAAAGCCGATACTTCTCGCTGTTACTCACTTATCCAAGTACTGACAGATCACGATTATCTTGTATGAATTTGAGAAGGTATTCGGGTCGGGACCACAGTTTTTTACACCACATCCAACTTGATAAGAACGCGACCATATCATCTGATAGTTGTCTCCTGGCCCAGCGTCAGCGGTCTCTTGATCGTAAAGGTTGTGAAAGTCGAACGCTTCGAATTCGCCTTTCCAAGCTAACGCGGCTTCTTTTCCCTGGAATCCGAAAAAGTTATGAAGCTAAACATTTTTCATCTACTCACATAAACATTCAAGTTTGTCGGCTTGGTCTCACTCCAAGTATAATACGATGTCTCTCCATAATTCTCCTTTCCAGATGGCTCATCCGGACAAGTGTTGACGAAGGCTTGAGCGGACGTGGCAAGTTGTGCGGACCAGTACTAGAAAAAAGGTTACTTGATAATCTAAAACTTTTTTTCAAAACCATTTGCATCATGTCAGAAGCGCCGGGCAATAGTTTTCCCTGCGCTTTGAATGTTCCTTTGGCTACTTGGGATCTCAAATCGTTGTGGACTTTGAGGATTTCTGCTTGAGCAGTAGCACTGAATTGAGCATAAGAAGCTCCCAAAAGAGCAAGAGAAAGGAGAAGAAGAAAAAGTTTCATTTTTCAAGATACTGGAATAATCTTGTTTTGAATAACATAACTTTGGTTTTTAAATGAGCGGTTATCAGTTTGAAAACAAGGGAGAGAGTTGGGTCAAAGACTGGTGTTTAGGGGTGAAAAACATGAAGAGAAAGATAAGGGATGGGCTGTCATGTAGATTGAGAACCTCTTTGGTCTTTGTGTGGGAGAGACACTATAGGCCTAGAAAGCCCTGGGTCGGCGATATGTGCCATTGGACCTCGCGCCCAATTCCGTGGCTCAGCTAGTAGTAGCGCGGTACCCATAGCAGAAAGGCTATATCTTCAAAGTCAATTTAGGTACGTTTTGGCAAGTCTAGACCGAATCACCTTCGAGGAAATACCATTTCAAGGAGCCTTGAATTGTACCGAGGGAGATAATTAGTGAAACAAAGTTTGACAGCTCACCACACCGTCCAAATAGAAGTTACAAATTTGAATTTTGGCATACTGGTGAATCAATTCTTTTTCTATAAATTTGCCAAATTTCAACCTTGTAGCATTATTTTCCACCGAGTTATGCACATTCTCATGAGCGGGACTTTCCAAGGGATGCGCGCACATTTGTGGCCACATGGCTCAGCCGCAAGGCTGTCACACGGCCGGCCCTTGGGCCGCGGCCCGGGCCGCGGCCTGGGCCGTGCGTAGGTTGTCATGGTTGAATCCGGTTGTACTTATGAAAATAAGCTTTTTGGATCAAAAAAGCTCTGGGCCGCCGGATTCAACCATGAAAACCTATCCACAGACCGTGCCGCGGCCCTAGGGCCCGGCCGTGGGCCGTCAATTTGACAGCCTTGCTCAGCCGGTAGGGGCGCGGCACACATAGCAAAGTGTCTATTTTTCTACATCTCTATTTCTATAATTGTTCCAAGTTTCAAATTTCTAGCATGGTTTCCCACCGAGTTATGTACATTCATATGAACCGTACCTTAAGAGGTCGGCGCGCTCACTTGTAGCAGCTTGGATTTATGATACAAAGTTTGAGAGCTCACCACACCGTCAAAATAGAAGTTACAAAATTGATTTTTGGCAAACTGGTGAATCAACTCTTGTTCTATAAATTTGTCGCATTTCAACCTTGTACCGTTATTTTCCACCGAGTTATGCACATTCTCATGAGCGGGACTTTCCAAGGGAGGCGCGCACATTTGTGGCCACATGGCTCAGCCGGTAGGGGCGCGGCACACATAACAAACTGGTCACAGGTTCGAGACCACCTTAGGTACACTATGATGAAACTTGAGTATTACGTTTTTGAGTTATACTGTCACTTTCAAAATAGCCATAGACTTCCCTAATTTTCAGACTTTCCCTCATTACCTTTTTTTTTCAAAAAAAAAACTTGCCCTTTTCATCTTCACCTTCTCCCCCATGTCCAATTTTGTTACACAACAAAGAAAAAAGGTCAAAACTTCATTCTTCAATCTTGTCGATTTTCATGTAGTGTGTAACTTTGTATGTTGCATCGAGATTCTTTTTTATGTCGGCGTGATCCGACCTTCAAAATTCTAAAGATAACATAAGACAGATAAAAGAGAATGGGGCGGAAGTTTTTTCTAATTATTTGACTATGAGACGAGAAAAAAATAGATAAATAGTCATCGAGGAAGCGGAAGTTTTTTTTCTTCATTCGATTTTTCTTTATTTTTTTTTTGTTCTTTGAGGTTCTTTGACTATACTCTACGATTCCTTGACAGCTACAATTGAAACTGAAATATTTATCATTTTATTTCCAGTATGTACAAATTGACCATCTTCATTCTTGTCGCCCTTTTGGGGCTTACTGTAGCCCAATGGGGACCGGGACCAGGATTCGGTGGTGGCCCAGGATTTGGCGGGCCACCACGGGGAGGCTTTGGAGGCCCGGGAGGGTGGAATAATGGACCAGGAGGACGTGGAGGATTCGGAGGGAATAATGGTGGGTAAATTTATAAAGGTTTTTGCCGCCGAGTGCCGCAAATTGAAACTGGAAGACACATTTAGACTGTAAGGCGCACTTCGACAGTTAGGTACACCCTCTTTGTACTCCTCGTGAAAAACTCGAACCACTTCTGAACTATCCACGAGGAGTACACGAAAAGACACAAACACCAATTTCTTGATTCTACTGTTCCATTCCAGGTGGAGGCTGGGGAAACAATAACGGAGGCTTCAACGGCGGTGGCCGTGGAGGTGGTGGCTTCAACAATGGAGGAGGACGCGGTGGGAAAATGTTGATTCCACATTTTTTTTAATTCAAAAAATTCCAGGTGACGGATGGGGAAACAATAACAATAATAGAGGAGGCAATGGAGGCGGTGGACGTGGAGGTAATAATGGAGGTAAGAAGTTTTTAGTCTATCTGTTCGTCCAGATGTCAATATTTTCTGTAATGTATTCCCCTAATTCTAAATTTCCAGGATTCAACAATAACAATGGAGGTGGCCGTGGTGGAAACGGTGGAGGCCGCGGAGGAAACGGTGGAGGCCGCGGAGGTGGCCGTGGGGATACTAGAAGTAAGATACTGAAAAAATAAAAAAAAATATGGTACCAATATTTTCAGCCACCGGAGAACGCATCACCGAGAATGTGCTTGGATCTCTTTTTGGATAAACTTTGTTTTGTAACTTTTTTTCTGTATTGAGGCGATTAATAAAGGGAACGATAAGATTTTTTCAAAGGTTTGATTTCGAGACATTTTGCAACTACGACGTTTCGAAACAAGGACTACAGTAAGCGTGGAACCGACTACAGTAATCTTGAAGCTAACTACAGTAACCGTGGAGTTACAGTAAGCGTGGAACCTACTACAGTGAGGATTCAACTACAGTAATCTTGAAGCTAACTACAGTAACCGTAGAACTACAGTAATTTCCGCACCAAACGTGCAGCTACCTACAGTAACCTTGGAGCTAAATACAGTGATTTCCGCAGTAAAAATAGATCCAATTACAGTAAGCTTACAGCTAGCTACAGTAACCGGGAAGCTATCTACAGTAACCGTGGCAGTATCTTCTACAGTAAGTCTGAAGCCGAACCTTCTACAGTAACTTTCTAATTCCCGGAGGCTTTCAATAGTTTGATACTCAGCTAGACCTTTATTTTCTAATAGTATTAGTAGACTAAAAATCATCATAATTCCTTTTTCTATATTTTTTCGGTACAATTTATCCAATAGTTTGAAAAAATTGGATAGGTGAGATTAAGTACACATTTTGTACATTATCCGCTGTGAAATTTTGTCTACAGCAGACTAGAGATCGTCAGTTTCGGTTCAACCTGTAAATTTTTTTAATTTTAATATTTTTCAAACAAAAAATGTTCAAACTTGTACCCATTTTCCTATGTCTATTTTTCAATTCTGTTATCGCTGTTTTGCCTAATTTAAACTCCACAAACGGAGATGTGACTTCATGTCTAGCGGATTTCTACAAAGCTGTATACTCTGGAAAATATAATTGCATTGGAAATTTCGACTTTCTCTCTGTAAGTAAAATATCTACAGTATCCCGGAACAAGATACAGTACTTCAGAACAATCTAACAGTATCCCATGCCTCATTCAAAAATGGAAAAGAATGCTTCCTCGAAATCGCCAAGGACAAATGTCACCAAGCTCAATACAACTTCATCGCTGAAAAATATGCGGATTTTTTGACAGTACTGACTACGAAGCCAGAGAATAACTCCACTTGTACCACCGATTTTTACTACAAGTATAATGGAATGAAATGCGGTCCAATGGTGCAGGATATAATGATGAGGAGTCTAGCGTTTGGAATCGACGATGTTGAAGTTAATGATACGAGAGTTCTAGATATCATTGATATGTGTCATACAGCATTAGTAAGTCGTACTTTTCTTAGTTAGCTACAGTATTGGTTGTTAGTTAGCTACAGTAATGGCTGTTAGTTAGCTACAGTAAACGTTGTTAGTTAGCTACCGTAATCGTTGTTAGTTAGCTACAGTAATGGTTGTTAGTTAGCTACAGTACTGGTGTTTTATTTTGGAATAGGTCAACTTTGAGAGTCTGAAAAAGCGGTTTCCAGATATCCGATTTTTCTGAAATTTTGTGGATGTATAGAGCAACTAAAGGGCTCTATTACTGTAGTTGACAACTTTTTCATAGGATTGCAATCCAGTTATTTAGGCCGTAATCTCGAATCTCGTCTCACTTTGGAGCGTTTTGTCTTCCACGCGACCTAACTTACTGGATCGTGCTCCTATGAAAAAGTTGTCAACTGAAAAAATATAGTTCTAGAATTGCTCTATATATCCTCAAAATTTCATAAAAATCGGACATCTGGAAACCATTTTTTGAGACTCTCAAAGATGGCCTATAACGCCAGAAATTCAGGAATGCATGGAACCCGATTGCTTCCAAGAGAAGGCGACCAAAGGAGCAATGAGATACAGTTGCCACTCTGTTGAGCGAAAAAACACAGAATTCTATCATTGTCGACTGAAGTTGAAACATCAGTCACCAGACTTGTCGCCCTTCAAATGTCTGCATGGAATGAATTTCTTTGATGACGATGAAAAAGTTCAAATCGAATTGTGGGGTTATAACAGACAGTGCGTCAAGGAGGTCATGAAGCGATTTTGTGGGGAAGAAGCGGTGAAGAATTTCGATGAGGATGCCGCGATGGTTTCGGAGGAATTGGAAGCGATCGCAGCGATCAAGGCGGGGAAGTTATAATGGATCATATTTTCTCTTTTCGAATGAATTTTTAAATTTCGCAAAAGTAGGAGATTCAATTCGTAACATTTTTGTCTTGGTTCTAATCAACTTTTCACAAGGAATCGATTGAGACCACTTTCAGGCTCACAGAATCCCTAGAAAGGGCTCCTTTCGAGGTAGTTTTTTTGCGGATGTATTTTGGCGCCTTTTGGCTTCCACGCCACCTAACTAACTGTATTATGGTCCTATCAAAAAAGTGTCAACTACGTAAATAGAGTTCTAGAATTGCTTAATACCTCTACAAAATTTCAGAAAAATCGGATTTCTGAAAACCACTTTTTGAACCCTCAAAGATGACCTATTTTAACAAAGCCAGTCTCAATCTTCAGAAAAAAGTATGAACTTCATTTTTTTTTTGTGTTTTGTGTAGTTTGACCGGAGATATTGATCTATAGACTATTATATCCCATGGTATACACTCATTTCTACCGGTAGATGAATCGACTAAACTACACACTTCAAGAAAAGTTTGAAAGTTCGAAAAATCATACATTTTGCATTCCACACAAAGATAATCATTTAAAATAAGCTTCCCGATGCTTGTCCACCAGTCAGCGCGCCCCCAAATATATTCAATACTTCGAATCCTTTCACAGTAAGAGCCGAATACTTATCAAAGTTCTCAATAGCTTCTTTTCCACACTTGGCTTCTAAAATTTCCTTGACACACGATCCATTTTCCGTCCATAGCTTTTTTTGAACTTCCATTGAACGATCGTTAAAGTTGACTCCGCCTAGGCATTTGTATCCAGACATGTTCGGTGATTCTTTTGGCATTTTCATAAGGCATCTGTAGAATGCCGAGTTTTTCATTTCCAAGGTATCGCATCCCATCTGGATTCCGTCTTTAGCAATGTCGGGTATGTTGCATGCAGTGGCGAGGCATTCCTGTAAAAATGAATGGGTTGGTACTTCGAGAACTGCTTAGCGGTCATGTATTGTAGTAATTGAGCCTAGGAGCTCTTAAAACTGCACTGACCAAAAAAAAATTCAGAGTTACTTTTCTTATTGGACGGTTGCAAAAATCTTCGAGGTTCAAGACTCAAGGGTTCAGGCTCAAAGCTTAAGGTTGAAGGCTCAAGGGTCAAGGCTCAAGGCTCAAGGCTCAAGGCCCAAGGCTCAAGGCTCAATGCTCAAGGCTCAAGGCTCAAGGCTCAAGGCTCAAGGCTCAATGCTCAAGGCTCAAGGCTCAAGGCTCAAGGCTCAATGCTCAAGACCTTAGGTTCAGGGCCTTAGGCTCAAGGCTCAAGGCTCAAGGTCTTAGGCTCAAGGCTCAAGGCTCAAGGCTCAAGGCTCAAGACCTTAGGTTCAGGGCCTTAGGCTCAAGGCTCAAGGCTCAAGGTCTTAGGCTCAAGGCTCAAGGCTCAAGGCTCAAGGCTCAAGGCTCAAGGCTCAAGGCTCAACGCTCAAGGCTCAAGGCTCAAGGCTCAAGGCTCAAGGCTCAAGGCTCAAGGCTCAAGGCTCAAGGCTCAAGGCTCAAGGCTCAATGCTCAAGGCTCAAGGCTCAAGGCTCAAGGCTCAAGGCTCAAGGCTCAAGACCTTAGGTTCAGGGCCTTAGGCTCAAGGCTCAAGGCTCAAGGTCTTAGGCTCAAGGCTCAAGGCTCAAGGCTCAAGGCTCAAGGCTCAAGGCCCAAGGCTCAAGGCTCAAGGCTCAAGGCTCAAGGCTCAAGGCTCAAGGCTCAAGGCTCAAGGCTCAAGGCTCAAGGCTCAAGGCTCAAGGCTCAAGGCTCAAGGCTCAAGGCTCAAGGCTCAAAGCTCAAGGGTCTTTTGCTACTTACCCTTGCATCGTAACACACGTCAATAGCATCCAACAAGGCGGGATCATTTTGTTTCGGATGAAAAACTAGAGCAAACTTCATCGCGTCTTTTGCCATTTTCTCCATCATTGGAACACATCTCATTGAGTTGTACGAGTAGTAAGTGCTCTTGCATTCTGGGTCACTGGTTGGCACAGTCGTAAGTGCTCTCAAAAAAACGTCGTATTTTGTATCAAGCAAATTGTATTGTGCTGGGGTACATTTTGCTTGCACAACTTGTAAGAAACATTCTTTCCCATCTATGAAGGAATTGTGCTGGACGGTCAAGTCGTTCTGAAATAAAGAGATGATTAAAGAAATTCCAAATTTGAAATCACCGAGAAAAACTCATAACGTTCCGTGCAATCGAATTCCAAGTTATAAGCCGCTTTGTAGAACTTTGCCAAGAATTGGGATATATCTCCATTTGTGGAATTGGTTGGAGCCGTGGACATTAAATTAACAAGAAGACAACTAATGAGAACGAGAAAGAATTTCATTGGGGTAGTTTTCGGAAATTCAAAAAAAAAACTGAGCGGGCGATGGGAAAAAAAGTGGTATAGAAAAGTTCAGCAGATCATCTGGGGCTTAGTTGGCAAAAAGTGCGACCGAAAAATTGCGGAAATAGTAAGGTATGAATGAATCAGAGAGACTATCTACTGTGATTTTTGAAACGGTATGCTATTGCGTCCCGACGACCCGGTTCAGAGTAAAGATATAAACCTTTTAAAATTATTTATTAAAGTAGGATTACAGTCATTTTTTTTATTTTCTCAAATGATCGTCCCAATTCCATTATTTACGAAAATAACAATATTTTTGCACAAAAATCGTTAAAACTCGAGAAAATCGATTTTCAAGACGCCAACTTACATTTTTTCTAACCTATTTCAATGAATGTAGAATTTTTTGCTGATTTGAATGCACCTAATATCGCTGCTCAAAACGCAATAGAAAAATTTTTAATAACACATTTTCAATTGTCGCGCCGCCCGCTGAATACGTATGAGCATTCAGCGGTGAGCGCGACAGCAGATTTAAGTCGGCAGCGGGCGGCGCGACAAAGTGCAATTTGTTCATAAAAATGTTTCTAATGCGTTTTGAGCAGCGATATTAGGTGCATTCGAATCAGCAAAAAATTCTACATTCATTGAAATAGGCTAGAAAAAATTTAAGTTGGCGTTTTGAAAATCGATTTTCTCGGGTTTTAACGATTTTTGTGCAAAAATATTGTTATTTTCGTAAATAATGGAATTGGGACGATCATTTGAGAGTATAAAAAAATGACTGTAATCCTACTTTAAATTGAAAAGAAAGTCAATACAACATTTTGCCGATCAATTTATCATCTAAAAATCCAGTTGCAGCTCCTCCGAAGCTTGTTAATATCATTTGATATCCACTAATTACCATTTCTGCGTTCTCATCAAAATTTTCCACAGCTTTCTTTTCCACATTGATCCTCGAAAATCTTCATCACGCACGGTTTCTTATCAGTCCATAAGTGTATCTGAACCACTGTTGAATTATCATAATAGTTGGCATTTCCTAGGCAAGTGTATCCGGACAAGTCGACAGTTTTTTTGAACAATTTCTGACAACAATCTCCAAACGATGTACTATTTTCCATCCCTCTGCCTTCCATCAATTCATAAAATGCATTTTGGGCGGTTTCAGTTAGATTGTGAGGAGAGTATGCCATTTCTATGCCTTGGCAAGTTAAAGCGATTGCATCCTTGGCACCGTGCGGAAGATTGCACGCAGGAAAAATGCATTCCTGAAAAAAGTTACGGTAATTCTCATCATCGGAGCATACGGCGGCCGTCTGATCTTTTCCGATCCAGAGGTCCTTCCCAAAAAGATGGTAGGATACACGGCAACCTACGCACGGCCCAGGCCCAACCCGCAAGGCCCAACCCGCAAGGCCCAAGGCGCAAGGCCTGTGGCGCAAGGCCTGAGGCGCAAGGCCCAAGGCGCAAGGCCCAAGGCGCAAGGCCCAAGGCGCAAGGCCCAAGGCGCAAGGCGCAAGGCGCAAGGCCCAAGGCCCAAGGCGCAAGGCCCAAGGCCCAAGGCGCAAGGTCCAAGGCGCAAGGTCCAAGGCGCATACCCTCTTCAATGCCCCCCGTGTCGGAATATTCCAAATAAAAGCCTACCTTCATTCCTCTACACAAATCTAAAAATCTTCCCAATGCAGGATCCGTCCGGCTCACCGCGCGATAAGAATAGTCATCGGCATCTTTTCCAACTTGCGCCACTTTCGGGTTGCATTTCAATATGTTGTAAGTATAGTAAAGACTTTTGCATTCTGGATCGTTGGTTGGTTCGATCGTCAAATCATTCATGAAATCGTCATAATTGCTTTTTATGAACTCATATTCTTCCGAGGTGCATTTCGCTTTCACGACATGCAAGAAACAACTTTTTCCCTCTATGAACGAGTTGTGTTGGGTAGTAAGATTATTCTGGAAAAGAACCCGGAGTGTTACAAAAATCTTCAATAATCTCACAGAAAAAAAGTTATAACCATTTGCACACTCGTATCTCTGATCTGTCGTACGATAAATCGTTTTGTAAAATTCCATCAAGCATTCCGTCACATCACCATTAGTGGTATTTGGAGTTGGAGCAGAGGGAATTGAACTGACAAGATTGAGAATAATAAAAACTAGAGGGATCTTCATATTGAATTTTTTTTTTAATTTCATGAAAATGTATGTGTGTGGACGCAATGAGATGAACCAACTGTGCGGGGAGAGTGCTGCAGATCATCTGGTTTATTTTTGATGAAATGAGTCATTTGGAATATATAAACATGAACCAGATGAACTACGCAGATTTCTTTTTGTGATTTAGTGTGTGAGTGAATATTGGGAAAGTCAAAAACCTAGAAACAAAAGATGCCAGGAAAGCTAGAAGTATTTGAAGGTGTACTAAGGTTTCATTCAATACTTTCACAATAGAACCTTCATTTCACGCTGACTACTATTTTATTAAAAAGAAATTCTGAATTTCGTCCAAAAAGCCACAATATGGACGACAAAATGCAGTTTGGGCAACAAGATGGCCTAGAAATTTTGAAATTTTCTGCGCGCTGGCCTAGGAAAATCCGAGTTCGGCCATCTCATTTTTTTCCCTATTTTCGCTGTTTTTTCTTGTTTTTCGTCAAATTTCTTCGAATTTTCCTGTTTTTCTGCGAAATTTCGAACATCTTTTCATTTTAAAAGTATTTTATTCAAAGAAATTTTACGAAAAACAAGAAAAAACAGCAAAAATAGAGGAAAATGAGATGGCCGAACTCGGACTTTTCTGGGCCAACGCGCGGGAATTTCAAAAATTTCTAGGCCATCTAGTTGCCCAAACGGTATTTTGTCGTCCAAATCGTGGCTTTTTGGACGAAATTCAGAATTTCTTATTGGTAAAATAATAATCAGAGTGAAATGAAGCTTCGATTGTGAAAGTATTGAATGAAACCTTAGTACTCCTTTAATTTATTATGCTCGATACATTCATTTGTACCGGCTCTACATGAATCAAAGTTTTAAAGTTAAAAAAAAATCATTCATTCCGCATTGGGCATAATCAAAATCAAATAAATAAGCTGCAGACTGTTCATCAAGTTATCCACTCAACATTTCGAATCCTTTCGCAGTCATAGCCGAATACTTATCAAAGTTTTCAACCGCTTTTTTTCCACATTGGTCTTCTAAAATTTCCTTAACACACGATTTATTTTCCGTCCACAGCTTTTTTTGAACATATATCGACGGATCGTTATAGCTTACTCCACCTAAGCATTTGTATCTAGACATGTGCGGTAATTCTTTTTCGATTGCTTTGATGCACATATAGTATGCCGAGTTTCTCAATTCCATGGTGTCACAAGTAGTCTCGATTTCTTTTCTAGCAACATCGGGTGAGATACATGAAGAGGCGAGGCATTCCTGTAAAATTGAATGGGTTGGTGCTTCGAGAACTGCTTAGCGGACATGTATGTATTGTATTAGGTTGTCTCATAAGTTTTCTACCATAAATGAATTCGTCCTCCTGGCAAGGTGTGAGGGGGTACTGGATTAGTTTTGTCTGGCTTTGTAGCCAGTATAATGAGAATTATGTGGGCAACTTTTCAACCCATCAGTGCTTCTCACTCCCGAGATACGCCGTAAAACCGAAATCGCTCAATTTTCGAGTTCGAGCACAAAAAAGTGTCGAGATTTTTCCGAGAGTTGATGGAAGGTCTCTTTTTTTTTGTCAAGAAAGGTGAGATTATATTCTGTGAATTCGTTTTAGAAGAGCTAAAGTAAAAATCATCCGATTTTGAAGTTTTCCAAAAATCGATTTAAAAATAAATATCTTTTTTTAAAAGAGGTTGTTTAGCTTAATTTTCTGGCAAAAAGCTGTAAAAATTATAAGTAAGAGTCTAAAACCGGAGCCTGGCCTCCAGGTTTTACCTAACGCTGAAAATGACTAATTTTCCGGTTTTTTCATATATCGGTTCAAAAAACTGTGTTAACCAATTTCCGTGTTTCATGATGCCAAGTTTCTGAAAGAAGAAGAGTGGGGTAATAACATACTAAAAACCCATCTCATAAAACTTGTTCCAAAGCAATATAAAAGTATGCCCAAATATAGGAATTAAAAATCTCAAATTGGACCTGTTCAAAAAGTTATCTCGTTTTTCCCAGCAAAAAGATCCATGGTAACATTAGTACTATAGTTGATAGTAGAAACACAACAGGTATCTACTACAAAAAAGATTCCACCTGGCAACGCCCCTGAAAAAAAACTAGATGCAAAAACATATATGGTAGAAAACTTACTTAGGTGCTCTTACTTGGTGCTCTTAGTAAAAGCCGAAAAAATTCAGAACTTCCGCTCAAAAATAGTAGATTTCTCATTTTCCAAGTGGTCCTATCCCTATTGGACGGGTTGCGAAAATGACATTCGGTTAGTAAATGAGTACAGAAAGTTCTAAGGGTATGATGCATGCTACTTACCTCTGTTTCGTAACACAATGCAATGGTCTTCAACAACTTGGGATCATTTTGTTTCACTTCAGAAGCGAAATAAACTTCAGAAGAGTCTAATTTCGTTCGCTTCATCATTGCAAAACATCTCGCTGAGTTGTACGAATAGTAAGTGCTGGTGCATTCTGGGTCATTAGTTGGCACAGTCGTCAGTGCTCTCAAGAAATCGTCGTATTTTGAAACAAGCAAATCGTATTGCTCCGTGGTGCATTTTTCTTGGACAACTTGTAAGAAACATTCTTTTCCAACTTTGAAGGAATTGTGCTGGGTCGTCAAGTCGTTCTGGAATGGAACAATTTTCAAATATCCTGATTTAAAAACGCAACTCACCGAGAAAAATTCATAACGTTCCGTGCAGTTGAATTTCAAATTGTAAGCCGCATAGTAGAATTCTTCCAAGCACAGAAGAACATCTTCGTTTGTGGAATTGGTTGGAGCCGTGGAAATTGAATTGACAAGAATAAAAGTAGTAAGGACCAGAAAGAATTTCATTTTGGTTAGTTTTTGGAAATTCAAAAGAGCGAGCGATGGAAAAAAGTGGTAGAGGAAAGTTCAGCAGATCATCTGGATTAGTTGACAAAAAGTGCGACCGAAAATATTGCGGAAACGTTCATTTGTATGAGTGGGCGAATCGAGACAGGAATAACTTTTTCATGACTACAGTCTATTCCTGCTCAGCTTCCATTGAAGCCCCATTAGGATGTATAAATTGACTGATTGAATAATTCACTCAAAGACTGCCCACTGATCCGTCTACTCAGAAGGCCTTCAAGAGAGAACATGGGTTGAAATCCAGACACAGTGATATTCGCATACTTATCAAAATTTTCACCAGCTGCTTTTCCACACTGGTCTTCGAAAATTTCCTTGACACACGATCTATTTTGCGTCCATAGTCTCGTTTTTACTTCCAGCGATGAATAGTAGTAGCTGTCTACGCCTAGGCATTTGTATCCAGACATATCCGGGGTTTCGTTTCGAATGTACATAAGACATAAATAGTATATCGAGTTTTTCATTTCGATGCCATCGCATTGTTGAGCAACTCTGCTTTTAGTATCTTCGGGTATGTTGCATGGAGAGCCGAGGCATTCCTGTAAAATTGAAAATGTTCGAGGCTCAAGGCTCAAGGGGCAAGGCTCAAGGCTCAAGGGGCAAGGCTTATGGCTCAAGGCTCAAGGCTCAAGGCTCAAGGCTCAAGGATCAAGGCTCAAGGCTCAAGGCTCAAGGCTCAAGGCTCAAGGCTCAAGGCTCAAGGCTCAAGGTCTTAAGCTCAAGGCTTTAAACTCAAGGCCTTCGGCTCAAGTTTTAAAATTTTCCACGGCCCGGTCCAGCTTGACCCTTAGTTTGCCAACTCACCTTCGTTTCTTCACACACATCAATAATGTCCAACAGTCCGGGATCATCAAATTTCACATAAGAAAACACAAAGTTCATAGCGTTCATTCCAACGTAATCCATCATAGGGGTGCATCTCAATGAATTGTACGAATAGTAAGTGGTAATGCATTCTGGGTCATCTGTCGGAATTATTGTCAATTCGTTCAGAAAATCATCGTATTTGGTTTTTAGCCACTTGTATTGTTCTCGGGAACATTTCACTTTGATAATTTTCAAAAAACAGTCTTTTCCATCTAGGAAGGAATTTTGCTGGGAAGTAAGGTTATTCTGAAATGAAGCATTTTTGGAATAACTTCAAAATTTGAAAGCTCACCGAGAAAAAATCATAACTTTCCGTGCAATCGAATTCCAACTTATAAGCCGCTTTGTAGAATTCTGACAAGCACCAGGAGAGGTATTCAATTGTTGAAATAGAATTAACAAACAGAAACATAGTGAGAACGAGGAAGAGTTTCATTTTGAATAGTTTTTAAAAGTTTAAACAAAATGTGTGCGGAATAAAGGGATCAGGACAGTTCAGCAGATCATTTTTGGTTTAGTTGGCTACTGGGGGCCTTGGCTTTCAGTCAAGGCTGCGGCACGGCCGACCGCGGCATTCTGGTTAGGTAACTTCTCATCATGGAAACACACTGCGGCCGGCAGGCCCTGAACTTTTTTTGATATACATACGTAACAAAGCCGGATTCAACCACGGCCCAGGCCGCGGCACTCTTGACCGGGGCCTTGGTAGTAAAGTCTAATTTTTTGGCGATTTTTAACTTTTTGTACTAAAATTTTAGTCTTTTTTTAATTGTAGTTTGATCAATACTCGTTTTATAGGCACATACGTTTTTGGAAATGCATTTCGTATTACATAGATCAGTTCAAAACTATAATCTCTCAAGTCTACCAATGAAAAGAATCGCACTTTCTATAACCGTCCACACTCCGGTATGAAACTTGTTCTGATATTTCTCTCATTTGCTCATTTTTCTTCTGCGATTTCGTTCCCAGAGGACGGGTTCAACATTGGACCATGTTTGAATGAATTCTATGCCGTGGCTTACAATGGAAATTATGAGTGTACGAACAAGTATGATTTCTTGTCCGTAAGTTGTTTTACCTTATCTGTTATTTGTAATACTTTTTCCAGAATAATTCAACAAAATGCATTTGAGAATGGAAAGTCGCATCGGTCCAGACTCTGCCTGCTGCGTGCACGGATGGCGTATTCCCGTCGATTAGAGAGTTGTTTACAACAGGGAAAGAGTGTACACGGGAAGTGATGAGAGAGCAGTGTGGAGAAGACGCTGTGGAAAACTTTGACGTCTACGCAGAAACTGCGAAGGCAATTGCTGAACGTCCTGATCGAGCTGACAAGACCGCACTACAGTCAGAAGACTAACATTGGATCTATGAAATTGTTATCAACTACAAAAATGAAGTTATTAAGTTACTAAAGACGTAAATACAATTTCAGAAAAATCGGTCCTCAGGCTCAAGGGCTCAGGCTCAAGGGCTCAGGCTCAAGGGCTCAGGCTCAAGGGCTCAGGCTCAAGGGCTCAGGCTCAAGGGCTCAGGCTCAAGGTCTCAGGCTCAAGGCCTCAGGCTCAAGGCCCAAAGCTCAAGGCCCTAGGCTCAAGGCCCTAGGCTCAAGGCCCTAGGCTCAAGGCCCTAGGCTCAATGCCCTAGGCTCAAGGCCCTAGGCTCAAGGCCCTAGGCTCAAGGCCCTAGGCTCAAGGCCCTAGGCTCAAGGCCCTAGGCTCAAGGCCCTAGGCTCAAGGCCCTAGGCTCAAGGCCCTAGGCTCAAGGCCCTAGGCTCAAGGCCCTAGGCTCAAGGCCCTAGGCTCAGGGCCCTAGGCTCAAGGCCCGAGGCTCAAGGCCCTAGGCTCAAGACCTTAGGCTCAAGGCCTTATGCTCAAGGCTTTAGGCTCAAGGCCTTAGGCTCAAAGCTCAAGGCTCAAGGCTCAAGGCTCGAGGCTCAAGGCTCAAGGCTCAAGGCGCAAGGGCTAAGGCTCGAGGGTCAAGGCACAAGGCGCAAGGCTCAAGAGCTCAGGCTCAAGACCTTAGGCTCAAGGCCTTAGGCTCAAGGCCTCAGGCTCAAGGCCTTAGGCTCAACGCTCAAGGCCTTAGGCTCAAGGCCTTAGGCTCAAGGCCTTAGGCTCAAGGCCTTAGGCTCAAGGACTTAGGCTCAAGGCCTTAGGCTCAAGGCCTTAGGCTCAAGGCCAAAGGCCCAAGGCCTAAAGCCTAAGACGCAAGGCCTCAAAATAAAATCGCCGACTGGCCAATATAATCTCTCTACATCGTTTCATTCAATATTTGACAGATTATTTTGTTTAGACCGAAAACTGCCGATTCTTTTTTTTGTTTCCTATGACAAATCGATGTGGAAATATTGCATTCTAGTCTGTATTTCAATCTGCTTTACATTCTCAAACCCATCAAAAAGATCGGCAGATAGAGATGTAGCTCCATGCCTAAGAAAGTTTTACAATGCGGTTTATAATGAGAGCTATAATTGCACAATTGGCTTGGATTTTTCATATGTAAGTTTTTAGATGCACAGAATTCAAATTTACATTGAATTTCTAGAAAAACTTCACCGCTGGAAAATCATGTTTCCTGGAAGTCGTTAAACATGAATGCACCCCTACCCAATACGACGAGCTTGATTCAGAATTCGACTATTTTGTAGAGATTTTGACCAGTGAGCCGTCAGACGATAATTGTGATAACCCTTACTACCAATATCACGGCCAACAATGTATGGCTCTTCTTGATTATGTTGGTATCAAAAACAAGGAATTGTATCCAATGGAAACAAAGATCAACGATTCCAGAGTGCTAGACGTCATCAGAAAATGCGAGGAAGTCGAGGTTTGTCTGTCGATTTATCCTAGAAAAACTTTTTTCTTCTCCAGGAATGCATAAAACCCGTGTGCATCTCTACAGACACTGTCAAATCTGTGATTTCTGGAGCTTGCGAGAAGTTGAGAATGAAAAACTCGGAATTCATGACTTGTCAATTTGAACTTGACCGTATTCCAATAGAAAAAATGAATGTGACGTGCCTCCAGGACTTTGATTTTTTCGCCAATACACTGTCTTCGGAAATTGAAAAGTTCTCAACGAAAAAAGAGTGTACTAGAGAGATAATGGAGAAGAATTGTGGGAAGAAGGCTGTGGAGAAGTTTGATTACTATTCGGATTTGATGCTGAAGGTTTTGGAGACTGCGAGAGATGACGAGGAGGATTAGTGAATGTTTGAATTGTTGAAAAATGAAATTAACTGTTTTTTTAGATTTTCGTTTTGTGGCGCTCGCCACTTCCAACACATAAGCTACTGTCGCCCTCGCCGCTGCTGATTTACAATCTGTTGTCGCGCTCGCCGCTGCCAACTTCCACTCTGCTGTCGTGCCCGCCGCTGTCGGCTTACAATCTGCTGTCGCGCTCGCCGCTGTCGACTTTCAACCTGCTGTCGCGCCTGCCACTGCCGACCGATAAGCTACTGTCGCGCTCGCCGCTGCCGACTTACAATCTGCTGTCACGCTCGCCGCTGCCGACATCCGCTCTGCTGTCGCGTTCGCCACTGCTGACAAAAAGTCGCCTAAAACGATTTCTGTGAAGTTTTGAGCAGTGATATTAGTTCATTCGAATCAGCGAAAAATTTTGCATTTTTTGAACTAGGTTTGAAAAAGTGTTTTTGAAAATCGATTGTCTCGAGTTTTAACGATTTTTTTTTTGCAAAAAATTGCTATTTTTGTAAACACTGGAATTGTGTATAATCCTACTTGAAGGAAGTTCAAAACTTCATTTCAATTTTCTTATGACAAAGAACAGCACACAAAATGAGTCAAAATCAAGATCCGTGTGAAGAAACTCGTCAGCTGAGACTTTCAATAAACAACAGGATAATTACTTGGCGAAGTCTGGCTTTGGGAAATTCGCACCGTCTTAATCCGATTTCCAAGAAGAACATTACAAATAATAGATGATTCAATGACGAATCCCAAACTTTTGCATAGCGATCCTACGGGCCCGACGGTTTTTGTATTGTATTGTGGCCAATGGGCGGTTAGGAAAACTGGGAAAAAGTCGAAGGCGAAGATGATGAAAGAGTCGAGGAGGGAGATTCGGGTGGCCTGGAATATAAAAAAATTCAAAGATTCGAGAATCCCCAATCCAAAAATATAAGAATCCAAAAATATAAAAATCGAAGAATCCAAGAATCCAAGAATCCAAGGATCCAAGAATTCAAGAATCCAAGAATCCAAGAATCCAAGAATCAAATAAAAGAATCTCAAAATCTCATTTTTTCAAAATCTCAATTTTTCAGAATTTCAATTATTCGGAATCTCAATTTTTCAGAATCTCGATTGTTCTCCTCCAAACTTACCCTCTCAATCGCTTTGCTGTTATTTTTCTTGCAATTATTCCAGACAAAAAGTCTGAAAAATAGGACCACCGATAGGAACCCAATAGTAGAGTACATGATCTGAAAATTTTCAAAAAAATTCAAAAAAATCGAAAAATTCAAAAAAAAAAAACTTCAACAAAATTTTCAAAAATAAATCCTTTAAAATATGCAAAATTTTGTGCTGATTCTGAATATCATAACAAAAACGCGCAAAATGGCTCTAGTATCCCGGAAAACAGCTTCAAGCGGACCCAAATAGCCTAAAGTTGCTTTGGGAGGCCCATTTTTGAGAAACTTCGGTCACGGCCACCCAAGGTAACTTCTAGTTTTGGGTACAGTTTGAAGCAGTTTTTGAATGTTTTGAAGTTGTTTTCAAGCGGTTTTGTAAAGATAGTAAGAATCAGCGCAAAATTTTACCCGGGACCCTTCTTCTAAAGTATTTTATTACCTGTTGATACCACTTCCAATAGTCATGATAGCACATTTCAATAGCACACCGAAACGTACTACAATCCAACGGAACATCAACCACAAAATCGCAGAGCACAAATAATATATACTGCTCGAAAAGTGCATAGCACCCGATGAACAAAAATATGCCAGATAAGGGTACTTTTGATCGATTATTGTAATAAAAAATCGGGGTGTAAACTGCTAAAACTCGATCAAACCCAATTAGAAAAACCAGCCAACATCTCATAGTTCCCAGATTAAAATTCGGCCAAGCAACGTAGAAGGGCAAATTTTTGATAGCGAAATTAGGATTCTTCAGTTTCACTAGCATATAAGTTAGGTATACTGTATCTATAAAAAAGAAAATCAAAAAATTTTTGAATCTCAAAAACTCACTATCCAGCGAATAGAGCATATCCACTGCAAACCTACAATAGATCAATGTGAAATCCGCCCTTTTCTGAACCTTTTTTTGCACAAAAATCGCGAAAATCAAAAAGAAATTCAGGGAAAAATTAGTGATTGAAAAGACGAATGCAACACCAGTGACAAGTTTAATCAAGTCCGGGGACCCAAATTCAGACATTTTCAGTTTTTAAAATTAGAGCCGATGACGATAGCCACAAAGAATACAAAATGTACCACTGACTAACAATTTCTTGTTATCGTCGTCCTACTTCCACACCAATGAGTTTTCTCATTTCCGAAAAGGATGCAGACTAGAGATTAGTTTTTTTTTTCTAGTCAAGAAAAAATAATCAGAATAAAAAAGTTATCGGTGCGTACAGGATCTTGTTATGGAGGGGGCGCAATGAAAAATAATGCGCTGATCAAACGAAAAATTCGAAGATAAATGAGCAACTGACAAGGCTAGGGGCTCGGTGGTCGGTCGGTGGGCCAAGCCACCGCGGTCCAAGATTCGCAAGGTTGTAGGTCGAAAAAATCCAAAAAAAACTTCCCAAAACCTTCCAATTGTTATGCACTCCTGAAATTATGAAATATTACTGTAGCTTTGCAACCATGCAATTTCGAAACTATTTGGATGGTTGCCAAACGGCGGTTGCTAAACGTCCCGGACCCCAAAATCTCAACTTACGTGACACTGTTGACAACTGTAAATACACGATTTTGTGTCACAGCAGCTGATTCCGAATTTTCGCGTAAATTGAAGGTATGGATCCGTAAGCTTTTACTGACACACAACATGACTATTGGGGTCCTAAAATGAGATATGCTGAAAAATTGAGAATTTCAAAACTATAGTACCCCACGGTGATGACGTCATAGGACAACATGGCGATTCCGTACATCATGTTTCCGGAGAAAAGTGCGGGGAAGAATGCGAAGACGAACTGAAAATGTGTATTTGGAGCAAGGCTGCCGCGCAAGGCCCAATGCTCAAGACCCAAGTCTCAAGGCTCAAGGCGCAAAGCTCAAGGCGCAAGACTCAAGGCACAAGGATCAAGGCGCAAGGCGCAAGGCTCAAGGCTCAAGGCTCAAGGCTCAAGGCTCAAGGCTCAAGGCTCAAGGCTCAAGGCTCAAGGCTCAAGGCTCAAGGCTCAAGGCTCAAGGCTCAAGGCTCAAGGCTCAAGGCTCAACCTTCAAGGCTCAAGGCTACACCGGCAGCGGCACTGGCCGTTGGTAAATTGCCGTCGTTGATTCCGGCCGTCTTTTCGGAAACAAGCTCTTTGGTTGAAAAATGATCAAGGCCGCGTGGCCGTCAGAAGTACATTAAACAGAATGCCACGGCCGGTCGCGCGGGTTGGGAGGATTCTCGGATTTTCCGACTCTGAAGTTCGTACAAACCTGGAGTGCTGCAAGAATCAAGTAGCCAATTGACGTTGACGCTGACGCAATCGTAATCAATCTTTCAAACTTTATCAGCCTTGTTGGCATCATCACAAGTGTATAAAGAGTGACCGAAGTGCAAGTCACTGTGAAAAAAAGTGCGATGGAAATGGAAATCAGCTGGAACCGAGACAAACCCGCCTGAAAATCTGATTATCACAAAAAAGAATTCAGATGACGTTTCTCACCCATGACACTTTTTTAATGTATTCCAAAGAGAAGCCTCCGAAACTTGGCTTCATATAAGCTCTGGAAATGGCCAAGTTCCAGCCAGTGCCGAGTGGGATCAGGAATATCAATGGAATCACAAACTTCATCGAATCCTTCCAGATCCTCGTATATCCATTTGGATAGATAACACATGTCATACGATTCAAAACTAGAAACGATTGAATGACATATTTCGCGGTTCTGAAGTGGTTCAAGGCCAAAAAGACACCCTTGAAAATGACCAATGGCTCGAAGAAATACGGAGACAAAGTTGCGCATAGGGGACTGACGTACATCAAAAATCGAAGAGTTATGTCGATGCAGATGATAATAACACTAGAAAAACAGTCTGTGGAGTATACCACAAAATATGAACTTTCGATGAAAATTGATAGATTCTTGAACCAAATTGTATAGAATATCAACGCGTTTAGAGCCCCTGAAAGTTTTAGATTATTTCGTCATTTTTTTATTTTCTCAAATAATCGTCCCAAATCCGTTATTTACGAAAACAACAATATTTTTGCTCAAAGATGGTTACAACTCGAGAAAATCGATTTTCAAATCGCAAACTTACATTTTTTCTAACCTATTTCAAAAAATGTAGAATTTTTCCCTGATTCGAATGCACTTAATATCGCTGCTCAAAACGCTATAAGAAAATTTTTAGACACCAAATTTCAAATTCGTCGCGCTCGCCGACTTGAAATCTGCTGTCGCGCCCGCCGCTGCCGACTTGAAATCTGCTGTCGCGCCCGCCGCTGCCGACTTGAAATCTGCTGTCGCGCCCACCGCTGCCGACTTGAAATCTGCTGTCGCGCCCGCCGCTGCCGACTTGAAATCTGCTGTCGCGCCCGCCGCTGCCGTTTTGAAATCTGCTGTCGCGCCCGCTGCTGCCCACACATAAGCTGCTGTCGCGCTCGCCGCTGTTGAAAAAATGTAGTCTAAAAATTTTCCCATAAAATTTTGAGCAGCGATATTAGGCGCGTTCGAGTCAGCAAAAAATTCTACATTTTTCGAAATATTAGAAAAAAATTAACTCCGAAATTTGAAAATCGATCTTTACGAAAAATTATTGTTATTTTCAAAAGTACTTCAAAAGTACTCGACAACGATTATTTGAGTACAAAAAAGATACTGACCTCCTGGAATAAGATAAACTGCTTGAAGTAGAAACTTGGTCACTTCTATCCAGGGCTCATAAGATGTATCACATTCGAACATAATCGGGTCCCAATCATCAGTGATATTTGGGATGAAAGATGACATTAGAGTTTCAGAACAGAGAAAGTTTCTAGAAGTAGAGAAAATTTTTGGAAATTCCAATCAAGGAACAACAAGACAAGTAGTAATTATTTTAAAGTTCAGAGCACAAAACCTTAATCGAAAATGAATTGGAAGTTGTGCTCTGAATTTGAGTGATGTTGATCTTGGCTCAATTGTGAGGGCCACCTGAAATTTTCATGACATTTCCGTCTCGTTTTTTTCCTGAAAACTAAACATGAGCAATAGACAGGCTCAAGAGATCATTGGAGTCCTGGATCCTAGGATTCTTGGATTCTTGGATTTGGATTTATATATTTTAAATGGAAATCGAAACTAAAAAATTTGAGATTCTGAAAGGTTGAGATTATAAAAATTTTAACTTATAAAAATTTTTAATATGAACATTTGGAAAATTTAATAAATTGAGATTTTGAGATTCTTGGATTCTTGGATTCTTGGATTCTTGGATTTTTAGATTCTTGGATTCTTGGATTCTTGGATTCTTGGATTCTTGAATTTTTGGATTCTTGGATTCTTCGATTCTTCGATTATTCGATACTCCCCTTTCGAAATTTCTCTTGCTTCTTCTCCATTCTACATCAGAAAAATCCAATGTTCTTTGTGTACATTACGCAAAATTGAGGGTCACACAAAAAATAGCGAAGCATTATTAGTTTTTCACAGTCTGCGTCTAGTTCTCTCGTCGCAAAGTTCACGATGACGCATTCCCCAGTCCCACTTTTTCTTCTTGAGAAATTCTAAAATGTATTATTATTATTTCTAATATTCTAACCATAAATTGTGACAGACAGCACAAAAAGCAGGATGGTAGACTCCACCAAACCCAGGGCACCAACAACCCGGAAACCAACAGCCAATGTTTATTCTTTATCCTGGCTGTTGGTATCATGGATGTTGGTATCCTGGCTGTTCGGTACGTGACTTCACACATATCTGGCACCCAAGTTCAGTTTTTTTTTGTTTTATTTCTGGTTGGATGACTATGAAAACCTACGATCCGTATCACAACACATGTATATCTCCGTTCATTATAGTATGACTCAAAATTTTCCTTTTTCGGTGACTCTTTTTCATAATAAGACTCTGACATTCCCCATGCTCATCATATTCGGTATGCCCATCATCGCTGTTATCGTTTCAGCGTTATCTATAATTTTCGCGATTCTCACTTGTTGTATCAACTATAATCTAATCGTTAGGATTTTTGTGTAAGCTTTCTATATTTTAAAGAAAGTTTCGTAATTATAGAATTTGAATCTCAGATCGAAAAGTCTTAACAAATCCAATAGTCTCACTCTTTTCTACGTTCGATTTGTAATAGATGGATTGTTGGGGATTCAGAGTGAGTTATAGGGGCCCTACCAAATTTTTGATGTTCTGGATTCAGATGCTATAATCTCCACCTCTATCCTCTTAAAATTTCTTAACATCGAAGTCTTCGACCCAGTCATATTCTTATTTTGGGTCTCCTGGTCCACTATGAACTTTTTCAACATGCGAGCCATCCTTGTCATCGTTATTTCCTTCGATAGAACTTTGGCTGTATTCATGCCCATCGCTTATCATAACTTTCGAAGGAAAGTCAGAAATTTTTATCTGGCAATTATTCCGCTATCATGGCCAATAGTGAACAATTTAGTCCTATGGGTCTCTTGCCAGTTTGAGGTCAATATTCCCCCTGGGTGTGTCATTTTTACGTGTCAAATGAATCGATGTTATATTAGTTATGCCTTGAGTTTCGAAGTGGTAAGTGTGGTTGGCCGCGGGCGGCCATGGCCCAACTTCAGATGTACTAACACTTGTTTCAGGTATCCCATGCTATCATAGCCGTGAGCTCTCTACTTCTAGCGATCAAGCTGTTTATCTGGAATTATTGCAAAAATGGTCACAAAAGCAAAGAACTTGAAAGGGTGAGTACCAAAGCTCAAGGCGCAAGGCTCAAGGCGCAAGGCTCAAGGCGCAAGGCTCAAGGCTCAAGGCTCAAGGCGCAAGGCTCAAGGCGCAAGGCTCAGGGCGGAAGGATCAAGGCGGAAGGCTCAAGATGCAAGGCTCAAGGCGCGAGACTCAAGGCTCAAGATGCAAGGCTCAAGGCGCGAGACTCAAGGCTCAAGGCGCAAGACGCAAGGCCTTAGGCTCAAGGCCTTAGGCTCAAGGCCTTAGGCTCAAGGCCTTAGGCTCAAGGCCTTAGGCTCAAGGCCTTAGGCTCAAGGCCTTAGGCTCAAGGCCTTAGGCTCAAGGCCTTAGGCTCAAGGCCTTAGGCTCAAGGCCTTAGGTTCAAGGCCTTAGGCTCAAGGCCTTAGGCTCAAGGCCTCAGGCTCAAGGCCTTAGGCTCAAGGCCTTAGGCTCAAGGCCTTAGGCTCAAGGCCTTAGGCTCAAGGCCTTAGGCTCAAGGCCTTAGGCTCAAGGCCTTAGGCTCAAGGCCTTAGGCTCAAGGCCTTAGGCTTAAGGCCTTAGGCTCAAGGCCTCAGCCGCAAGGCTCAAGGCGCAAGGCGCAAGGCTCAGGGCGGAAGGATCAAGGCGGAAGGCTCAAGATGCAAGGCTCAAGGCGCGAGACTCAAGGCTCAAGGCGCAAGACGCAAGGCGCAAGGCTTAAAAGGCAAGGCTCGAGGCGCGAGACTCAAGGCTCAAGGCGCAAGACGCAAGGCCTTAGGCTCAAGGCCTTAGGCTCAAGGCCTTAGGCTCAAGGCCTTAGGCTCAAGGCCTTAGGCTCAAGGCCTTAGGCTCAAGGCCTTAGGCTCAAGGCCTTAGGCTCAAGGCCTTAGGTTCAAGGCCTTAGGCTCAAGGCCTTAGGCTCAAGGCCTTAGGCTCAAGGCCTTAGGCTCAAGGCCTTAGGCTCAAGGCCTCAGGCTCAAGGCCTTAGGCTCAAGGCCTCAGGCTCAAGGCCTTAGGCTCAAGGCCTTAGGCTCAAGGCCTTAGGCTCAAGGCCTTAGGCTCAAGGCCTTAGGCTCAAGGCCTTAGGCTCAAGGCCTTAGGCTCAAGGCCTTAGGCTCAAGGCCTTAGGCTCAAGGCCTTAGGCTCAAGGCCTTAGGCTCAAGGCCTTAGGCTCAAGGCCTTAGGCTCAAGGCCTTAGGCTCAAGGCCTTAGGCTCAAGGCCTTAGGCTCAAGGCCTTAGGCTCAAGGCCTTAGGCTCAAGGCCTTAGGCTCAAGGCCTCAGCCGCAAGGCTCAAGGCGCAAGGCTCAAGGCTCAAGGCTCAAGGCGCAAGGCTCAAGGCGCGAGGCTCAAGACGCGACTCAAGGCGCAAGGCTCAAGGCGCAAGGCGCAAGGCTCAGGGCGGAAGGATCAAGGCGGAAGGCTCAAGATGCAAGGCTCAAGGCGCGAGACTCAAGGCTCAAGGCGCAAGACGCAAGGCGCAAGGCTTAAAAGGCAAGGCTCGAGGCGCAAGGCTCAAGGATCAAGGCTCAAGGTTCAAGGCTCAAGGCTCAAGGCCTTAGGCTCAAGGCCTTAGGCTCAAGCCCTTAGGCTCAAGGCCTTAGGCTCAAGGCCTTAGGCTCAAGGCCTTAGACTCAAGGAAAGAGGCTAAAGGGGCAAGGCTCAGGGCTCAAGGCTCAAGGAATTTTTTACTATTTCAGGCTAACTATCTTGCTCTAATTGACACCCTCATCATCATCCTCTTCGATATTCTCCCTGCCGGGATTACTGTAAAATTCCCCAACGTTGCCGCAGAATTTGGTTCCCTTATTTTGGTCTGTAAAATGGGCGGATATGCTCTCGAAGGCTGGCTGGTTAGGAGAGCTCTGAAACGGACAAATGATATTTTATCGGTCACAAATGGTAGAAGTTCTATAATAAAATCAACGGGGCCAACACCTCAACATCATGATCAACAACGTCAACCTTCTCGTCATGCGTGGCAGTGAAAAAAAGTTTTGCGAATTCTGAGAATTGTTTTTTTGTTTTTAGCTGTATGTGTATACTCAGCTAATTAGAATTGACCAGGATTTCAAAAAAACCAATACTTCTTGATTAATTTTTTCATAAAACAAAAAAAAATCGAAAACCCAATTATTATTTCCAAAAAATCCCATGGTCTGGATAGGAATCACTGTTTCCGCATTGGCTACTTTATTTGCGTTTATAACAATTTCGATAAATCTTGGATTACTGTATGGCTTGTTTATGTGAGTTTGGAAATGGAAAAAAAAACCTTGAAAAAACTGACAAAATTTCAGATCAAAAAAGTTCAAAAAATCGTCAAGTCTGACACTTTTTTATGCCAGATTCACAATCGACGCGGTTTTCTGTTTTGGGAGTGAGTTTTTTTTTGGAATCTTAGGTTTTAGGCCTTGAGCCTTGAGCCTTGAGTCTTGAGCCTTGAGCCTGGAGCCTTGAGCCCTTGAGGCCTGCCTAATATTGTGTTTTTCCAGACCTCATCCTTCTGCTTTTCACATTCCTAAACCTTACCAAGGCCCCCAGTCCCCTCGATTTCAACCCTCGTCTATTCTTCTATTTCTCCTGGGCTACAGTAATCCTTATGAAAATTCGGGCTCTTCTGGTCATCATCACAACCATTGACAGAACCTTGGCATTGTTTTCTCATGTTTTTTATCACAACTATCGATCCAAAATTCCGAATTTCTTATTGATATTGGCAGTTGTACTTGGATGGCCTATTGTTGAGAATATTGTACTTTGGGTGGTGTGTGGTTTTGTGTTAGTGGTGCCGGTGGGGTGTATTGGTATGGGATGTTATGCAAACAAATGTTATGTGGATTGGTTTTTGGGATATGAGTTGGTAAGGAGGCTCAAAGCTTTAGGCTCAAGGCTCAAGGCTCAAGGCTTAAGGCTCAAGGCTCAAGGCCTTAGGCTCAAGGCCTCAGGCTCAAGGCCATAGGCTCAAGGCCTTAGGCTCAAGGGCTTTGGCTCAAGGCCTTAGGCTCAAGGCCTTAGGCTCAAGGCCTTAGGCTCAAGGCCTTAGGCTCAAGGCCTTAGGCTCAAGGCCTTAGGCTCAAGGCCTTAGGCTCAAGGCCTTAGGCTCAAGGCCTTAGGCTCAAGGCCTTAGGCTCAAGGCCTTAGGCTCAAGGCCTTAGGCTCAAGGCCTTAGGCTCAAGGCCTTAGGCTCAAGGCCTTAGGCTCAAGGCCTTAGGCTCAAGGCCTTAGGCTCAAGGCCGTAGGCTCAAGGCCTTAGGCTCATGGCCGAACGCTCAAGGCCGAACGCTCAAGGCCGAACGCTCAAGGCCGAACGCTCACAACCTTAGGCTCAAGGCCTTGGCCCACGGCTCAGGGCGCAAGGCCTTTTTTCTAATTCAGATTACTCATTGTATTATCGCATTTATTACCTTACTATTAGCCTTCAAAATATTCATCTGGAACAATTGCTCGAATTCTTCGAAGAGCAAGGATCTTACCCGGGTATAGTCTATTTCATGCTTTCAACAATTTCTATTATTTCAGGCCAACATCCTCGCCCTTCTAGACACTTTTACAATATTCCTTTTTGACATTATCCCGGCTGCAATTCTCTCCAAATTCCCTCCATCCACAATAGCAGACAGTGGCCCAATTTTGGCGGCCACCAAAATGGGTGGATATGTTATTGAGGGATGCTTGGTGGCTCGAGCGCTGAAGAGAAAATCTGATATGGAATCGGAATCCAATGCGAAATCTTTGTCGACTGTGAAAGTTCAGCCTCATCCAGGAGGAACTGGCTGAAGCTTCAAAACACATACGTTTTCATCAGAAATCGTGTGTTCTGAATCTAGTTCTTGATCAACGAGACTTTCTCATTACCAGGAAGCAATTTTCTTCAAGAAAAAAAAACAGAAACCCAAGCTTCAGCCTTAGCATTTCCAAAAAAAATGGGCCTCCTTGCTATTGTGATTTCAATTCTTGCTGTGATTTTTACTACTGTCACTTTGGGAATAAATTGTACTCTGGTTTATAAGACTTTTGTGTAAGGAAATGTTTCAACAATCAAAAAATGGGAATTTTTCAGGTCGAAAACCATCAAGAAATCATCGAATTTGACTCTTTTTTATCTCCGATTTTCGCTGGATGGACTGATGAGTTTTGCTTGTGAGTCAGGAAACTTGAGCCTAAGACCTTGAGCCTGAGACCTTGAGCCTGAGACCTTGAGCCTAAGACCTTGAGCCTAAGGCCTTGAGCCTAAGACCTTGAGCCTAAGGCCTTGAGCCTAAGGCCTTGAGCCTAAGGCCTTGAGCCTAAGGCCTTGAGCCTAGGGCCTTGAGCCTAGGGCCTTGAGCCTAGGGCCTTGAGCCTAAGACCTTGAGCCTAAGGCCTTGTGCCTAAGGCCTTGACCCTAAGGCCTTGACCCTAAGGCCTTGAGCCTAAGGCCTTGAGCCTAGGGCCTTGAGCCTAGGGCCTTGAGCCTAGGGCCTTGAGCCTAGGGCCTTGAGCCTAGGGCCTTGAACCTAGGGCCTTGAGCCTTGAGCCTTGAGCCTTGAGCCTGAGGCCTTGAGCCTTGAGCCTAGGGCATTGACCCTTGATTCTTTCAGCCCTCCTAATCCTTCTCTTCTACTCCTTCCGCCTCTCCAACATCCAAACCATCCTCGATTCCGACCCGACCATTGTCTTCTATATCAACTGGCCCTCTGCAATCCTTCTAGCCACCCGAGGCATATTGGTAATTATCATAACTCTAGACAGAACCATTGCCGTCTTCTTCCCTGTCCTCCATCACAATAATCGAAACAAGTTCTCATTGCTCATCGTTATTTTTCTATTAATCGGATATGCCGGATTTGAAAACTATATGCTATGGATTCAATGTCAGTTTGCGGTCTATGTACCACCTGGGTGCATCAATTTGTGGTGCTTTATGAATCAATGTTTTATTGATTTTTTCTTGGAATCCGAATTGATTAGTCATGCTATAATTGCCCTTTTATCTCTGGTATTGGCTTTGAAGTTATTAATCTGGAACAAGTGCTCAAAGAATTCCAGTAAGAGCCTAACAAGAGCCAATAGGCTGGTTCTTATCGATGCATTTATTACAATGATTTTTGATATTATTCCCGCGGCACTGATGACGAAAATTTATACCGGAAAATTCGAGGATATTGGTCCAGTTATAGCGCTGACCAAGATGAGTGGTTATGCTCTAGAAGGATATTTGGTTTATGGTACTTTGAGGAGAATCGGACGAAATGAGACCAATGTAAAATCAGTGTCAAATATTCGAGTGAAGCCAAGTCATGGATAATTGTATTAATAAATATTTACATTTTGAAAAAATCAATTTTTCAGTGGAGGCGAAGCCGGAACAATATGTGACGTGCTCACATTGGTGCGCGCTCCTTTGTGGGGTTTCTGAAACAAATAAATTATAAAAATTCCACTCATGACCCTTACCTTGATCCCAATCTTTCTCAATATGCCATTTCTCAGAGTCTTATTGAACTTCAAATAGATGAAAACTGGGGCACCATTACCCAATTGCCACATGAATGTTCCCAGAAGTATCATCCAGTAGGGAATAACAATATAGTTCATGATAACGTAGATGATAGCGGCCAACATGTTGACAGCACAAATCATGGCCGATTGGAAGAAGATTTGGGTACTCTGGAATTAGGATCTTGAGCTTAAAGAGAGGAGACAACAAGGCTCAACGCTCAAGGCTCGATACTCAAGGCTCAAGGCTCAAGGCTCAAGGCTCAAGACTCAAGGCTCAAGGCTCAAGGCTTAAAGCTTAAGGCTTAAGGCTTAAGGCTTAAGGCTCAAGGCTCAAAGCTCAAGGCTCTAGGCTCAAGGCTCAAGGCTCAAGTCCTGAGGATCAAGGCCTGAGGCTCAAGGCTCAAGGCTCAAGGCTCAAGGCTCAAGGCTCAAGGCTCAAGGTCTTAGGCTCAAGGCTCAAGGTCTTAGGCTCAAGGCTCAAGGTCTTAGGCTCAAGGCTCAAGGTCTTAGGCTCAAGGCTCAAACATACCGCATTTCGAGATTCCGACGCAATATCCACATTTTTCAGTTTTGAGCAGAGGGCCCAACAGAAAACTCCATAGAGGAAACTAGTGACAGCCACGACGAAGAAGTTGTTGAAGATGTGAGGGATGTTGGCGTACTAAAAATTTGGTTGCAATTTGAAGGGTGGGCCCAAGGGCAAGGCTCAAAATGGTTTTCAAAATTGGTTGGGCCGCGCTCGGCTTTTTGTAGTTTTGATCCAAGATTCTTCCTAATTTCCCATTCCTCACCTCTTGCTCTTTCCCTTCAAAAATCATTGGATCCACAAACCAGGCATGATATTTCGATGTGAACAAAATCGGAGTATTGAAACATACAAAATACATTCCGTAGAATATCGGAATACTCAAAACAAGGTAAATCCGTTTTCCCTCGAAAAAGAAGGCCCCATGGTTGGGAAGAATCAAGTCCAACAGTCTATTAGTCACCAGAATCACCGCTATGACACAGGAGCAACACCATAGTCCCATTCCAGCCATTCCAGAAATGTAGATCAAGTTCGGATAGGTACAGTAGACGGCCCCTTGGTAGGCTAACCAGCCAGTAATGATGCAATTACAAAGAATAGACAAAATATCAACGATTGCCAAGAGGGACATTATTTTATAACAGGACATGTTGAATTGCTCCTTTTCAAGCATCACAGATAGCATTGGAAAGTAGAGAATCTCAATTAGAATTCCAATTATTCCTTCGGTGAGGCCTAGAATCGGACGAGTCACTTTATCAGAGTCCCACCAATTCACTGGGCTATGGGCACTGCAGTTGTATAATGGAATAGCTCGAATAGAACCGTAACGAATAATAGCGTTCATTTTTCGACCGAAATGTGAAAAACAAGCCGAGAGAAACAACTTTTTATACTGAGACTGGTTTTGTATGTACTACAAAATGAAATCACACGGGGACGAGAATTGATCCAGAACAAAAAAAAAATAAGAAGAAACGGTTAGTCAAGCGAAGGAAATGTTAGTCATTATTATTCTATGGAGTTTGTGTTATGGGAATATGGGGGAAAACAAGTGAGTCAAGGGAGAAGATGTAATGAGATCCATGGGAGCGGGAATAATGAGGAAATGAATCAGGTTGGTGAGTCTATGTAAAATTTATTTCGGTACACTAGGCTTTGGAAACGTACAATTTGAAATTGGTCGCGTAGTCATGCTTTATTGATACAACAAAAACTGATATCACACTGAAAAGACACATGGCCCATTGAACCTAACAGTAGAGCCGCGGCACATTTGGGCCTAACTATAGAGCCGCAGGTTATTTAGCCCTAACAGTAGTGTCGCGGTCCATTGGAGCCTGGCAGTGGAGTAGAGGCTTATTTGGCCCTGATAGTTGAGCCGCGGCTCATTTTGGCCTAACAGTAGAGTCGCGGAATATTCGGCCTAACAGTACATCTGCAGCCCATTTAGGCCTTAGAGTAGTGCCGCGGGCCGATTGGGCTTAACATTAGAGCTGCGGCCCAGTTGGGCCTAGCAGTAGAGCCGCGACCTATTTAGACCAAACAATAGAGCCACGGCCTATTTAGCCCTAACGGTAAGCCCGTGGCTCATTTGAGCCTAACAGTAGAGCCACGGCACATTTAGGCCTAAAATTAGTGCCGCGGCCTATTCAGCCCTAACGGTAAGCCCGTGGCTAATTTGGGTCTACCAGTAGAGCCGCGGCTTTTTTGGGCCTCACAGTAGAGCCACGGCCCATTTGGGCATAAAAGTAGTGCCGCGACTTTTTCGGGCCCAAAATTTGAAATTCACTGCGTAGCCATGCTTTTTTGATACAACACGAACCGCTGTCACGCTGAAGAACTTTGCAGTATCAACTCCTTGTAGCTACGCAGTGAATTTTCGGAATTGCAAGTTGCGTCGGTGTTTTTCTCTACTTTAAATTATGATTTTCAGGTTAAAACTTATATGAAAATATAAGGCTTGAAAAGAGCTACAAAATAGTACTAATATCAATAATATACGATATCAGAATATGTCTTAAACGGCCATGTGCTCCCAGTGGCCCTACAATTTTCGGCTATAATGTTTAACAAACTTTTCAGGAAGACCTAAAAGTGTAATCTTATCGTAAGCAGTGTAATTTATACCATTTTAAAGATCTCAACAAGTTCTACATTGCTATATAAATTTTGAAGTGATAATCACTATCTCAAGCACCGAAAATTGTGTAAAAAGATCAATGATCGTTGAAATATCACGGATGAATTGTCGGACACCGATGTGCACTCGACACTGCTCGATTCTTCCTTCTCAATGTGCAATAAACCAGATATCCTTCCAGAGCATACCCACTGGACTTGCTCAACGCCATCACAGACCCAACGTCGGCTGTTAATGATGGGAAAACCAAGATAAGGGATATTGGAACAATGTCGAAGATGAAAATGATAAAAGCTTCGAGGAGGGCAAGTTGATTGGCCTAGAAATGGAGGTTATTGCCCCTTGCTGGTTGGGCCGTCGGCCTAGACTCACTCTTTCCAAATCCTTACTACTTGACTTGCGCTTACAATAGTTCCGGACAAATAGTTTCATTGCGAGTGCCAAGGACATGCAGATCACAATTGTATGGGCAATCTGAAGGCACATTTTTTAACGGTCGTGAGCCTTTAAGCCTTACCACTTCATGAGTCATTGCATACTGTAGAAAAGCAGAACTGGTGAGGCACCCGTAGCTAACACATCCCGACGGGAATCGTAAATCAAATCGATACACAATCCATATCAAATAATTATCCAGCATTGGGTAGAATATCAAAATCCCTAATACTATTACTCTACTAGGGACTTTTGAGCGATGGTTATGGTGTGGGACTGGAAAAAATACGGCAAAAGTTCGATCAACAGTAATAACGAGGACAAAGACTACACGAATGTCGGCGAGATTCAGAATTGGCCAATAGATAAAGAACAAAATTTTTTGATAAGATTGATTGATTTCTATCAAGTTGAATAGGTTTAAAATGTTGAAGAACATGAGGATAGTTGCTGAAAATACATTTAAGCTTAACAGTAGGCCCGCGGTCTGTTTGGGCCAAACAGTAGGCCTGTGGCATATTTAGGATTAACGATACGTCCGTGGCCCATGTGGGGTCAACAATAGGCCCGCGACCCATTTGGGCGTAACAGTAGAGCCGCGGCCGATCTGGCCTTAACAGTAGAGCAGCGGGTAGAGCCGCGGGTAGAGCCGCGACCCATTGGGCCTTACAGTAGGCCCACGGCACATTTAGTTCTAGAAGTAGGCCTACGGTCCATTCAGGCCTGACAGTAGGTCCGCGGTACATTTAGGCCTAACAATAGGTCCGCGGCCCATTTCGGCAGAACAGCAGGCCCGCGGCACACTTGGGCCTAACAGTAGGCCCACGGGACATTTGAGCCTAACAGTAGGTCCGGGGCCCGTTCGGGCCTAAAAGTAGAACCGCGACCCATTTGGGTCTAGCAATAGGCCCGCGGCCCATTGGAGCCTAACAGTAAAGCACCGGCACATTTGGGCATAGCAGAAGGCTATTGACCCTAACAGTTGAGCCGCGGGCATTCATCTTACTTCCAATTCCCACTAATCCATCAATCGCAAATCTGAAGTAAAAAAGTGTCAAACTTTGCATTTTCTTGAGTTTTTTCGATCTGAAATAGCTTTTTTAATTACTTTTTTCTATTTATTTTCCCACACAAAAATTTGATACAGTAATCCAAAGTCAATGATAATATTAATACTGGCCAATATAATAGTGATAATGGGCAACCAAAGAAGAAAAAGGATCATTGGGAATAAGAATTTTGAAAAAAAAAGTGAAACCGAAACCCAAGAATAGAATGGTTACTAGAAAATTGTGATTTGACAAGAACTTGGAAAAGGAAAAATATCATCGTTCGTGAGAACTGAAGTTGTTTTCTGGTTTTAATTAAAAATCCAAAAAAAAATTTGGTTTGGTCCAGGACAACAAATTTATTAGTGAAAAATTGTGATCTTCGAAATGGATCTCTATGCCGATGCCTTCCCATTGGAGCTCTTCAAAAAACACCTTATTAGTCAAACTCGAAAATAATCTGTTTATCAGATAATTTTAATTACAGTATGTGACTGGCGGAGTAAAAAATTTGAAGCGGATAGCTATGCCTTCGCCAACGATGCCTTCCCGTTCGAGCTCTTCACCGCTACCGTACTCTTCCGCTTCAAAGTACAGTATACCAAGTATCCCTCCACTGCATAGCCCATAGTTTTAGTAAACGTCATAACTATATCAATTCTTTCGGCGAAAAACGGGACTCGAATCACCAGAAAAATCGGGATCACATTGAAGACAAATATGACGAGGGCGTCGATGAGAGCAAGATTGTTGGCCTAAAAAAATTACAAGATTGGTTGGCATAAAAATTATGTCGCGGCAGCAGAGTTTCTGCTCCACGACTTCCACTCAAGCAATCTAGAAACACCTCTAGAATGACGCAAAGTCATAAACAGTTATTCTTTCTGTAACGGATTCTCCGTGACCCTTTCTTATCTTGATCGCACTGACATCAACCTTGACCTCTGGCTCACCTCCACGTCATCGTCAGCCGCTATAAAAGAAGGGAGAATCGCCAGAAAGATGGATTTCCCAAGGAGTAGTCCCTCGGAGGCACTGGACGACTAGTCCCTCGGAGTTGATGGATGCCAAAGAAGGTTCAAGCCGATTCGAACCAAGGAGATGTCTACAGATTTGTCAACCTGCACCATCCTGCCGACGCCGCCCGGATGCGATCGGATCTCTACTGCGGATGACCGTGCCTCTCCCCGACAATCCTCTTCCTCCGTCAATCAATTGCCTCCTGCCCATCCAACAACCGTCTGAGGAAGTCCCCAAGTGTGTATAACGCCGTCAACTCAAGGATTCCGTCAAGAAGAACCAATTGAGGAACTCCCGTTACTGAACTAATAAACTGTGCTAAACCCCTATCCTTGTATCTATCTCGACACTGGGTACACCAGCCCATTAAGGTGTCTTGAAAAATTATGTTAGCCTACCTTTTCCAGATCCTTACTCTTCGACCCCGTTTTGTAGCGATTCCATAGAAAAAGTTTCAAGGAAAGAGCCAAGGAACTAAGGACCACTATGGATTGACCAATCTGCAATTAACATAAATATGTATTACTGTAATCTTAACTTTCCGAACTTACTATCTCTTTAAAGTTTATAAACTTCAAAAAGCATTGACCCACAAGACAGGCATATACAGTACACCCTGGCGGGAATACCATCTCAAAATCACACATTTCCACAAGCCAAACATTATCGATAATTAGTATACAAGACGCCATTGCGATCAAAAATGAGTTAGAAACATTTTCACGATATTTTCGATAAAGTAACGGAAAATATACAGCTATCGACCGGTCGATAGCGATAACGACAACAATGGTACCTCGAAGAGCAACAAGGCTTACTGTAGATTGGCTGTGGATGAATATAAGGGATTGATTAGGGTTGAGCATGAGGTGAAGGGTTTCGACGACGTAGATTCCCATGGATATGGTGACTAAAAAAGTGATGCTCTACTGTTAGACTGAAATGGTTCTCCTGTCTACCGTTACGGTCAAATGTGCCGTGGGCTTGCTGCTGGACCCATATTTGAGCCCACTGTTAAGCCCGATTGGGCCGCGGATCTACTTTTTTTTATGCCACGGTTCTACGATGAGACCCAAATGTGCCGCAGACCTACTGTTTGGCCCAAATATGCCGTGAGCCTACTGTCAGGCCGAAGTAGACCGCGTTCCTACTGCTAGGCCCAGATACGCCGCGGTCCTATTGTTAGGCCCGAATAAACCGTGGGCCTAGCGTCTGGCCCGATGGGGGCGCGTCCCTACTGTTAGGCATCGAGTGTGCCGCGGCCTAACTGTTAGGCACAAATGACCGCCGCTCCACTGTTAATCCCAAAAGGGCCGCGAGACTACTGCTAGGCCCAGATTTGCCGCGGTCCTATTGTTAGGCCCGAATGAACCGTGGCTCTACTATTAGGCCTAAATGTGCCGCGGGCCTACTGCCAGGCCTATATGGGCCGCGGCTCCATGGGCCCACTATTAGGCTTCATAAGGACCGATTTTTGGCTAATCTTCCAAAATGAATGCAATCCTTAATCTAAGATTGTAAGCCAAATAAACGACTTTCTAATTCAAATTTTAGTATGAGGAATACTTTTATATGATAATCTAATAATTTTTTTTCTTCAACTCACTTCCAACTGCCACTAATCCATCCACCAAAATTCTGAAATAAAACAATGTCAAATTTGACGACTTTTGAAACTTTTTCGATCTGAAAATAATAATACTCACTGTTTCATCAATATCAAATTCTTACATATAAATGGAGTACAGTATCCCAAAATCTATAACAACATTGAAGATAGCGAATGTAGCGATAACTAGAATTATCCAGAGATCCATTCTTTTGAAGGGAGAAAAAAAGAAATTTTTTTTTGAAATTAAATTTTTTAGATTTGTCAGAGTGGGAGGCAAAAAAATAATTAGTTTTTGTTCCGGATGATGATGAAGTGAGGTAGAAAAAAAGAAATTAGGATTTCCGAGAACTGGAATAACTTTGCTTGTAAAAAAGCACTAGTTACAAAACGGATGGTTGTGAAACGTCTCAATTTATTTTACTTTTCTAATTGCTCTCCAAACCAAATATTCTTCCAGTGCCAATCCTCCAGCTCAGCCCAACGACAAAAACGGAGTTGGGGACACAATTAATGTTACAAGGAAAGGAAAAGATATTCAATTTTTTATTCCAAAAAAAATCCAATAAATCATCAAAACTAATGACTATTCTTCACATTGAAAACCACCACATTTGACGTTGTCGCCTGCACCTTCTTCAACGTCTTGTAAACCAAAAACGCTTCCAGCGCATATCCGGTAACTTTTCCAAAAGTGAGCAAGTTTCCAAATTCCTCCAATTGCATTGTTTGTTGATTTTTAGCAATGATTAACGCTGGTATAATATTGAAGATAATGATCATGAAAGTGTCGATTAACGCTAGAAAATTCGCCTTCTCCAAGTATTCACCCTGTGATTTCATAAGGCATCTGTTGAGGAGGAAGAGTTTGAGAACAAGGGCCGAAGAGACGATGGCTATGAGGATGTGGGTGACCTAGAAGTTTCTATTAATTTTTGATCTAAAGGTTGTCTCCTTACCGCTTCAAACCAAATTGCATAAGTAATATAACACTCATTAGTGCTACAAATCAAAAGAACACATCCTTCTGGAATCCTCAACTTGTATTCACAAGCCCCGAAGAGTATATAATTTTCCACAATTGTATAACAAAATGGAATAGCAGAAATTACGGAATTCGCAACGTTTTTGCGGAATCTGTAATAAGGCATTGGGAAAAATACGGCAAAGTCGCGGTCCAGGTTGATGATGATTACAAGGATGGCACGGATGCATTGGAGGTTTTTGATGGGCCATTGGATGATGAATACAATTGATTGGAAGGAAATCAGGAGGTAATCGATTTGAAAGAGTTTGAAGAAAATTAAAAGCATCATGAAGAAATCTGGAAGCATGTAAAGTTATATACACTCAATGCTCAAGGTTCAAGGCTCATGACATGAGGCTCAAGGAGCAAGGCTCAAGGAGCTAGACTCGAGGCGCAAGGCTAAGGTGCAAGGCTAAAGGCGCAAGGCGCAAGGCTCAAGGATCAAGGCTCAAGGATCAAGGCTCAAGGCACTAGGCTCAAAGCTCAAGGCTCAAGGCTCAAGGCTCAAGGCTCAAGGCTCAAGGCTCAAGGCTCAAGGCCCAAGGCTCGAGGCTCAAGGCTCGAGGCTCAAGGCTCAAGGCTCAAGGCTCAAGGCTCAAGGCTCAAGGCTCAAGGCTCAAGGCTCAAGGCTCAAGGCTCAAGGCTCAAGGCTCAAGGCTCAAGGCTCAAGGCTCAAGGCTCAAGGCTCAAGGCTCAAGGCTCAAGGCGCAAGGCTCAAGGCGCAAGGCTCAAGGCGCAAGGCTCAAGGCGCAAGGCTCAAGGCTCAAGGCGCAAGGCTCAAGGCGCAAGGCTCAAGGGGCAAGGCTCAAGGGGCAAGGCTCAAGGCTCAAAGCAATCTACTCCCGTCCGCGGCCCTGACTTAGCTTTTTTGGTCAAAAAAGCTCGGCCAACAAGTGCCCGAACCAAAATGCCGCGGCCGGCCGTCAGCCTTGAGTTGGACAGCCGGGCACACAGAAAAGCCTAAAACCTACCTCCTATGCCCAACAATCCATCCACAGCAAATCGTATGTAGAAAAGTGTCAAATTTTTGGATTTTTTCAATTCCTTCGATCTGAAATTTAGTTTTTTTTAACCATAAAAACTTCAACCGGCTCTTACACAAAAAGGTTGTACAGTAGCCCAAAATTAATAACAGAAGTGATAATCGAAAATACAGTAGTCAAAATAGTCACGATGATGGCAGTGAGAGTCATTTTGGAAACAAAACTTTTTCTTAGAAAAACTTTTACAAATAATGACTCTGAAGTTTTGTTTTTCTCTCACGAACTCGTAGGCCTAGTGATCGGAGACCTAATGAGTGAAGGAAGTCAAATTATTTTGAAAAAAATATACAATTTGTCTGGGGGAGCACTGTCTAATGAGGATTATTAGCGGTGTTCAAAACAAAATGAGGAAATCGTAAAAGTTGTCTGAAAAAACAAAGTAGCTCGCTTTTTGAATAACAAAATTTCTCGGCTCTAAAAATGATTGATAACAGGCCCGGGGGCCGCGGACTCCTCTCGGTCCGAGGGCCGTCTGAGTGCCTTGGCCCAGATTCGAGACTCTCCCGTACCGAGCCGTCGTGTCCCATCTTGCCATTATCCGATTCAGCATGCAGATTACTGTAGCTCAGATTTCTGAGCTTTCGAATCACCCAACACTCTCCAAATAGTACCAAGATGCCTACAAGGAAACAATGAAGCCGGCTACTCCAAAAAAACTTCCAAAGTTTTACCAAATATATTTGATGTGTCGTGCTTCCAAACTTTGACAGATCAATAGAATTGAGCCTATAATAATTATTATTTTGTCCTTTGATTAATGTAGAATTTAGGTTGCAACAGCGCAAACCCCTCAATTTAGAGGCCATTCGGTGCAAGTCTTCTGTTCACGGAAACCTACGGCGGCCGCGCGGCCCAGCTTGTTCTCGAAAGGACGGCTGGATTCAAACACTACCTCGGCCCAAGCCACGGCCCTTCCGCCTATCTCAAGAATGAACCATTTTGACCAAAATTCGACGGGTTCACTGGAGGTAGACTCCTCATTATTTTGTTTACTCCAAAAAAAAAAAAGAGTTCTCAGAATTTCCTTCCGTCGTTAACTTTACCAAGACTTCCCTTTTCCCAAACCTATTATTTTATCGAAAAACACTAGTCATCCTTCTCCCATTCATTCTTAGCAGCAGAAAACATGAATGCCTTGTGGGATTTTATACTAAACCTCATTTTTCCAACAGCTTGCATATTCTGCTTTATCACTTTTGTTATAAACTGCTACTTACTTCGTAGTGTTTTTATGTGAGCTATGAATTTATAATAGTTACTGAATCAAAATTTCAGATCTGAAAAACTCAAAAAATCTTCCAGTCTGGAGTTGTTCTATGCTCGATTTGCTTTGGACGCCGTATTCGGTTTTTTGAGTAATTGAAGAAGAATTTGACCCAGAAATTAAAGCAAAATTTCAGCGGGATTTCTGCTAATGATAATGTCTTTTGAGCAGTGGAAAATTGGAAATCTTCTTCACCACTATCCGAACACAGCTTTCTATCTTCAGTGGCCAGTGATGAACCTTTCTAATATTAGAATGATTCTCCTACTAATCATCACAATCGAACGAAATTTGGCTGTTTTTATGCCTTTACTATATCTACAATATCGCTCGAAAATTCCGAATATCCCAATAATAGCTGTCACTTCTTGTTATATTTTTGTAGACAACTATATCCTTTGGATTATCTGCGATTACAGAGTCGATATTCCTCCAGATTGTTTAACGGCAGGATGTCATAACTTTACTTGTTATATGAGTTTTGGTCGATATATGGACTTTGGAGCTAATGGACTAATTGCACTGACATCTGCACTATTAGCTGCGAAAATTTTCTTTTACAGAAACGAAAATCTAAAGAGCGTAAGTTAGCTAACCTTTCAAAAACATGGACCTACTTTACAGGCTAATCAATTGGCATTGATCGAGTCTGCTGTCTTTCTAGTTTTTGATACTATTCCAGCCGCTTTTTTCATCATAAACCCGTCGACTTATGACGTCTTCGGAAGCTTTTTATGGATCAGCAAAACTGGCGGGTTCGCTTTGGAAGGATATTTGGTTTTACGAGTTTTGAAGCGAGACAATTGAAATTGTACCGATATCAGTACAAAAATAAAGCTTGAGACCTTCTCCTACTGTCATGTTAGAGAAATTTAGTCCAGTGCCAACGAACCCAATCTTGCAATGTTTCGATCTAACCAGCAGGTTACTGTAGTCGAAATTAAGTGAAACCGTATGATGTACAATCCATACAGTGACAAGGCAATAAGATTAGTCATAACTTTCTCTTTGTTTAACGGAAAATGAAATTAAGTAACGCTCCTAGTTGAAAAAACAACAAACAGACCACCAGGGAAAATTCAATTTCAAGAATTGGATAAGAAGAGAAAAATTCCATAGAAGTTCCCTAGGAGTTTTTCTTCCAGTGTTCACATGGTTCGGCTTTCCTGGAACCGAAAAATAAGATTTCCGAAAATTGGGCTCTAATAGAAGCTATGACGATAAAATCTCGTCTAGTTCAGAACCGTGAGTGTAATAGTTAGGAATCCAATAATTGTTCGTCGCTGCATTTTTTGTCGCTCTATTAACATCTTTATTATCCTTATACACACTTTTTATAAATGCTGGAAATCTCTATAACACGTTCATGTAAGCTTAAAGGCGCATACAGCTAGATAAAACAAACTTACAGCTCAAAGAAGTTTAAGCGATCCCCAATGTTAACTTTATTTTATGTAAGGTTTGCTTTCGATGTCTTGTTAGCATTTATGAGTAAGTAACACCAATATAAATTCAGCAAAAACGTTCAGTAACTTCAAGATCTCTACCAAATGACATTCACATTCATGAAGCTCTTGAAACCAGAAAAGTCTTTGGATCCTTATCAACTTCTTATTTTCTATTCTATTTACTTTTATACTTCAGTGTTAACTGCTCGAGGGCTTATGGCAGTCATCATCACTTTTGAAAGGACATTTTCGGTGTTCGCTCCAGTTACTTTTCGAAATTATCGGGACAAGATCCCAAATAGTGTATTAGTTCTCTTTGCGATCGGTTGGAATGGTGTAGATGGTTATGTGCTCTGGATCTATTGTGCATTCGATTTCAACTTCCCACCCGGATGCCTTTCGATGGGTTGCATTTTTGGGGACTGCTTTCTGGCCTATGGATTACAGTTTGAGATGGTACGGTAGTCATAAAGAGTAGTTGAAAAAAGAGCTACAGGTTGTTCACTCTATTGTTGCTACTACCTCAATGGTGCTTGCCACAAAGCTATTCATTTGGAACAATTGTAAAAAAGGAGCAACGAAGAGCAAGGATCTAGAACGAGTAATCCACTAGCGAAAGATTGCAACAACTTGTGACTATTCCAGGCCAACTATCTCGCTCTCATCGACACCTTCACTATTCTAGGATTCGATGTGATCCCTTCTATTTTAGTTACCGTATTCCCAGTCCTCGAATCTGAAGAGTATGGATCGTTCTTCTGGTTCGCTCGACTATTCGGTTACGCTTTGGAAGGCTTCCTGGTTCGAAGAGCATTGAAGCGACAAAATGGTGTGATAAAATACTCCACACGTCCACTCGGGCTTATTTAGGGGGCCATTTGCAAGCGCGCTCTATTGAAGTACGATGAGACTGAATCGAATGCAAGAAAGTGGGGCCACCGAATAATGGATTCGAGTCAAAATTGGGGAGCATTTTTTTCTTCAAGATTAGGTTATCTCAACAATCCTCTTTCTGGTCAATTTTATGATGAGCAATAATAATTACTCATTTTATATTACCAAGATCTTTGAAAATTATATAGCGGAAGTTCTGCACGATTTCATTTTCCCAGAATCGTTGTTTTCAATTTTCGGATCAGGTATTCCGGTCCAAATAACAAGACAAAAAAAGCAAATTCTGTATCCGGAACTTCCATTACATAAGAAAACAAAGACTGTTATTCCAAAATTTGTACACCCCAAAAAGTGGTATAAAAACTGCAGGAAAAATAAGGAATCCAAAAATGTTCGTCGCTGCATTTCTTGTTGCTCTCCTGACTTCTATATTATCTGCATACACACTTTTCATAAATGCTGGAAATCTCTATCATACTTTTATGTAAGTTTAAAGGTGCATACCAAGTAATGAAAGTTGATCTACAGCTCGAATAATTTCAAGCGATCCCCAACGTTGACTTTATTTTATGTAAGGTTTGTATTCGATGTATTGATAGCGTTTATGAGTAAGGGATACCACAAAAATTAAACGGAAAAGGTTCATTAATTTCTAGACCTCTACCAAATGACATTCACATTCATGAAGCTTCTACAACCGGAGAAGTCCTTGGATCCTTATCAACTTTTGATTTTTTATTCTATTTACTTTTACACATCCGTGTTAACTGCTCGAGGACTCCTGGTAGTCATAATCACATTCGAAAGGACTATGGCAGTTTTCACCCCTGTAATTTATCGAAACTATCGTGACAAGATCCCAAATATAGTATTCGTTCTAATCGCCATCGGTTGGAATGGAGTAGATGGTTACATGCTTTGGATCTATTGCGCATTTGACTTCAACTTCCCACCCGGATGCCTTTCGATGGGTTGTATTTTTGGCGATTGCTTTCTGGCGTATGGATTACAGTTTGAGATGGTACGGTAGTCATAAGGAACTTCAACAAAAGCTTGATGTGCAGGTTGTCCACTCAATTGTTGCTACTACTTCTATGGTGCTTGCCACGAAACTATTCATCTGGAACAATTGTAAGAAAGGAGCAACGAAGAGCAAGGATCTCGAACGAGTAATCCACTAGCGAAAGATTGCAAAAACTTTCACGATTTCAGGCCAACTATCTTGCTCTCATTGACACCTTCACTATTCTAGGATTCGATGTGATCCCTTCTATTTTGGTTACCGTATTCCCAGTCCTCGAATCTGAAGAGTATGGATCGTTCTTCTGGTTCGCTAGATTATTCGGTTACGCGTTGGAAGGATTCCTGGTTCGACGAGCGTTGAAACGGCAATATGGTGGAATGTCGAGTGCCAAGAACTCCATGTCAAAGAAGTTATCGATTACGGTTACTTCGAAAATCTCAACGACCACCACTTCTAGGATGTCGATTGCGAGATGATTGAATTATTCACTGTACATACAAACTATTGTGAACTTGTGAAATAAAATTGTTCGAAACTACCGTATTTGGTGGCAAGCTTCAGTTAGGGACGTCAAGTATCCATTTTTCAGAATATCTATGCAAGGGTAAAACAACATGGCAAAATCTCACTTTCCAATTTTTCACTGTTCCTATTTAAAAAAAGGATTTTTCTTTCAAGCCACATTCTCCGAAGTCTCGTTCCAAGAAACCATATTTCCGTGGCTAGCCGAGCATAATTAATCAACTGACTCAAGGAGCAAAATATGACTTAAAAAACACACGAAAATGGCTCCTCTGATTCCTGCTTATTTTTGTAGGTTCTCCTTGAGAAAATAAGTTATTCATTGGACTTGAGCCGTACTTTGTTTTCCACCAGATTGCTTCGAGCTGGAATTCGCTGCTCCAATCTCATTCTTTCTTCTCAATGCCATCCGCACCAAAAACGCTTCCAACGCATATCCACCAACTCTACACATTGGAAACACTGATTGTGAATCTGTGTTCACTGATAACTTTTGAGCGAAAAACGTCGGGATAATATCAAAGATTATGATGATTCCAGCGTCTAGTAAGGCTAGATAGTTGGCCTGAAAGTTCTAGAATTGTCTCTTTCGAATAGTTTTTGGTACCGTACCCGTTCGATGTCCTTGTTTTTCACACCAGATTTGTAGTTGTTCCAGATAAACAGCTTCACAGCGAGAGCAAGGGATGTGAAAGCTATGAAAAGATGAGCAATCTGCAAACCTTTGATAAGGAATATGAAAAAAACGGGTCTACATACCAATTCAAAATAATATGCATACCATCCATAACACGACCCCATCATGCATCCAAACTCAATGCAGGCTAGGGGGAAATTAAACTGATATTGGCAAATCCCCCATAGGTAAATATTATTGATAATCAATGGAAAAAACAGACAAAGAACCAAATAAACATTGGGTAATCTTCCTATATAATTATGATGAGCAATCGGGAAGAATACTGCTAAAGTTCTATCCAGCGTGATAATGATGACAAGGACAGCTCGAGCACACATTGCGCATTGGTTGAAGAAATTGATATAAAATATGAAAGTTTGACATTGAGAATAGTTTTCGATAAGATTTGGAGTCTTCAGTAATGTGAAAATGTTGGTTAAGAAATCTGAAATTTCATGGTCGAAATCGAAAAAATTGAATTCGTGTTTTCTCACTCGAAATCGCCAACAAAATATCCACTATGAATCTGACGTAGAAGAGAGTTAAGCTTGACTGTTTTGCGAGTTTTTTGGATCTAAAAACTTATTTTTTGGCTTTTTTTCAAGAAAAGAAAAAGACCTACAAAAATGTGCCATAGAGTAATCCAGAATTTATAAGAGTCGTTAGAAAACAAAACGAAAATATGAAAAATAGGAGAATCATAGGAATGACAACCATATTTTTATGTGTTTTGAGTAATATCTTTTTGCAATACTCGGTGAGAGGAGAGCCTGTTGATTAATTACGCTTGGCTAGCCAATTTCCGTTTCTCGGAACGAGACATCTGAGAATGTGGCTTGTTTGTAATTTCAGAAGTCTGGGATTTCATCATGTCTGTTTTGAAGGAAATACAGTGGCGAAAATAGGTGAGTATACCTTTTTATTTTAGTGAATAACTTTGCTCAAACAAGTCCAATCTACTTGAAAATTTGCATGCTTGTAGCCAAAGAGTCTGTGAGTAATACCTATAGTTTTTTGAAAATCAAAATTTGCTCAGGGCTCCAGAATTCTACATGATGTAGGCGTGATTCAAAGTCCAAAACCTAACTTTTTTCTCAGGTGATTTAATCTTTTCCATTCTTTCCAAAAAATGTTGAAAATTGATCAAATAGACACCACAGAAAATTTGGTTTGATTTGGATGATTGGCTCCGGAGATACGGACGTCGGAGCACAAAATGACATGTTCGCCACAATGAGCATATCTCGGCTGAAACTGATCGTAAGTCTTTCAAATTTTCAGAGAATATGTATCTTTGAATGTACCACAAGATGGCAAAAAGAATTTTTGATTTTGAGAAAAAAAATTTTTCGCGAAGTACAGGGACATTTCTGACCAAATTGAGGCAATGTATCGAAAAAATAATTTTTGCTTGAAATCAGAAATTCTTTTTGCCATCTTGTGGTGCATTTAAAGATACATATTCTCTGAAAATTTGAAAGACTTACGATCAGTTTCAGCCGAGATATGCTCATTGTGGCGAACATGTCATTTTGTGCTCCGACGTCCGTATCTCCGGAGCCAATCATCCAAATCAAACCAAATTTTCTGTGGTGTCTATTTGATCAATTTGCAACATTTTTTGGGAAAAATGGAAAAGATTAAATCACCTGAGAAAAAAGTTAGGTTTTGGACTTTGAATCACGCCTACATCATGTAGAATTCTGGAGCCCTGAGCAAATTTTGATTTTCAAAAAACTATAGGTATTACTCACAGACTCTTTGGCTACAAGCATGCGAATTTTCAAGTAGATTGGATTTGTTTGAGCAAAGTTATTCACTAAAATAGAAAGGTATACTCACCTATTTTCGCCACTGTACGTAATGAACAAGACGTGGAGCTGAAAAATAGAGAATACCTTTAGTTAGTCGAAGCTAAATAGCTAGCTAGCTAAATATAGCAGCTAATAACAAAGCTGCTCGGAGCTTGACTCTTGGCGACTAGCGAATGTAGCTCGAAGATTAACGACTAGCGAGTGTAGCTTGACGCTTAGAGATTAGCGAATGTAGCTTGACAATTAGCACCTATCGATTATAGCTGTACTCTTAGCGACTAGCGAATCTAGCTTGACTTTTAGCGACTAGCGAAAGTAGCTTGAATTAGCTTGACGCAAAATGCAAGGAGTTGGTTGACACCTCGGGTTGTGTGCCGTCCGAACGATATGCTTTCTGTAATTTCGAAATTCCAGTATCACTCGATACATAATTTGAGCGCGCGAAGAAATTTCTCTTGGCCCATGGTCGAAAAATCTTTAATTTTTAAAATATGGACAAAAAAACTGTTTGCATCCTAACAATTTCTCAACGGTACACCTGAGGAAGGTGTTGCTTTTGGAGCTATTTTGGACCAGTATTTTGCAACGAAAAATGTTCATTATGAAAGTGCTTAATGTACATGCACGATACTCTCTTTAGCTCCCGATATCTTCGCACTCGATCTCGTTCCAATGTCATTTCTCCTTCTCAATGTCATCCGCACTAAAAATGCTTCCAACGCATATCCACCAACTCTGAACATGAAGAAAACTGGTTCATGGGCTCTGTTTTCCGCGGATATTTGACCGTAAATAGTCGGTAGGATATCAAAGACTATTATAATTCCAGCATCTAGTAAAGCTAGGTGGTTGGCCTGGAAGTTTTAGGATTGGGAATTTCCTTCATTTGGAAGTACTGTACCCTCTCGATGTCTTTGCTGGCACCACCTGATTTGCTCTTATTCCAAATAAAGAGCTTCACCGCGAGAGCGAGGGAGGTAAGACAGATGGTACAGTGGGTAACCTCAAATCCATTATGAAACCAAAACAAGTTTCGTTCGACCTACCAACTCAAAACGAAATGAATACAATTGATAACACCCCGCCATCATGCAACTAAAATCAATACAACCTGGAAGAAAAACCACCTGATATTCGCAAACGACCCATAGATAAAAGTTGTGGAAAATCGGCGGAAAAGCCAGGAATAAGATCAAGAAAGCGTTGGGTAATCTGTTTCTATAATTATGATGAGCAATCGGGAAGAATACCGCCAACATTCTGTCCAATGTGATAATAATGACAAGGGCAGTTCGACAACCCATTGAACACATGATTAATAGATTGATAAAAAATATATCAATTTGATAAAGACCAGCTTCCACATTGTGAAAGGTTCCGATTATAATCAAAACGTTATTAACGGTTAGTGAATCTGAAACTTTTAATACTTCTTCAGAAGCTTGAAAATGCTCTTTTACTGGAAACTGCACACAAAATATCCAACGCAAACCTAACGTAGAATAGAGTGAGAGTGGGCTGCTTCTTCAGTTTCTTTGATCTAAAAATTCTGAAATTATTGTGTCTATACTAAGCAGTCTTACACAAAAGTTGTGTAGAGTAATTCAATATTGATCGAAACTGCAAGAAATCCAAATATCAATGTAGGGCCTAGAAGGAGCTGAGCAACCGAAACCATTTTTTTATTTCGAGAATGAAATCAGTTTTATTAATTAAACACGCCTCGTCATGGGAAGCAGACAGGAAGTGGGAAAACAAAAAAAATGAAATGTAAAAAAACATTTTTTTTTATGTTTGTGTTGTGCCGAAGGAAATGGTCAGAGAACAAGGAAGCAAAGAAAAAATCAGTTTCGATGAGCCTAAGATAAGCGTTATCCTTGAATGGCACCTTGAAGGCAATCGGTCGAGCCGATTCGGTCGGTTGGCGGCCATCGATTTTCGACCAACCGAAGTGGATGTTTTAGCCGCGGCTTTATTAGAATAGGGCTTCCATATTTGTCGGTCAGAAATCGCCATCACCGACTGACCGCCGATCTACCGCTGAGCCACAGCTGATTGGGGCCGACCGTCGACCTTCGGCCCCTGCCAACGGATGCGTTTGCCTGGTCGGTACGTAAAGATTTCCGACTGAATGTAACCCTTATATAAAAAAATAATGAAAAAAATAATGTCGCAGATTTTAGGCCGCATAATTGCAGATAAAAGCCGCCGATTAGGCGACAACCACCAAAGTAAAGCTCCGGGACATCTCAAAAGCGGACATTTCGAAAGCGAGACATTTCGAAATAAAGACCTTTCGAAAGTGGACATGTCGAAAGCGGACATTTCGAAAGTAAGACATCTCGAAAGTGGACATTTCGAAAGCGGACATCTCGAAAGTGGACATTTCGAAAGTGGACATTTCGAAAGTGTGAAATTGTGTTTTTTTTTTTTTGAAAATTAACATTTTTTGAACTTTTAGTATACATTTGCTCGAAAAATTTATGAAAAGTTTCAAAAATTGAGCAAAAACGCGATTTAACATTTTCGAAATGTCCGCTTTCGAAATGTCCGCTTTCGAGATGTCCGCTTTCAAAATGTCTTACTTTCGAAATGTCCGCTTTCGAGATGTCCGCTTTCGAAATGTCCGCTTTCGAGATGTCTTACTTTCGAAATGTCTCACTTTCGAGATGTCCGCTTTCGAAATGTCTTACTTTCGAAATGTCCGCTTTCGAGATGTCCGCTTTCGAGATGTCCCGGAGCTTAAAGTAACAACCACAGTAACCTTATGAAAAAATGTATTCCTTAAAATTTTCCCAAAACTTCAACTTTGTCTTGACACTTTTCCACTCGCTTTCACTCTAACATCATTCCTCTTCCTCAACGTCATCCGCACCAGGAGCGCTTCCAACGCATATCCACCAACTCTACACACCATGAACAAATACTCCGCAGCTATATATGCTAATAATATTTGAGAAACAAATGCCGGGATAATATCGAAGAATAGTATAATTCCAGCATCTAACAAAGCTAGGTGGTTGGCCTGAAAGTTCTAGGTTTGATTTTGCTTTCATTCATTGCTACCGTACCCTCTCGATGTCTTTGCTGGTACCACCTGATTTGCTCTTGTTCCAGATGAAGAGCTTTCCTGCGAGAGCTAGCGAAGTGATCGCTATGATGATATGAGAACCCTGGAAAAAAAATTGGCCTTTAATTTTAATACAAAAATAATTCCTACCATCTCAAATCGATATGAATACCATCCATAACAATCTCCCATCATGCATGGAAAATCAATACAGTCTGGGGGAATATTGAAATCATACTCACAAAGTACCCACAAATAAAAGTTATTGAAAATCGCAGGGAAAAACAAAAGAATGATAAAGTACAAGTTGGGTACTTTTTCTCTATGTTTACGATGAGCAATCGGTGTGAATACTGCCAATGTTCTATCCCAGGTGATAATGATGACTAGGATAGTTCGAGCGCACATAAGGCAATGGATGAAAACTTGGAAATAGAGCATGAAGGTTTGGTAAGGGGCGTAGTTTGGAACAATGTGCCAAGGCTTTATTAATGTGAAAAAGTTGTTAGGGGCGAGGGAATCTGAATGTTAAAAAATGTTCCGGAAGGGCACGGCCGGCCGCGGAATTCTGGTTACGGTACTACTGATAATGGAAACCTATGGCGGCTCTGTGAGCCCTGTGCTTGTTTTCGGAAGGACCGCCGGATTAAACCGCGACAACTGACCCACGGCCCAAGCGGCGGCCCACCGCGGCCGTGTTTGCAACAGCCATATTCGAAGTCAACTTTTGGCGAGGATTCTAGTAAGACTAATTTAAATCTGTTTGAGTTTCAAAAATGTGCCAATTTTGACCCCTTTAAATACAGATTTTACTGTATTTCCCTTACTTGAAATTGTTAACAATATATCCAACGCAAATTTCACATAAAACAGAGTTAGACCGGGTCGCTTCTTTAGTTTTTTCGATCTGAAGTGAAACTTTTAAAATTAAACTTTTAAAATTATTAAAATTATTCTCCTTCGTACATATAAACTTACACAAAAGTAGCATATAAAAGTTGAAAGTTAACAATAACTGTAATGAATCCGAAGGCATAGATAGCCAATATAACACTTGAAAGAATCAGAGTCATTTTTGAATTTTTTAGAAAAAAAATACTTCTCGAAAATGCGAACAGACAAAAAAACAAAAGCGTGGGTTGAATTTCCCGAGAAAATCGAAATTGTGTTATGTTTGCGTTACCACTCTTCTCGGTATGTTGGAAAATTGAAAAGTCTGGAATTTCGGCAAGTTTTGAAAATCAAAATACGCTAACAAAAATGGAACGGAATTTTTAGAAATTTTGGCTTTATTCGACTTTGATGGCCCCAAGCAAAAGTTTCATGGCCCCGAAAGTTTCTAAGGCCCTAAAAAATTAAATATGGCCCCAAAGGTAGGTCATAATTGTTTCATGACCCCAGAAAAATTTTGATGGCCCCAACAATTTTAGCCGAATATAAATATGCTCTTTTACGGGCTCTTAGTTGAAAATGTTGTTGCAGTTGTTGAAAATTCAACTTGACAGTGTTTTTGTATGTTTTTCTGAAGTATTCTGCATAAAAAAGTATTTGGAAAATCATCAACGGGCCCGCAAAAAAGCATAATTCTAGTCGGCTAAAATAATTCGGGGCCATTAAAATATTTTTGGGGCCAAGAAATAATTATGACCTTCCTTTGGGGCCACATTTGATTTTTTTGGGGTCACATTTTATTTTGGGGCCATGAAACATTTGCTTGGGGCCATCAAAGGCGAATAGAGCCGAAATGTCTTGCCAGAATCTTTTCGCAACATCGATTTTGTAACATGTGAGTTTTGCTGCTGCGACCTTTCGCAAATTGAAAATATTTTGTGCATTTATTCTTCAGAATAGGAAATCAAAGAAAGATACAAATTATCTTGCTCATTTCATCCTTCCTATTTCTTCTCTTTCGGTTTCTCCAATATAACCGCTTCCAACTTCTCCTTCAATCCCTCCTGAGTTTTCTTCAACTTTTTATCAGAATCCACAACTTTCTCATGAATTCTAACCAACTCTGTTAACAAGCAAAACTGGAGTCCGAGCGCTGGTGGATCACTCAACTCGTCAAAGTCCGACAGAAGCTTTTGGATCTTCTCGAGAAGCTCCGGATGAATTTCAGGGTCTTGGAGTTTTTGGTTCTGAAAATTGAAATGAATTTTAAGAGAAAAAAACAGGGAAAAGGGTACCAAGAGAAGGTAGATTTTGTTGTTCCTTTGGTCTTCATCAATCGGTAGGTTCAGTTTTGAGGCGAGGGTTTCTATGGCTTTGGAGTCCTCTTCCGGAGATGTCGCGGAAGATTCTGATGGCACAATCATTGAGACCTCAAAGCCAAGTTCTTTGAGAAACTCATCGAGGCCCTCAACCATGTTGTCTGAAAAACGATGGCTTAAAAAAGGGATATTGAAGCTCAAGAAAAAATCAAGGAACTGAGAATGCAATTAAGTCCTACGGAAAATATTGACTAGTTGGGCCTTCAACCAAAATGGGCTGATTGAGCCTTCGGCCAAATGTGACTGTATGGGCCTTTGGGTAAAATTGACTAATTGGGCCTTCGGCCTAAATTGACTAGTTGGGCCTTCGTCCGAAATTGACTAGTTAGGCCTTTGGCCGAAATTGACTAGTTAAGCCTTTGGCCGAAATTGACTAGTTGGGCCTTCGGCCAGTATTGACTAGTTGGGCCTTCGCTCAAAATTGACTAGTTGGACCTTCTGTCAATAGTGACAGATTAGGCCTTCGGCCAAAATTGATTAGCTGGGCCTTCGGTCAGAAATGACTTGTTGGGCCTTTGACCAATATTGTCTGGCTGGGCCTTTGGCCAAAATTGACTGACGAAGTACATAGGATTTCACTCAAATTTGAAAATGAAGTATACATGTACATACATAGGTATGTATGTATGTGGCTGAGCAGCATGGGAAATTGTCTGCTCTAATTGTTAGGTAAGGTCTCACGTTAGTTATGGATCGCAAGTGATGAAGAGACGCAGAGATGCTATATCAAAGTTTTACAGGTGAAAAGAGAAAAGGTGTATTTGAGGAAAATGTGATGTTATTCATATCAAATTTGGTGAAAGAACGAGGGAAATGGCAGGAGACCACACTAAACATTTTTTACAAGGCCCGCGGCCCATTTGAGCCTTTAGTTAAAGCCGCGGCCTTTGGGGCCTTTAGTTAAGGCCTCGGCCCAATGAGCGGAGTATTTTTCAGATGGCGGAAGGCTCCAGGCGGAAGGCGGAAGGCGGACAGCGGAAGGCCCAAGGCGGAATGCAGGAGGCGGAAGGCCAAGGGCCCAAGGCGGAAGGCCCAAGGCGGAAGGCCCAAGGCCCAAGGCGGAAGGCCCAAGGCGGAAGGCCCAAGGAGGAAGGCCCAATGCGGAAGGCCCAAGGCGGAAGGCCAAAGGCGGAAGGCCCGAGGCGGAAGACGGAAGGCGGAAGACCCAAGGCGGAAGGCCCAAGGCGGAAGGCCCAAGGCGGAAGGCCCAAAGCGGATGACCCAAGGAGGAAGGCCCAAGGCGGAAAGCCCAAGGCGGAAGGCCCAAGGCGGAAAGCCCAAGGCTTGGATCAGAAAAACATAAAATAATTCGTCATTTTCTTACTGATTCTTGACAATCTGGTACTTGAAATTTTGAATAAATGTGAAACATACAATTATGTTCTTCAACATCATAAACAAAATTCGTCAACAAAATCGGTTATCAAAGTTTGAAAATTGTATATAATCAAATTAAACTAGAAATATTTACAGCTTTCTGTAGTCCTTATTTCTTCAATTTCTTAACTTACTTTCAATTCTCATGAAATTTACTGCTTACCTTCTCACTATTTTTTTCTGTGCTGCCTTTGCTGTTGGAAATTATTCCGAAGACTTAGCAAAAGTTTTGAAGGCCTATAAATACGGTAAATCCCTGAAATTTTTTCGGACTTTTCATCTCAAACTTTCAGATAAAGAATGTGTCTTCAATCACACTCAGGTTGATTCGAAAACTCTCAAAGAGTTCCCAAACTGTACTATGGTTTTCGGGGTGTTGGTTTTCAATGAGAATACTGATTTGAATGTGACCCAGATGATCCCATACTTCGCGAATATGTCGACTTTGGTTGGAGGATTTGTCGTGGAGAATACCAAGTTTGAGAGCATGAACTTTTTTACAAAACCAAATTATTTCCTTCAAGTTTATGGTGAAAAGTGTAAGAGTAGAATATGTATAAAAAGCATCGCTTTTCTATTTTTTGTTTTTTCAGTCGGAGTTTATATTCGTAACAACCCAAAACTCACGGATTACTCAATGTTGAACATATTGTTAATGCATATGGATAAAAATGGGAAGGAGGCGACGTTTGAAGTGATTAACAACAAAAAATTGAATGCAACGGAGTTGTGTAAATCCGGGATTTTTCATTATTTTACGGATTTGAGGGTCAGAGGAAATTTGAAAGATTGTGGTATGTTTAATTGGGATAGAGGGGTCCACGGCCCCTTGCGGGATGGGCCTTGGCCAAAATTGAGTTTGGGTCTTCGGCCCTCAAGATGGTGTATGCAAGGCTGTATGCAAGGCTGTCAAATTTAACAACTCTTATGATCCGCGACGGCCCGCCCCACGGCCCACGATGTCCGCAGCTCATTTGGGCCTTCACTGAAAGGCCACAACTCCAGAGTCCGCCGTGGGCCGCGGCCCACTTGGGTCTACACAGGAGAGCCGCGGCAGGACTTCCCCTCGGCACACATGGGCCCCGGCCCCTTTGGGCCTTCACAGGGGAGCCGCGACCCCGAAGCCGGCCGTGGGCCGCGACAGGCCCGCTACACGGCACACAGAGCCGCGGCTCATTTGGGCCTTCACGGAAGCCCGGGGGCCGCGGCGCTAAAATGTACGATGACTGAACCGGGAGCCGCGTCCTCCTCACGGCCCCAGGGCCCGTCATGAGCCGGCCGCTTGACAGCCTTGATAGTATGTACATGTTTCAACTTGTTTTCAGGCTGCAACGGCGACGAAATCGACGATTCTTCATTGCCTAGCTTCAAAACTTGTCAAAAATCTTACATTGGCCTTTTCCTAAGAAACATGTCCACGACTGACTTTTCCAGCCTATCCCAAATAACTCATATTAAAGGAGTCATTGATATTTCTGGTACCAAACTGGAAGATTTATCGTTTTTGAAAAACCTGGAAAGTTTTCGTTATCGAAATCAGTACACCAGACAAAAAGTCTCGTTCAACCTGCAAGATAACCCCAATATGAAGAGGTTTAAAATTCCGGAGACTTTTACGGTAACATTTATTTTTGATGTGTAAAGAATCTGAAAAATCAATAGGTTTTTTTTAGGAAATCCATAATACAGAAGTCGAAGACATTGGTGGCCCCGAAGAAGGCATTGCCTTGTTCAATTTCGAAAATCTTCACCCTGATTTTTGTCTGACTATCGAGGAGCTCAACTTCTTTTTGGTAAGCCAAGTGGCTTTCAAAAATCTTCACTCGAAAATTTGCGAAGAAAAAGAGGAATTGGTGATGACTGATATAGGGGCAGCTATTTCATGTCGATTTGAATCCATGCGCTTGCTGGCAGACAATTGTTATGTGATTCTTGGAGACGTCGTTGTGGATTCTGGAGACGAGGAGTATATGACAAAGTTGGGAGAGACTGTGTATATCTATGGATCGCTGACGGTGAAGAATACCAAGTTGAAGAGCTTGGCGCATATTTATAATTTGAAGTATATTGTGCATCTAGGTATACAGAGGAGTCAATTTTTTTTTGTATTTGGGATTTTCAGGAGATGGCCCTGTGATTCAATTGATATCCAATAAGAATTTGAAATCTCCATATTTGGAAGGCTTAGAGGTAAGACACAAAGTGAAATTGTAATCAGGCCCTTGGGCCCTTGGACTTTCGGCCAAACTTGCGATTGCAATGGAGCCCTACAGCCTCTCACTGGATGGGCCTTTGGGTCTAACTTGAGATCGTATGGGCCTTCGGCCGAAATTGTGCATTTAGGACTACGAACCTTAGGCGAACTGCCCCTACTGGATGGGCCTTCAACCCAAATTGAGATTGTCATTGGGCTCTGCAGTCTTTGGGCCACGGGGCCTCAGGTCTACGGTCTCTGCCGTGATGTGCCTTCAACCCAAATTGAGACTGCATCTGGGCTCTACGGCTTTTGAGTCCTCTGGGCATTCGGCCTAACTTTAGATTGCAATCGGGCTGTCATCATTGATCCCTAAGCCTTAGGCCTACTATCTGTTCATGGATAGGTCTTCAACCCAAATTGAGATTGCAATCGGGTTCTACAGCCTTTGAGCGTCCTGAACCGTCGGCTTAACTTCATGTTGCAATTGGACCCTGTAGCTTAAAGCCCCCCCCCCCCCACGGGATAAGCCGTCGGCCCAATATCAAGCTTTTTTCAGAGTGTCTTCGTTCGCGGCCACCGTACCGCTATCATCCAAGACAACCACCCGGACATATTCAGTATCTACGGAGGAAACTGTACCCTTGTGGAGTCCACTGACATGTACAGATCATATAGAACAGCAATGATGTTTTCTGGAGGAGATTGTGGTACTGTAATTGGAAGGTTGGCCTTGTGAAAAAATTTGTTTCAGGGGACCCGGTGGAAATCGAAAGTAACTTTCTGAACTTGAATAGAACATTTGGTACAGTGGCGGAGCATAATTCTGAGAAGTTCAGTGAGAACGATGAGGATGATGGTTCTATGGGAAGTTCCATGATTTGGGCTTGGATTTTCATTTTGTATATTTGTATGTAATCAAGGCTCGGGAAAGTTGGCCAATGGGCCCAGGCGATCGAATCTGGGCAATTTTTTTCACCTGCTCGACGCGCCGGAAACCCGTATTCTAGAAACAGCCATTCTTCAATAAAACGCTTACCTCAATATTTCTCGGACACTAAAAACTGTCCCAAATGGATTTTTCATTAGTCGTTGAGTCTCGATTTAACATCTCAGCTCCTTTTCTTCCAGGAACGGAGTTCTGGTCCATGATAAAACTGTTTTACGACATTATCAGCTTTCTCTCATTCCTCACTCTTATTGTGTATCGCCGCTTCAAAAAATTTCAACCCAACGACGTACATGGTCCAATTTTTAACCAACTGTTTTTTGTGTGTTCAGTGTTGGAAGTTTTTAACACATTATCTTTGTGTACACGATTGTTGGGGGAGGCTGGCAAGATTGATCTAGATAACGCTACCATCATTGTTTTATTTGTCCTTACTTTAAATTATTTCTCAAGCACCGGGATATACTGCTCTATAATAGCGTTTTCTTTTCTGGCAGCGTTACAGAGAATCGTGATTTTGAACTTTTCGAATTTCAAACATTTTTTCTTGGGGTAAAAAAATTGTACTGCGGAAATGCTCAGTTATTGATCTTTGTTTTCAGAAAAAATCTTTACTTTTTCATTTTTATCTTATGGTTATTGATACTACACTATTCATACTTAGTCCATGGTAACAATTTCAAGTTAAAAAATAATACAAAAAGGTTTTAGTACAATGTGTGGACGATTTCGATATCCTTCATTATCACTGTGAGAAGTTTATTGATGACGCTATGATCGCTAGCTATCATGTTTTCTTCGCTATAATGAACCTGTTGACAATCCGGTTCTACTATAAAATATTCAAAATATTTAAACTACTGAGAAAGGCGAATCCATCTTATAAACCAACAGTTTTCTATCAATTCGTTCCAATGTTGGTTTTTCAATTGGTGCGTTACCAAAACGGCTGTCCAACGGTCGGTCCTTAAAGGAGGATTCCGGGCAAAATTTTTTATTGGTTTAAAAGATGCAGAATTTTGCGCTGATTCCGAATATCATAACGAAAACGATCAAAAATGCCTCCAACCGCTTCAAATAGGTCCCTTTTAATCCCGGAGGTGTCTCCGGTGGCCGTGGCCGAACTTCGCGCGTTAGAGAGCGCTCGTTGGCTGACTCCGCGCACTTCAAACGCGTTTGCTGCATTGCACGCGCCAATTTGGCGAAGGATTAAAAGGGACCTATTTGAAGCGGTTGGAGGCATTTTTGATCGTTTTCGTTATGATATTCGGAATCAGCGCAAAATTCTGCATCTTTTAAACCAATAAAAAATTTTGCCCGGAATCCTCCTTTAACCGCGACCCATGGTCGGCCCTGGGACCCCGGCTCTAATGTGAGGCACGAATGGGCGGCGGCCCTCGTGTGCCTTGGCACATAATGTCCGTGAAATCTGAAAGTCTTAGTTATCGTAAAATCTCGCGAACGAATGCTATTTTTCAGATTACCACTTGTGTGAATATTATAATGAAATTTATTGCCAATTTTAGCGATGAGGAAACGCGCCAAGATTATGACATTTTCTCAGTTCTGGTTTTCGTGTTTTTACTTCCCTTCCTTCCATTCGTGGTTTCGATATCCTACATTTTTTCAATGGGAAATTTGGGATCAATCGTATGGTCGATTTTGTATCCAATGTGGATGGAAGCATCAGGATAGGCTCACTTGTGCAATGAAATCTTGACCGTGGCCTTCAAGACTTTTCTCACCTGCTCGCCTCGTCTGAAACCCGTATTCTAGAAACAGCCACTTTTCAACTGCTTACCTCACCACTTCTTGGACACCAAAAACTCTTCTTAATGGATTCTTTATTAGTGTTTGACTCTAAACATAACATCTCATCCTCTATTCTTCCAGAAACTCAGTTCTGGTTCATGTTAAAACTGTTCTATGACATTATCAGTTTTCTCTCATTCCTTACTCTTATAGTGTATCGACATTTTAAAAGATTTCAACCCAACGATATTCACGGCCCGATTTTTAACCAATTATTTTTCGTTTGTTCAGTGTTGGAAATTTTCAACACATTGTCTTTGTGTACACGATTGTTGGGGGAGACTGGCAAGATTTCTCTAGATAACGCTTTCATTATAGTTTCAATTTTTGATACTTTGAATTATTTTTTGAGCATTGGGATATACTGTTCTATAATTGCGTTTTCTTTCCTGGCAGCACTTCAGAGAATCGTGATTTTAAACTTTTCGAACTACAAACATTTTTTCTTGGGGTAAAGTTCATGTCGCATAAATGCTTTCATAATTTATATATTTTTCCAGAAAAAATCTTTACATTTTCATTTGTCTCTTGTGGTTGTTGATAATACACTATTCATATTTAGTCCATGGTAACAATTTTAATGTAGGATTACAGTTAGGCACCGCAGCGCGAGGGGGCGGAGCCTAATTTTTTTCTCTTGGAGGGTATCTGGCATGTTTGAAGGCGTAGAACTCGAGACTGCGTGGACCAATTTTTTTAAAAATTGGTGTCGTTATGTAATCGACTACGTAGAATCGAATGAACACGTTTTTATTGTAGGAAAATCGTTAGTTTTTTCGATATCAAGAAAAAACTGTGAACAGCACCAGAAAATGGCTCAAAAATGGTTCACAGAGGTCGAAGGCGCACCATTTTTTTTTGGTTTCTGATATTTTCAGACATCTTTAAAAGGCCTCTGATATCCAAATTGAGCTGGTAGTTCGCTGAAATTTGCGACGTGCGGTCAAAGTTCCACTTATTTTCCTGCAAGCAATTCAGTAGTATTGCGATTTTTTCGAAGCTCATAATAATTTTCGTCTCTTCTTTTATCTATGGTGAAATTTTCATGAAATTTAAGCATTGGCAACTTATTTTTTTTCAAGTTGAAAAGTGGAGTGCATCTAGAAATTTGAGGTTTTTTGATGAGTTGAACGGTATGCAGGTCGAAGGCGCATGTTTTTATTTTTTCATTAGATTCTACACAAAATTTCACATCTAATGACAGTCTCACTTTTTTGCCGCGAGTTCGCTGAAATTTGCTAGGTGCTCTTTTCTGACGAAAAAATGGCTAATCTTCTTCGAGAACAGCATTCCTACGGAGAAAATGAGATCGGTCGTCCACTCACTCTTATCACTGTATTGTCGCTTGCGCGACTTCTCGCTCCCTGTGGTCGAGTGGGTTACGCGTGTGTACACCACAGGCGCGGCCGGTGTTCGCCTCCGGCCGGCAACCACCTCTCTTTTTGGTTTTCTCGCGCAGAGAAAATCGCGCATTTTTTGAATTTTTAGATGCTTATTACTCGGCTCGTAGCGAACCGTTTCTTTTGAAATTTTGGGACAGTACTTAGAATTTTTTTGCGAAAAAAATCGTAAAAAGTATCGAATGCGTTCAGAACAATTTCACTCGTAGATTGATGTTTAGACAAGCTGGGTATACACTAAAACGAAATGAATCGAGCTACAGAAATGCGGTCGAACGTCGACGGTTATTCGGGTTAGAATCATTAGAACGCAGACGAGAATTATTAGACCACAAATTTCTTAAAAAATGGATAGCGGGTAAAATCAATATAGAACACTCCAACTTTTTTGATTACAATCCTTCGGTTAATATAAATATCCGACACCACCACCCTTTTCGCTGGAAGACTCCAAAAACAAAATTGAGAGAGCATTTTTTCACTAACAGAGTATTAAGCAAATTGCCCATTTCATCTACTGTTCGATCAGACTCAACCTAGCGGAGAGATTATCTATAAGAGATCCAAAGAATATTTTCCTATTTCCACCCTCATTCTTTTGATGTATACTATTTTATACACTATTTCCCCATATACTTTCTTCGATATACTATTTTTTTTAAACTTATCCTCATTATCATTATCATTCACACTTATTTCCATTCACGTTCAATAAACGTATTACATATAACATTTTGATATATAAAAAGCCAAAATTGGTTGAGTTTGAAAAAATCGTTGCGGTGCCTAATTACAGTAATTTTTTTCTTAAATGATCGTCCCAATTCCATTATTTACGAAAATAACAAAATTTTTTCACAAAAATCGTTAAAACTCGAGAAAATCGATTTTCAAAACGCCAACTTACATTTTTTTAAACCTATTGCAATAAATGTAGAATTTTTCGCTGATTCGAACGCACCTAATATCGCTGCTTGAAACACATTGCGAAGCGAGTTATGAGCGTTTAAAGTTTTCTTGAGAGACGCAGACACTGTCTCGTTTCTCTGCGTCTCTACGACAGCGAGGGCGTCTGCTTTCTCTGCATCTCTTTCACCGAAACTTCAAACGCTCATAACTCGCTTCAAAATGCGTTTTGAGCAGCGATATTAGGCGCGTTCGAATCAGCGAAAAATTCTACATTCATTGAAATAGGTTAGAAAAAATGTAAGTTGGCGTTTTGAAAATCGATTTTCTCGAGTTTTAACGATTTTTTTGCAAAAATTTTGTTATTTTCAATAATAATGAAATTGGGACGATCATTTGAGAAAATAAAAAATGACTGTAATCCTAATTTGAATTTAAAAAATGTATACAATTAGGTTTCAGTACAATGTGTGGATGATTTCAATATTTCTCATTATCACTGTGAAAAGTTTATTGATGACGCTATGATAGCTAGCTATCATGGTTTCTTTGCTATTATGAACTTGTTGACGATATGGTTTTATTATAAAATATTCAAAGTATTTAACATACTCCGACAGGCGAATCCATCTTATAAATCAACAGTTTTCTATCAATTTGTTCCAATGTTGATATTTCAATCAGTGAGTTTTCAACAAGACTGTCAAACGGTCGACTCAGGCTCTACACGAAATTCTGAAAAAAAATTTATCAAATCTATGGAAACTTTTTTGCCACAGCTCAAACTCACGACGCTGAGCCGCGACACAAGGCCGGCCCTGGGCCACGGCTTTAATGTAAGGCCCGAATGGATGGCGGCCCTCATTAGCCGTGGCTCATAATGGCCGTGAAATCTGACACCGTATATTATTCCGATCGAATATTATTTTTCAGATTACCACTTGGGTAAATATCATAATGAAATTCATAATGAATTTTTGCGATGAGGAAACTCGAAAAGATTATGACATTTACTCGATTTTAATTTTTATGTTTTTACTTCCCTTCCTTCCCTTCGTGATTTCTATGTCCTATATTTTTTCAATGGGAAGCATGGGATCAATTTTGTCGTCGATTTTGTATCCAATGTGGATGGAAGCTTCGGGGTAGCGAAAAATCAAAAATAAGATCTTTGAGCACAAATAAAGATTGATTGAAATCTTATTTTTCAAATCCACCTGCTCCTCGGCCAATACTCATATCGCTCAATTTATTAAATTTATTCGTACTCGTATTCTAATCAAAAAATGACTACCGTTTTGATGCTAAGTGAACGATTGAATAACAACCAGACTAATGGAATCCGGGTTTGGTTTGAGCCAATCTTCCAACCGGCTGTAGAAACCTATCACATGTGTACGCTAGGCATAAGTAATATCACATTCATGTGCTTAGTGATCTACAAAGCGAGAATCGAAAAAAGTGCTGATATTACCAAAGATCCCCATACTCCTATATTTAACCAACTATTTTATACTTCCATTGTTTCCTTGGTAATTCAAGATGTATTCTTCCTGATGAAATCGTTTGCGAATGACGACCCAGATGCATATGTATTAGCGACACTTCTAATAGGCTTAGAAGTATGCGGTGCAAACTATAATCATGTACTTTTTACAAGTGTAATCATGCTCTCGTTTCTGGCAGTTTCACAAAGATTGGTAGTATTATATAAACCAAAATATACGTGGATAGTGACAGGGTACATTGATCCGTACAAGCTCATAAAAAACTTCTGGTTTCCAGGAAAGGGCTCAAACGACAAACCAACATAGTTTACATGATTCTGGTTCATTATACTTGGAATATTTGTAAGTTTACAGGTGGTAAGATAGTGTAAGCGAACTCTGATATGCGAGCCTTTCAATTTTGGTTGATTTTAGTCTAAAAACAGACTTAACTGTTGTAAGGTTTGAGACATGTTACGCAGACACTACGACGGACACCATTTTTAATTTCCTGACAAGTATTCTCAATTTTTTCCAAACACAGTTCATTGTGATGCACTACGGGGCGACGAAGACAAAACGAAATGTCCGGACTCTGCAGAAATGATACTGTTTGTCTATGAATTGTGTTTTTTGATCATGTCGCTTCTATGCGGTTATTTTTACGTTCATGTGTACAAATTGATTGGTGCACTCTCGGAAGAGCACCAAAATACGAGGACTCATTTACTGTACCAATTCGTTCCGTCTTACTCATTTCAATTGGTACGTTTGTTCATATCAGAAAAGATTGAAAGGTCTCACTGTTTTTTTTTTCAGATTTATATTTTATTAAACCTCATGGATTTCGTTGTGTTCAAAATGTCAGAGTCTATTATCATGGATAAAGTTTTGTTCTTTTTTACTCAGTACATTGCTGCATCGTTGATTCCTTTCACAGTGGCAGTGTCTTATCTTGCATCGAAGGAAAATGTGAGGGCGACAGTTAGAGCAATAGTACGCCCGCTTTGGAGAGAGTTGACGGCATAGCTATGAGCAAGGCTGCCGTACGGCCGGCCGCGGCTTCTGAAGATATCACCGTTAACACAGATTTTCGTTCCCAAAATAAAATTTTCATTTTTGAAGAAAATAATTTTCAGTGTTAATTTTCACGTCTCTGAAGCCGGCGGCTTCCGGCCGCCGGCCGGCCGCCGGCCGCCGCCTGGCCGCCGAATGTGGCATTCTTGGCTATGAGCATAATTGATATATCATTCAATTTAACTGATAAAATGTTTCACCTGTTTCTTCAATTGAAAACAAGTCCTTCACAGGGATGTTCAAAATAAGGTGGTTAGGCCTTCGGCCCGAATTGAGATTGCATATTTAAAAAAATTGTTTTGTTTTAAATTGACTTGAGGGGCCTTCGGCGAAAACTGTGCATTCAGGAACCCGGGACCTTTTAGGTGCCACGGACCTGGATGGGTCCTCAACCCAAATTGAGATTGCATTTGAGCTCAACGGTCCTTGCGCCCCCTGGACCTTCGACCTAACTTTAGATCGCAATCGGGCCTACCGGTCCCTTACTGGATGGGGCCTTCGGCTCAAATCGAGGTTGCATTTGGGGCTTGCGACCCTCTCAATAGAAGGGCATGTTGTCTGCGGCCGCTCACATTTCATTCAAAGTTGATTTTTCGTTTGTGATCAACTCTCGAAGGTTTAGTTTTATTAGAAAAATCAGCTGCCATTTTTTTCCCAGTATATCAAGCAACTTTTCTCCACAACTGAACTCTAGTGAGCTATGGACCTATTTATCATTTTCAACAGCGATTATTACGGTAATCACTCTTCCATCCCAAGTGACTCCATTTATGTCATCTGCTCGGCTTATAAGCTCATCGTGGACATCTTGGGCTCAATTTTCTTCTTTTGTTTGATAATCTACCGGCGCTTCAAAAAATCCAGAGATGCCGACTTACATTCACCAATTTTCAGTCAATTATTCTTTATTGTAGCACTATGTGTGGCCTTGAACTTTATCTCGTTGATGATTAGAGTATTTTGGATGTGCAATATTGTTCCGGAATTTGTCGGATCGTTAGCTATGGGAATATTATTTCTTCTTTTATTCTACTTAACACACGCTGTCTTCGTTTGTATTGTCCTTTTCTCGTTTTTGGCGGGAATTCAAAGGATTGTTGTATTACACTTTGCACCTTGGAGGTTTCTAGTGACTGGTAATTTTTTAACTGGATGGATCGTTTTTCTCTGGGCAGTGATGCTGCATCATAGCTACGTACTTCATGGTATCCTTTTTTTTATAATTTCAATTTCAAAATTACAGTTTTCAGTTAACTGCCCAGAGTATTTGATGGCTAGGAATCGAGAGTGTGCTAGCTTGAGCAGCAAAATTATTTTGACTACTTACCATTCGATATTTCTTATTTTGAATTCCATCACCGTCAGATGTTATTATCACATTTATCAAGTATTCAAAACTGTGAAAATTCCCAAAAAACCTTCAATATTGTATCATTTTGTGCCGATTCTCACCTTGCAGATTGTAAGTAAACTTTGAGGGTCGGAAAAAATGGTTTTCAGAAGTCCGATTTTTCAGAAATTCTGCAGATGTATAGTACAACTCAAGAATTCTATTTCTGTAGCTGATAACTTTTTCATAAGATCAATTTTCAGTTAGCTAGGCTTCTCGATTATTTTGGAGCCTTATGACTTCCACGCAAACTTGCTAACTGGAAGGTGGTGCTATGAAAAAGTTATCAACTACAAAAATAGAGTTCTTGAGCTGTTCTTTACAACGGCGAAACTTGAGAAAAATCGGGTTTTTAAAAACCACTTTTTAGACCCTCAAATCGACCCGTTTAAACTGATTTACAGATTTTCACAATAGCAATCCTAGCTAGCAGTGCATTCTCAAACATGATTCTGGATCAAGACATTAGTTTCTACATATCGATGTTTGTATTTCTGGTCATTGCACCATTGATTCCCTTAATAGTGTCTGCGTCCTATATTGCTTCTATGGAAAATGTTATGGCTATAATTTCAGCAGTTATCTATCCAGTATGGAGGGAAATCTCTTCGTGAGAAGAAACAAGTGAAACATTTCATTTGGACTCATAAATTTTATCAAACCAGTCAAACTGAATAATATACCAATTTTGCTCATAGCTATGCCGTCAATTCTCTCCAAAGTGGATGTAATATTGCTCGCAAGATAAGACATTGCCACTGTGAAAGGGATCAACGATACTGCGATGTATTGAGCAAATGTGTACAAAACTTGATCCATGACAATTGATTCTGACATTTTGAACACAACGGAATCCATCATGTTTAATAATATGTGTATCTTAAAACTAATTAATTTTACTATTGAAAACCAGCTCACCAATTGAAACTCACTAGAGTTCAGCTGTGTTTCGGGGTGTTGGAGTCATTTTTTTCACAGTTTTTTTTATTAAAATCCTTGTTATTTAAATCTTTACTATTAACAAACGAAAAGTTCTGTGTGTGTGTGTGTGTGTGTGTGTGTGTGTGTGTGTGTGTGTGTGTGTGTGTGTGTGTGTGTGTGTGTGTGTGTGTGTGTGTGTGTGTGTGTGTGTGTGTGTGTGTGTGTGTGTGTGTGTGTGTGTGTGTGTGTGTGTGTGTGTGTGTGTGTGTGTGTGTGTCTGTGCTGTGTCTGTCGCCGACCGTAGCTCAGTCCCCCCTGAACCGATTTTTCCCAAATTTTGGCAGGTTATCAGAAATTCCTTCGAGATGATGCCCGTCTATTTTGTTTTTCGATTCGTGGAGAAATGAGGTCAGGAGAGCGCAAAAACCTCCATTTTGGGACCATCCAGTTGTTTTTTTAATGGAAGGGGAGAGAGTGACGAGTTCACGGAATTATTCAAACTTTTTTCGAAAAATTTTTAAATTTCTCATTTCTTAAATTCTCACGTTGATCAAAAGTGAACATGTTGTGAATACAGTTTTTGAACTTCGTTATGCGCGAAACGCGCATCAGAATTGCGTTTGGATAAAATGGAATAGAAAATGAATGAAGAAATTGTTGTAGGTGCGAAGTCTTCATTCATTTTCTATTCCATTTTATCGAAGGCTACAATAATAAATCATGTGTAATTTAGAACGGATGAAAAGGATAAAAAGGGCCGAAGGCTACTCACTTTTTGAAAAAAGGGTCGCAGGCCCAGAGGAACGGAGCCGAAGGCTCCTCACTCTTTGAATAAAAAGGGCCGCAGGCCCAGAGGAACGGAGCCGAAGTCTCCTCACTTTTTGAAAAAAGGGCCGCAGGCCCAGAGGAACGGAGCCTAAGTCTCCTCACTTTTTGAAAAAAGGGCCGCGGGCCCAGAGGAACGGAGCCAAAGTCTCCTCACTTTTTGAAAAAAGGGCCGCAGGCCCAGAGGAACGGAGCCGAAGTCTCCTCACTTTTTGAAAAAAGGGCCGCGGGCCCAGAGGAACGGAGCCGAAGTCTCCTCACTTTTTGAAAAAAGGGCCGCAGGCCCGGAGGAACGGAGCCGAAGGCTCCCCACTTTTTGAATAAAAAGGGCCGCAGGCCCAGAGGAACGGAGCCGAAGTCTCCTCACTTTTTGAAAAAAGGGCCGCGGGCCCAGAGGAACGGAGCCAAAGTCTCCTCACTTTTTGAATAAAGGGCCGCAGGCCCAGTGGAACGGAGCCGAAGTCTCCTCACTTTTTGAAAAAAGGGCCGCAGGCCCAGAGGAACGGAGCCGAAGTCTCCTCACTTTTTGAAAAAAGGGCCGCAGGCCCGGAGGAACGGAGCCGAAGGCTCCCCACTTTTTGAATAAAAAGGGCCGCAGGCCCAGAGGAACGGAGTCGAAGACTCCCCCCTTTTTGAATCAAAAAGACCGCAGGTCGTAAGGAACGGAGCCGAAGGCTCCAAAACAGTGAAGCAAGCGAAGGCCAGGTGGTGAAGCCCCCGGAGGGGGCTGAATCCACCTGGTTTGTTATTAAAATCAAAGTTTTTGTTTATATTTTGTTATGTAAAATTGGTTCGAACAAAATAGGGGTTCCATTAGTGTGGTTGTTACTTATTCGTTCCTTGACGATTTGGAAATTGAGTTCACGATTTCGAAATCCTGTTTTTAAAAGCGTTATAAAAATTCAGTTCTAAAATTTAAAAAAAAAACCACAAAAAGAGTGAATGTTCATTCTATGAAGACAATTCCCACCAAATCGGATGAATAAATGCACAAATCACTGTTCTGACATTTTCAATAGATGAAATGTAGGATAACGCAACAATGAATGGAATCAATGGAGCTGTATAAATTGGGAACATATAACTATCATCTCTGTCAAATATGTTTGGCAACATGATCCTGATGAACATAATAGCTGAATTTATCTGAAATATGTATATGCTAACAAATTTATCTGAAATTGATGTTGAAAAACTTACAGTTTGATATAACAGAACTGGAACGAAATGATACAACACCTGTGGTCGATTGAGAGGATCGATAACTCTCACTTTTTTGAATACACGATGAATATGAAAATAAAAAGAAATCGTCAACAGATTCAGAGCCAGAAATGTGGAATAATAAACTTTTAAAATTAGGTTACTCGAATTATCATCACATTGTAACTCTTCCTCAAGTGGTGTGCACTTAACTGAAAAAAATAATTGTGGTACATATAATAATACTTCTGTAACACGTATTGCTCACCATAAAACACATAACTATGATGTAACACAACTATCCAGCTGATTATAATCATAGTTTTCAAATAATTTCCTGTCACCAGAAACTTCCAATGGGCATTGTGCAGTATCACAACTCTTTGTACGGCTGCTAGGAATGAGAAGAGAACTATACATGATAGAATAGCTTGGTGCGAAAGTATCGCGAGCAGAAGAAAAACGGCAAGTAACATATATGTAGTTGACTTGTCTATCACTTCTAGCGCGGCAAGTAATCTCACAATTAGCGATAAGCTGTTGATGAAGACATATACAGTGCAAACAAAAAATAGCTGACTGTATATTGGAGCGTGAATATCTCGAGCTTTTGCTTTTTTGAATTTCCAATAGAGCAAGAGGAATGAGTAAAAAGCAAAACAGAGGATATCCAGAATAAGTTTATAAGATACGAAAACTATCCAAACATCCTCTACACCACCAGGATCACCGGTTGAATTGTTTATATTGTTGTCCAAGGCAACAATTACAAGATCCATGGCTTGGGATTAAGGAGCGTTAGCTTTTGGAGTGTCACATGTATTGAGAATCAAAGATTTTCGAATCAACTGCAGGTGCAAAACATAGTTTGTCTTACAGGGGAATGACCAAAAGTCGAAGTGGAGTTATTAGTTGAAACTGATATCCCTTAAACAGGGTGAGACAGCTCGCAAAATGGGGGGGGGGGGGGGGGGGGGACAGAATGGGGGCTGATTTTTATGCCTCCTTTTATACGCCCTCGGTCGGCGCGCCCATTTGCGTCCGAGTGGCTCAGCCGGTAGTGGCGCAGTGTCCATAGGAATGCACCCAAAAACTCGAGAAAACTCGAGAACATCGATTTCCAAATTTTGAACTGAGCCTGTAAGCCTAAGCCTGTAAGTCTAAGACTGTAAGCCTAAGCCTATAAGCCTAAGCCTATAAGCTTAAGCCTCTAAGCCTAAGCCTATAAGCCTAAGCCTATAAGCCTTTCCGGATGTTTGAGTCATTTTTTTGGAAACAACGCGAATTCTTTGCATATTTTGACGCAATATTAAACCGAGTTTTCAGTGAGATGCAAGGGTGCCACATTCGGCGGCCAGCCGGCGGCCGGCCGCTGAAGCCGCCGGCTTTAGAGACGTGAAAATTAACACTGAAAATTATTTTATTCAAAAATGAAATATTTATTTTGGGAATGAAAATCAGTGTAAATGGGAATATCTTCAGAAGCCGCGGCCGGCCGGCCGGCCGCCGGCTTTTCACGGCCGGCCGCGGCCGGCCGCGGCCGGCCGTGCGGCAGCCTTGGTGAGATGTGAATTCTTTTTCTTCGATTTACCCTTCACTTGTGAATCTTCTGGCTATGAACTCATCGTTATTTTCTATCAAATTCTATTCCTTATAATGAATGTCTTAACGATTGGTTTTTACATTCATATCTACTGGATTTTTTTCTAAATTCTCTAATACTGTTAAACCGATGGTCTTCTATCATTTTGTACCGATTTTATTCTGCCAAACAGTAAGATCTGCTGGAAGATTACACAGAAAACTACAACAGATTCCAGCTCTTCTCATTGACAACAAATTGTCTCAAAATTAACAAAAAATTGACAATTAACAAAGACGATGGTGTTTGTCATACATTACTTTCAGTTTTGCAGTCATTTCAAGATATTTTATGCGCAATATAGTGCATTTTTGGCTGCGAAATGTCCGGCTGCGAAATGTCCCGGAGCCTCAAATACACTTTTTAAAAATCTAAACTAAGATTTTTTTTGAAAATGAGTTTTCGTGTTGAAAATCTTGTTACGATTTGTTTTCTTTGTTCCAATTTTCGAGCAATTGTCAACGAAAGTCGACGAATTTCTTAACTATTGATATAGACTTCGTCTGAATCAGTTCAGTTTGAGCAAGGTTACATTCATCACATGTTTAGAAGACGACGTCACCGTTTCAACACTTTACTGCTTTACTAATTTTGCAGAGCCTTCTCGGAAGCATTTCTTCTTCACCTGTTAATAACCCAGCGTCCTATTTAACTTCATTTTTCTCGTAATTTTTGCGAAAATGAACTCCATAATTTTCCTCGCTGACTCTCTCATCAAGACAAACGATACCGTACCATTGAAAATTTCCAACTCGTTTGTGATTTTTTCAAAATTTTACTCCTGGTTTATGACTGTTATTAGTAACATATTCTTTGGGTTGCTCATTAGCTACAAGCTAAAAAAACAAACACGAAAACGTAAATCAACGAAAAAATTAAAGTATGTGGAACATGAGAGACTAGTCTTCAAGCAGCTATTCTACATTTCCGGGTACACACTTCTCTTCGCCGATTTGTGCATATTTTTTCGTGTTTTTGGAGGGGAAGATGAGGAAAAATGGATCTCTTTCCTTTTTTCGGGATTACTATTTGTAGTCGAGCATTGGTTCAATAACAGTATGGAATTAGTGTTTGCTGCAATAACCGCCTTCTCATTTTTGGCGGTGATTCAAAAGCTGATAGTTTTGAAAGCTCCAAATTTGAGATGGCTGGTATCAGGGTGAGCTTTTTTAAAGCCTGTAAGCCTAAGCCTGTAAGCCTAAGCCTGTAAGCCTAAGCCTGTAAGCTTAAGCCTGTAAGCCTAAGCCTGTAAGCCTAAGCGTGTAAGCCTAAGCCCCTAAGTCTATCTCATTTTTAAACTCAATTCCAGATATTGGCTCAAAATACAAATAGGTATGGTCTATGGTGCTCTGGTGGTTTTTTGTGTAATTTTATGTATGTTTTCACATTTTCGAATTTTTTAAAACAAATTTTTTTATAGTTCAATGTAACTGGAAAGACGCATTCAATTTCGATTGGAAATGTACCACTTCTGACCTTGAAAATATATACTTTTTGTACAAAAATATACTGGCCTTTATGACTTTTATATCCGGCGGATTCTACATTTATGTCTACAAGCTCTTGGGGAAGCTCAGCGAGCAAGGTGTCTTAAGGAGCAATTTGGTGTTCAGATTTTTACCGATTTACTCTTTTCAACTGGTAATGCTACAGTATCCCTCTCAAAGTCATTACAAAATTTTCAGATCCATAATTCGACCCTAGTGGTGTTATCGATTTTTGATAAACTTAACAAACAGACTATACTCCATGAGATGGTCTTATTGTCCTATATGTTTATAGCACCATGGATAACTGTTATAGTATCACTATCATATGTTGCATCGGAGGAAAATTTGAAAAATTTAAAGGTGTTTTTGAGACGGACAAGAAGGGTGCAGAGTTCTTGAGTTGTGTAGTTAGTCACATTAATATATTACATCAACAATTGTTCAATTCTTAATAAATAATTTATCAATAATACAATCCTTGCCAAACCGAGCGAATAAGTCCTCGAAACGTTTCTCTAACACTTCCCTTGGAAAAAATATAAGATAAAGATACAGTAACCGGTGTTCCTTGAGAAACAAGAAAATACGAAGCGTTGTCAATCTTTTCCACGTAATGTAAATTTAAAGTTTTCAAGATAACGAAAGCAGAAAGATAAACAACACGATGAATCTGATGGCTCAAGAAGTTTCGTAAAACAGACAAGAGCAACTTACCAATTGAAGCAAGAAAATTGGACCAAACAAGACGAAAAAGTTCAATTTTTCTGTAGAGTTTTCTTGTGGAAAACTTTGGGAAACACTATAAAATATAGGGAGTGTTATTGTAGTTATGATAGTGAGAATACAATGGAAACAGAGAAAAATAGGAACTCTCTCCACATTTTTGCAGAGTATTCCAGATTCTGCTCTGCATAGAACTGAAATTTTTTTTTTAAGTTTGAACAAAGGGCAAGGCTGCGGCGGGCGGCCCTGAGCCTTTTTTAAAGAAAAAAAAATCCACCCAGCCACTAGAAATTTCCATTTCGAAGACTTCAAAATTAACAACTTTTGAATTCCCGCCAAGAAACATAAAAGCATTGTCGATCCGAGTATCGAACTACAACACTGTGCAAACATCAGGTCAATGAATCCAATGACGAGAAAAGAAAATGATAATACAGAATTCAAATCTCTATTATCTATGTATAACCATTCTTGAAATTAGGCACACATTATTGAGACAAATAATAAGCCCAGAAATTAATACAAGTTGATTGAAAATCGGAGCAAGATAGCTACGAAAATGCTCAATATCTTCTACATTTTTACGACGAACTCTTTTCAAGACAATCATCATAACAAATAGAGCATCTATTATTATATTACTAGATGTTATGTGGTTGCAATTCACTATGGATTTAGAACAGGCAAAATTATAAGATGGTGGGTTTCAAAAATTTTCTTTCAAAAATTTCATTTCATTTTTATGTCCCTTGTTAGCGGTTGGTTTTATTATCACATTTATAGGCTCCTGAAGTCGTTGTCGCCGGAGCATAGTGTTTTTGGCCCAAATTGAGATTGCATTAAGAGTCCAAGGCTTTCCTATTGGACCTTTGGCCCAAATTGAGATTGCATTGGGGGGCCCACGGCTTCTCGCGGGATGAGCCATCGGCCTATTTAGAGAATGTATTCAGAGCATACGGTCCCGAACCTAAAAGACCTTTCGGGCCCAAATTGGCTTCTTGGGTCGTCGGCCCAAATTGGGCTCTGTGGATTCACCTGTTACTACGACTTTTGACATTTTCGTTCTAATCAAAGACTAGAACATTGACTACGATAAAATAACACCTGCTCCACATTTTTCAACATTACAGTAGTAGCTTTCCAGACATCTAACTGTTATTCATAATGCCCCATGTAATACTCAACTACGCTCGAAACGATAACACAACTTCTTACACAGAAATTTCTATTCTAAATGTTCTTCTAATTAGCGAAACACTTATTGTTCTGATGAGCAATGTCTTGTTCCTACTTTTGATCCTACATAGATATTACAAAAAATCTGAAACCCAAAACTATCATGATGCAATATTCTATCAGATATTTTTGATCTCTGGTTTTAGTTTAGTTTTGACAGATTTTTGTTTTATTGCTGGCTTTTTTGAGGACTTGTATGGTGATGATATCAATGCAGGCACAGTTTCGCTTTTTGTAACTGTCATTTTATATTATTTCTACGACACATTTTTGTCGAGTATTACTATGTTCTCGTTTCTGGCAGCGTCTCAGAGAATCGTTGTTATCCATTTGCCAAAGTATAAGTTGGTTGTCACAGGGTAAGTATTCTAAAATAGTAAGGCTTACATGTGGTCGAGAAATTCGGCCGACCGCCGATCGACCGCTGATCGACCACGCTACACGGAGCTTAAAAATGATGCGACTAACCAAGTTTAATTCACCAGCTTGATGCAGAATGCACATCTTTGTCGGTGTGTCGGCGACCGATCGGCTGGGTCGATGGTCGGTCGGCGGTCAGTTCGCGGTCGAGCAGTTTACGGTCGGTCGGATGGTTCGGTGGTCGGTCGGCGGTCGGTCGGCGGTCAGTCGGCCGTCAGTCGCCTGAGTCAGCGGTCGGTCGGCTGTCAGTCGGTGGTAAATAATTTTTGACCGACTGTAAAATGGATGCCTTCGGTGGTCGGTCGACGGTCGGTCTGCGGTCAATCGCCAGTCAGTCGGCTGGGTTGGCGTTCGCCGATTTTCGAGCGAATGAAATGAATGCCTGAAATCGTTTCAGAATATTTCTGAAAATAGAAATAACGGTTATCTACCTTCTAATCGTATTCCATGGAGTCATAAGAAGTGAGCAATTCACAATTTTTTTTTTGAAAATTTATGATTTATTACAGTTCTATCTCAGCCATCCAGAGGCCGCCCAAGGCCCACAATTTTAAAAATAATTTATGTGTACAACATTACTTTACTCACAATGACTATAATGAGTGTTGGATTCTACTATAATATTTATAAAATTTTGAGAAAACTATAGGAAAATCAAAAACGAGCCAAGTATTTGCTGTATCAGTTTGTACCGTTTCACACAATTCTATTGGTAATTTTGTGATTAGAAAAAGTTTAATTGAAATTTTTTAGATTCATGGAATAATCGGTGCTATTGGGACTGTGCTAGATCAATATTTTAATGGAAAAATTGTGTTCAATTCCAATAACTATTTGTTTCATGTTTTCGTACCTCTTATTCCTGGAGTAGTTTCGTTGTCATATATTTTGTCTCAAAACTCATTCAGAGGAGTTGCTACAACGATGTTTAAGAATTTATTGGGGGAGCTGGCGTCATAAAGAAAATATTTGCCTTAAAATATCATACATTTCGAAGCTAACAGCTACTTGATAGCTCTAAGGGCTCACGAGTTACAGACGTTTAAAAAAAGGGGAGACGCAGACAACGAGAGTGTCTGCGTCTCTCTTCATGTTTGCGCGCTTGTATCTCGCTAACCGTCACAGCCGCAAAGAAGTTGTCAACTCAAAAAATGTGTAAAATTTCATTTCCAGTCGATTGGTGTGCATTTCATCAAAATTGGTTAACTGGTAGTTGAGATATGACGTGCACTAGAAATTGGAACAAATGCGCCACAGCTGATAAGAAACTAGAATGAAATGTCAAACTAAATTCAAATACTTCATTCACCACAAAAAAACCTTCAAAGAGGAAGAACAACTGCATGGAATCCTCTATCCACATCCGCGCCACTTGCAGGCTTCGGCTGGAAGGTTACTGTAGCAATGTTGAACGGAGTGTATCTTGAGAATGGTACTCTGCTGTAAGGCCAGATAAACTGCCCAATATTTGTGCCAAACTCGTCGTAAATGTTCAATCCACCGTAAGTTGCCCAGAAGTCAAAGTAGATTCCCAGTCGGTAGGGACCAAGGGCGCGAAGTTCCCAGGTACAGAAAGTAGGTAGAGAATTGTAGTCAGGATAGCCAAACGAGGAAATTGAGCCGGGTGCCAAGTAGAGAGTCGAGTTGCAGTTAGAAGCGTCCAGTAGAATTTCAGGTTCTTTTTGAAGTTTTTCATCGACGGAAGATCTACCCGTAGAGATGTTTTGTTTGCACAGAAACTCAAACTTCTGGTTGCAATCCACTTGAGACCATAGCCCATCTCCTTGAACGTCCATCACTAAACATTTTCCTTTTTTGAAGTTCAAGGGGTCCATGTAATCGAAATCCCATTTGGAACCGTCTATCCACTCGAATCTGAAATTGTTTGCGTTTTCCTCTTTAGCTTGATTGCCCCACCTATCAGTGATTTCCGATTGAGCACCGATGTAAATATAAGTGGTGTTTGTGCCATTGTAAATGTGCCTAATCCAGTCAAGCTCCATTTTCGAGTGTATCGATGTCAGGTTAGATTTGTACATCATTTGGCACGTGACACTAGCGTCTGTACCACTTGACTTTGGTAAAGGTACCTGACCAGAAGCTTGAGATTTGATGTAACAACTACCCATGTAATTATTGGGGCATGTAACCAAAGTGGAACCTTAAGATAGACTATAGTTTTATCTTGAAAAATTCCCTATAAAAATTACTACTTTCTGTTGTTGGCGGTGCCTCGCAAAAGTACGGATGAACTTGAGTAGAATTTCCCAAATGATTGCAATTTTCGCTAGCCCATCTTCCTTGGTAACTGCCAAACAACGTTCTCGAGATTTCCATGACTACACAGTTACCGGTTTTTACCGATGGATTTCCTGGTATGAAATAAGAATAGAAAGTTTTCATGAGGTTCCCGGACGCGTCATCCCAGAAACATGATGATAAGGAATCGCTGAAACAGGATAATCCCAGCCAAATACGGTTCAGGTTGAAGTCGCTGGCAAAGTTGAGGATGGCTCGGTTGTCCTGGAATCGTAAGAGTTTGAAGAAGATTGATATTGTTGGCGCAAACGCCAAGAATACGTACCTACGCTCAACTGGCTGGGCTCGTACACTTAGCTGACATAGCTCATACGCTTAGCTGTTTTAGCTCATACGCTTACAATATTAGCTTTGTGAGCGCTCATACGCTTAACTGGTCTAGCTCATACGCTTAGCTGACTTAGCTTATAAGCTTAGAAGCATACGCTTAACTTACTTTGTTAGCACACGCTCATACGTTTAGCTAGATTGGTTATAAAATTTTAGCTGGCTTACAATTAGCTCATACGCTCAGCTGGCTTAGCTCGCACGGTTAGCTGGCTGAGCTCATACGTTCATACGCTCATATGCTTTACTGGCTTAGCTCATACGCTCAACTGGCTAACTCCTACGCTTAGCTTAGCAGACGTTCATGCGCTCATACGCTTAGCTGGCTTAGCTCATACGTTCACACGCTCAAATGCTTTCCTGGCTTAGCTCATAAGTCCGTACGCTCCTACGCGTAGCTGGCTAAGCCCATACGCTGAGCTGGCTAAGCTCATACGCTCAGCTAGCTTAGCTCATACGCTTGACTGGTTTAGCTTAGCAGATGCTCATATGGTCATATGCTTAGCTCGTATGCTTAGCTGGCTTAGCTCATACTCTTCGCTGTTTTAGATCATACGTTTAGCATACGCTCAATTGTTCATATGTTTAGTGTAGCTCATACGTTGAACTGGCTTATCTCATAGGCTCGTACGCTCAGCTGACCTCTCACACGCTTGGCTTAGCTTAGCTAACTTAGCTAATTTAGCTCGTACTCTCAGCTTAGCAGACGCTCATATGCTCATAATTTTAGCTAGCGAACAATAATCCAAAAAAAAAACTCACAAAAGCATTCTTCACAGTTGCCAGTGTTCCTCCAATCGCCACACAATTCCTTTCAGCTTCCCAGTGAGTCGCTGGGTCCCGGAAAAGCTTGACACATTTTTGCCCATTAATGAGCGTAAACTCTTTTGGGCAAATCGAACAAAACGTAGTGGGGAGTAGAAGGAAAATTAGAAGAAGTGCTCGCCGCATTTTTTCCGCAACAAAATGTTCTTATCTTGATTGTCGGGGAGTTTTTGTATGTACATGTGTGCTCCAAATTTTGGAACAAATAAGTCGCAACTGATAAAAAAACTATGATGAAAAACCTTCATTCAAGCAAACAAGAGACAATTACACAGGAATCAAAAACGCATGGAATCCTCTATCAACCTGCGTGCCGGCCTTTGGTCTCGGTTCAAAGGTGACTCTGGCAACGTTGTGTGGTGCGATTTTTGAGAACGGTGGCTTATCGAACGCCCCGACGAATTGCGCGATATTGTTGCCACGCTCGTCAAAAACGTTCAATGCTCCGTAAGTTGCCCAGAAGTCAAAATAGATTCCCAGTTGATAGGGTCCAAGGGCTCGGAGTTCCCAGGTACAGTAAGACGGTGCCGAATTGTAGTTAGGGTAGCCGAACGAGGAAATTGAGCCGGGCGCCAGATAGAGAGTCGAGTTGCAGTTGGAAGAGTCGAGTTCTTCAATCTTTTCTTCTTCAATTGAGCCTTGGTCGGCTGTTACTTGTTCCGATTCTACTGCCAAGCCACCAAACGGTCTGTTCACCTGCTTGTACTTGCAGAGAAAGTTATATTTCTCAGCACAATCCACTTGATTCCAAAGTCCATATCCTTGGACATCCATCACCATGCATTTTCCATTTTTAGGCAATAAGGGATTGGTGTAGTCGAAATCCCACTTGGTCCCATCAGACCATTCAAATCTGAAATTTGTGGCTTTCGAAGACTTGTTAGAGGGACAGTTCCGAGCTCAGGCAAACTGTAAGCCTGATGTAAGCCTGTGAACCTAAACATGTAAGCCTGAGACGGTAAGCCTGAACCGGTAAGCCTAAGCCTGTAAACCTAAGCCTCTAAGCCTAAGCCTCTAAGCCTAAGCCTCTAAGCCTAAGCCTCTAAGCCTAAGCCTCTAAGCCTACGCCTCTAAGCCTAACCCTCTAAGCCTAAGCCTCAAAGCCTAAGCCTCTAAGCCTAAGCCTCTAAGCCTAACCTTTTAAGCCTAAGCCTCTAAGCCTAAGCCTCTAAGCCTAAGCCTCTAAGCCTAAGCCTCTAAGCCTAAGCCTCTAAGCCTAAGCCTCTAAGCCTAAGCCTCTAAGCCTAAGCCTATCAGCCTAAGCCTCTAAGAGAACATGGTAATTCACCTATCATTGAGTTGAGCCTGAGCTCCGATATAAATATGGGTTGTATCAGTGTTCCTGTACAATCTTCGAATGTAGTCTATTTCCATTTTCGAGTGTATCGATGTCGGATTTCCGCAGGAAGCACTGGTTCCATTAACCGGCACATTTGATTTCGTGTAACAGTATCCCTTATAACTTCCAAAACAGCTGCAGCTATAACCACTGCAATCTGAAACCACACAAAAATAAGATATCGAAAAAAATGAAAAAAAACCACATACACCCTTCATTAAGAGGAACCTCACACACATACGGGTATGGTGAATACACAGACTGGTAGCCGCAATCAGTAGTTATCCATTTGGCTGGATAATATGGAGTTGTGATACCCATGATGGTACAATAACCTCTCGGCAGTGTCGTTCCTGAATAAAAGTTACTGTAAGACGCTGCGTTTCCCGATGCGTCATCCCAGAAGCAAGAAGATGCCGTAGTAGTGATGTTAAAGCAAGATAATCCAATCCAAATCGCGCTTACGCCGGCTTGATTGGCAAAGTTGTAGACAGCTTGGTTGTCCTAAAAAAGTCTCTATAACAGTACGAAAAATCAAGGCCAGAATAAGGGGCGATTGTAATATGCGTTCGACAAGGCTGCCGCGGCTCTGAGTTTTTTCGATCGCGCCCGTAGGTTGGGTGCCGCGCCATTGCCGGCCGACCTATCACAAATGGGGACCGAGGGCCTATGAGAGGCGCATGAAAATAACGGTCTCTAAACTACATAATATCAGAGGCTTAGGCTTACAGACTTAGGCTTACAGGCTTACGCTTACAGGCTTAGGCTTAGAGGCTTAGGCTTACAGGCTTAGGCTTACATGCTTAGGCTTACAGTTTTAGGCTTACAGGCTTAGGCTTACAGGCTTAGGCTTACATGCTTAGGTTCACAGACTTAGGCTTACAGGCTTAGGCTTACAGGTTTAGGCTTACAGGCTTAGGCTTACAGGCTTAGGCTTAAAGGCTTAGGCTTACAGGCTTAGGCTTACAGGCTTAGGCTTACATGCTTAGGCTTAGGCTTACAGGCTTAGGCTTACAGGTTTAGGCTTACAGGCTTAGGCTTACAGGCTTAGGTTTACAGGCTTAGGCTTACAGGCTTAGGCTTATATTGGCCGGAACTACATAAAAAACAAAAAATCAGATCTGACGCAGAAGCTTCACCTAGCTAGCTCAACCACTCTTAATAATTCCAAGAAAACTCACGATTGCATTTCTTATAATAACCAACGTTCCTCCATCATTCTTACAATTGCTCTCCGCCACCGGCTGAGACGCCTTGTTCCAGTACATTTTCAGACATTTCTTCTCGTTCACCAAGAAATATCCTTCAGGACAAATAGCGGCATGAATGATTGGAAGGAAGAGCAGGAACAAGAGTCGCATTTTTTCTTCAAATGTTCTTATCTCGATTGTCAGGGAGTTATTATATGTATGTTGCACACATTGTTTGCATAGTTCCCACTTTTTGAATTTTTGAACGAAAATTTTAATTGACTGATAAGACAACGTGATGTGGATGTTCGATACACTAAACTCGCGATTATTTTTAACGCGAAAGATCAAAAGTTCAAGAATCAAATTATTTCATCACAACTTTAACAAAATAGTGTCGTCAAATTCGATGCATTGTCTGCAAACACGGAAATACAATTATGCTCGAGTTGAAGTTTTCAAATTTCACTTTCTCTTAAAATGAATCATGTTTCGTTTCCGATAATAAATTGTGTCGCTTTTCTCTTATCACGGAATAAAAAATCATTTGCTTCGCTTCATTCGACCCTTTCAAACTCCAATTTTCATGAATTTCTCTGTGATTCCTATTGTAAATGCAATCTTGTCTATATTCTCTGAACATCCCTTGGATTTGACATGTCCCACGTCATTGGTAACTATTGATAGTCTCAATAGATCATTTCCGTCTGTGGGATTAGCTCAGTTTCCCCAGAATTATGATTGTGGTATCGAGGTGAGAAATTGTTATCTTTACTAATAACATTTGAAAACTTTGTATGTCCGTCTGTATGTTGGCGGCTGTAACTCAGCCCATACTGAACCGATTTGGATGAAACTTTTACAGAAAGATCGGGCTTGGCGTTACGTTGATGCCCATATGTTTAGATTTTTGATATCTCAAAAATTGAGCAAGTTACGGCTCTTTTCCTGAATTTTCAGTACTAATTTCGGTACCGAAAATGTGTTGCAAGTCATAACTCGCTTCAGAGCTTACTGATTCTCTTGAAATTTTCACAGTTTGTTTGTGATTATCTGAGGATGATGCACGTCTTTTTCGTTTTTTAAAATTCCAATTTTGAAGCCTTCTGGAGCATTTTTTCTGAGCAACTGGGTCCGTTTTCACTCGCGCGACGACAGAGAAGCAGAGTCATTTTCGCATGCGGCGGCGGCAGAGAGGCAGCGCACACAAAGTATAGTGGCCGACGCGGACCTCGATTGATGTCGGCTGCTTACTTTCATCACACCCGCCGACACGAGACGAGGCGCCGGTTCAATTACCCAAGTTTGTGTGTGAGATTCGCGAGGGAAAGAGATAAATGGGTCGAATTTTATATCATTCTGTTCGTCTCGATACGAGGAGACAGAATATGTAAGAAAATTTCAGAAAAGTTGAATTTGAAAGATGTTTATTGTGGCGGTAAAATGCCGGTGAACGCGCGCCACCGCACTCCAGTGGAAAAATCACCGTTTCGGGACCTTTTACCACAGGAGTGCGGTGGCGCGCGTTCACCGGCATTTTACCGCCACAATATCGGGGTTAGAAGTTTGAAGACGTGCCTATTCTGACTCCGATAGCAGAGACGCATGGAATTCCGTCTCCTTTTACCGTATTCCGTTTTTTTTTTTGATATTGGAAAAACAACAAAACCCCCAAAACCTCGATTTTGAGATCAATGAGTAATTTCATTCTATAAGAAGAGAGAGTGACGGAATTGTTCCAACTTTTTTCCAAAAATATGTGAAATTCTTAATTTTGAAAATCTCCCGTTGGCCAAAAGTGAACGTGTTGTGACTACAGTTTTCGAACTTCACTATGCGCGGAACGCGCATCAGATTGCGTTTGGATTAAATGGAATAGAAAATGAATAAAGAAATTGTTGTAGGTGCGAAGCACCTACAACGATTTCTTTATTCATTTTCTATTTCATTTCATCGAAGGCTACAATAGTGGATTATCTGTAATTTAGACAATAAGAAATGGAGCAACAGGCCCTGAGGAATGGAGCCGAAAGTTCCTCATTTTTAAGAAATAAGGGCCGCAGGCCCTACTAAATGGAGCCGAAGGCTCCCCACTTTTGGGAGAGGGCCGCAGGCCCTATGGAATTGAGCCAAAGGTTCCCCGTTTTTGAGTGAAAAGGGCCGTAGGCCCTGTGGAATGGAGCCGAAGGCTCCAAAACAAAAAAGCAAGCAAAGGCCAGGTGGTGAAGCCCCCGAAGGGGGCGGAGTCCACCTGGTGTTTTATATTCAAAGGTGATAAATTTTAGTTCGAAATCCCAGTTGGTCACGTTGTGAAATTTGAAATTCAAGCGAAGGTGAATGATCTGGAAGACAAAATTGTGGTCCGCGACTCAGCATTGGCATTCCATGAGTACGTTTCTAAAAGTTCCCGTTAAAAAATGAGGCTTTTGCTTTCAGACTCTCACCAAACCAGTCAACTCTATACGTTCCCGCAAATACTGCGAAACTTTGGATCAAAACAAAATCAAGCTCGTCTAGCTTCCACGTCACTTGGGAGTACATCGATATCACCGGTTTTACAAAAGTCGAATACCCAAGAGTAGAAGTAATGCCACTGAACCTGAGCGCTCACCACTACTATCTATTGGAATCTCCGTATTACCGAGATCACGGTGTGCATGTGACCCTCCACACTGGATCACTTCAAGGTGACGTCGATCCGACGCTGGAGAGTATTTTCGTGTACGATGGTTCCAATTTAACAGCCAAGTTTGTTGGCACACTGGGTCACTGGATGGCGCACAATAAGACGACGGAATCCACGGAAGGATCTTTCACACTAGTCAATTTCTATGGTCTTCCTTCCGATTCGTATGTGATGTTCCAAGAAGTTTGGATGGATCCAGGTAGCGATGTCTCCAAAATGGTCATTCTATCGAAGGACACAGTGTACCGCGGAAGAGAAATAGCGACCTCGAACGATGTGGATGTCATTATCCACGTCATCGACTCGAATGAGACCTATATAACTGGTTTGAACTTCAAGAATACGACTTCAGAGGGACTTTTTATGGTTTCACGCTTCGAAAGATCAACCGGTGTTTTAGTGTACAGGTAATGGGGACCGATATTCCTATTTACGTCCCCGTGGCCAAGGCTGTCGCAAAGACGGCCGCGGCCTGAATCGTGTGTAGGTTATGTGGCGGAATCCGGTCGTCCTCTCAAGAACAAACCTTTTGGCTCAAAGAATCTTAGGGCCGCGCGGCCGCCGTAGGTTTCTATGATCAGAAGTAACCCATCCAGAATGGCGCGGCCGGCCGTGCCCGTGGCTCAACCGGTAGTGGCGCTGTACCCGTAGCCGCGCGCCCGCCTACGTCTTTGAGCCTACCTCGGGTAAATTTCTGCGAAATCTTTAAATTTCAGGGCCACAGAAGATGAACACCGTCGCGTCAGCCGATACAACAAGCCATTCGTTAATGAAAGTTTCCCACAGTTGATACCATCACACACCTTCGTACTTAATTTGTTTGAGTGTGACCTAGATTTTGAGCTCTACACTGGGCATTTAGAAAACTATACTCAAGTTGCTACTGGAAGGGGAGGCGTACTGTTTTCTCATCCTGCATTCAGACCGCCAGCTTCTAATGGTTTCACATTTTTCACGAACCTCAGTAAGTTGATGTGAGAGCTCAGTGAGCAAGAATAAAAAATGACTTCAGCTGCCACTGAAGACGTCAAGTTTGAATTCGATGTGGAGGAACTAAACATAAAAAGCCTTGAGGATGGTCTGGGTATTGAAATAGGCACGGGGAGAAGCCCACCAACTAAATTCAAGTACAAGGACACGGCAAATCCAGAAAGAGCCGCCGTTGGGAGATACATGGCTGTTTCATTTAATGGTAAGACGGAAGAATCGCAGTTCGTCCTCTCTTATCAGGTGAAGGTGAGTAAATAGTTTTACAAAAGCGACTAAGATATCCAAGTTTTTCAGAAACCATCTGAAATTGACAACGTTGAGAATGGAGCTGAACTTGAATTGGTTTCAATGGCGGCACACAAATCGTTTGAATTTTCACTTTTAGCCATTCTTCTATACTTGATTTTTATGCATTAATGTAAAATTTTGTTCAAGATTTTGGGAAAACCAACTTTATTTTTCTCAAAATAACACAGGTTTCTCTGAATCGATTCCAAGTACGAGCAACTCTTGTCGGAGCCAGATTTTTCTCATGTCGTTCTTCGAAAGATTTCAATTAATTTATTTACACTATTTTAGAGCAACGGAGGATCCAAAAAATCATCATCCAACAATTCCTCTCCAGAACGACATACAGTTCCTGCTAACATAGTGGGCGTGGCCTTCACTACAAAAACCAAATTCGCAGAATTCAACATAGGAAGCTTCTGGACTCGTATTAGTTGGAAGTTTTCTTCTCTGAAAAATCTCAACTTTTTTTTTGAACGGACAAAGAGCTTCTCACCGTTTATCCGTCACCAGGCTCTTCAAAAAGTTATTGTTTTCTGCTAGGATTTCTTCGGGAATCATGGTATTTTCAGTGAAGATTTGGAAGAAGGTAGTCCTTGGTTCGAATGATGTCTTATTCGTGAAGTTCTGAAAATTTCAGTGAATTAAGATTTGTATAAATTTTTTTGTTACCGTAATCAGTTTCCTTGCTTCATGGGAATTCAATTCCTTCAATCTCAATCTCAATGAGCTCAAATGATAAAAAATATCAAGCCTTTGAAATTCGTTGGTATTCGGGAAGAAAATCCCCGTGGCATTTTTCCATGGCTCCATTGAAGAGCATTTCCCATCGAAAATAAACTTTCGAGAGTCCAAAACTTCCATGAAATTCGAAACAATTTTTTCGTCTATTTGGTGAAGTCCTCCTTTAAAATGGACTATGTGGAATTTCAGTTTTTCTTGAAAGTCCAATTCTTCTTGAAACAATGTGAGCAACTCATATTCGATGCCAAATTTTTCAATTTTCAAATATCCCGCCAATTTTTGTATCAAGCTTACTGCCTTCGCTATTGTCAAGTGAAAATTCAAATAGTTTTGTTTCGTAGAAATCCTCAAATTTGCTTTGGAATCCTTCAAATCGGTAAGAATAATTGATTCAACAGAATTTTCAGTTTCCAGACTATCTGTTGTTCTAAAAAAAAGTGTATAATAGTAGTCATAAGTTTGAAATCTTACCTTGTCTCCATATCGATGTCGAGTTCTTCGAAAAGTTCTTTCCACATTTTTCAACTTCTTTAGATTTTGAAAACAAAAAATTGAAGAAAAAGGTTTAGAAGGTATTGCGAAATTGCACGCCGTCTAGAAAGGAGGACTAGGAGGACTAGAAAAAGAAACGACGCGGCCATCGTCAGAACAAAGGCGGGAATTTGAAAATAATGGCTTTTTTAGAAGAGAAAAATGAATTTTTTCGCAGAAGAGAAAAACTGGAAAAAAAGTGTGACATTTCGAAAGTGTGACGTTTCGCAGGTGTGACATTTCGAAAGTGTGACATTTCGAAAGTGTGACTTTCGGAGTTGTGACACTTCGCAACTACGAAATTTCGAAAGTCTGACGTATCGAGAGTGGGACACTTCGCAAGTGTGACGTTTCGAAAGTGTGACGTTTCGCAAGTGCTGAACTGTACTGAGAGATATTTTTACCCAAAAATGGTTGGAAATTTTTTCTTTCGAAACGTCGCACTTTCGAAACGTCACACTTTCGAAACGCCGCACTTTCGAAACGTCACACTTTCGAAATGTCGCGGAGCCGAAATACTAATAGTATAATATAACAGCTTACTGTATTATAGGCTAACAAATGAAGCAAACAGAATACAGAATAAAACTTTTCATTTTTCTCTCATGTTCAGAAACCCGAATATGTATCAAAATTCTTCTCAATTTCTATAAAACCCGCTTCTCCAACTTTCTATTGAAAAATTCCACAAATTCCGCATCACTTTTAGAACTGTGCCATGCCAATATTCGATCTTCATTTTCAGCGGGTTTCTGGCAAAAATAATTTTTGAATCAGAAAAATTTAGTATGACTTACAACGCCTGGAAGCATGTGTAAACCGGGAAGACTTATCCGTGAAACTTTGACGTCTTCAGCTAGAAGACCAGTTATGAAGACGTCCTCCACTTGTAAAAATGGAATTTTTATACTTCAGAATCTCAGGATCTGGAGATCCCATGGCCTATGCCGGCCGGTCGCGGCTTTGAAGATATTTTTGAAAAAAATATTTTTCAGTGATAATTTTCAAGTTTCTGAAGCCGCGACCAGCCGCGGCCGGCCGTTAAAAGTGGCACCCAAGGCCAAAAATAAGCCTTACCGATATAAAATTCCGATGTTTTGTGGCGCTCAAAATTCTCACTGCCGCTTCCCTTGTGGCCAAATAAAATGGCCCAGATAGACAAGACGGATATTTGGGGCACCTGTATGTGCTCTCCGGGACGTACCTGAAAATTTTAAGGGAAAAAATTGGGAGCTTTTTTGTATGCCTACCATCTTTGACTTTTATCATGATTCACTCTCCCTCCAGCTTCTACTATTTCGCCGTATAATGAAATTGAGCTAGTAACTATAACTTTTTGATCTACTAGAGCTTCCAACTCTTCCGGGAAGAGAATCACATCTTCATCAATTTTTCCTATCAACTGAATCTTTGGGGTCTTGCTGGTAGCGTAGAGTAGAGCAGCGATTGTCTGAAAATCTCACACTATTTTCGAAGAAAAAGAAGTCAGTTTCAAAAGTTACCAACCTTATAAGTCAACCCTCGATAATGATCCTTGATATCCACCACTACCATATCCCCAAACAACTTTGCCTCATCCATCACGATTACTGTAGTCTTCTGATCTTCAGGTACAGTACCCACCAGGAAAAGCGCCTTCATCCTTCCCTCACGTATCACTTTACTATTAACTTTGTTCATCCAAGTATTTCTTATAACATTTCTTCGCGAAAAATTGTCTGATCTTGAAATCACTATCATCAGAATTTCGCTATTTTCAGTAGTGTTAATTTCAGGCAAATGAAGCCAGTCTACATTCTTCTGGATATCTCCAAAAGCCACAAAGAATGAGTTCCCGTGGTCAGATGTTTCTTTGATTGTTGGGTCTGAAATTATTAGAACGTTGGACCAATTTTTCATTGAAAAACTCACTATACTTCCATTCACTTTGTATACATAATCTATCCGCTCTTGTTAAGCCTTTTTTGGATTTTTGGAAATCTGAAACTTAATTTTTAAATGGTAAAAAAATGTGAAGACTTGACTCACATAGAAACAATAGGAAAATTAAAAACGTACAAACTGAAAATAATCTAAATTTCATTGAAAATTTATGATGGAGATTGAAGAGCCTGAAAAAAAAAGAATTTTTAATTAGAAAAAAAATCAATAATATTTTGAAGGCAAAATAATAACGGCTCGAAAAATTGTAAGGGAATTTTTGTTGTTTTTTTTTTCTGAAAGATGGTAAAAATGAAGAAGAAAAATTATTTTGACCAATTTTTCACCAAAAAAGTTTCTATTTTTCAGAAGAAAATGAGCGAGACGAAGACCATGTAATAGTTCTGTTCTCTTTGGTATTGTTTGCTCAATTTTGGGATAAGGCTATTTGAATAACACAAAATGAAACATTGACTGATTTTTATTAAAAATGGATTCAGAGCCTAATTTAAAGCTGAAAATGATACAAAGACAAGAAAACCAAATTACTCATCAAACTTCGCTGCTACAGAAATTATAAAAGGTGAATGGAAAACCAGGGTAAAAAAGAAAGAGAATTAGAGAAGGACTGTTACATTGTTATCAGTTCGACGTAGAAACCCCACTAGGCTCATTGTTATTTGCCAGGAGAGACAGTGTTTGGAGTAGACATAGACATGTGCAGATGGAACCCCGACGAGCCCAGAATGAGCACATTCTTGAAATTCAAACTGATTGAAATTAGTCTCTTTAGAATCCTCGTCAAAAGTTGACTACTCCAGCAAATGTTATGATCCGTTCAGAAATTTTCGCTGTTTTGTAGTATCAATAAAGTTCGAAACGCGCCCAAGGCACCCCAGCGACATTTTTTCCATCATCAGAATCATCTTCCCAAACACGCTTCCAATGTCACCATGATCCAAAAATCCCATAAATAATCCACTGTTTTATTGCCAATAATGGTTTCGTCGCCGTCTATTCGATTTTGGCAGACCTTTTTTGTATGTTCATCTTCATCTCTCTGCGAACTATGTATCTGCAATTTATCAGTTTCACTTTCTGCAAAATACCTAGATTGTACCGATAAGAGAGGGCAAACTAGTTTTTTGGGAGTTTGAGAAAGATGAAGAGATCGTTGATGTGTTCCGTGCGAAAAGTCGAGATTGAAATTCGGGGGAAAGATAAGATACAAAAATTAAAGTTAATTTTCTCAGCACAGCGAGCTACAGTACCATGAAGCGGCATACGTTTTATGAAAAAAATTAATTGTTCAGGTCTGAAAACAGGGTTACTAGCTACAATACTACAATCTGGCGAAAATGAATGAAAAAGCTGGCGTTCTCAGTGAAAGTAGGTCAACTTTGAGCGTTTGAGAAATGGTTTCCAATCCCATTATTTTGAAATTTTGTGGACGTGAAGAGCAACTCAAGAACTCTATTTTTGCAGTTGATGAATTTTTGAAAACCGCTTTTGAGACGGATACAGTACTGGTCGAAATAAATGCGCATACTGGCGTTTTCAGTGAAAGTATGTCAACTTTGAGGGCCTGAAAAAGTGGCTTCCAGATATTCGATTTTTTTGAAATTTCGTGAGTGTATAGAGCAACTTTAGAACTTTACTTTTGTAGTTGGAACCTTTTTCATAGGACCGCAATCCAGTCAGTTAGGTCTAGTGGGCTAAAACTGCTAATTTCAATCATTTTGGAGCCACTTGGCTTCCAAATTGCATAACTAACGGGATTTTGGTCCAACAGAAAAGTTGGCAACTAGAAAATTGAAGTTCTTAAGTTGCTCTATACATACTCAAAATTTAAGGAAAATTGGGTAGCTAAAAATCACTTTTTCGGACCCACAAAGCTAATCTTTATGATTAAAAAAAACTATGTTTTAGAATCGGAGGCCCATAGCAAAATCTGAAGCCATCCGATTTTATGGGCCTTAGATCTTTTGAGTCCTTAATTTTTTAGCACCGCGATTTCGGAACAGAGCCTAAAAATCGCCAAGTTGTAAAGGTTACATTTTGGTTCTTAACCTGAGCTCTATTGAGAATATTGCTGAAATTTTAAATTCGAGCTTTCGTACTCAAAGAATCGCTAATACTACCATTTCACGATGATGTACGTTGGGGCTCAAGAAAAATGCTCAGGACCGTCCGGAGATTGATTGCTTTATTTCTCCTGAAAGTACCAAGCAACTCCGGATGAATGGAAAAAATATCACTGTCATTTCTGCTATTTTTAGCAAAAAAAAGACACAACATCATACAGTAACCAATCTTTTGGACGCTCCCAGTACCTGCAAACTCAATTCCTCTCCTTTAATACAAAAAACATCACTGATCCTCGTCTCTATTTTTGATATCGTTACATCATCTCTCTTCCCTTCCTCGATCTTCTTATCTTCCTTCCCCAACCATAAAAAATCCCATTATCAATCCATCACAACCAAAGTTTCTTAGTTCTCAATTTTCACTGTTTCTGTTTTCTTCCTCTTCAAACGCCCAACCTTTTTTCATTCTCATCGAACGACCATTCTCAGATCAGTTTCCAGGGGACCGGTTTGTCTCTTCTCGGCTAATCTGGCCAAAGTTTGCCAGTGCTTTTTTTGTTCCTTGAAAAGAAAAAGGGTCGAGTACCGTACCCCCAAGTGATTTCGTCACAAGGTCAAGAGTACAAACACAAAAATAGGTTGTATATAAATTCAGTGTAGAGTAAACATAAACAGTTTCATTTTTATTCGTCTTTTCCACGTGGACTACACAAAACCTGCCCATGGCGGTAAGCGTGAATAAGAGAGACCTAGACACCTGTCTAATAAAACGAAATGACCTAGTTAGCGTCCTCCTCCTATTTTTTTGTGTCTCCCACTATCTTATCTTTATGTATTCACATACATCTTCCCCCAGACCACCCAGTAGTCGTTGTGTGCTCTGTTCTTTCCTTTACTTCTTTTCTGGCCAAAAAGTCCGATTTTTTGCATTATGTTTTCTTGATCTTTTTACAAGACGTTTTTTGCAGGTTTTCAAAAAAAAACTTTGGGTCTCCAAACTTAAACCACATTGTTTCCTATTTTTCGTCAATGGAAAATAGTCAGAACGCGAACTGGGACAAACTACCAATGCTTATCAAGTTGGATATATTTACGATGCTGGATCGGGATTCCAGGTTAGTTTGAAGGGGGAATATTGGAGATTAAAAATCTTGGATGCTCGAAATCGTAGAATCTCAAAATAGGAGAAACTGAGAATCCCAAGTACAGAAGAACCTCGGATTCTTTGAAACAAAAATCTCGATTTTTTGAATTGTTGGGGTCTCAGGATTTCATATTCTGAGACTTTCAAAGATTCTGACTGACATGCGAGAATCTCAGATTTTAAGAACTTGAGAAGCGGAAAATCTGAAAGTCTGAAAATGTGAGAAATTGAAATTTTAGAATCTCAGAATCTTAGAATACTGTAATCTCAGAACCTCGTAGTTTTTAGAGCGGAAAATTCCAGAATTTTCGAATTTCTGAATTTGGAAATCGGACATTCTAAGAATTCCAAATTTTGAATATTTTGGTATCTCTCATAATTCCACAGAATTTGAGAATCTCAAATTTTAGATTTTCAGATTTTCAAATTCGTGTCTGTTTTGTGAGAGACTTTCGGAAATTCTCAGAAAAAAATTCTCCGAACCTCTGAATCGTAGAATCCCTGATTCTCAAAATCCCAGATTATCAGAATCTTAGATTCTCAAAATTACAGATACTAAATATCACATAAATATTTTCAGGATCTCAGAATCTTATAATTCCAAATTCTGAGATTCTCAGATTTTCAGAATATCATGTTCCCAAATTCTCCGAACCTTGAAATTTGAAAATCGGTGATTCTTCGGACCTTAGTTTCTCATACTTTTTGAAATTCAGGTTTTCAGATTCCCAGATTCTCAGATTCTTAGATTCTCATAATCTCAGATTTTCAGAATCTCAAATTCTCAGAATCCCAGATTATCATATTCTCGGAATCTTGAATTTTATGATTCTCCGAAACCCATTTCTGAAAATCTTTTACCTTTGGAAATTCAGATTCCAAGAATTTGAGATTCCCAGAATCCATAATTTTCTTCCAGACTAGCTCTACAAACGACCTCTCGCCACAACTGTGAGGTCTCCTCCTACTGTCCTCACGTTCTCAAAAGTCTCGACATTCGTGGAATCTCCGATTCTAACTCAACCGACCCTCAATTCTCCCTCAAATCCACCATAACTCTTCCGGATTCAAGATCCTTGGTCAATGAGAAACGACTGGTCATGGAGCAAGCGGCTGAACAATTTGTGAAAATGTTCAAGAACAAAAAGAGCATTGTCAAAGAGCTCAAATTGTCTTCTGGGCCCACTATGAAGACCTTCCTTAGATGCCTTCTTAGGAAGATCAGTTCCCAGAGAAGGGACAAAAACTTCAATTATAGATTTTCCATTCGTGTGGAGCAGATTCAATGGATTGGGAGCATTGATAAGGAGTGCTGGGATTTCATCGATTTGCTCTTCTTTTTCGACACCTCTGTCTTGGAAACCGTCAAGATTGAGAACTGTAGTATGGACCGGTTCGCTATGATTGGCTTGCTCCGAACGGAGCAATTTGAGAGAGCTCGGAAATGTTTCATCCAGGCAATGGTGGATATCCCAATCGATTGCTATTTGAACTTCAATAGTTTCGATATCAAAGTGCCGATGTTCAAGGGGAAGGATCTTGTGAAAGTGATCAAGGTGGGTAAGACCTCAGGCACAAAGCTCAAGGCTCAAGGCCTCAGGCTCAAGGCCTGAGGCTCAATGCCTCAGGCTCAAGGCCTCAGGCTCAAGGCCTCAGGCTCAAGGCCTCAGGCTCAAGGCCTCAGGCTCAAGGCCTCAGGCTCAAGGCCTCAGGCTCAAGGCCTCAGGCTCAAGGCCTCAGGCTCAAGGCCTCAGGCTCAAGGCCTCAGGCTCAAGGCCTCAGGCTCAAGGCCTCAGGCTCAAGGCCTCAGGCTCAAGGCCTCAGGTTCAAGGCCTCAGGTTCAAGGCCTCAGGTTCAAGACTCAAGGCCTCAGGCTCAAGGCCTCAGGCTCAAGGCCTCAGGCTCAAGGCCTCAGGCTCAAGGCTCAAGGCTCAAGGCTCAAGGCTCAAGGCTCAAGGCTCAAGGCTCAAGGCTCAAGGCTCAAGGCCTCAGGCTCAAGGCCTCAGGCTCAAGGCCTCAGGCTCAAGGCTCAAGGCTCAAGGCTCAAGGCTCAAGGTTCAAGGCCTCAGGCGCAAGGCCTCAGGCTCAAGGCTTAAAGGTTCAACCCAGGCAAAACTCACTTTTTTCAGAAGTTCCGCACCGAGCCGCTTCCCATCGACAGTTTCTTTAGTATTGCGTCAGATGAGAAGATTTACGACACAATTATCGATGAAGTGTTCGGCTTAATGGTGATACCGATGGAGGAAAGGGGATCGATGTGAGTAAACAAGACAAAAAAAGGACCAAAAAAGCGCGGCATAAAGTTTCGGGATGTCCAAAAAAGCCCGGGCTAAAATTCTGGAATGGACAAAAAAGCCCGGCCTAGAATTTAGGGATGGCCAGAAAAGCTCCGCCTAAAATTTCAGGATAACCAAAAAAAAAATTCTGATATGGCCAAAAAGACCAGTCTAATATTTCGGGGTGGCCAAAAAAGCCAGCTTGAAAAAAGTCCGGGTTGAAATTTCGAGATGAACATAAAAATCCAATCTATTTTCAGCTCCTCCCACTCCCATAACCACGTCTCCAAACACTCTTGCCACGACAAAAACTCGGTCTTCATTCTGAAACTGGACTTTGAGTCCGTCTACGGGTGCATCGTCTCCAACGATCCGAGCCAACGTCTGAAAATGGACTCATCGGTTTATATGAATCTGAGAGAGATGGGTGTTGATTTTAATGATCTTTGATTCTGTGATTTTTTGTGTCGAAATAAATTTTTTTTTTGAATTTCCGAAAATTTTGTTTTCGAACAATTTTTCCCCACGAATCTTGTAGTATGCAAATAGAACATGCAAACAAGATAAGAAAAAAAATTTGAGTAGAAAAATGAAACTATTTGTCATCTTATTTGTCAGAACTTGCTCGGCCAAAAATCATGGAGTTTTGGTCAAAGTTACCTGAAATTTTTCAAAAGGATGTGGTCAAAAAGTTGGATTTCAAATCGAGGTAACTCTTTTTATCAAATTTTTGGGTACCTGTAATAGGAAGTTTCCAGATGCCGTTTTCGAAAAGTTGCGAAATATGAAAGAGCTCTTGTAGATTCTTGTCCGGTTTTCTTGGACTGGGTTAACTTGGAACCAAGAGTCGGAAATCAAGTTTATTTTTCTATCGAGGATTCTGGAGCACTTTTGAATGACAAAGCCTACTGTACAGAAGATGTTCTTCAAGACTTTTTATGCATTTTTAAGAACCCTAAATCGAAACTCAAGCAATTGACAATGGATCATTATAATTTCCAAAGGCAGCCAGGTATTTGAACAATTTTTTTCAATAATGGTTTTTTTGTCAAAAATATTCAAAATTTCGTGCTGATTCCAAATATCATAACAACAAAGTTTGGAAATAGCTCAACAATGGCGAAAATCCGGTTTAAATAAGATCGAAAAGCTGAAAGTGGTCTTGGTGGCCGTGGCCTTTGAAAAAACTCGGCCACGGCCACCCAAGACAACTTTAGTTTTATGGTCTTGTTTAAAGCCGTTTTTCGGTGTTTCCGATTCATTTTCCAGCGTTTTTGAAATGATATTCAAAATCAGTACAAAATTTTGCATATTTTGAAGCAAAAAATTTTCAGATGATATTTTTTTCGGACTTTTTCTTAAAATATGCAGAATTTTGCGCTGTTTTTGAATATCACAACAAAACCGCTTGGAAATAGTGTTAAAATTCGAATAATGGCTTCCAAGAGGACCAAAACGTCAGCAGTGGCCTTGGGTGGCCGTGGCCTTTGAGAAAACTCGGCCACGGCCACCCAAGACAACTTTAGTTTTATGGTCTGGTTTTAAGCCGTTTTTCGGGTTATTATAGTTCTTTTTAACGGTTCTTGCTATGTTACTCGGAATCAGCAGAAATTTTGCATATTTTGAAGCAAAAAACTCATTTTTTTCGAAATTTCAGATGCTATCAACGATCTATTCGCCCTACTGATATCCCGGATGAATAGCTCTGGAATTCTCCAACTAAAAATCCAACAGCTTTCATTTCACTATGGAGAAATTAGTGAGACTACCTTTCTGAACATCATCAATATAATGGATTCCAAGTTTTTGAACTCCCTCCACGTCAGAAAATTTCCAATCAAGACCCGCACCACTCTGAACGAACTGGTGGAGACCGAGCAATGGAAGAGTCTAGAAGATATTAGAATTCAAGAAAAAATTTCGAATTCTTTTGAGTTATTCCTACACTGTAATATGTTTCGAGTCACTTTTCACAGTTTGAGCTCTTTGAATGTTTGGAAAATTATACAGGTGAGATTAGATTACAGCCATAAATTCCAGATTTTAGAAGAAATTTCAGAATTTCCGCAAAAATCCTCGTCCAAATTTCTCATTCTTCGAAATCTACCTAATGCAAGAGATCTCGATTCAAGATGTTTTCTCACATTTTGATGTTCCTTTGAAGAATCAGCCAATTGAGCATTAGTAAGTGCTCAAAATTTTGTTGGTGGAAAATTCTCAAATTTTCAGTATTTCAAATCTCGCTCAACATACTCAACATTTCAAGTTGGAATGGTCTTTGGAATTGGTTCTAGTGGTTCGAATGCATAAAAGATATGTGAAGGGTGCAATTTGTAGGAAGGAATTTTTGTTCGAGGATTTCGAGGAGCACGAGGATTTGTGATAATCAATTTTTTGAATGTGGTTTTTAAATGGAAATAAATTTTTAAAGTTTCAGCTACTGTATTGTGAATTTGACCTATTTTGTACTATTGAGAACTTGCGCTATTTGCTGGAATGGGTCAACTTCGAGGGTCTGAAAAGGTGGTTTCCAGCTATCCGATTTTCTGAAATTTTGCAGATAGATTAAGCAACTCTAGAACTCTATTTTTGTTGTTGACTACTTTTTCATAGGACCTCAATCCAGTCAGTTAAGTCAAGTAGTCTAATATGACCTCAAATTTTGTAATTTTTCAGTATTAATTTTGATGTTTTTGGAGAGCCACATGACTTTCATAACTGAAATAAAACAACGAAGTCCTATTCCAAAAATAAATCAAAAATAGAATCACTTTTTTCCCAGGAAAACCAATTTCCGAAAATCTGAAAATATGGGAAAACTTGTGATTTCCTGGAATTTTTCTTTTTTTTTCGATATTTTCGACTCAAAATTTTTGATTTTTCGATTTATTTTTCAAGTTTTTTTTCTCTGTTTTTTTTGTTGCCTTCTTACCTTCTATTTTTCTAACTCGTTTTAACTATTTCCTTTTTTTCTGCACTTTGAAAAACTAGTCCCCCCCCCCCCATGTTGCCCTTTTCTCTTCCATTTCTTTTGTCATGCTTTTTTTTCATCAAAAATTTTGCCTTTCTTTTTTCTCTTTTTGTTCTTTCACTACCTGAGTCTCTCTATTTTTCGAATTATTTTGCTTTATTTTCAGTCTCCGTCTCCGAACAAACAGAATTTCTTCTTCTCTCCCCTGGCATCGAATATCACTCATTTATTTTTTCTACTATTTTTTACCATTAAAAAATGGATGTCGTATCAACGTCCACATCACCATTTTCATGTAAAATTTGTAATCAAAAAGCGCATGGAAACCATTTCGGTGTGATCAGTTGTCGAGCGTGTGCAGCGTTTTTCAGGTAACATTTTTTCGAAAAAATAATGGAAAAATAATTGAAAAAATTGTTTCAGAAGAACAGCAGACTCAAAATGGAACAAAATGGGGTGTCGAGGAGGGTCTTGCGATCAGGAAGCGTAAGTTTTTTTTGGGTGGAAAATAGAGAAAAAGTGATGCAAAACTGAAAATTTGAATGGAAAAATTTTTTTTTCTAATTTTGGCTCCGTGGCATTTCGCAAGTGTGACGTTTCGAAAGTGTGACGTTTCGAAAGTGCGACGTTTCGAAAGTGTGACGTCATGCTTTCGAAACGTCACACTTTCGAAATGTCATACTTTCGAAATGTCGCACTTTCGAAACGTCACACTTGCGGAACGTCATACTTTCAAAATGTCGCACTTTCGAAACGTCACACTATCGAAAATTGTACTGTAAATTTCAAAAATTTTGGATTTCAGGTACTTTTGTAAACCATGTCGACTTCAAAAGTGTCGGGACGCCGGGATGGATACTACCAGTGAGTTTTTGGGAAATTTTTGAAGAAACTGATACAAAGTCAGATCTACAGTAATGCTACGGTATAATATAACTCAAACACTATTTTGGCAGTCTGTAAAAAATTTTCTAATCAATTTGTCTGAAAACTTGTAGAATTTTGAAACAATATTTTACTAATATTTTGTCCAAATTTGAACTGAATCGGCCGGAAACTATCTGGACAAACTGGCACACAGACAAACTTACAGTACTATCGTAAGCCTCCCATAACTCTAGGACAGTTTGCCGACCCGTAGAAACTTTTCCAGCCATTCAATTCGTCTAAAAACTTGTAGGTTTTTGAATCTATAACTCAACAATATTCTCTCAAAATTTTAATTGATTCGAACAGATAGAAGCTATTTTTCATACCCTCAAAGTTTATGACCAACACTCATCAATTTCCAGAATTCCAATACAACCGAGACATCATTCCCCAAGTTGGCCAATTCCAACTCCCTCCACCTTCCATAGAATCCTATGTCGGACGACCCGAATTCCTCCTATTCTGCGACACAGATGCCCCCAGTACTAAAGTTCTCATAGACGTACGGTACCTTCTAGAGGAAGCCGGAAGGATATTGAACTACGGATGTGATAGTCCAGTATATGCTGAGAGCCAACTCAAAAAATTTACACAAGGCTTCAAATTTGTTCGTCTAAACATGGAGAACTTGAAAAAAGTGCAACATGCCGATCAGAAGGAGTTGATGGAAATGTGGGAGTATTATTTTTTGACAGTAACCAAGTGGTTGATGTACTTTGATGAGTTCCAGAAGTTGAATCGACATCTTCAGGTGACATTTTTTTTCCAAAGTTCAAAAGCGAAAAAAATCTTCTTCAGATGACCCTGCTGCAATCCATTTGGCATGTGTTTCAAAAACTGCACAAGTACGTGGGCACAATGGCTTACCACAAGGCCTATCCATATGCCAAGAAATCACATGCAGTTATCAAAAATGTGATAATGGATATTGAGGATGTGTCGATTGACACATCATGGATGAGTGATTATCCAAAGGAGCATGTTATGAGGTAGGCATGATGGTGGTTTTTCTACGGCTCCTGTGCCCTGGGCCGGAGCCGACAGTGGGTCCTTGAGGAGGCATAAATTGGAAGTCAATTCTGTGCCTGATTTTTGGGGCACTGGGGCCAAGGTTGCCGAACGGCCGGCTGCGGCCTATGATCATGGAAACCTACGGCGGCCGCACGGCCCTGGGCTTTTTTGACCAAAACAGCTTGTTTTCGGAAGGACAACCGGATTCAATCACGTTATCTACCCAAGGCCCGGGCCGGGCCGGCCACGGTCGTGTTTGCAAAAGCCTTGTTGGGACGCAGACTAGTACTGTGCCCTGGTGCTTGGCCCTGGGGCTTTGGGCCCTGGGGCTCAGACAAATACCAGTCGATTTACGCCGCCTCACGGCGGCTCCAATCTCCTGGCCTCACGTAAATATCTCTTAAATTTGAAATTGGGTGCGATCGTGAAAAATTGTGTAAGCTATATTTTGGAAGTTTCATCGCGCTCTGTCCAAAACATAGAGAATGATCCTACGGCCGAGTTGAAATTGCATTCGAGGCCTCCGGTCCCACACTGAATGGGTCTTCGGTCCAAAATAAAATAGCGTTCGGGCCTACGGCTCCTCACTGCAAGGACTTCCGCCTCCAATGAAGATTGCGCCTCCGGGACATCTAAAAAGCGGCCATTTCGAAAGCGGACATTTCGTAAGCGGAAATTTCGAAAGCGAGACATCTCGAAAGCGGACATTTCCAAAGTGTGAAATCCCGTTTTCCTAATTTTTGAAACTTTTTTTTTTGCGAGATGTCCACTTTTGAAATGTCGTAATTTCGAAATGTCTCGCTTTCGAAATGTCCGCTTTCGAGATGTTCCGGAGCCAAGATTGTACACGGTTTGCACGGCCCCATACCGAATGGACCGTCGGTCGGAATGATTATTGCATTCGAGAACTATGGCGACTTACTGAAGTACATTACCTCGTTCGAAAAAAAAAGAAAAAAAATATTTGGACTGGCATGGTATCGAACCTATAACTCTCCATTACTGCAGTGGGACACTACCACTGCACCACAGGTGCGCATGTGGGAGCGAGGAGGAACTGCAGTGACATTACTGCAGTCGGCGCTCTTTTCCCCAACCACCTCCTCCCCCCTTCCTCTGTGTGTCTGTCTGTGTGTGTCTCTGTCTGGGGTCAACCAAAAATGGAGGTTTTTGAGCTTTTTTGATCTCATTTTTTGACGAATCGAAAAACAAAATAGATGGGCATCATTAAGCAGGAATTACTGATAGTCTGCCAAAATTTGAGAAAAATCGGTCCAGTGGGGACTGAGCTAGGGCCGGCGACGGACACAGCACAGACAGACAGACACACACACACACACACACAGAATTTTGCGTTTGTTAATAGTAAAGATTGTGTCTTGGGCTCACGGTAGTATTGAGCGCCTGTGGCCGGCAGCGGTGGTGCTTGCGACAGACTTGCTAGAGTTCAAAGTAGAACTGGGCCTTGGGGCTCAAAGGAGTATTGAGCCCTGGGGCTAGGATTGGGTCTTAGGATTGGGTCTTAGGCTTAAACTAGTATTGGCTCTGGGGCTCATACTAGTACTGGGTCCTTGTTCCCAAACTGATATTGAGCCCTAGGCCCCTTCCTATTTTCCACTTCCAGATACCTCATGGTCCAAACCTGCCACGACTTCGACATCACCGCCGCCCTCAAAGAACTCGAGCCCACCGAGGAAGAGTACACCTACCTCTTCGCCCACCTCTGCTTCCAATACGCTGGAAAACGATACCAAGGGGACATCCTTAAAGTCACCGAGTCGTTCCTCGAGATCTTGGCTAACGATCTACACCACTACTACGTCGAAGAGCAGAATCGCTCGAGATACTTTTTGAGACTCTCGAAACTCATGAAGATTAATAATGCGATTCAGGTAACAATTCAAATATTGGTATGATACTGTAGAATTTTTTTGCAGAAAGCAATCTGGGAGAGCCGCCCGAAAATGGAGTTGGGCCGGCTGTTCAATGTACTGAAAATCGAGTTCTCACATCCGGAAATGTTCGAGGATTCGGGATATTATTGAATCTCATTTGTAATATTACTGTACATAAGCATTCCAATAAACTGTTTTTTTGATGACTCTGGCGCACCTCGGGCGCTTTGAAATGACATCACTCCGAATTTTACTTTCTCTGTCTGCGTCTCTATGTCTCTATGTCTAGCAGCCGCAAAAAAAAACCGTCGAAACAAAAAATGACGAAATTTTCAATTATTCTTTGTCAAATCTGTGCCCATGATGCTCATGGGACACATTTTGGAGTGAAAACTTGTCGAGCATGTGCCGCGTTTTTTAGGTAATTTTTTTTCTGAAAAAAATCGATTTTTAAATCTCGAACTTACATTTTTTGAACATATTTTTAAAAATGTAGAATTTTTCGCTGATTCGAATGCAGCTAATATCGCTGCTCGAGACGTTATAGAAACATTTTTATGAACAAATTTCCACTTTGTCGCGCTCGCCTCTGCTGACACATGAGCTGCTGTCGCGCTCGCCGCTGTCGACTTACAAGCTGCTGTCGCGCTCGCCGTTGCCGACACATTCCCTACTGTCGCGCTCACCGCTGCCGACTTTTGATCTGTTGTCGCGCTCGCCGCTGCCAACACATCTGCTGCTGTCGCGCTCGCTGCTGCCGACTTACAATGTTCTGTTGCGCTCGCCGCTGCCAACACATCTGCTGATGTCGCGCTCACTGCTGCCGACCAACAATCTTCTGTCGCGCTCGTCGCTGCCTACTTACAATTTGCTGTCGCGCTCGCCGCTGCTGGTAAAAAATTAACTTTCAATTTTCCTACTTTTGAGCTACGAAATTAGTCGCGTTCGAATCAGCGGAAGCTTTGAATTTTTAAAAATTTATTTAAAAACTTCTATCTAAAATTCGAATTTCAGAAGATACGCGAAATCGAAATGGGTTAACGAAAAGTGCACGAGAAAGAATGTAGATCCGAAAAAGTGAGTTTTTTGCGTCCAAAAACTGAAGGTTTTCATCTGGTTCAACTTCAGATGCCTCTGCCGCCCCTGCCGATTACAGAAATGCCTTCAGAATGAGATGAGCACTAAAAGTAAGCCTTAAAAACTGTTCCTCCAAGATTTCGAATCTTCAGAATTCCAATACGGTCGTGAATCCATTACTACAGTACCCCCAACCCTATCCGCCTACCTGGGCCGCCCGGAATTTTTGATATTTTGTGATCCGCAACCATTCAAACTCAAGACCTACATTGATATTCATAATTTGTTATCGGAAGCGTCACGAATTCTGGATTCTGGATGTGAGGCCCCAATTTTTGACCCTAATTTGAGTGGGTTAAAAAAATTGAGCCTAGGAGCTCATTTTCTAAGACTGGACCCCAATAATATCAAAGTCTATGGTAGATTTGGAAAAATGGAATTTATCGATGTCTCAGAGTACTATTTCTTGACGGTGATCAAATGGATCTTGAGATTTGATGAGTTCCAGAAGCTCGATAGAAGTCTTCAGGTAAGAAAATTTAGAATATTATTGAATCCCAGAACCCAAACTCAGATGACGTTATTACATTCCTTCTGGCACGTCTGGATGAAATTTCAAAAGTGTTCCGCTACGGCAATGTTTCGAAAAACCAACATGGAAGCAAAAAGACATCAAAAAATTTTGAGAAACGTCTGTATGGATCGAGTGAAATCTCAAATGGATACCACTTGGATGAGTGATTATCCAGATGAATATGTGATGCTGTAAGTGCAGATTTTGAGTATTGTAGAAATTTTAAGACGTTTTTAGGTACATCCGATCTCAACATGTGTATGAAGCGGATGTGATAGAACATCTGGAAAAATTGAATCCTACAGATGTGGAGCTCACTTATATGTTTGCTCAGACTTGTTTTGAATATGCTGGAAAACGATATCAAGGAGAGATTCTGAAGATAACTGATCGATTCCAACAGATTTTGTCATATGATTTGCATGTTTATTATATTGTGGAGGAGAAGAATTCGAGATACTTTAAGAGGCTAGCAGAGCTGATGAAGGTCAATAATTTGATGCAGGTGAGCTTTCCGGCTCATAACTAAGCTCAAACCCAACCAATTGGATGAAACATGCATCAAAAACGCAAATAGATTTGAAAATGAATGAAAAAAAGATCTTGCGAAAATATTGGGATTGAGCAAAGTTATGAGCTCTTGAAAATTATTTTGCAAAAAATTTTTATTGCAAAAAATTTTTTTTTCAAAAATCCATCTGGGCAAGTCGTCCGCAACGAGAGCTGAATCGAGTGTTCAATGTGATGAAGATTGGGTTTTCGCATCCAGAAATGTTCGAGGATTCTCCATTTTGTAGTAGTATTTGAGCTTTTGAATAAAGTTTTTGAGGCTCTATTGCAGTTTTGGGGTCAGGAGTTCCTAACGTTCCCTTTAGAGGAATATATCTCAAGTTCGGTAAAAGCTATCAATATAAAGTCAACTGCAAAAATGTGTGAAATTTTATGCTGAGCAATCGAGTAATTGACAAAATTTTGCTAGCTCTATTGGCTTGGAAGATACAGCATTTTGAAATTAACACATTTTTACGAAAAAATGAACTGAAAATAAGGTTTTTAAAGTGAAAAAATATTGGATTTTCACATTCAATAATGATTAAGAATTTTCCGATTTTGAGTTTTGATTGAAAATATTTGGACATAAAATTCGTATCTTCGTCTATTATATTTTTGAATAATTTCTAATAGACTTTAAAGTTTTTGAAATCAACGTTTTCCCTTCCAAAGTTCACAAAAAACTAAACCCTTTTTCTTTTTCTGTTTTCCCTATCACCTTTTTCTCATGATTTTTCTCTCCTTATCATTTGTTTGGTCAATGATTTTTTTTCTCGCATTTTTCTCCTTTTTTCATTTTTCGAACTTTTTTTTTCAATAAAATGATGCAAAATCGCGTACAATGTTATTTTACCTGAATCAAGCTTCAATTTTTAAGCATCTTTTTCAGCACTACAAAAATAATCAAAAAATGATGAAAATTTCAAAACCCTCTTGTCAAATTTGCGGTCAAGATTCACATGGACTACATTTTGGCGTAAGGAGTTGTCGAGCGTGTGCAGCGTTTTTCAGGCGAGTTTTCAGCAAAAATTTAAAGTAAAAAATTTAAAGTTTCAGAAGATATGCACATTCAAAATGGGTTATTGCGAAATGTACAAAGAAAAGAGAGAATATTAATGGTGCAATGTGAGTTTTCTTTATATCTTTGGTGGCCTAGAAAACTTGAATAGTGGCCCAGAAACTGATATGGTGACCTAGAAATTCCAATGGTGGCCTAAAACACAATTCCATTTTCAGATGCTTCTGTAGACCTTGTCGCCTTCAAAAATGCCTTAAATCTGGGATGGATACCACAAGTAAGTTTCCCTTGAATTCAGAATTCCTAAATCCCACATTTCAGAATTCCAATACGATCGAGATTCGATTTCTCGGAATCCTCCAATCCTCCACACCCCATCTTCATTCTTCGGACGTCCCGAATTCTTGATGTATTGTGATCCACAGGAATCTCCAAGCATAAGAGCCTTCATCGATGTACAATATTTGTTGTCAGAAGCCTCACGTCTTCTGGATTCTGGATCTGAGACACCGATTTACAATCAAAACCAGCTACAAAAACTGAGCCTCGGTGCGAGTTTTCTGAAACTGGACACTTCTAACATGAAATTTTATGGGAACTTTGGAAAAGTTGAATTCATCGATATCATTGAGTACTACTTCATCACGGTTGTAAAATGGGTATTGAGATTTGACGAGTTTCAGAATCTAGACAGAAGTGTTCAGGTAAGATTATAATTCGGACCCAAAATCAAGCTTCTTTTCAGATGACACTTCTGAATTCCATCTGGCACGTGTTCATGAAATTCCACAAGTGTTCTGCAACCGCAATGTTCCGAAAGGCCAACCAGAACGCTAGGCCTCATCAAAAAGTGTTGAGAAATGTTTGTATGGATAGCGACAAGGCGCAAATGGATACCTCCTGGCTGAGCGATTATCCACATGAGTATATTAATTTGTGAGTTACAGTACTACTGAAAACTCTATAACAAAAAGTTCAAGGTACATGAGATCCCAAAACATCTATGAATCCGAGGCCATTGAAGAAATCGAAAAATTGAATCCAACAGATGTGGAGCTCACTTATATGTTTGCTCAGACATGTTTCGAATATGCTGGAAATCGATATCAAGGAGAGATTCTGAAGATAACGGATCGGTTTCAGCAGATTTTGTCAGATGATTTGCATTTGTACTATACTGAAGAGGAGAGGAATCCGAGATACTTGAAGAGGCTAGCAGAGCTGATGAAAGTGAATAATTTGATACAGGTCAGTTTCCGACTCATAACTGAGCTCAAACTTAGATAATTAGGATGTTAAAACATGCATCAAAAGCGCAGACAGATTTGAAAGTGGATGAAAAAAAGATCATGTAAAAATATCAAGTTTGAGCAAAGTTATGAGCATTTGAAATGACTTTTCAAAAAAAGCCACAATTTATACCACAAACTTTCCGGCTCATAACTAACCTCAAACCAAACTATTTGAATTTTAAAAACATGCATCAGAAGCGCAGAAAGATTTGAAAATAGATGAAAAAAAGATCATCTGAAAATATAGAGTTTGAGCAAAGTTATGAGATCTTGAAAAAAAAATTTCAAAAAAAATTTTTTTTCAATTTTTTTTCAAAAAATTTTTCAGAGATCCATCTGGGAAGGACGTCCGCAACGAGAACTGGGTCGAGTGTTCAATGTGCTCAAAGTTGCATATTCTCATCCGGAAATATTCGAGGATTCTGCGTTTTGTAGTAGTATTTGAGCTTTTGAATAAAGTTTTTAAGGATCTATTGCAGCGTAAAAGTCTGCGTCGAATGCGAATTTCTTTTATGCATCTAGTGAAGCAAAATTTCTTCTTCAAAATGGTTCAAAAACCAGCTGAAACGGACCGCTTTGAAGCGAGTTATACGCGTGTAAAGTTTCCGTGAGAGACGCAGACACTGTCTCGTTTCTCTGCGTCTCTTCGACGGCGAGAGCGTCTGCTTTCTCTGCGTCTCTCTTACCACAACTTCAAGATCTCATAACTCGCTTTAGAATGAACCTTTTCAGTTGTTTTTTCGCCCGAAACAAAGTCAGACCTCTTTTTCTTTAATTTGGCTACAGCTATCGAAACAAAGTCAACTGCAAAAATGTGTAAAATTTTATGCTGAGCAATATCCTAGTTGACCAAATTTTGCTAGCTCTAATGGCTAGAGAGATATGAAGCCGTTTTTCAAAAACAGTTTGATGACTCATTTGGAATGTTCTTTGTGCTATTATGAAATCTCATCTCTCAAAAAATTGGTTTCAAAGTTTTCCATTTTTCTTTCAAACAAAGCCCTCCCGTAAACCTTTTTTTCAATTTTTGATCGCTCTCGTTTCTATGTGTTTCTATGCCTCCTCTCTTTCTGCGTCGGCAAAAATTCGCCGTCTCCACCAACTTTTTCTGTTTGCCCAATGAGTCTCGAAACATACACAGACATACATATACACTCATACAGATAGAGCAGCACAGCATAAAGCAAAAATTGGTCAGAAAAAATGACGAATTTATCAATTGTGGCATGCAAAATTTGCTCTCAAGATTCGCATGGATTACATTTTGGAGTAAGGAGTTGTCGAGCATGTGCAGCGTTTTTTCGGTGAGTTTTCAAAAAATTTGATGTAAAAATTCAAATTTTCAGAAGATACGCTCATTCCAAATGGGTCATGGCAAAATGCTCGAGAAAGTCGGCTAATCGAGATTCGTGAGTTTTTTTGTTATTTTTTTTTGGCCTTTTTTGGACCATATCCTGTTGCGCCAAATTTGAATAATTGAGTATTTGTTTTGCTCCTTGTAAAGTGCTTGTTTGTGCTCGCTGAGAGTTCAAACATTTCCTTGAAAATCTTGTCCCTGAAGTTCATTGAGAGCAACATTTGTTAATCCAAAGTGAACCTATTTTGAAAAGTGGCTAAAAAAGTTGAGAAAAAATGAAAAAATTTCAGATGCTTCTGCAGACCTTGCCGGCTTCAGAAGTGCTTGAGACTTGGAATGGTGACAACGAGTGAGTTTTTGGAATCGTGGCATCTTGGAAGTTTAGAATCTCAGAATCGTGAATTTTGAGTTTTTAGATTCAGAAGATTTGGAAATTTCAGGAGTGTTAGAATAACAGAATTTAACCTTTAAAATCTCAGAGTCCCTAGAATCTAAAAACGTTTTCAGATTCTGAGAACTCTATCCCATCAGACTATAAATTCAAACTTAAAAAATACTAAAATTTCTCCTGATCTCAATAACTCGGATTTTCAGAATCTCAGAATTCAGGAACTTCAGAATCCAGAGAATTTTGAAACTCTCAGAATTCCAGAGCATCAAAATCTTTTAATCTCAGATTCTCAGGCTTCAGAAACTTTTAAATCCCAGAATCTTCATAACTCGAATATTTTTAATCACAGATTCTCAGAATCTTGAAATCTCAGAACTTCAAAACCTCCAAATTGGAAAACTTTTGAAACCCAGAATCTTCATGACTCGAATATTTTCAATCTCAGAGCCCCAGAATCTTAGAATTGATAAACCTATGCATTTCAGAATCTAATTATCTCAAAATCTCAAAATCTCAAAATCTCAGAGTTCAGAAATATCGAAATTTCAGAGTTTCAGAATCACTGAAACTTCATGAATCGGATATTCAGAGTCTTCATAACTCGGATATTCGGAATTTCATGAATCTCAGAATCTCAAAATCTTACATTCTCGAATTCTTGAAACCTCAGAATCTCACACTTCAGAATTTCAGACCCTCAGAATCGCAGAAACTCAAATTTTCTAACTTTCTGAACCTCAAAATCCTGCCATTTTCCAGAATTCCAGAATTCCAAGAACCCCACCAAAATCGAGATCTCTCCAAGCATGTCTTCATTCATCGGTCGTCCTGAATTCCTAATGTTCTGCGACCCAAAACCATCAAACTCCACCACCTTCATCGACCTTCAGAATTTTCTATCTGAAGCCTCACGTCTTCTAGATTCCGGATGTGAGACTCCAGTTCTAGCTGAGAATCAATTGAAGAAACTGAGCCTTGGCGCCAAGTTTTTGAAGCTAGACATCGGGAACGTCAAGTTTTGTGGGAAGTTTGGAAAATCAGAATTCGTGGATATTATTGAGTTCTATTTTGTTTCGGTGATAAAGTGGATCGTGAGATTTGACGAGTTTCAGAAGTTGGAGAGGAGTGCTCAGGTAAGAATTTAGTTCAGAATCAGGACTCAAATTCAAAATTTTTTTCAGATGACACTTCTGAATTCCATCTGGCACGTCTTCATGAAATTCCACAAGTGTTCTGCAACGGCAATGTTTCGAAGAGCCAATAAGAGCGCCAAGAAACAGGAAAAAATATTGAGAAATGCCTGTATGAAGGATATGAATTCGATATTGGATACGGAATGGATGAGTGATTTTCCAAGGGAGCATGTTGGGTGGTAGGCTAATTTAAAGGTTTATGGAAATTATGATGAGCAATTTCAGCTATTTGAAATCCCAAAGTGTCTACGAGATGGATGTGATTGATTCTCTGGAAAAGTTGAATCCAACAGATGTGGAGCTCACTTATATGTTTGCTCAGACTTGTTTTGAATATGTTGGAAATCGATATCAAGGAGAGATTCTGAAGATAACGGATCGGTTTCAGCAGATATTGTCAGATGACTTGCATGTGTATTATATTGTGGAGGAGAAGAATTCGAGATATTTTAAGAGGCTTGCAGAGTTGATGAAAGTGAATAATTTGATACAGGTGAGTTCCCGGCGAATAACTGAGCTCAAACTTAACCAATCGGCTTGTTAGAACATGTATCAAAAGCGCAGAAAATTTTGAAAATAGGTGATAAATGATCAAATAAAAATATTGAGTATGAGCAAAGTTATGAACCTTGACCAAAAAATTTCTAAAAAATAATTTTTTCTTGACTTTCTGGCTCATAACTAAGCACAAACCCTAATGATCAAATGGATAAAATTTGCGTTAAAAGCGCAGAGAGATTTGAAAAAAGATGATTAAAAAATGGAGTGAAAATATTGAGTTTGAGCAAAGTTATGAGCCTTCGAAAATCGGCTCCGCGACGTTTCGAAAGTGTGACGTTTCGCAAGTGTGACATTTTGAAAGTGTGTAATTTCAAAGGCAAAACGATGGACTCGTGAAATATCACACTTTCGAAATGTCACACTTGCGAAACGTCACACTTTCGAAATTTCATACTTGCGAAACGTCACACTTTTGAAACGTCACATTTCCTAAACGTCAGACTTTCGAAGCGTCATCTTTCGAAACGTCACGGAGCCCGAAAATCACAAAAAAAAATTCAAATTTTTTTTTTCAGAAATCCATCTGGGAAAGCCGTCCAAATCGAGAGCTGAATCGAGTGTTCAATGTGCTAAAAATTGGATTTTCACATCCCGAAATGTTCGAGGATTCTGCGTTCTGTAGTAGTAATTGAGCCCAGGAGATTTTTTTTTAAATTTTATTTTTGAAAAAAAAAGTTTTATTTTTGAAAAATATTTAATCGCATAATTTTTTTATGATTCTCAACTTGTATTCAGTTATGTATATAATTTCTTGGAACACTCAATAAACTTTGATTTTTTTTTTTGCATCACACTTTGCGCTTATCAGCTGGTTCGATGATCAACGTCAAGTTTTTATGACAGTCTGCGTCTCTTCTCTCTAATCATCATTTTTTGACCCAAATTTTTAGTATTATTTCGCAATTTTTATTGAAAAATGACAATTTCACAAATTCAATTCCCCTGTAGAGTTTGCGGCCAGAAAGCCCATGGGAACCACTTTGGAGTCTACAGTTGTCGAGCGTGTGCAGCGTTTTTCAGGTGAGATTTTTTTGTTGGGGATTTTTTGAGCCTTGAAAGACTTAGTGGGCCTTGAGCCTTTTTTGAGCCTTATTTTGAGCCTTCGGAGCCTTGGGCCCATTTTGAGCCCTTTTTTGAGTTTTCTGAGTTTTGAGCCTTTTTTGAGCCTTGAGCCCCCCTTTTGAGCCATGACCCCTTTTTTGAGCCTTGAGCCCTTTTTTGAGCCTTTTGCCCTTTTTGATCCTTTCTTAGCCTTTTGAACCTTTTGAGCCTTGAACCCTCTTTTTGAGCCTTGAGCCATCCTCTTGACCCCTAACAGTCGTTTTGTGCCTGGAGCCCTTTTTTCGAGCCTTTTTTGAAGCCTCTTATCCCTTGAACCCTTTGAACCCTTTTTTAAGCCTTATGAGCCTTGAACCCTCGCTTTGAGCCTTGAGCCCTCTTTTTGAGCCTTTCATAGAATTTAGAGAACTTTAAATATAATTTGCATCATTTTTACAACATTTTTTTTCAGAAGAACCGCCAATTCGAAATGGGTCAACAAGAAATGTAGAAATGGTGGAGGTGTGGATTACAAAACGTGAGTAAAACGTTTTGAAAATTGGCGCGAAATTTGAAAACTTTTGAAATTTCAGATGCATCTGTAAAACTTGTCGGCTCAGAAGATGTGTGGAAATGGGCATGAGAACTGAAAGTGAGTTTTTTGGATTTTTAGATTCTTGGATTCTTGGATTCTTGGATTCTTGTATTCTTATATTCATGAGCCTTCGATTTTAACTTCTTCTTTTTTCAGAATTCCAATACAACCGTGACACGATTCTCTTCACTGAAACCTCCATCGTTCCCAGTATGTCCACATTCATTGGTCGTCCGGAATTTCTCCTCTTCTGTGATCCAGAAATTCCATCCTATTCAACTTTCAATCCCAGACATTTCATCGATGTCAACCACTTGATCTCAGAAGCCTCAAGAATACTGGATCTCGGCGGGGAATCTCCGATTTTTGCTGAAAATCAGTTGAAAAAACTAACCCTCGGCTTCAATTTGGTCAAGCTGGATTCAGAGAATATGAAATTTTACGATACAATTGGAAGGACCGAATTTATGGACATAATTGAGTACTATTTCGTGAAGGTCTCAAAATGGATTATGCATTTTGACGAGTTTCAAAAAATCGAAAAATCTGATCAGATGAAAATCCTCCAGGCCATATGGCATGTATGGAGCAAAATCCACAAATGCTCCACTACCGCAATGTATCGGAAGACTCATCAGAATGCTCAAAAACTGCAAAAAGTGATAAGGAATACTGTAATGGATCGGGAGAAGGCAAAGATGGATGTGAGCTGGATGAGTGATTATCCACAGGAATATGTGATAAGGTAAGGGAAATTCCAGAAGTCTGAAAGCTTTTTGGGGTCCCTTGAGCCTTTATAAGTCTAAAGAAACTTTGAACCTTTATGAGCATTGGAACCTTTGAGTCCTTGGAGCTAATGAGAGTCTAGTGGGCCTTAGGTCTCTTGAGCCTTTATGAGCCTCAGGTGGGCCTTGAGTCCTTAGAACCTTCATGAGCATAAAGACCTTGAGCCTCCATGAGCCTTTATGAGCCTTGGTAGGCCTTGAGCTTTTTGCACCATTATGAGAGTTTATGAGCTTTGAGGCTTTATGAGCTTTGAGTCTTTATGAGCCTAATCTCCTCGGCTCCCTTGGCCCTCTATGAGCCTAGTTGGGCCTTGAGTCCCTTGAGCCTTCATAAGCCTAAGAGAGCCTTGGGTCTCTTGAGCCTTTATGAGCCTAAGGACTTCGGGTTTCTTGAGCATTTTTTTTGAGCCTACTGGGGCCTGGATCTCCTTAACCCTTTATCAGCCTATTGAACTTTGAGACTTTGTAAGCCTAGGGGCCTTGAGCCTCTTGAGCTTTTATGAGCCTAGGTGGGCCTTAGCGCCTTAAGCCTTTGTAAGCCTAGGAGCCGTAAAATCCTCGAGCTTCTGAGCCCAGGGATGTTTATGAGCCTAGAAGAGCTTTGAGCCTTGATGAGCCTTTACGATCCCATAGGCTTGAGACCCTGAGCTTTTATGAGTCTAAGGGCTCTTTGAGCCTCTTTGAGCCTAAGGAGGCCTTGACCTTTAATAGACCTTCGGCCATTGAGCTTCTTGAGCCTTCATGAGCCTAGAAGGGCCATGAGCTTTTATAAGCCTAGGGGCTTTAAGCCGTTATGAGTCCTAAATTAGCCCCCATTTTCAGATACTTCTTCTCTCACAACTGTAGAGATTTTGAAATAATGAAAGCCATTGAAGATCTGGATCCAACTGATGTAGAGCTAACCTATATGTTTGCTCAATTATGTTCCGAATATGCCGGAAAACGATATCCAGGAGAAATCCAGAAAATTACCGATTGGTTCCAACAAGTTTTGGCTAATGATCTCCATGAGTATTATGTAACCGAGCAAAGAAGGCCGAGATATATTTTGAGGTTGAATGAGATCATGAAGGTCAATAATATGGTGCAGGTTGGTTTACTTTTCCGATTTTTGAATTTCCACTTTAGAAATTATTTCAGAAGGCCATCTGGGAAAGTCGGCCGAACCGAGACCTCGGGCGAGTGTTCAATGTTCTCAAAATTGGGTTCTCTCATCCGGAAATGTTTGTGGATTCTGGATTTTATTGAATTCCTATACTTGTACATAAAATTTAGTTCCCATTGTAATCCTTTGTACAAATATCCACAATCGGGTTGTAAATATCGTTCACCGCCCTTAGGCCAAAGACGAAATCAAAGTGGTTGTAGTCGGTGAAGTAGTTGTTTTGCTGAAATTTTGAGATTATAAAGGACCCCTAGAGCTCGCTTATCTTACCACAATGATAGCTGGATTGAGTCGAGTTAACAAATAATCGGTGACATCAATCTTATCAGCTAGCCAGTCAGCGTCACTCCAGTATAGATAGATTTGGGTGCCCTTGATGGCGGTGAAATCGTACTCTGGTGGATTGGCCTGAAAAAGTGACCCAGTAAGCCAAAGCCTCTAAGCCAAAGCCTCTAAGCCAAAGCCTCTAAGCCAAAGCCTCTAAGCCAAAGCCGCTAAGCCAAAGCCGCTAAGCCTAAGCCTCTAAGCCTAAGCCTCTGAGCCTAAGCCTCTAAGCCTAAGCCTCTAAGCCTAAGCCTCTAAGCCTAAGCCTCTAAGCCTAAGCCTCTAAGCCTAAGCCTCTAAGCCTAAGCCTCTAAGCCTAAGCCTTTAAGCCTAAGCCTCTAAGCCTAAGCCTCTAAGCCTAAGCCTCTAAGCCTAAGCCTCTAAGTTTAAGCCTCTAAGCCTACCTCTAGGCCTAAGCCTCTAAACCTAAGCCTCTAAGCCTAAGCCTCTGAGCCTAAGCCTCTGAGCCTAAGCCTCTAAGCCTAAGCCTCTAAGCCAAACCTACCTGTCCATACTTCTTCTTATTCTCCTTGGTACCCCAATCATAAGCGGGCACGCCTCCATGACGGACCATCTGAATCCAATGCACAATATTTTGAGTTGCCGTTCCAGCGGGATCATGAGAAGCGTATACGGGCACTCGAGTGGAATTCCATTGATCCGATTCTGGCCCAGCAATCAAAAAACAAACATTATCACATAGATCCGACTCGATTTTAAGGCCACCGCAAATGTCCTTGGCCGCGAGTTTCATGGCCCAGTTGTTGGGTAGGAACTCGCCGGCGCCAAAGATGTCGAACCAGCCCTAGAAGCAAAATGAGGCATACTAAGCCATACAATAAGTCTTACATCAAACTCCAACGAGAAGTAATGTGCAAAAAATGACAAGAATCCCTTGATATTTTTCACAGATCCAACTGGTGCCAATGCGAAGAACTTTTTGATCTTCTTCGCGAAACTTCCATCATCCTTTGACAAATGACTGAACATTGTAAGTGTTCCCTGTGAGTGTCCCATGTAGTACAAACTCTCTTGACCCGTGGTTTCCAATACTTTATTGATCATCGCAGGCAAATCGTAGGTTGCCATTTCATCCCAACTCCATTCCCAGAAATCCGAGTGAGATGGTTTCAGATCCTTGTGCTTCATACTGTAGGTGTTGCCACGCATGTTGCCAAGCCAGACGTCGAAGCCGGCGTCGGCGAAGATGAAGGCTGAAAAGTATACTGTATTGGAACCTGGTTTTTCATATTGAAGGTGGTAGGACTTTTAAAAAAGTTTGCTGTGATTTTGCCCAATGTAGGCTCAAACCTGGGGGCTGTGGCGGCCGACCTAGGAGCCAAGGCCTCGTGAGCCGTGGGGACAAGCCGGTCGCGACCCAACAGGATTATGAAATCTGACAGCTTTTGGCTCGATCCTGTGGGCGCTCTGTTGTGGGTGCCGCGCCGCCGCCGGCTGAGCCTTGGCCCCTCGTTTAAGAATTCTCATGTACCTGCACTCTGCTCGGGCAAATTCATTGTCCAATCCGTGGAAGCACACAAAAGTCCGTGTTGCATAAAAACGACAGGTTGTTTTCCATTCGGCCATGTTACGTTATCTGGAATACCAGCTTATCCGCTAGGTTAGGTTTTTAGGACCCACTTTTTCCATGCGGAATTCTGTGGAGTTCCAGAATATAACCATCGTCTGTGGTGACCGAGTAGATCATCGCCGGGTAACCCCATCGCTCGATTATTTGGGGCTGAAAATATGTTTCCAATCTTTCAGTTTTTCTCACCTTCTGTCCAGACATATCATATTCAAGCAATCAAATTTTGACCCCAAAAATTGTACCCGAAATTATCCCATGGCACAAAAATAAATAAATATTTAGTCTTGTCCGTGCCTGATTTTAACTAGTTTGGAGGCGTTTTAATAAATCAAATATTTATAATTTAAACTCAAAAATAGCCTAGCTTATTACTTAGTCACCAGGTGTCCTATTTCGGGATTTTTTCTGTCACTTTTTTTCTGACATGTAGGCGGTCAGATTTGTGTGTTTTGAATTTCGTCTAGTCAACTTTTTTTTGACGTATAAGAAGGTTGAAACTTGAAACTTTTTTGTTTTTGCTTTTTTGTTTTTGATGATGTTATTTGTAAGAAGAATGTGTTTTACTCTACAGTAATTTTTTAGAAGTTTTCAGAACTTCCTTTTTTTTGGTCAATTTTCCTATGAATACTAAGTTTTTGATCATCTTGAAATCGTATAGATCCTGAGACCTTTAGGATCCGGAAACCCTGATCCAAAGATTCTGAGAAACCTAAGATCCTAAGGATCCTAAGATTCTTAGGGTCCTAAGATAATAAAAATCCTAAGATCTTAAAGATTCTAAGATCCTAAGGATCCTACGATCCTTAGGATCTTAAGATCTTACTGATCCTAAGATTCCAAGCAAGGATCCTAAGATCCTCGGGATCTTAACTTACCGTAGTCATATGCAATTCCGGGTCACTTTTCGCTTCCACCAGAACATTTTGTACCAACAAACTGCTGGTCACGAGTAGAATGAGTAGCACCCATGATAATGGAGCACAAAACGAAGAGCACATTTTTGATAGAAAAACTGATAGAAACCCGCTCATCTTTTATACGGAGAACTTCCACAGGTCAGTTTTTGTGATTTTCAGTGGCAAAGGCGAAAATTTCGGGCGTTATCAGTAGTGAACTGTGTTTTCTGTACCTTGTGTTGTAACAGGGTTCAAAGAAAATGAATTTTCGGATTCCTGGATTCTTGGATTCTTGGATTCTTGGATTCTTGGATTCTTGGATTCTTGGATTCTTGGATTCTTGGATTCTTGGATTCTTGAATTCTTGGATTCTTGGATTCTTGGATTCTTGGATTAGGGATCTGAAATTTTGTGCCTTCGAAATTTTTTTCCCCAATTTTCAATGCTACGTCAGCACCAGGAACTAGGAAACCGTCAGAAAAATTTTTCAATCAAAAATTCCAACTTTTTTTTTCATTCAAAATATTCCTAATTTCAATTCCAAGAGTATGTTTTTCCATTCTAATTTTCAGAAATCTAATTTTGCTTGTTTTTCCCAGTTTTTCTTGTTCTCTGGAAATCTGGGTAGGTGAAAAAGGGGAAACTAAAAACACCGGATGGAATTTTTCAGGCTTCCAGTTTCAGGCTCAAGCACAGTTTTCTGAAAATGTTCATTTGTATTTGCTTTTTGATTTTTATGCATTGATCTCGTATCCGTATTCTCGAATTTCAGATTTTTAGCCAAACAGAAAAACGAAGAGATTTCAAAAAATGACCGTGGAAAGCATCTTTAAAAGTGAAATGGCTGAAGTAATCGAGTTCATTGAGTGAGTTTATTTTTGGAGTTTTAGAATTTGAACGAATCTTATGGTCTCAAAATCTCAGAAGCTCAGGTTTTCAGTAGTAATTGTTTAGCTTTCAGTTTCCGTCTTAGATATTAAGATTCTGAGAACGTTATCTGATCTCAAATTATCCGAATCTTCTGTTTTCAGAATTTCGTTTTTTCAGATCCTGAAAATCTCACGACAATCCAGAGTTTTAAAAGTCTTCTCGGAATACCAGATTTTCAGAATCTTAGAATCTCAGAATCTCAAAACTTCAAAATTTCAAAATCTCAGATTCTGAGAATCTCCAAACCTCCAAACCTCTAAACCTCTAGACCTTGGAATCAACAACTTCAGAATATCAGAACCTCAGAATTTGAAGTTTTCCAAATCTCAAAATCTGGAAACTTCAGAATCTTAGAATCTTAGAATCTGCAAATCTTCAAAGCTTCAAATCTTAGAATCTCAGGTTTCCCGGTGTTTCGATTCTCAAAAATAATTTTTCAGAATCCATTTTCTCACTTCCAGATCCATCGCCGACCCTCTGAACACCGCCAACCTCTTCCTCTCCTTCATCTCCATCTTCATCAATATTCTTCATCTCACCATTCTAACCAGATCCTCAATGAAACCCTCCTCCACCAATACCATCATGATTGGAATTGCCATCGTCGATATCTTCACATTGACACTTACAGTAATCAAACATGCCAGTCTAGTAGACATTGAAAATAACGAGTGTGTCACTTCGAACTTTCTATGGAAAGTTTATTTCGACATGACCGTCTGGGGTCTTCAGGATTACTTCAGAAGGTGTTCCACGTGGCTTGGTCTTATGATGGCTACAGTAAGGACCATGATTGTGAAGAACATGTTGGGAACGCAGTAAGGCTTAATGTTGGATTACAGCCATTTTTTCTCAAATGATCGTCCCAATCCGCGCAAAAATCGTTAAATTTCAATGAATGTAGAATTTTTCGCTGATTCGAACGCACCTAATATCGCTGATCAAAACGCATTTCGAAGCGAGTTATGAGCGTTTAAAGGTTTCTTGAGAGACGCAGACACTGTCTCGTTTCTCTGAGTCTCTACGACAGCGAGGGCGTCTGCTTTCTCTGCGTCTCTTTCACCGAAACTTCAAACGCTAATAACTCGCTTAAAAATACGTTTTGAGCAGCGATATTAGGTGCGTTCGAATCAGCGAAAAATTCTGCATTAATTGAAATAGGTTAGAAAAAATGTAAGTTAGCGTTTTGAATATCGATTTTCTCGAGTTTTAACGAATTTTGTGCAAAAATATTGTTGTTTTCGTAAATACTGAAATTTGGACGATCATTTGAGAAAATAAAAAAATACTGTAATCCTACTTTAAGGCTCCGCAGTCTCAAAATCTCTTTACTTTAGGAACCCCGCCCTTACTAAACAACGATTCGGATGGTCTGTCATCCTTGTGGTCCTCATCCTGGCCTCCACTCTTTCTATCTTCTACAACCTTCGATTTCGTGTCATTGAAAATCGTTTGGACCACTTACCCATCAGTTGCGAAGAGTTTCAAGACATAGAAAACCCACCGAGGTTCTCGATGAATGTTATCGACTTTTTTACGATGAATGAAAAAATTGTGTTGAGGATTTATCTGATGGTAGATGCAGTGGTGTCGAAGGTAAGGGGAATGGAGGTCAATATGGATAATTTAATAAGGATTTCAGTTCATCCCATGTATTTTGTTCCCGATTTTAACGGTGCTTCTGATAAGAGCATTGAGCAGAGCGAAGAAGAAAAAGAGCAACAGCAAGGTGGCAATGAGGTAAGGGATTTTTATCTGAGCAAAGGCGACCACAAGAGTCTATTGAAAACTAGTCCATAAGTTAGATAGAAAATGAGTTGAGCGTTTTAAGGATGGTCTTACCACGGAAATAAGACAATTTAGAGCAAAGTTTTAAGCCTTCAAAGTTGGTGGCCTAGAAATCCAAGTTTTTGGGTTTCCAGGCCATGACTTATAGATCATTGAATTTGGAAAACGATGAGTAACTCGAAACTGTTTTTAGAATTCAAACAGCTCAATTTTTTTCAAAAAAATTTTCTCGGCCTGGCCCGGCCCGCGGGCCCGTGGGGAAAAATTTCAATGGAAGTTTTTTGAAATTTTTCATCGAAATTTTCCCTGAAAGGGCCCGCGGGCCTGGCCCGGGTCCGGCCCGAGAATTTTTGCTCTTAGCCCGGCCCGGTCCGGCCCGTTGCAACCCTGCGGTAACCTACCCACGGCTCGGGCCGCGGTCGGCCGCGGCTGAATTCGCGGCAGCTTTGTCTGTCTGTATGTCTGGGTGTCCAGACATCCTTCCAACAATCCTTCCTTCCAGAAACGACCACACAACGACTCTCGTCATAACTATGACAGTAGCATTTTTCATCGCTGAAGCTCCACTTGGAGTCATTTACACCATCAACGCTTTCTACCAATCTAATGACCACTTGATGTAACCCTTTCCTATCGGGGCCCCCTTAATACTCGAAATTTCAGAATCGCCTCCGTCGACGTGATCATTGTGTTCGCTTGTCTGCTCACCATAAACTCCACCTGTCATTGTTTCTTCTGCATTTTCCTATCTCGACAGTACAGGTCGACTATCTATTTTACATTCCGATTAGATCGATTGGTCTTATCCAATAATTTGAATAATGCGGAGACTCGAAATGCCAGTAGTGTTGCCGTGCCGTCAGTTAGATTGATTTCTGTGCATTGATTTTTTAAAATTAGAGACTTTAATAAAATTTACACGCAGAAACACATTTGAAACACACTCAAAAACAGACGAACACACTCAAACACTAACATACTAACACGCTACTAACTTACTAACTTACTAACTTACTAACTCACTAACTTACTAACTTACTAACTCACTAACTTACTAACTTACTAACTTAATAGCTTACTAACTTACTAACTTACTAACTTACTAACTTACTAACTTACTAACTTACTAACTTAATAGCTTACTAACTTACTAACTTACTAACTTACTAACTTACTAACTTACTAACTTACTAACTTACTAACTTACTAACTTACTAACTTACTAACTTACTAACTTACTAACTTACTAACTTACTAACTTACTAACTTACTAACTTACTAACTTACTAACTTACTAACTTACTAACTCACTAACTTACTAACTTACTGACTTAATATCTTACTAACTTACTAACTTACTAACTTACTAACTTACTAACTTACTAACTTAATATCTTACTAACTTACTAACTTACTAACTTACTAACTTACTAACTTACTAACTTACTAACTTAATATCTTACTAACTTACTAACTTACTAACTTACTAACTTACTAACTTACTAACTTAATAGCTTACTAACTTACTAACTTACTAACTTACTAACTTACTAACTTACTAACTTAATAGCTTACTAACTTACTAACTTACTAACTTACTAACTTACTAACTTACTAACTTACTAACTTACTAACTTACTAACTTACTAACTTACTAACTCACTAACTTACTAACTCACTAACTTACTAACTTACTAACTTAATAGCTTACTAACTTACTAACTTACTAACTTACTAACTCACTAACTTACTAACTTACTAACTTACTAACTTACTAACTTACTAACTTACTAACTTACTAACTTACTAACTTACTAACTTACTAACTTACTAACTTACTAACTTACTAACTTACTAACTTACTAACTTACTAACTTACTAACTTACTAACTTACTAACTTACTAACTTACTAACTTACTAACTTACTAACTTACTAACTTACTAACTTACTAACTTACTAACTTACTAACTTACTAACTTACTAACTTACTAACTTACTAACTTAATAGCTTACTAACTTACTAACTTACTAACTTACTAACTCACTAACTTACTAACTTACTAACTTAATAGCTTACTAACTTACTAACTTACTAACTTACTAACTTACTAACATATTAAGTTAGTAAGTTAGTAAGTTAGTAAGTTAGTAAGTTAGTAAGTTAGTAAGTTAGTAAGATATTAAGTCAGTAAGTTAGTAAGTTAGTGAGTTAGTAAGTTAGTAAGTTAGTAAGTTAGTAAGTTAGTAAGTTAGTAAGTTAGTAAGTTAGTAAGTTAGTAAGTTAGTAAGTTAGTAAGTTAGTAAGTTAGTAAGTTAGTAAGTTAGTAAGTTAGTAAGTTAGTAAGTTAGTAAGTTAGTAAGTTAGTAAGTTAGTAAGTTAGTAAGTTAGTAAGCTATTAAGTCAGTAAGTTAGTAAGTTAGTAAGTTAGTAAGTTAGTAAGTTAGTAAGTTAGTAAGTTAGTAAGTTAGTAAGTTAGTAAGTTAGTAAGCTATTAAGTCAGTAAGTTAGTAAGTTAGTAAGTTAGTAAGTTAGTAAGTTAGTAAGTTAGTAAGTTAGTAAGCTATTAAGTCAGTAAGTTAGTAAGTTAGTGAGTTAGTAAGTTAGTAAGTTAGTAAGTTAGTAAGTTAGTAAGCTATTAAGTCAGTAAGTTAGTAAGTTAGTGAGTTAGTAAGTTAGTAAGTTAGTAAGTTAGTAAGTTAGTAAGTTAGTAAGTTAGTAAGTTAGTAAGTTAGTAAGCTATTAAGTCAGTAAGTTAGTAAGTTAGTAAGTTAGTAAGTTAGTAAGTTAGTAAGTTAGTAAGTTAGTAAGTTAGTAAGTTAGTAAGTTAGTAAGTTAGTAAGTTAGTAAGCTATTAAGTTAGTAAGTTAGTAAGTTAGTAAGTTAGTAAGTTAGTAAGTTAGTAAGTTAGTAAGTTAGTAAGTTAGTAAGTTAGTAAGTTAGTAAGTTAGTAAGTTAGTAAGTTAGTAAGTTAGTAAGTTAGTAAGTTAGTAAGCTATTAAGTTAGTAAGTTAGTAAGTTAGTAAGTTAGTAAGTTAGTAAGTTAGTAAGTTAGTAAGCTATTAAGTTAGTAAGTTAGTAAGTTAGTGAGTTAGTAAGTTAGTAAGTTAGTAAGTTAGTAGCGTGTTAGTATGTTAGTGTTTGAGTGTGTTCGTCTGTTTTTGAGTGTGTTTCAAATGTGTTTCTGCGTGTAAATTTTATTAAAGTCTCTAATTTTAAAAAATCAATGCACAGAAATCAATCTAACTGACGGCACGGCAACACTACTGGCATTTCGAGTCTCCGCATTATTCAAATTATTGGATAAGACCAATCGATCTAATCGGAATGTAAAATAGATAGTCGACCTGTACTGTCGAGATAGGAAAATGCAGAAGAAACAATGACAGGTGGAGTTTATGGTGAGCAGACAAGCGAACACAATGATCACGTCGACGGAGGCGATTCTGAAATTTCGAGTATTAAGGGGGCCCCGATAGGAAAGGGTTACATCAAGTGGTCATTAGATTGGTAGAAAGCGTTGATGGTGTAAATGACTCCAAGTGGAGCTTCAGCGATGAAAAATGCTACTGTCATAGTTATGACGAGAGTCGTTGTGTGGTCGTTTCTGGAAGGAAGGATTGTTGGAAGGATGTCTGGACACCCAGACATACAGACAGACAAAGCTGCCGCGAATTCAGCCGCGGCCGACCGCGGCCCGAGCCGTGGGTAGGTTACCGCAGGGTTGCAACGGGCCGGACCGGGCCGGGCTAAGAGCAAAAATTCTCGGGCCGGACCCGGGCCAGGCCCGCGGGCCCTTTCAGGGAAAATTTCGATGAAAAATTTCAAAAAACTTCCATTGAAATTTTTCCCCACGGGCCCGCGGGCCGGGCCAGGCCGAGAAAATTTTTTTGAAAAAAATTGAGCTGTTTGAATTCTAAAAACAGTTTCGAGTTACTCATCGTTTTCCAAATTCAATGATCTATAAGTCATGGCCTGGAAACCCAAAAACTTGGATTTCTAGGCCACCAACTTTGAAGGCTTAAAACTTTGCTCTAAATTGTCTTATTTCCGTGGTAAGACCATCCTTAAAACGCTCAACTCATTTTCTATCTAACTTATGGACTAGTTTTCAATAGACTCTTGTGGTCGCCTTTGCTCAGATAAAAATCCCTTACCTCATTGCCACCTTGCTGTTGCTCTTTTTCTTCTTCGCTCTGCTCAATGCTCTTATCAGAAGCACCGTTAAAATCGGGAACAAAATACATGGGATGAACTGAAATCCTTATTAAATTATCCATATTGACCTCCATTCCCCTTACCTTCGACACCACTGCATCTACCATCAGATAAATCCTCAACACAATTTTTTCATTCATCGTAAAAAAGTCGATAACATTCATCGAGAACCTCGGTGGGTTTTCTATGTCTTGAAACTCTTCGCAACTGATGGGTAAGTGGTCCAAACGATTTTCAATGACACGAAATCGAAGGTTGTAGAAGATAGAAAGAGTGGAGGCCAGGATGAGGACCACAAGGATGACAGACCATCCGAATCGTTGTTTAGTAAGGGCGGGGTTCCTAAAGTAAAGAGATTTTGAGACTGCGGAGCCTTAAAGTAGGATTACAGTATTTTTTTATTTTCTCAAATGATCGTCCAAATTTCAGTATTTACGAAAACAACAATATTTTTGCACAAAATTCGTTAAAACTCGAGAAAATCGATATTCAAAACGCTAACTTACATTTTTTCTAACCTATTTCAATTAATGCAGAATTTTTCGCTGATTCGAACGCACCTAATATCGCTGCTCAAAACGTATTTTTAAGCGAGTTATTAGCGTTTGAAGTTTCGGTGAAAGAGACGCAGAGAAAGCAGACGCCCTCGCTGTCGTAGAGACTCAGAGAAACGAGACAGTGTCTGCGTCTCTCAAGAAACCTTTAAACGCTCATAACTCGCTTCGAAATGCGTTTTGATCAGCGATATTAGGTGCGTTCGAATCAGCGAAAAATTCTACATTCATTGAAATTTAACGATTTTTGCGCGGATTGGGACGATCATTTGAGAAAAAATGGCTGTAATCCAACATTAAGCCTTACTGCGTTCCCAACATGTTCTTCACAATCATGGTCCTTACTGTAGCCATCATAAGACCAAGCCACGTGGAACACCTTCTGAAGTAATCCTGAAGACCCCAGACGGTCATGTCGAAATAAACTTTCCATAGAAAGTTCGAAGTGACACACTCGTTATTTTCAATGTCTACTAGACTGGCATGTTTGATTACTGTAAGTGTCAATGTGAAGATATCGACGATGGCAATTCCAATCATGATGGTATTGGTGGAGGAGGGTTTCATTGAGGATCTGGTTAGAATGGTGAGATGAAGAATATTGATGAAGATGGAGATGAAGGAGAGGAAGAGGTTGGCGGTGTTCAGAGGGTCGGCGATGGATCTGGAAGTGAGAAAATGGATTCTGAAAAATTATTTTTGAGAATCGAAACACCGGGAAACCTGAGATTCTAAGATTTGAAGCTTTGAAGATTTGCAGATTCTAAGATTCTAAGATTCTGAAGTTTCCAGATTTTGAGATTTGGAAAACTTCAAATTCTGAGGTTCTGATATTCTGAAGTTGTTGATTCCAAGGTCTAGAGGTTTAGAGGTTTGGAGGTTTGGAGATTCTCAGAATCTGAGATTTTGAAATTTTGAAGTTTTGAGATTCTGAGATTCTAAGATTCTGAAAATCTGGTATTCCGAGAAGACTTTTAAAACTCTGGATTGTCGTGAGATTTTCAGGATCTGAAAAAACGAAATTCTGAAAACAGAAGATTCGGATAATTTGAGATCAGATAACGTTCTCAGAATCTTAATATCTAAGACGGAAACTGAAAGCTAAACAATTACTACTGAAAACCTGAGCTTCTGAGATTTTGAGACCATAAGATTCGTTCAAATTCTAAAACTCCAAAAATAAACTCACTCAATGAACTCGATTACTTCAGCCATTTCACTTTTAAAGATGCTTTCCACGGTCATTTTTTGAAATCTCTTCGTTTTTCTGTTTGGCTAAAAATCTGAAATTCGAGAATACGGATACGAGATCAATGCATAAAAATCAAAAAGCAAATACAAATGAACATTTTCAGAAAACTGTGCTTGAGCCTGAAACTGGAAGCCTGAAAAATTCCATCCGGTGTTTTTAGTTTCCCCTTTTTCACCTACCCAGATTTCCAGAGAACAAGAAAAACTGGGAAAAACAAGCAAAATTAGATTTCTGAAAATTAGAATGGAAAAACATACTCTTGGAATTGAAATTAGGAATATTTTGAATGAAAAAAAAAGTTGGAATTTTTGATTGAAAAATTTTTCTGACGGTTTCCTAGTTCCTGGTGCTGACGTAGCATTGAAAATTGGGGAAAAAAATTTCGAAGGCACAAAATTTCAGATCCCTAATCCAAGAATCCAAGAATCCAAGAATCCAAGAATTCAAGAATCCAAGAATCCAAGAATCCAAGAATCCAAGAATCCAAGAATCCAAGAATCCAAGAATCCAAGAATCCAAGAATCCAGGAATCCGAAAATTCATTTTCTTTGAACCCTGTTACAACACAAGGTACAGAAAACACAGTTCACTACTGATAACGCCCGAAATTTTCGCCTTTGCCACTGAAAATCACAAAAACTGACCTGTGGAAGTTCTCCGTATAAAAGATGAGCGGGTTTCTATCAGTTTTTCTATCAAAAATGTGCTCTTCGTTTTGTGCTCCATTATCATGGGTGCTACTCATTCTACTCGTGACCAGCAGTTTGTTGGTACAAAATGTTCTGGTGGAAGCGAAAAGTGACCCGGAATTGCATATGACTACGGTAAGTTAAGATCCCGAGGATCTTAGGATCCTTGCTTGGAATCTTAGGATCAGTAAGATCTTAAGATCCTAAGGATCGTAGGATCCTTAGGATCTTAGAATCTTTAAGATCTTAGGATTTTTATTATCTTAGGACCCTAAGAATCTTAGGATCCTTAGGATCTTAGGTTTCTCAGAATCTTTGGATCAGGGTTTCCGGATCCTAAAGGTCTCAGGATCTATACGATTTCAAGATGATCAAAAACTTAGTATTCATAGGAAAATTGACCAAAAAAAAGGAAGTTCTGAAAACTTCTAAAAAATTACTGTAGAGTAAAACACATTCTTCTTACAAATAACATCATCAAAAACAAAAAAGCAAAAACAAAAAAGTTTCAAGTTTCAACCTTCTTATACGTCAAAAAAAAGTTGACTAGACGAAATTCAAAACACACAAATCTGACCGCCTACATGTCAGAAAAAAAGTGACAGAAAAAATCCCGAAATAGGACACCTGGTGACTAAGTAAGAAGCTAGGCTATTTTTGAGTTTAAATTATAAATATTTGATTTATTAAAACGCCTCCAAACTAGTTAAGATCAGGCACGGACAAGACTAAATATTTATTTATTTTTGTGCCATGGGATAATTTCGGGTACAATTTTTGGGGTCAAAATTTGATTGCTTGAATATGATATGTCTGGACAGAAGGTGAGAAAAACTGAAAGATTGGAAACATATTTTCAGCCCCAAATAATCGAGCGATGGGGTTACCCGGCGATGATCTACTCGGTCACCATGGAATTTTTCAGGCTTCCAGTTTCAGGCTCAAGCACAGTTTTCTGAAAATGTTCATTTGTATTTGCTTTTTGATTTTTATGCATTGATCTCGTATCCGTATTCTCGAATTTCAGATTTTTAGCCAAACAGAAAAACGAAGAGATTTCAAAAAATGACCGTGGAAAGCATCTTTAAAAGTGAAATGGCTGAAGTAATCGAGTTCATTGAGTGAGTTTATTTTTGGAGTTTTAGAATTTGAACGAATCTTATGGTCTCAAAATCTCAGAAGCTCAGGTTTTCAGTAGTAATTGTTTAGCTTTCAGTTTCCGTCTTAGATATTAAGATTCTGAGAACGTTATCTGATCTCAAATTATCCGAATCTTCTGTTTTCAGAATTTCGTTTTTTCAGATCCTGAAAATCTCACGACAATCCAGAGTTTTAAAAGTCTTCTCGGAATACCAGATTTTCAGAATCTTAGAATCTCAGAATCTCAAAACTTCAAAATTTCAAAATCTCAGATTCTGAGAATCTCCAAACCTCCAAACCTCTAAACCGCTTCTGAAATAGTTTTCGAACTCAAATTTTGTTGTGTTTCTCACCGATAGATACTCAATATCCACTTCTTGCATTGTGGCTGGAAGTCCCGGCTCATCAAACATCGGGAAACTGAAACTCAAAAATCCTTCAGCTGCAAATAGGTATCCATGGTTTTTGAAGAGTTTCCCGCTCAAAGTTGGGGTGTCTATGATACAGGGAAACGGCCCAGGGCCCGGTGGTTTGTAAATGACACCCCAAATTCCGTCTTTCTTGATTTCGATTTCTTCTACCAACGGGTGAACGAAACGCTTTTTCAAGTTGATTTGATCTAGAAGTTCATCGGATTCGGAGAGCAGCCTGAAAATGAAGAAAAGTTTTGATGCGGTCAACCGTGGCGGACCGCCCTCACCTCAAATTATAGAAAAGAGAGTTACCAAGTGAGTACCTTCCCATACAACCGTACTCCACATCATCTGTTCTTTCCACAGTCATAAATAGTCCCATAGGATCTGGCTCTGTAATTTTTTCTGGCTAAAAATTTTGCTCATTAAATTACCTGTATAGGACCCCCGAATAGGTGTGTCAGTTGCCAAGTCTATTTTTCCATTTTCACTCGATTTCAAAATACAGTATGACCTTTGAATTCCGCAGTCTGCGTGTAGTCTGAAATCTTTAGTTTTTTTTTTTTAAGTTTTAATGTACAGTACCCACCTCAACTCAAATTTATAGTTAGTAAAAGCCTTCAGATTTGAGGCTCTAATTTTTACTATTTCAGTTAATAAACTGTCCACATTATCAACATGGAGCATTTTGAACAAAATTATCAAAAATTGAAGACAAATGGAAATAAAACAAAAGATACAAAAACTGTTATCAGTGAAAGTTTGTTGCAGAAAAAAAATCAAAGTATTTATTTTGTTGACATGTGCACTTTGGTATCACAGTAGTTCAAAATTCAAACTGCAAGCTACAGTATGACAAAATTGAAAATTTTTCACAGGGCGAATCCAGAGTAAAATTTTAACGATAAATTTTAACGATATATTATTTAAACGTGTCACAGAGCTGGCAAGAAAGCGAAAGATACAGTGGGCAGAAAAGGTTGCCAACGCGAATACAGAAAGGTGGTCACGGAGAATAGCGGAATGGTGTCCAATGACGTACAAACGGACGAGAGGCAGGCCACAACAAAGATGGGAAGACGATATCAAAGAGCGCCTAACCGAGAAAGGATACCCTGGAGCCACATGGATGCGCATGGCAAGACAGCAGAAGAAAGAATGGCGGAGAATCATGACTCCAGCGAGAAACGACGCCTGAACTAGAACTCCTATTTCTAAATCATTCTCTGAATATCTGGTTAATAAATAGAAATAGAAATTATTTAAACAGCATTTTTTCGGGCAAAAACTTGAACCGAGTTAATTTCTAAAAATAATTAATTGTATTCTATGTTATTTCATTGCTATTTGATGTAACTAATTTTGCCTGGGTGACAGATTTTATTATGCGGAATACAAACTACTCCATCTCCTCTCTCAGTTCTGCATATTTTTCACGTTATATAGCTAAAAAGAAATTTTTTTAAAAAATTAATTGTATATAACGAATATTAATCGATACTGTAACTGTGGCAAATAAATAAATAAACAGTTTCATGATCACTGATATCACCAACATTTTCCGAGACGGCTATGCGTTAGTTTTCGTGTTCACGTGAATGTTTTTAGGTTGTTACTCATATGTGGCTAGTCGTGTGAAACAGAAAGGAAGGGGAAATTACTGAGGTGCAGAGGAAAATTAATTAGACTAGAAGAACGTTCCAGCGGAATCTAATCTAGGTAGTCGGACAATGTTTGTACCTTTATCACAAGTAAATGTTGTTCTTTGAAAAAAAGTATAAACGGAAAGTGGTATGATTCGACAGGGCATAAAAAAGTTAAAGTAGGACTACAGTCATTTTTTTTTCTCAAATAATCGTCCCAATTCCATTATTTACGTAAACAACAAAATTGGCGGGACAGCACTTTCTCGGGGGAAATTCCGGGGGGAAAATCGTGCATTTTTGCGTGAGCGTGTCAGTCGTAGTGTATGCGTACCATGCATCAAACCTCACGATATATCTTATTTTAGGCCTGTTTTCAGACGGAAATAACCCGAATTAGAACAAATGACATATCAGAATCCGCACACACTAACTGTAGCTTCAGTTTACAGGAGTTTCAGGAAAACTAAAATTTTGCTGTCCCACCACTCAAGAAAATGGATTTTCGAAACGCCAACTCACATTTTCTCTAACCTATTCCAATGAATGTATAATTTTTCGCTGATTCGAACGCACCTAATATCGCTGCTCAAAACGCAATACAAACATTTTTATGAACAAAATTGCACTTTGTCGCGCCGACCGCTGCCGACTTTAATCTGCTGTCGTGCTCGCAACTGCCGGCTCATACGTCGGCAGCGGTCGGCGCGACAAAGTGCAATTCTGTTCATAAAAATGTTTGTATTGCGTTTTGAGCAGCGATATTAGGTGCATTCGAATCAACGAAACATTTTACATTCACTGGAATAGGTTAGAGAAAATGTGAGTTGGCGTTTTGAAAATCATTTTCTCGAGTTTTAACGATTTGTATGCAAAAAATTTGTTGTGTTCGTAAATAATGGAATTGGGATAATCATTTGAGAGAAAAATGACCGTAATCCTACTTTAAGTAAGACACAAGAAATTTTCCAATTCAACGAAGCTTCCTCCAAAGCTGACCAATTTCGATGCGTCAAAAAACATGATAATTGTGGTTTGAATGATGTCAATTCCTTTATTTTTTCGAATTTAAAACAACAAGTATCAAATCTACATTCATATTTTCACCAACGAACCATTCAAGTCGGTCTGAATCCCATTCCTTCCCCTCAAAACTCTTCTCGCTAAAAACGCTTCCAACGCGTATCCAGCGAGTCTACAAAGCATGAATAATGTTACAAAATTGTTCTCCCATGAATGGATGAATGGAAGGACACTTATCGGTACAACATCAAATACTATAATAATAGCAGCATCGGTTAACGCCAAATAGTTGGCCTGTAACGGAAAATAATGTCTTCGAAAACTTTTGGAAATTGTTACCCTTTCAATATCTTTACTTTTGGATGTTGTTTTGCAGTTGTTCCAGGCAAATAGTTTTGCCACGAGAACTAAGGATGCCACTGCCATTGTTATGTGTGCACACTGAAAAAAAAAAACGTTTTTTAATAATGGCTTTTTGGTCTGTCGGTCAGATTCAAAAAAACTTACCAGTTCAAACTTGTGAGAGATTTTCGAATAACAATCTTTCAACATACGATGTATACATCGTATGTTGAAAGATTGTTACATCGTATGTTGAAAGATTGTTATTCGAAAATCTCTCACAAGTTTGAACTGGTAAGTTTTTTTGAATCTGACCGACAGACCAAAAAGCCATTATTAAAAAACGTTTTTTTTTTTCAGTGTGCACACATAACAATGGCAGTGGCATCCTTAGTTCTCGTGGCAAAACTATTTGCCTGGAACAACTGCAAAACAACATCCAAAAGTAAAGATATTGAAAGGGTAACAATTTCCAAAAGTTTTCGAAGACACTATTTTCCGTTACAGGCCAACTATTTGGCGTTAACCGATGCTGCTATTATTATAGTATTTGATGTTGTACCGATAAGTGTCCTTCCATTCATCCATTCATGGGAGAACAATTTTGTAACATTATTCATGCTTTGTAGACTCGCTGGATACGCGTTGGAAGCGTTTTTAGCGAGAAGAGTTTTGAGGAGAAGGAATGGGATTCAGACCGACTTGAATGGTTCGTTGGTGAAAATATGAATGTAGATTTGATACTTGTTGTTTTAAATTCGAAAAAATAAAGGAATTGACATCATTCAAACCACAATTATCATGTTTTTTGACGCATCGAAATTGGTCAGCTTTGGAGGAAGCTTCGTTGAATTGGAAAATTTCTTGTGTCTTACTTAAAGTAGGATTACGGTCATTTTTCTCTCAAATGATTATCCCAATTCCATTATTTACGAACACAACAAATTTTTTGCATACAAATCGTTAAAACTCGAGAAAATGATTTTCAAAACGCCAACTCACATTTTCTCTAACCTATTCCAGTGAATGTAAAATGTTTCGTTGATTCGAATGCACCTAATATCGCTGCTCAAAACGCAATACAAACATTTTTATGAACAGAATTGCACTTTGTCGCGCCGACCGCTGCCGACGTATGAGCCGGCAGTTGCGAGCACGACAGCAGATTAAAGTCGGCAGCGGTCGGCGCGACAAAGTGCAATTTTGTTCATAAAAATGTTTGTATTGCGTTTTGAGCAGCGATATTAGGTGCGTTCGAATCAGCGAAAAATTATACATTCATTGGAATAGGTTAGAGAAAATGTGAGTTGGCGTTTCGAAAATCCATTTTCTTGAGTGGTGGGACAGCAAAATTTTAGTTTTCCTGAAACTCCTGTAAACTGAAGCTACAGTTAGTGTGTGCGGATTCTGATATGTCATTTGTTCTAATTCGGGTTATTTCCGTCTGAAAACAGGCCTAAAATAAGATATATCGTGAGGTTTGATGCATGGTACGCATACACTACGACTGACACGCTCACGCAAAAATGCACGATTTTCCCCCCGGAATTTCCCCCGAGAAAGTGCTGTCCCGCCAATTTTGTTGTTTACGTAAATAATGGAATTGGGACGATTATTTGAGAAAAAAAAATGACTGTAGTCCTACTTTAACTTTTTTATGCCCTGTCGAATCATACCACTTTCCGTTTATACTTTTTTTCAAAGAACAACATTTACTTGTGATAAAGGTACAAACATTGTCCGACTACCTAGATTAGATTCCGCTGGAACGTTCTTCTAGTCTAATTAATTTTCCTCTGCACCTCAGTAATTTCCCCTTCCTTTCTGTTTCACACGACTAGCCACATATGAGTAACAACCTAAAAACATTCACGTGAACACGAAAACTAACGCATAGCCGTCTCGGAAAATGTTGGTGATATCAGTGATCATGAAACTGTTTATTTATTTATTTGCCACAGTTACAGTATCGATTAATATTCGTTATATACAATTAATTTTTTAAAAAAATTTCTTTTTAGCTATATAACGTGAAAAATATGCAGAACTGAGAGAGGAGATGGAGTAGTTTGTATTCCGCATAATAAAATCTGTCACCCAGGCAAAATTAGTTACATCAAATAGCAATGAAATAACATAGAATACAATTAATTATTTTTAGAAATTAACTCGGTTCAAGTTTTTGCCCGAAAAAATGCTGTTTAAATAATTTCTATTTCTATTTATTAACCAGATATTCAGAGAATGATTTAGAAATAGGAGTTCTAGTTCAGGCGTCGTTTCTCGCTGGAGTCATGATTCTCCGCCATTCTTTCTTCTGCTGTCTTGCCATGCGCATCCATGTGGCTCCAGGGTATCCTTTCTCGGTTAGGCGCTCTTTGATATCGTCTTCCCATCTTTGTTGTGGCCTGCCTCTCGTCCGTTTGTACGTCATTGGACACCATTCCGCTATTCTCCGTGACCACCTTTCTGTATTCGCGTTGGCAACCTTTTCTGCCCACTGTATCTTTCGCTTTCTTGCCAGCTCTGTGACACGTTTAAATAATATATCGTTAAAATTTATCGTTAAAATTTTACTCTGGATTCGCCCTGTGAAAAATTTTCAATTTTGTCATACTGTAGCTTGCAGTTTGAATTTTGAACTACTGTGATACCAAAGTGCACATGTCAACAAAATAAATACTTTGATTTTTTTTCTGCAACAAACTTTCACTGATAACAGTTTTTGTATCTTTTGTTTTATTTCCATTTGTCTTCAATTTTTGATAATTTTGTTCAAAATGCTCCATGTTGATAATGTGGACAGTTTATTAACTGAAATAGTAAAAATTAGAGCCTCAAATCTGAAGGCTTTTACTAACTATAAATTTGAGTTGAGGTGGGTACTGTACATTAAAACTTAAAAAAAAAAAACTAAAGATTTCAGACTACACGCAGACTGCGGAATTCAAAGGTCATACTGTATTTTGAAATCGAGTGAAAATGGAAAAATAGACTTGGCAACTGACACACCTATTCGGGGGTCCTATACAGGTAATTTAATGAGCAAAATTTTTAGCCAGAAAAAATTACAGAGCCAGATCCTATGGGACTATTTATGACTGTGGAAAGAACAGATGATGTGGAGTACGGTTGTATGGGAAGGTACTCACTTGGTAACTCTCTTTTCTATAATTTGAGGTGAGGGCGGTCCGCCACGGTTGACCGCATCAAAACTTTTCTTCATTTTCAGGCTGCTCTCCGAATCCGATGAACTTCTAGATCAAATCAACTTGAAAAAGCGTTTCGTTCACCCGTTGGTAGAAGAAATCGAAATCAAGAAAGACGGAATTTGGGGTGTCATTTACAAACCACCGGGCCCTGGGCCGTTTCCCTGTATCATAGACACCCCAACTTTGAGCGGGAAACTCTTCAAAAACCATGGATACCTATTTGCAGCTGAAGGATTTTTGAGTTTCAGTTTCCCGATGTTTGATGAGCCGGGACTTCCAGCCACAATGCAAGAAGTGGATATTGAGTATCTATCGGTGAGAAACACAACAAAATTTGAGTTCGAAAACTATTTCAGAAGCACATCAAGTTCGTGCAAACCTTGCCTTACTGCTCTGACAAAATCGGCATCTATGGACTTTCATTTGCCGGGACCCTAGCGTTGCACCTGGCTACCAAGCATCCAGAGCTTTCGGCAGTGGTCTCTATGAATGGTCCGGAAGCGTTTCATCGGCCAAGAGGTTTTATGAGAGAGAATGGGGAACCGATGAATTGTGAAACATTGAATGATTCCTTGTCGGTTAACTGTAATGGGGCGATCAAACAGAAGGCGGCGTTCTTGGATTTGTCCAGAAGGCTCAAGCCGGAGACTAGCATACAGTGGGAGAAGATACCGAAGCATGTGGCGTTTAGAGTATTGGTGAGTGAAGTGAAAAATTAGCCGAGAGGATCAAGTTTTCCATTTCGATCGGTCGCAAATAGATCGACCGCCAACCAACCGCTGACCAACATGCCCAACAACCCAGTCTGCTGAGTCGGCGGTCGGAAGTCGGTCCGCTAGTCGATATCCATGGCTTGGCTGTCGTTGGGCTATCGGTCGGTGCGTTCCGCGATAGGCCTGTAATCGGTCGGCGATCGGTCAGTGGTTGGTCGGTCGTCGGTCAGCGGAAGGACGCTTATTGGTCGGCTGGGCCGGTTGTCGATCGGTCCGTAAGGTCGGCGATCAGTCCGCTGAGCCGGCTATTAGTCGGCGGTCGATAGGCGGTCGCTCGGTCGGTTTGTAAACTATCCCCTGTCGGCGGTTGGTCGGCGAGCTTTAGGTTAACTGTCCCCTGATACGAAAGGCGGTCGGCGGTCAGTCGACTGTCGGTCCGATTTTGGTCGGCCTGGTCATCGATTAGTCGGTGGTCGGTCGGAGGTCTGTCTTTGGCCGGTCAGCAATCGGTCCTTTAGCCGGCTCTCTGTCAGCGCTCGGTCAGAGGTTGTTAGGCTCTTGGTCAGCGCGCGGTCGATAGACGGTTGGTCGGTCGCGATGGGTTTCAGAAACAATTATTCATTACGCCTTGAAATTCAACAACTTCCCGTATTCAGGCCTCCATGGACGACTGGATCCTCGACGGACCCACTAACGGTTCTCATATCCGTGACCATCTTTTGCGAACCGGACATAAAGTAGAAGTAAGTCCTGAACCTCCTCCGCATAACAACCCTCAATTCTCAGATTGACTTTGTCAACGCCGGCCACGTGGCCATTCTCCCGTACATCCCATAAGTCTCTTTCGCTTATAACAAATTTGTCGACATGATTTTGGGATTCGGTGGAGAGACATGTACACATGCGAAAGCTGTGGAGGTTGGCTGGGCAAGGCATATCGAGTTCTTCAAGAAATATTTGGGGACCCCGGAACGTTTGCCAGGGTATAAACGGGAGACGAGGATTGTGATACCTGGAAGGGCGGAGCTTGAAAGTAAATTGTGAATTTTGTTTCAATAATAAAAAGTATCTTTTTATTCTGACTTTTTTGTTTTATTTGCTGTGTTTCATTTTTGTTTCTCTGCAAGGTCAAACACGGGAATTTTATCATAGGAAAAATCATGTCAACAAGTCCTTGCAACATTTGATTGTTTGTAGTGTTTGTATGTGACTAGTGATAAAAATAATTGCACGAATTGAACTTTAGGAAACTCTTCATTTACATCGTTGAACAAACACCACATTTTCAAAAAGATCATTTTTCCATAACTATTCACTAAAATGCTCCATGTCGACAAAGTTGACAGCTTACTTACCGAAAAAATCGGGATATTCGCTTCAAATTTGGTACCTTTTCAATGTTATAAGTTTCATTTGAAGTAAGTAATTTGGCCTAAATATTAAATGAAGTTTCAATTTTATAGACTATTCTATAAATACGGGACGTATCACTCATTTTGTGTAATTCAAGCCAATGGAAATGGATTTATCGATCTAGCGAAGGATAAACCGATACGGGGAACGTATGATGGTGAGAAAAAAGGTTCAGAAAAAGTTTTTTTTACTTAAAAAAACGATTTCAGAAGCCGATCCAATGGGACTATTCTTTTCAATTCAGCCATCTGAAGAAGTCCGAAGAGGTCATTATTACAGAAATACCGATGCATCACCTTCCATTTATAAATTGAGGTGAGTAATTCTTAATATCGATTGAAGTTTGATATTTTTCGTTACAGTCTCATCTCCAATGCCGAAGAACTTCTAGACAAAGTTCATCTAATGAAGCGGTGGATGCATCCGTCTGTAACTAGAATCCCAGTAACTCAAGAAAAATTCTACGGCACGATTTTGAAACCACCTGGACCTGGGCCATTCCCATGCATTATAGATATGCCTGGGATGAATGGAAGAATTGCGACTAGCCGGGCAGAAGGATTTTCATTCAGTGGATTCTTGGTGTACACCATGAAAACGTTTGAGTACAAGGATTTGCCTAAGACAATGAAGGAGTGCGATGTGGAGACTTATTCGGTGGGTTTTTGGTAGTCAACGCAACTACTGTGCCTCAAGTGAACATTAGCTTCCAATTTTTCATCTCTCTCCCTATTATCTATTCGACAAAGTACTCTTTCATTCAGAGACACATTGAATACGTTCGCTCGTTGCCATACTGTAATGGAAAAATTGGCATCTATGGATCGTCGTTCGCTGGAACTCTTGTTCTTCACCTCGCTACAAAACATCCAGAACTAACTGCAGTGGTATCTGTCAATGGCCCACAATCGTTTCTCAAAGAAGGAGGTTATATGAGAGAAAATGGGAAGGAGATTGAATGTGAGACTTTTGACCAGAATGCGGCGGTGTTTGTCAATGGTGTACATCGGCAAAATAATGCGTTCAGGGAGTTGTTCGATAGACTTAAACCGGAGACAAGCATTGAATGGAACAAGATTTCGAAAAGTACAAAGTTTCGGATATTGGTGAGCTTTTGAACGGGATACATAGCGCGGGAAATGAGGGGCATACTACTCGGGTGTCGCCGGCAACTTTAGGTCGGAAGTTGTTCGGATTAACTAAAGCCGACCAAGGTCCGACAAACTTCAAATTTGAACGGGTCGGAAGTTGCAACTACCGACCAAAAGCTGACAAACGTATGCGCTAAAGCCGACGAACGATCAACTTCTGACCAAAAGCTGACCAAGGCCCGAAATAGAGCCGAACCCCTCTCAACTTCCGACCAAATGTTTAAGCTCGATACCTGAGTAGATACAATTTCCGTGCAGCCCGCGTGGGGTAGTGGCGCGATACGCAGAGCCCCGGCTTGTCCGAGCAATTTTGGAAATTTTAGGCCTCCATTGACGACTGGATGCTCCCTGTTAGCAATGCTTTTCAAATTAGGGATAATCTTTTAAAAACTGGGCATCACGTTGAGGTAAGGCTCCATTTCGCAACCAGTGGTTTCGTAATACGATTTTTCAGATCGAACTCTCCCCTGGAGGACATACCAGTGCACTTCCATACTTCCCACACCTGCCATTCATCTACAACATGTTCATCAAAAAGTCATTGGGATTCGGAGGGGACACCGTTTTGCATGGCAAATCGCAAGAAATCGCATGGAAGAATCATATAGAGTTCTTCAAGAAACATTTGGGAACACCGCCAAGTTTACCGGATTATGAAAGAGAGACGAAGATTGAGGCACCTTTGAAAAATAAATTGTGAACTATTTTTGATAAAGATCATTGTTGAGCAAACCAATAAACTTGCAACACTTTCCAAAAAAAAATGCACTTTTAAAAAGTTTACTTGTTGATAAGAAACATTTTGGAAAACTACACTTTTTTCTTAACTATTTTCTAAAATGCTCCATGTCGACAAAGTCGATAGTTTACTTACTGAAAAAATTGGGATATGTGCTTCAAATTTGAAACCTTTTCAATGTTATAAGTTTTACTTGAAGTAAGTAATTTCGCCTAAATTTTTAATAAAGTCTCAATTTTATAGACTATTTTATAAATACGGAACCTATCACTCATTTTGTGTAATTCAAGCTAATGAGAATGGTTTGATTGATTTAGCCAAGGATAAACCGATACGGGGAACGTACAATGGTGGGGAAAAAGGATCAGAAAACATTTATATTGAAAAATAATTTCAGAAGCCGACCCTATGGGACTATTCTTTTCAATTCAGCCATCTGGAGAAGTCCGAAGAGGTCATTATTACAGAAATACCGACGCAAGCCCTTCTATTTATAAATTGAGGTTAGCTCTTCTAAAAATCCATTTAAATTTAATATTTTTCGTTACAGTCTCATCTCCAATGCCGAACAACTTCTAGACAAAGTTCATCTAATGAAGCGGTGGATGCATCCGTCTGTAACTAGAATCCAAGTCACTCAAGAAAAATTCTACGGCACTATTTTGAAACCACCTGGACCTGGACCGTTCCCATGTATCATAGACATGCCTGGGATAGATGGAAGAGTAGCGACTAGCCGGGCAGAAGTATTTGCATTCAGTGGATTTTTGGTGTACACTATGAAAACGTTTGAGTATGAGGATTTGCCGGAAACAATGAAGGAGTGCGATGTGGAGAGTTATTCGGTGAGTTTTCGGTAAAAACTATTAGATTTGAAAGTTGAAATTTCACGGACTGAGAAGACCATTAAAAATGGGCTCAAGGCTCATTTCTAAAAATTTGTTTTAGCTTGAAAATTTTATGTCTCTCAAAACTATCCTATTGCTGAAATACTCTCTCATTCAGAAACACATCGAATACGTTCGCTCGTTGCCCTACTGCAATGGAAAAATTGGCATCTACGGTTCGTCGTTCGCTGGAACTCTCGTCCTTCACCTCGCCACAAAACATCCAGAACTAACTGCAGTGGTATCTGTCAATGGTCCACAATCGTTTCTTAAAGAAGGAGGTTATATGAGAGAAAATGGGAAGGAGATTGAGTGTGAGACGTTTGATGAGAATGCGGCGGTGTTTGTCAATGGTGTTCATCGACAAAATAATGCATTTTCTGAGCTGTTCGATAGGCTGAAACCGGAGACAAGCATTCAATGGGACAAGATTTCGAAAAGTACAAAGTTTCGGATATTGGTAAGTTTTGAAGAGGGCATTATACATAGCTCGGAAAATGAGGGGCGATTTCCGTGCCGTCCGCATGGGTCAGCCGGTAGTGGCGCGATACGCAGAGCCCCCGCCGGTCTAATGACGCCTCCTTTATGCCATCGGTCGGTGCCCCTGCGTGGCTCAGCCGGTACCCATAATAGTGCGTCCGAATACAACCAGGGCACCATCAGGGTGAAACCTTTTCTTAAGATGTCCTACCACCTTGAAAATGTTTTTTTTCCCCTAAAATATTATGAATTTTAGGCCTCTATTGATGACTGGGTGCTTCCTATCAGCAATGCTTTTCGAATTAGAGATAATCTTTTGATAACTGGACATCATGTTGAGGTGAGACTCTTTTCCAGCCATTTCGCAACCCATCATTAATACTTCGGATCGAACTCTCCCCGGGAGGACATTCCAGTGTACTTCCATACTTTCCACACCTCCCATTCATCTACAACAAGGTCATCAAAAAGTCATGGGGATTCGGAGGAGAAACTGTTTCGAATGGAAAATCGCAAGAAATCGCATGGAAGAATCATATCGAATTCTTTAAGAAACATTTGGGAACACCACCAAGTTTGCCGGATTATGAAAGAGAGACAAAGATTGAGGCGCCGTTGAAAAATAAATTGTGAACTATCTTTTGATAATGATTATTGTTGAGCAAACAAACAAATTTGCAACACTTTAAAAATGCACTTTGAGAAATGTCCATTTCACCATCGCATATTCTCACCTATGACATCAAAATACAATTCTGACATCACACAATTTAATAGGTTACATGCTGACATGAAATATAATAGAAAACCCAGAGACGCAGAGAAAAAAAAGGGTAAACAGAACCATACATATTTTCTCCTATAAACAAACTATTGATTTTCAATAGAGGCATGTCTTCTTCTTTACAAGGGAAGTGTTTTCAGAGGGTCTTTGAGAATTTTCTGAAAATTGGTACACTAGTACTTTCGACCATGCTGAGAAACGTGGTAAATTTATTTTTTGCCCCTTGCCCCCATGGGCCGAGATATCAGCCGACAAAGCTGTCCCCAGTACAAATAAGGAGATTTTTCGAGAGCCTGTAATTTTGCTTCTAGGCGGTTTTAGAAGGTCTCGTTTTTTGTTTTGGACTCAGAATTGATTGTATAACAATTTCCGGTACTTTCTGGAGAAAAAATTTTTTGAGCCAAAATTCGAAATTTTGCCACCATTTGGGTGCGAAATTTTTTGAAGTGGCTGGATTTTCAAAACTGTTTTTCCAATCTGGCAGTTCTTGGCTGGAAACGATAGATGGAGGTTTGTAGAACAGTTTTTGAAATTTTCATGTACTTATTCACTAATTAGGGTGCTTTTTATAGGTCAATTTATGGCTAAATTTTTTTCAAGGTTTTTGGCGCATAACTGATCTAATTTTTTGAAAAAGTGACAAGTATTGTTACGAAAATATGGAGGAGTGCTGTACAAATATCCATCTATCGTTTCCAACCATAATCTGGAAGGTTGAAATTTTTTTTTGAAAATCCAAAAAACTTGGAAAAATTTTGCACCCAAATGGTCGAAAATTTTCAAGTTTTGGCTCAAAATTTTTTCTCTCCAAAAAGCGTCAGAAATTGTTATACAATCAATTGTGAGTCCAAAACAAGAAATTAGACCTTTTGGAAGTGCCTAGGAGCAAAGTTACAGGCCCTCAAAAATCGGCAATTTTTGTACTGGATTTTGCTTTTTTAGCTGATATCTCGTTTCCCGGGGGCAAGGGGCAAAAAATAACTTTACCACGTTTCTCAGCATGGTCGAAAGTACTAGTGTACCAATTTTCAGAAAATTCTCAAAGCCCCTCTGAAAACACTTCCCTTGTTAGACAAAATTCTAGATTGTGTAATGGAACAAATTTTGAAATATTCCAAGTTTCCGACTGTGTAAGTTTTTTTTTGTTGGGCAATCCTTTAGAATAAACTGCTACTTTTTTAGCCTAACTCTTCGCCAAGTGAACCAAAAACTTCGAAACATTATTGACGATCCAAAAAATTTTGTTTTGATCCCCGACAACGGTTTCACTGGAATGGAGCTGCATGTCAAGGAAAATTGCATAGATTTATTTTTTTATACGGTTCAAGGTTGTTACACTATCCAATACAAAAACGAGGAGAATGAAAAAACTACAAGAATTTTTAACTCTAAAACTGAAATTCTCCAGAATTCAGATTTTGAGGATCTCGCGATGTTAGACTTGGAGCAAGGACTCAAATTTCAAAGAACCCAGATGAACTATTTCACTTTGAATTTAAATTTGCGTCAAGGAATTGCTGAAACCTTACCAGACAAGCTCATGCACCTTCTGGAATCCAGAGTCCCAAGATCTATCAAAACTGAAAAAATTCATCTTCTGGCTTTCATTGAAAATCAAGTTATTGCAATTTTACCATACATTGACAATAAGATCCTGAAGACAATTTACATTTCGATAAAGTCTGAAAATTCAGTGAACTTGGAAATGTCTGAAATTACGAAAACTGAGCAGTGGAAGCATGCTGAGGAGTTGTATATGAGACCCCAAGAATTCCCAAAAAATTTCGAGGAATTGCGGCATTTTTCAAGGATCAAAATTTGTTTCGAAAGTTTGACAGTGGAAGATTTGGATGTTTTGAAAAATGTTAGTGACTTTTGAAAAAAAATTGACAAAACTTTTTTTTCAGATATTCTCCAGCTCATCAAAGTTTCTGGAATTCGATGCATACACCAAAGGATTTCCTCATTTCAAAGAGCTGAAAACACTCTGGGGACCACCTTGCATTCAAGGAAAGGAACATTATTGGTACTCAAAATTTGTGGATTCAGAAGACGTCATGAAGATTCGATGTATTTTTGGCGAAGAGAATGTGGAATTGAGTTTTGTCAATTTTCGAAGAATTGCAGCAGGAGAAGCATCGGATAATGTTGTTAAATTTGATTAATTTTTAAAAATTATTTTGGATCATGAATTTCTAATTCGTACATCTTTCTTCATTAAGCCACAAAAAATCCATGTCAATTTATGAGACAATTACTGTTCCATCACAAATCTCTCTCCCTCGAGCACAAATCCATGAGGCAACTCCTCGATTCTCTTCTGACGAAATTGAACAGTTTGAAAAAGCGGAGCGTGTTGAAATTTCAATAAAAACTTTGGATCCGAAGTAGGAAAATGCCATGAATGAATAGCTAACGTCTCTTCGATATACGGCTGTCCCCAAAGCTCCACAAATTTTCGATCGTCTTCAAAATTATCGTATTCAGCTTTGAAGTTGAAGAAGTTTTCGGATGAGGCGAATATCTGTAAAGAAAAATTATTTGGACTAATAATCGAGAAAAAAATCTTACCTCCTTCAAAAACTTCAACTCATCTGTTGAGATCGTAGGGACTCTTATAGTCACATTTGCAAAATGACTCAAGTTTTTCAAAGAATTCGTAAATCTATGAGGAGTCATCAAAAGGGTGTCTGCATTTCTCCATTGCTCGGTTTCCAGAACTTCATTCATTTTCAGACCCTCAGTTTTTCGATCACTTTCGATTCGGATGGATTTCAACTTTTCCGGATTAAGGAAGGGTAACACTGACAAAATCTCAGATTGTTTGTAAACTGAACAAGCCAAAATCCAGGGCGCCAAAGGAATTTGTTTTCTCTCCAGGACATTCTTCAACTTTTCCAACTTGTCATGCTTCGAGAAACCGTAATCCACTTTAAAGTTGAACTTTGTGATTTCGCTTTTCTGAAATCTCAACACCAACTCCAAATCCCTCATAGCAATGTCCATAACATTAACATTTTTCAAAATTTCATCTCTTCCATTTGCAAATTTTTTGCAATTTCCGCCATCTTGAGCCTCGTATACCAGAATGTCATCGTCTTCTGAAGATTCGAAGCATAAAGTGACACTATTGTTTTTCAGGAAAATCCCCAGAGTTTCAATGTAGGTCTCTGGTAGAATTGAAGAGTTGGCGGTGTCGTCGATGAAGTTTTGAAGGTCTTTGCAGACGTGACGAAGGGTTAGACTGAAATTTAGATAGGTTTTAAAAACGGGGTTCAGAATCTTAGAATCTCGAAGCCCAAGAATCCAAGAATCCAAGAATCCAAGAATCCAAGAATCCAAGAATCCAAGAATCCAAGAATCCGAAAATCCATGAAATCAAGAATCTAGGATTCTTAGAATTTCAAAATATTAGAATCCAAGAATCCAAGAATCCAAGAATCTAGGATTCTTAGAATTTCGAAATCTTAGAATCTCAAAATTTCGAAAATCTTGAAAACTCTGAATATAAAAAACTCACACATCTTTAAAATTCAGCTTTCCCATCAAATCCTCAATAAAAACTTTCGGCAGCTCCCATAATGAAAGGTTCATTGTTTTTCACGAAAATTATAAATTAAAGTAGTTTCGAAATCAAAAAAAGTGTGAAGACAAATTGGTCTTTGTGTTTGCCAAGCCAAGATGATAAGAGAGAGTCGTCGAAGAGAAAGAAAAGGAAAAAGTTAGGCCGCGAACAGCAATCTGAAATATGAAATGGACTGTTTATTGAAGGTCATTGTAGCAAACACTTGAAAATGAAAAAAAAAATAAAAAAGGAACAATTCAAGTCGAAACACATAGTACATTTTCATCAAAATCAATCAAGTTGAAAAGTCATCAGAAAATTGGAATTAGTGTCACAGAAAAAAAATTGATAAGACTCTTAAGAACGTGCAGATTTTCAATTATTTGCGAAAAAAAAGAATTCTAGAATCAGGGAATCTGAGAATCGAAGAATTTGAGAATCGAAAAATTTGAGAACCGAAAGATTCAAGGATCCGAGAATCCAAGGTTTCGCGAAATTCACAAACTCATAAAACATACATTTTTTCTCCAATAGAAGAGCATCAAAGTGAGCCCAAAAAGATCATTTTCCAGGACGTCTGCGTAGCTGAAAGTAGTCTCAATCGATTCCTTTTGAAAAATGGATCAAGTTCAATGAAAAAAGATAGGGAATTGCTTCTGAAAATTTACTTATGGATACTTTTTTTTTAAATTTGAAAACTCTTTTATTAGAGAAAATACAATAATATCATTATTTTTTGATTATTAAAACAATTTTCATTGTGTACTCTGTTCTACTATCAGACACATCAAAATGTGTTTTGTGGTCACAAAAAGGCTTTCCCCCTTCTTTACAAAACATTGCGTAATAACGAGACACAAAGGAAACATGAGAGAAATAGACGACATGACGAAAACATTCTTCTATTTGCCTGCCCGTAGACACTTTCATTTTAATTCCTACTTCATTTTCTTCTATTCTCCCATTCCACTATGAAAAATCCACTAAAAATTCTCCTTTTTTCACTAATTTTTCCTACTATCTTCACTTTGAATATCCTGGTTTACTCGCCAGCATTCGCTGGGAGTCACAGCAATTTTTTGGGAAAAATTGCGGACACTTTGACAGAGAGAGGACACAATGTGGTAGGGAAAGAAATAACAAAAAGAATGAATGAGAATTTTATTGATTTTTCAGACGTTTTTAGTGCCTGTGGTGATGGTTGGGAAACGAGATGAGTGTGTGAAGGGAGTCAAGTTGACGAAGGATGTGGTTGTGGTGGAGGTAAGGATTTTTGGGAATTGGTGGAATTTCTTGAAATTTTATTCAGAAAAAAAACTTGAAAAACGTGAAAATTTTGAAAAAAAATTGGAAAAATTTTTTTTGAAAAATTTGGAAAAAAATTTTGAAAAATATCGAAATTTTTTTTTAGACATATTATTCAGTTTTCCCAAGTTTCATCGCGCTCCATTGCGAACTTGGGGAAATTCAAAATTTTGAGCTTTCCCGCTCACTTTTTTCTCGTGTAGGTCACGTCAAATATAATAATTTTGTTGATTTTGTGTTTTCGACGTGACCTACATGAGAAGCAAGTGAGCGGGAAAGCTCAAATTTTGAATTTCCCCAAGTTCGCAATGGAGCGCGATGAAACTTGGGAAAAATGACTAATATGGAAAATTTTGAAATTTCGGGAAAAGAAGTTTGAAAAAACTTTTGAAAATATCGAGAAAAATTGAAATTTTTTGGAAAAAATAAGAAATTTGGTTTCCTGGATTCTTGGATTCTTGGATTCTTGGATTCTGGGATTCTTGGATTCTTGGATTCTGGGATTCTTGGATTCTCGGATTCTGGGATTCTTGGATTCTTGGATTCTTGGATTCTGGGATTCTTGGATTCTCGGATTCTTGGATTCTTGGATTCTTGGATTCTTGGATCCTTGGTTTCTTGGATCCTTGGTTTCTTGGATTCTTGGATTCTTGGATTATTGGATTATTGGATTATTGGATTATTGGATTATTGGATTCCTGGATTCTTGGATTCTTTGGTCTTTAGAATTCAAAAAAATTGGTTTGAACTGCTAAAATTCTTAAAATTATGCAAAAAGATAATTTGAAAAAAAGTTTTTGTTTTTCAGCCAAGCATACGCATAGTTTTATCCAAAAAAGAGGCGGAGCCAAAAGATCTTAGTTGGAGTTCTAAAAAAGTACATGAGTACCTACTATACAAAACACCAAAATAAAATCCGATTTAACTTTTTTTGTACAGTAAATTTTCAGGCCGGCGAGGAAACCCTATCCCAACAAAATGAGGACTCCAACAATGACGCCAATATGAGAGCATATTGGACAGCGAGTATGGACTCATCGAATGCCAGAGCCGTTAGTAAAACTAACTGAAAATCCAATTTTTCAGTTTTCAATTTTCAGATCGGACAATGGTTCACAATAGCGCTCAAGTCCGCGTGCCGCCACTTTCATAGCCAGCGAGAAGTTTTTGAGCAAATGAAAGCCAAAAACTTTGACGTCGCGATTCTGGAGCCAATTTCTGTTTGTGGATTGGGATATGTGAAGGCGTTGGGAATTGAGAAGACGATTCTGGCGACGTCATTCACTTTCTATGACTTTGTTCTTCCACATATCGGAGAGCCACTGGATTATAGTTCAGTGCCCGGAGCATTTGGAGCATCTGGTGAGGTGATGACGATGGCGGAGAGATATGAGAATTGGATGGTGACCAAGGTGGGTGGAAACTTAGAGATTCTGACATGAAGATTCTGAGGTTCCAGGAACAAAACATCGCTCAAATGGACGCGTTTGAAGGAGAAATGGAAGCTTATCGAAAATTCTCCGGAAAAAATCTTCCGGATTGGAGAGAGCTCTTCCCCTCGGCCTCTCTATTCTTCGTCAATTCCAACCCATTTCTGGATTTCCCACGTCAAGTCCTTCAAAAAACCATTCCAATCGCCGGTATCACCGTAAACTTGGATTGGATCAAACAACAAAAACTGACGGAGGATTGGGAGAGAATTTTGAAAACCAGGGAGCATACTGTGTTGATTTCTTTTGGATCTATGATAAAGTCAATGTATATGCCAGAGGAGTGGAGGTAAGTAAGGGAAATGTGCACTAATATAAATACAATAGTGACCTAGAAATAGTACTGCTTCAGAGTACCTACCAAAAAAGAATGCGCGCGCACTGGCTCCCTTGAAATAGGCCAACTTTGAGGGCCTCAAAAAGTGATTTCCGGATATCCTTTTTTTCTGAAATTTTACAGATGTATAGAACAATTCAAGAACTCTTTTTTTGTAGTTGACAACTTTTTCATAAGAGCACAATCTAGGTAGTTATATCACGTGGAAGCCAAAGCTCCAAAATGAGACGAAATTTGAGGGAACGTCAGTCGACTTGGCCTAACTAACTGGATGTTGACCTTATGAAAAAATAGTCAATTACAGAAAAATAGTTCTAAAGTTGCTCTATGCACCCGCAAATTTTCAGAAAAATTGGACACCTGGAAACTACTTTTTTCAGACCCTCAAAGTTGACCTTCTCCTTTCAGCCGACACTATAGTACTATTTTCAGAAACGGCCTCCTCGAAGCAATTCGCTCTATGCCTAATGTAACCTTCATTTGGAAATATGAATCTGATGACGTCCCAAATATTCCCAATCTTCATTTCTCCAAATGGGTCCCCCAAACGGCCCTTCTCGACGACCCCCGACTCTCCGCATTTGTTAGCCATGGAGGTGTCGGAAGTGTTCTTGAAGTGGCCTACAGTGGAAAGCCAACGATTATGATTCCAATTTTTGCGGATCAAATTAGAAACGCAAATATGTTAGCCCGCCATCATGGATCCATTCATTTGAATAAAAACGAAATGAAGAATGTGGGCGTGGTCAAGAAGGCCTTCAATGATATTTTGTTTGATGCCAAGTACAAAAAGGCGGCAAAAAAATTAGCTCAACTTTTGACGGATCAACCGTATAGCCCAAAGGATAATGTGATAAAGTACACCGAGTTTGTGGGGAAGTAAGTTGTTATAGTTTTTCAAGCCCAAATCTGTAAATTCCAGACATGGCCCATTCCCGGCTATGGATCCCTATGGACGTCATCTGAACTTTATTCAGAAGCATTTTTTGGATATTTATAGTATTTTTGCTTTAGTTTACGGTCTTGCTACTATCATTGTTATATCTCTTGTCAGATGGGTGTACAAGAAATTTATGGCTTGCTCTAACTCGAGGGCCTTGAAAATTCAAGAATCGATTCATAAATGAAAATTGTGATCAAATATCTTCAGCTGTACAATAATTCGTAGAATCACACGAAGCCACTTCACAAACATATCTCGCCACCAGATTTTTATTCGTGTTCTGCCATCCGATGGATACTGTAGAGGACGATGTTTGAACGTTAATGCCTACTGTAGCCGTCGACGATGCGGTTGGATATCCGGGATTCCAGTCCGTCCAGCTTTGTAGCTTAAAGTAGGATTTTAGTCGTCCCAAATTTAGTATTGTGGTTCTTTATTCCAGAAAAAGCGCGCTCCCCTGCACTAGGCGGCGGACTAGCGTTTGGGGAAAGATCTTCCACCAAATTCAGGCCTTTTTGGTGGAAGAGCTTTCCCAAAACGCTAGTCCGCCGCCTAGTTCAGCGGAGCGCGCTTTTTCTGGAAAAAAGAACCATAATATTTACGAAAAATGGCTTTTTTCATAAAAATCGATTTTCAAACAGCGAAATTTTTTCAGACCTATTTGGAAAAATGTAGAATTTTTCGGTGATCCGAGTGCACCTAATATCGCTGCTCAAATCGCTGTAGAAAATTTTTTATGAACAAATTTTCACTTTGTCGCGCTCGCCGCTGCCGACTTAAAGTCTGCTGTCGCGCTCGCTGCTGCCGACGCATAGGCTAATGTTGCGCTCGCCGCTGTCAGCTCACAATTTGCTGTCGCTCTCGCCACTGCCGACTCACAATCTACTGTCGCGCTCGCCACTGCCGACTCACAATCTACTGTCGCGCTCCCCGCTGCCGACTTACAATCTCCTGTCGCGCTCGCCACTGCCTACTCACAATCCGCTGTCGCTCTCGCCGCTGCCGACTTACAATCTGCTGTCGCGCTCGCCGCTGCCGACTTAAAGTCTGCTGTCGCGCTCGCTGCTGCCGACGCATAGGCTAATGTTGCGCTCGCCGCTGTCAGCTCACAATTTGCTGTCGCGCTCACCGCTTCCAGCTTACAATCCGCTGTCGCGCTCGCCGCTTTTCTATTTCAAGCTATTTTTCAGTTTCTATTAAAAGCCCACCGGAATTGGGTCAACGCCATCTGGCTGCTCCCATTGCCATTTCCCAGCGGCGTAAGAAAGTCCGTTGAAGTAGGTGTACGGTTGACCGAATAACGTGTTGTTATGAATGAGTTCTGGAATCGTTCTTACTATCAACAATCAGGTAGCGAGCGAGCTTACGCGCGACATAATCATGTTTCGTCTGTGTGTACTCGCTGAACAAGTACGCTCCATTCCAATGATTCCGACACGACAACTTTGCAGCGGTCCACGTGGCTTGAATTGTCACAGGAAGAAGACAAACTCCGTACTTGAACGAGTTCTCATTGGAATAACTCTGACGCATTTGGTCCCAACTGTTCGGACAATAGCAGTTGACTTGGAGCATTGTGGTTCGGAGCTCGGCGATGGTGTTCTCTCCGTTTTGATTAGTAAAGTTGTAGCCGGGAGTGGCGATTTTGGAGAGCTCTTGAAGGAATCCATGGTTCTCGTCTTGACTGTAAGCGACGGTTGCAATGGAGACAGTTTGCTTCATACGGGTGGCTAATGGAAGTGGATCTTGGGTGCCGGTTCCTCTGAAAATGTTTTAAAATTTGCTGTCACCGAAATTGTTTTAGAGCCACGGCCTTCGTGGGCCGTGGGGCCGGCCGGCTACAGAGAAAGTCAGTGCGCACACTGGTGTTTTCAGATGACAGAGTTCGACTTTTAGGGTCTGAAAAAGTGGCTTCCAGATAACCGATTTTTCTACAGTTTTGCAAATGTACTGAGCAACTCGAGAACTGTACTTTGTAGTTGACAACTTTTTTAAAGGACCACAATCCAGTTAGTTAGGGCGCTAGGAAGCCAGAAGGCTCAAATATCCGAAATTAGGCATTTAAGGTGGCATCAGTCAACTTGACCTAACTAACTGGATCGTGATCCTATAAAAAAGTAGTTAACTACAAAAATAGAATTATTGAGTTGCTCTATACCCCCACAAAATTTCAGAGAAATCGGACATCGAAAAACCACTTTTTCAGACCGTTAAAGTTGACCTATTCCAACTTTGCTAGTACTGTAGAAGAATAAGGCTGGTGCACGGCCGGCCGCGGCACTCTGGTCAGGGTACTTCTGATCATGGAAACTACGGTGGCCGCGTGACTCTGAGTTTTTTAGCTTGTTTTCGAAAGGGCGACTAGATTCAGCCACGGCACGGAAAACTACTCACGGCCGACCGGACAGCCTTGATTCAAGATTTAGTTTTTTAGCTCTCACTTGTACTCCGATGCATATACTATAACCAATTTCTTGTAATGTGCTCTCGGCGTATTGAAGCTCTGCTGTTGCAACAAGTCATCCGCGGCATCCAATCCATCTCTCAAATACGAATCTCGATTAGTTGACACTTTTGCGAGCGCCTGGTATACTGTATTCGTCAACTGTTCAATTGAAGTAAAAGTGTTCAAATCAGCAACAACTTTAGCTCCTTGGTTATAAGTCACAATTCCAATACGAGTGGTTCTGGGGTAGTTTGAGACGATGCCAAGTCGCTGGCCTTCCACGAACAGGGAGGAAATCGAGGCGGCTACCTGGAAAAGAGGTTTGTTTGATTTCAAAGGAAAGTTGTGCTCACAGAAGCCAGGCCCGCATTTGTCATTCCAATCGAAGTATCCACAACCGCTACTATATCCAACCACAAATTCGTTTGATCCTCTCCGCATAGGCGATCGCTGTACGAGCTCTGACAGTTGGCTGGGGCACCGTGGCATACTGTAGTAAACCCAAGGAGAAGGCAGAACAAAAATGAGAGAGAAGTCATGCTGATAAGCGACTGAAATTCGAAAAGGTACCCTTTTATAGTTATGAGTCTATCAGGGTTAAGGTCGGAAAACACTAGACTCTTGTACAGTATCCCAGAAGAAATGGGCGGAGCTGAAATTCCGGAAACTCGTAATAGCTGTTATCAAACTGATGGCGAAGGAAGCTTTAATAGCGAAGTGGCACGAAGTGGCACAAACAGAAAGAAATCATAAGTTCTTGGTCTTGACCTAACTGACTGGGTTGTGGTCCTTTAAAAAAGTTGTCAACTACAAAAATCGGGTTCTTGCGCTGCTCTATACATCCACGAAATTTCAGATAAATCGAATACCTAAAAACCACATTTTCAGGCCCTCAAAGTTGACCTATTTCCACTTTAGCTTTCCCCATTTCGTCACAAATGTTGATCATTTGACCGTAGTGCTGACTTTTCATGATAGCGCCCAAAGACTCTGTTATCAGATACGAAACATTGGAAAAGTCGAGAAACCGTTATCAAGCAAACATACACACATGAAAATTAACTCCTTCCGAGTCAATGTATAAATCGTCTTCTTTTCGTCGGAAGTCAACAACTCGGAAGTGTTTAGAATCACCGATATTTTTATCTGGAGTTTGATCAACTTTCGTAAGTCGAAGAGAAATGAGTTAATTGTTAAGTCTATGCAAAATAGCATGTTGATTCCAAATATTGTGACGAAAATGCTCAAACACTCTTTTCTGGGCAAAAAATACGCTCTCAAAAGAGCCGAAACGGGACAGCAGTGCTCCCCCGACTCCGGAGAACGTTTGGCTAAAAGGAAGTACTTCGCGGCCCTTTAACGACACTTTTTTCTTAATCCGAAAAAACTTTCCGACTAATTTCGTTAAGATATTTGGAATCAGCGCCATGTTTTACATATTTTGAAGCAAAATTGGAATAAAAAAAATGAATGCCATAAGTCGTTTTTTATGGATCATTATGTTTGTTCTCCTTGAGTACCTTGAAACCCAAAAAAAATTAAATTTAAAACTTTTACCCTTGAATAATCAAAACCCGTAAATTAGAGATAGAATAAAATGAGGACATGAAACAAATGAATAATCATAAACAAGAAAAAAACAAGAGACAACAACTAACCTAACAAAACTCATAATCAAAATTAGAAACAACCCGAAAAATAAGAAAAATTTGACACTGGGAACCTAAAACTACTCATTAACAAAATCAGCAACAAAAAAGCAGATGAAGTACCAGAGAAAACAAAAAATGATGTCATATTAAAAAATCAGAGAATTCGGCTAGGGGGCATAACAAGGTCTCACTGCTCAAAAAAAAAAGACACAAGTTCAAAAAATCTGAAAATACCGGATAAAATCACACTCAAGTCTCCCTACTCAATCAAAAAGAACTCTAAGCTCATCAACCCTCTCTACATCTTCTCTAGAAACAATTTTACCACGGAGCCGTTTGTCTTCCATGTAAAAGACTGCCAAGTTTTGGCTCCGTGGCTCGGTTTCTAAGTGGAAAATGATGGAGCCTTGAAGACAACCATCCGATTGTTCCCTCAACTTCCTCCAGACTTGCTCTTCGATCTTTTTGGAAGTTTTTTGAATACTCTCCCAGAACAGAGGTGTTATTAACTTCATGTCGAATGATGCATTGAGACTCTTTTTTTGGAATTCCTGAATACAGAAGGGTTATAAGGTCTCGAATCGTTTAGAAACTCACATCAACCAAATCATTGAAATCTGCTGGCTCAACTTCTTGTAAGGTAACTTTGACCCTCCGAGAGTCATTTCCTTCAAGCAGTTCCGCTGCCCCTGCCTCCAGTATCTCTTCAATCTCCAACTCTTTAATATACTTCCAGTGGCCACTGTTCTTCAGATCCTCAATGAAAATTCCTTCCTCTCTCCGAATTAGTTGACTATTCAAAATTCCTGGCTTCAGACATTTTAGTACTTCTCGTATGACGTCCGAAGAGCCAGTATGGGATGTTAGTACAAGCCTTCGTACTCGTAGACGTTCCAGTGGAAAGTATTCACTGACGAAGGTCTCTATATCTACTTCATCTTTCTCATAATTCAAGAACAATTCCTCGATGCATTCGGGTTCATCCATTGTTTGAAGATGTCGTTGCAGTTGGAATCCAGCAATGTACTTTTTTGTCTCGTTAGAATCGCTTCGTTCCACATTGATCTCACAGTAATCAATGCTGATTCGGAGCTGGCCGATGGCCTCGGTTCTAAAAATTAAGGGTAGTGGGACAGCAAAATGGAAATTTATCTGGAACTTCTATGTATAAACTGAAACTAAATACATATATGTACAGTGCGTTCCATAAGTATAAGGCCACCCCTAAATCAGCTTCTAATTTGACAGAAAATCATTTTTTCAGAAAACTAACGTTAGGATCGTGTTCAGCATCTAAAATTACCCCAGGGTGCAAATTTTTATGACCTAACTTCAAAAACTGACTGAATGACGTGGCAAAACCTGAAAAAAGGCCACTTGCAACCGTAACACAAGTATAAGGCCACCCTACTAGGTCACCACTTGCCACGCAAATCACGTGAAATGACTGGTGAAAAAGTATCAGAAAAGATTGTCAGGTACCATATCATTCATTATCATCTAAAAACATCCAAATTCCAGGCTGTAGAATTTGATTGAACCATCAAAACAAGTGAGGAAGCTGCTGATCCTCCGATTGTCAGCTGTCTGAACTCAGATCCGGGTCTACATGATAGAAGTTGACCTAAACTTGTTTGCCAGGACATAACAAGTGCCACTGATCCTATTCCTATACTTTTTACAGCCAGACTCGTAGATTTAGGTCAACTCTGGTGAGCTTCAAGTTTGATCCTCAACCTGAACTGATCGGATCCTGGTGCATCTCGGCCAGGAACGGCTAGATTATGGAGTGAATCGTAGGTGGCATGATTGTGCCATACTCTCTCAACCATTTTCATTACGATGCCCTCTCACGGGCTCATCAGGAGGCCTTAATCGGAGCACAAAGATGATCCATTTAGGGTAAGAGCTGCCTTGTTTGAGACGAGTGCATGCGATCATGCTTTAGCCTCCTTCAAAGTTTCAAATTTCGGTGCTGAATCAGTCCAGTTCCTTCTCAGCCATATATTTGACAAGAATTGTGAAGTTTAGAACAAATTAGCACACAATGTGCACATTTTGAGGCAGCTCCTTGCTCATGTCAGCTCAACTGGGCAAACTGTCGGTGTTGTGCTCCGATTAAGACCGCCTGATGAGCCCGTGAGAGGGCATCGTAATGAAAATGGTTGAGAGAGTATGGCACAATCATGCCACCTAAGATTCACTCCATAATCTAGCCGTTCCTGGCCGAGATGGACCAGGATCCGATCAGTTCAGGTTGAGGATCAAACTTGAAGCTCACCAGAGTTGACCTAAATCTACGAGTCTGGCTGTAAAAAGTATAGGAATAGGATCAGTGGCACTTGTTATGTCCTGGCAAACAAGTTTAGGTCAACTTCTATCATGTAGACCCGGATCTGAGTTCAGACAGCTGACAATCGGAGGATCAGCAGCTTCCTCACTTGTTTTGATGGTTCAATCAAATTCTACAGCCTGGAATTTGGATGTTTTTAGATGATAATGAATGATATGGTACCTGACAATCTTTTCTGATACTTTTTCACCAGTCATTTCACGTGATTTGCGTGGCAAGTGGTGACCTAGTAGGGTGGCCTTATACTTGTGTTACGGTTGCAAGTGGCCTTTTTTCAGGTTTTGCCGCGTCATTCAGTCAGTTTTTGAAATTAGGTCATAAAAATTTGCACCCTGGGGTAATTTTAGATGCTGAACACGATCCTAACGTTAGTTTTCTGAAAAAATGATTTTCTGTCAAATTAGAAGCTGATTTAGGGGTGGCCTTATACTTATGGAACGCACTGTATGTAGTGTAAGCGGATTTGGCTGCAGTATTTTGGTTAATTTCCGTCCAAAAATGACCTAAAATATGAATTGTCGTAAGGCTTGACGCATGGTACGCAGACACTACAATTGACACGCTCGTGTATAAATACTCATTTTCTTCGAAAACTAGTATTGGATCCCTCCTGTTTACTACACTGATCCCTTTTCTCTATCTTCTATAATCCTTTCGTGGGGCGGAGCTTCCTCACGCCTCAAGGCTTAGCTGGTCACCTGCTCTCCTCCATTTGGTCGACTATTTTCATGCTATACAATTTCCGTTTTACTTACTTCTTTGCTTCTTCTTCTTCTTCAACTGCTTCTTCCTGCACCAATTTTTCTTCGTCATCATCTTCTTCTAGCATTTGGGCTTCGGATACTGAAAAATATGAGATGTTAGGGATCCTAGGCTTTTTTATGACTACCATTATCCTCATTTTCTTCCAAGTTATCCTGTTCAACACTATCTTGAACACATTCAACTTCAGCTCTAACAAAGATGACATCACGTTCACACCTTCCCTCTTGCTCAACAGCTCCCTGTTCAGCTTCTCGATTCAAATCGTTCTGACCATTCGGGTATTCCTCTTCTCTAATGTCTTCTACTGCAACTGAAAACCTCAATGTAAGATACGCTATGCTCTTCCCTTATCCCCACCTTGATTTACAACATTCATCATGACTTCCTCACTTTGTCGTTCCACATGGCCTTCTTCCACCAACAGGATCTCTGCCTCGTTCTCCGGTTCAAGTTCTTTGAGCTCCTCCTCCAAGGTAACGGACTCAATGCCATTTTGAACATTGTGAACTCCCTCATCGTTATTGTTCTCGTTCTCATAGCCACCAGTCTCATGCCCATTAGGTTCTACAATGTCTGCTCCATCAGTACAGATACCATGCTCGTCATGCTTAGCTCCTATAGTCTCCTCTTGTTCCTCAGCTTCCTTTTCATTCTGCTTCATATTTGCCTCTTGAACTTTTCGGCGCAAATCTTCATAGTATCTGGTCATGCGCATCCTCTCCATTCTCCTCTTTTCCAAGGCCTCCGCCTTCTTCATTTCAAATTCGTCCGTACTGTCCGTTTCATGGCTGCTTTGACTCTCACGGTCGCCACTGACACTGTGAGCATCCTCGTCCGTTTCGTAGCCGTTTTCATAGTTACTACTACCCGTCTTAGAATCATTTTCATCCTCAACATCTCCTCCATTTAAGTTGACATCATGATCTTGGTAATCCTTCTCTTGTCCCACAGCTTCCTGATCAGGTTCCCGAACCAAATCGTTTTGAACACTGGAGATATCCGAGTGCAAATCCTCTTCAATAATCTCTTCAACTGTCTCTGAAAACCTTTAGATACATACCATGTTTTTCTCCTTATCCATACCCTCATTCTCTACTTCCATGCTCTCGGCTTCCACTAATTGCATCTCAATCACGAATTCTCTTGCGGTATGAACCCATTCCGTCTCTTTGTTGTCATCACCTTCATCTTCTTCATTATCAACCCCATTGTTGCTCTCAAGCTCGACTTCATCACTGTCTTGAACAATGCATGCTTCATCAAGCTCATCGTCAATGTTGTTCTCATCATCTTCTTCGTTATCCTGTCCATTGTTTTCTCCTCGAATATGTGCACGATTAGTTTTGATATCATGATCTTCAGTCTCTCTGCTCTCTACCGACTCCCGATCCAAACTATTCTCATCGATGCTGGAATGGTAAAGAGACTGAGCGGTCTCCTCCTTGCCATTCTTTTGGAACGCTTCTGGGCTACTCTCTTCTACTTCTTCCTGCTCTTCCTCATTCTCATAGTCATCATTCTCGTGATCTCCAGCTCCATAGAGGAAGCCATAGTTGTCCTCTTCTTCTACGTCCTCGTACTGTTCCTCCTCCGGCTCTTGCTGCTGATCTCTTTCTTTATCTGGCGTTTCATTCAGCTCCAATAATAATGCCAGTTTCTCAAGGATATCGTCAACACTAACATCCTGGTCTCGTGCATCTCCTATAGTTTCTTTCCTATTAGTGTTCTCCTGGCCTTCAACAATGTCATTGGGATTATATTCGGCTGGGACATTGACCTCCTCCACAGCTGATTGGTCCATAACCTCATCAGTTTCCTCCACAGCTCCGTTTTCATCGATATCAAGCTCTTCATATTCATCCTCACCGTGGTCGCCTGCACCATAGCTGATGCCAAAATCATCAACATAATCCATATCTTCATCACGTTCTTCCTGACTCTTTTGGGAGTGTTCAGGTGTAGCTTCCTGTATCGTTTCGGCTTCGGCAGACTTTTGTTCAACCAGAGAATCAACATCCACTGCATTTGAACTGTCATTGTCTTCGACGTCCTCTTCTTCAATTATGTCTTCTACATCTTCGACACTCTCCTCATGATCACATGCGCCATAGCAGATGTTGTACTCTTCCATTTCTAGTTCCCCATTACGTTCTTCATGATTGTCTTGGATAAATTCAAGAATTGGCGTAGCTTCGGCTTCAGGTGAGGTCTCGGCTTGGACAGCTTCTTGGAAAAACAGAGGGACAATATCTTCAGGCATGTTTACCACTCCATTTTCAACGTCCTCCTTGCGATGATCGTCATCTCCTTCAGTTGGGATTTCAATTGCTTCTACTCCATTAGAAGCATTTGGGGCATTCATAACTTGATCGCCATTTTTCAAGGAATTCTCGAGTTCCGCTATTCTTTTTTCAAGCTCCACAAGATGTTGAATGTTCTCACTATTTTGAGGTCCCAGAAAAAGAAGTAGGTGTGCGGCGCGACGCTCATCTGCGTCAACAATTCTATCTAGAATAGCAAGTTTCTCCAGAATGTTTTCAGAATGGTGAATTTGTACTTCAGCATTTTCCACGTGCGGTGTGATTTCAGCTGATTCTTCTTCTACAGGAACACAATTTTTCGGGTTTCGATGATCTGCGGTACACAGTTGTGTATCTTCTGGCATTGTGGGTAGAATAGGTTCGACTGTGTCCGGTACGGCATTTGTGAGTGATGGTACTCGCGAGCTAAAAATGATAAGGATTAATTTTTGGGATCTGCCATAGGAAAAGTATAGCTTAAAAAATTACATTTCAACTGCTGACTTCATGAACGTTGGAGAGTTTAGAGGTTCCAAACGTGTTGCCGAGGCTCTGAAATGTCATATTAAAAATTATCCAAATTTGAAACTTACGGTGCGAAGTTGAACACGAATGGTTGTGGCGGAGGCAAGAATGACGGAAACGGTAGAAATGGTGTCTGGAGCAAAGTTGTCGGCATTGGTGGCCAAGCGGAGCTTGTGGACCTGAAAGAACTCTTGAAATCTTATACCGAAATAGTAAGTGCGAGCTCAAAAACTTGACTATTCCAATAACTTACGGCTGGGAGGGATCCGGGAAAAATGAGGAAAAGGGGTGTATTGGGCGGAAGGGTAGAGGGTGCGGAACATTGGAACTGGAAATAATTTTACAGGATACTACGAGAATCTAGACTAATATTTTGATCAGTATAGGCTTCAGCTATTTTGAGCCCTGAAAACTTACAGTAGTGGTGTCCTTGAAGTACTCTGTAGTGGTTCGGACGGTTGCCTGAAAATGAAACTCTTTTAATACAGATGACCATATCATTTTCAAATCATACGTTTCAGAAGTTGAAGGGGTTGGCTCAGCTTGTCGGTTTTGTCCTGCTGCCTCAAAGCTTGGCATCCTGCAAAAAAAAATTTGCCCAGTTTCCCATTTTTCAGTGTTTTATTGTTACCATGTGCCGATATTCATGAATCCATTATAGGGATTCATCATGGTTCCTTGTGGTGCAATCGATTTTGGCTGCTCGTATCTGAAAAAAACCGCAAAACTTCAGGATTCAATATTGAAAGTAAAATATCTCACCTGATTTCAAATCGAGGTGGCGCAGACGGTGTTGGCTCGAAGTGCGTGGGGTCCACATGGCTTATCCTGACGTTTCCCCTTGGAGTGGAGTTCTTTGGTGGACGCCCTCTTCTAGGCCTTGGGGCTTGAGGGTCTCTTGGGGCTTTCGGAGCTTTTGGCTGAGATCTCTGCTGTGGTCTGAAAAAGGGGCCCTTGTAATCGTTTCTACAAATTTTGTATGTGTGTGTGTGTGTGCAATTAAAAACGATTCTGTGTACGACTACAAAACTTACGTATCGCTTCGGAACATTGAATTTGTCAGTTCGCTCCACTCATACTTGGGTTTGGGCCCTCTAAAAGTTAGAAGAAACTATTAATGAAAAAGTTAGCACACATGGAAAAGTTAACATTACACCATAATAATCGAAGAAAACATACCTTCTTGTTGGAGCTCGAGATCCTCGTGTTGCTGGAGCATTTCTGAAATTGGGCACAATGGATTTTTCAGATTGTAATGACCCCGCCCGCAAAGTTAACATGAGATACACAAAAGTTCGTAAACACTAGAGCACTTCAATCTAAGATAACATACCCTCTGCCTCGAGGTCGACCACGAGTTGATGTAGCAGGATTTCTGAAAATTCTATGTTTTTTTCCACGCCCACAAAATTTACATAGGGTTACTGTAGGTTACTTACCGTACGTTCATCATTGATGGGGACACTTCTCCGCTGCTGTAAAATGCATAAATCAGTATGTATTGCATAATGAAAAACTAATAGCTCTTACTTCGAAGTTTGCGAGTTGGATAGTGACGTCCTTCGAGACGTATCTGGCTCTACAGGCATGAAGTGAATACTTCCGTTCACATCCATGGTTATTTCGTAGTCAGGAGGACCATTCTGACGGCGGTAACTGGAAAAAATGAGCATAATTTAAAGTTTCTAGAAAAACATCACTAACTTAATGAAGATGTTGAAGATTTCATAAAGTGTTTGACTATGCTCCCTGCAATAAGTATCATAGATAATTCGAGTAAAAAATGGATACAAGACTCACATTTTGATGAACGAGCTTTTGGGACTTGGAATTTGGATGAGTGGAAGCCTAGATGATTGTCGATTGATCTTCGATTGTAGACGACTTTAACGTTTTAATTTTCAATGTATTGAATAATAAAAAATTTTCTTACGACATTGTTTCCAATGATACTTGAATGGCGTAAATCGGGACACTGAAAAAAGTTCATTATGGTAAACTGTTATCCAGGATTTTCGACTTACTCTATGCCGGTACTCTTCTTAAATTCAGTACGGAGCCTTTCCAAATCGTAAACGACCCGAGGGTTTTTAAAAAATTCTTTCCTAAATCTAATATTCCTGAAAAAACTTTCAAAATTGCACATAGTCCAAAAAAGATTGAGCTCACCCTATGAAATCTGGGTTGTGGCAAGCTATCGAATTTAAAATTTTGGAAGAAATAATATCGCTGAAAAATTTTGAGAAGCAATTATTCTGAAATCTAGACTACTAACTGTTCCATCGGTTCCCGTTTCTGTGGAGGTTCGGAGGATTCATCATTATCTTGGCGAGAACGTTTTCTGAAAACTTCACTTTGAAACTAAAACAATTTTATTTATGAGCTTACAAAGAAGATGGGCCTGGTTCTGAACCATGATGATTAGAGGTGTGGGGGTGCATTTCCCTGTAAAGAAATTATACATTTTTTTGAAAGTACAGAACTGAAACTTTGCCGTTTCATTGTAAACTGAATTTCTCTTTGGATGAAGTCGAAAAGTATAAACTATTTGGAAATGTGATACCTGTGTCAAATTACTTATACCAAGCACTGTGGACTCTTCTATAATGTTGCTAGAATTTTCGATAATAGATATCATCGAGATTATTGGTTGCCCATGCAGAAATCGGATTATTGCGAATTTGAATACCAACTTCTTGAACAAACTTAATTCAGGTTTTCAAGCTGTAGACTGTCCCCTCTCCCTTCTAGCAACCTCCTGGACAATTAGTAACCCTTTCCGAAGAATCTAACTCAATTTTCATTTTTCCTTTTTTTCCGTCTTCTTATTAGTGTGTTTGTGATTGTGTGGACATCGACACCCTTCATGCATGTGCGCTTATCCCTCACTGAAAGAGGTGGCGTCTGCAAAAAAGAGAGAATGTGTTGTTTACTTGTGTGGCGCAGCAGCTAATACAGATGACTATAAAATGATAGTCGTGTGTTCAACTCCTATGAAGAAAAATCGGGTAATTAATTTTTAGTCAATGTGTCAGTGAGAATATAAATGGCCAAAGCCCCACGTTTTCTTTTGATAATTTACGTACGTACACTAACACACTAACACACGGAAGCACCGTATCACTGAAGCACACAAGCAACACACGGAAACATATCAGCACACGCTCACACAAGAAAACACACGGAAGCACACGGAAACATACGGAAACATTCGGAAACACACGGAAACATACGGAAACACACGAACACACGAACGCACGCTCGTGTTCAAAAACACACGCTTAAAGTCCGTAACACTCACTCACAATAACACGCTCTTACTTTGAAACACATTTATACACAAATACGCAAAAAACACACGCTAATATTCAGAAAACACAAATACAACATTGAGAAAACACAAATACAACATTGGATTGGAATCCTTGGAGTATAGACGACTTTTTATCGATTTATTATTCACTTACAAGTATGTTGTGAGTAAGGAAGTTATAGTTGGGACTCAATTATTTGAATTCGCTGAGTATGCGAAATCTTTGAGGAGACATAATTGTTATTTACGTTCCCCAATCAAAAACTCTACTAAATTCACTTCCCAATTTTACTCTAATCGTATTATCAAATGCTGGAATTCTCTCCCTTCTAACGTTTTCCCGGTCAAAATCTCTTTCCCTGTTTTCAAATCCAATTTATCATCTTGTAACCTAAACCACTTTCTAACCTTAAACTCATGCAACTACTAATTTTATTCTTGCCCCATATACGGTTTTATTTTCCCGGTCATATTTTCTTTTTCACCATTAATTGTATCTTTCACTCCATAATCTTCGTGTTAGTGGTATCTACCCTTCGATGAAATAAATAAATAAAACAACAATACAGAAACACACAAACACACGCTCATAGTTTGTACCACACGAATACACGAACAAATGAACACTGAAACACACAAACACTCTGAAACACACATACACACGCTCACACTCGAAAACACACGCTCACATTCAAAAACACACGAATACAAAAATACAGAAACACATAAACCCATACGCTCAGATTCTGAAACACACTAACACACTCAAAAACACACGCTCACAGTCTGTAAACACATGAACATATGGACACACGAACATACGAACACACGCTCACATTCAAAAACACACGCTTACAGTCTGTAACACTCACTCGCAATAACACGCTCTTACTCTGAAACATACTAATACACTAACACACAAAAACGCACGCTCACATTCAAAAATACAGAAAACCTATAAGCTCATACGCTCAGATTCCGAAACACACGATGACATCCATAACCACACACATACTCAAAAAAAACCAAACAAAGTGATCTCTCCCCTCTCTCTTCCATTTCAATCATTATCACTTTCACATATGTATTTCACGCTTCAAATCCCCTCACCTCCGTGCCGCTCTGCGACCCCGGCACAGACTGCAAGCCGACTGGAAGAGTACGCGCTTTTTGGACCTCATAACCCCCCCCCCCCCCCCTCTTTTTTATCCATTTCCACTTTCAGCTTCATCGGTGGCAATACCACCACGTAACAGGGGATAAGTATAAAGAGTGCTACATGGATTTGTTAAATCCGGTCGGATCTTACAAACTCGAAAAGGCTTAGGCTTAGTGAGTCCCCTTTTTTTGGGAAGGGCTATTTGTTTCGAAAACTTTCGTAGCTTTTGGAGTGTTGATTTGTTGAGCTTGTAAACTTTGGAAAATGTTGAATTCTTAGATGCTTGAAACATCAAATAAGGGGGCTTGAAAAACAAAATAATTATGGAGATTGAGAGTAGTACGGTAAGCAAATTACATGACATGTGAGCATATAAAACAACATAATTATAGAGATTGAGAGTACGAGAATACGGTAGCTAAATTATAGGTATCAGAGATTACTACGGTAGCTACGTGAGCATTTCTAACGGTGTGTGGAAACTTGCTCAAAACAAGTTGTGAAGCATAACATAGACCCAAAAAATGAAACTTTCAAAGTGCAAATTTTAATGGAAGACCAACCCCACAGGAAATGGGAATAACGAGTCTAGGAATTTGAGTTGGATGTGAAAAAGGTGTGATTTTGAAAAATTGCTGTTGAAACAAAACGAGCACAAGAGGTTTGAGCTAAATGTTCAAATCTGTAAACAACATAAGAAAGACTTTCAGACAAGCGGAAAATGAGCAATGAGTCACATCAAAATAGCATTGAAAATTGTGTATCATGGAGACCCTTACTGTAGTTTAAGAAAAGCTATTGTAGTTTTAACTAGATTACTGTAGTTTTAGCAGGATTACTGTAGATAGCCAGGTTCCAGTAGTTGTAGCTGGGTTACTGTGGATATCTAGGTTTTTATAGTTTTAGCAGGATTACTCTAGTTTTAGCTGGGTTACTGTAGTTTTAGCTGGGCTACTGTAGTTTCAGCAGGATTTCTGTAGTCTTAGCTAGGTTACTGTAGTTTTAGCTGCGTTACTGTGGTTTTAGCTGCGTTACTGTAGTCTTAGCTAGGTTACTGTAGTTGTTTCTTTGGTAATGTAGTTTTAGCTGGGTTACTGTAGTTTCAGCAGGATTTCTGTAGTTTTAGCATGATTACTGTAGTTTTAGCAAAATTACTCTAGTTTTAGCTGGGTTACTGTAGTCTTAGCTAGGTTACTGTAGTTTTAGCATGATTACTGTAGTTTTAGCATGATTACTTTAGTTTTAGCATGATTACTGTAGTTTTAGCAAAATTACTCTAGTTTTAGCTGCGTTACTGTAGGTTTAGCTAGATTTCTGTAGTTATCTAGGTTACTGTTGTTCTAGCTGGGTTACTGTAGTTAGCTAGGCTACTGTAGGTACATAAGTTGAGCTAGGCTTACGGTACTTACGATGAGGTCGATGGTTCAGTTGGTTCATTTATTGGAATCGGCGCGTTGTGTGCATTGCTTGGTCCGGCTTGATCTCTGCAAGGTTTCATATTCAAGCCTTCCAGAACAGAAATAATAGTATAACTTACTCATAATTCTCTAAAAATTGGCTTACGGCAAATCGAAGACGTTGAGCTGGAACTTCTGCAGAATTCTGGACACGTCTGTTCTCCATTTTTTTTTTTTTGAATAGAGGTAGTTAAAGTCGAAGTGAGGTAGTGAGGCGCTGAAAATTTCGAGATACGCAAAAACGAAGAGAGAAACTCCACGACGACTAAACACGGCGCGACAAACTGATTGCCGACGCCCCGCTCTCGATGAGCCGGCGGTGGGGGCGCGAAAAGTGTATGTGTGAGAATGAGAGATTTCGAGAATCATGTCTGAAATTATTGGAGAAACAGAGGGAGGAGAAAACTATTAGCAGAGAGGAGAGAGAGATTGAGAGAAAGGTATCAGTCGGACTACTAGAAGAGAGCTTTGAAAAAAGAGCAAGAGGCTCTCTTTTTTTTGGGGGGGGGGGGGGGGGGGGGGGAGGCTCAAGAGAAGAATAAGGTGAGAGTGTATGAAGTTTGAAGGGAGATCAGAGGCGAGGGAAGAGGTATCTGGAAAGGCAACACGGGAAGAAAAATCGATGAATTGGAAGAGAAGAGAGTTGATGGGCGGAAACTGAAGTGGAGCAGCCGGAGGAATTCTGATGGAAGACTATGTATTGGGCTACTGTAGTTGCAACCGGATTACAGTGATCTTAGGAAAGTTACTGTAGTTTTAGCTAAGTTCCTGTAGTTTTGGCAAGGTTACTGTGGTTTTAACTGAATTACTGTAGTCTGTGCATTTTCATACAAGCTCTACTCCGGGGGAGCTTATTGTTACTGTAGTTCAAGCAATGTTACCGTAGTTTAACTAGATTACTGTAGTTATAGCTAGGCTACTGTAGTTAGAGGTGGATTACTGTAGTTTCAGCTTGGTTACTGTAATTTTAGCAAAGTTAATCTAGTTAGTAGTTACAGCTAGGATAAACTAATTTTAGCAGGGTTACTGTAGTTTTAGCAAGGTCACTTTAGTTTTAGCTAAGCTACTTTAGTTTTCGCTGAATTACTGTAGTTTTGACAAGGTTACTCTAGATTCAGCAAAGTTACTGTAGTGCTAGCTAGATTACCGTAGTTTTTTTTGCTGGGCAATCGTAATCTTAGCAAGGTTACTGTAGTTTTTGCTAGACTATTGTAGTCTTAGCAAGGATATTATGCTGATCTCAATAAATAAGAGTCCTGGCTAAGTTGTTCCAATTTTTCGGCTGCGATATCTCGACACGAAAGTGCCACCGTAATATATTAGAATTTAAAAGGAACATGCTCTGATTTTTAGGTAAATTCTTAAAATTTTCGTGTTTTTCGAACGAATATCGGTGCGAATTGCAATTTTTGGGTCGAAATAAAGCAAAAACACGAAAATTTTTTAAATTGACCTGAAAATTAGAGTGTGTTCCTTTTAGCCAGATTACTGTAGTTTTAGTACCGTAGTTAAAACACTTCATTTTTGCAAGTCATGTCCGACCATTTGAGAGAGTTACTGTTTTATGACAGAAGCAAGCTTGAGTACTGTACATTTTCATAATTATAAAATGATACAGTAACCAGCTACTGTATTATTAGGAGTTTTCTAAATGATACAGTAATCATCTATTATGAGATAGTCAGACAGGACCATCGAGAAAGTTACAAAGAAAATTATAGACGACGAAACATGATCTAACATCTTCTACAAGCGTCTATACATTTGAAACTATTTGGATGGTCTTTTCATTTGGTTAGATCATGTTTGATTGTTTTTCCATTTCATACTGTATTTATGTTATTACTGTAATCATGTTATGCATGTTTAAAGTGGGTAACACATTCCACCTCTCTCAGCTAAAATTACAGTAGCTCAGCTGAAATTACAATAATCAAGCTAAAACTACAGTAACCGAGCAGAAACTACAGTAACCCAGCTGAAACTACAGTAACCCAGTCGAAACTAAAGAAATCAAGCACAAACTACAGTAACCCAGCTAAAACTACAGTAACGTAGCTAAAACTACAGTAATCCAGCTGAAACTACAGTAACCTAAAACAAAAAGAAGTTTCAGAAGTTTCCGGACGTATCAACCCGTGACAATTCCCACATGACGATACCACCCGTGAGAAAAAAGTATGCTAAAAAGTCGCAGGATTGATTCATGTTTACGTGCAAAATCACTGAAACTGAAACCTACCTCCGTGACATAGGGAAATATGTAAAAGTTTGGGGAAAAAGAGGTAGCTAACCTGAAATTATTATGTGACTACGGTAGGTATTGATCTCATTGAACATTTTCAAAGCTAAAATTAGGCCTTTTAGGTCCATTACTACGGTAGATGCCGATCATCTAAGCTTCGTCATCATGTAGGCAAAAAGTCTCTCAACCGGAAGCATCGCCAGAAGAATCACCGGATCAGAAAACAACTAGAAAAAGTGATATCAAAATTTCGTCCTAAAATAAATAAACTCATATGACACAAAACCTTTGGGTGGAGAGAAAACCCGCGATTTTGTTTATCAGTGAGCCAGAAAATGTTGGATGTGAAAAAGTGCATGAATGCACATTTTGTTTCGTAGGAGGTTGCACTTTTACGGAGGGAGAATAAGTATTAGGTGAGATCAGGGGAAAACCGGAGGGGGGAAATAATAAGGGATTAAAATTGAAATGTTGGGATATCCGGAGTTGGGAAGTTTCGGGGAAATTGGAGGGGAAGGGATGGCTTGACATTGATAATCAGGGCATTGGAAGGTGGGATAAGGGACTTATGGCAACTGTGACGTTTCGCAACTGTAAGCCGTTTTGAAACTTTGAAATTTTGAAACTGTGAAATTTTGCAACTATTAAGTTAGGCAACTGTGACGTTTCGCTATCAACAACTCAATGTGTAAAGCGAAATATCACAGTTGCGAAGTGTCCTAGTTACGAATCGTCACAGTCGCGAAAAGTCCCAGTTGTCTAATGCGCTAGTTGTGAAATGTCATAGTTGCAAAGAGTCCCAGTTGCCAAACAACTCCAAACCAAAAAAACAGGAGTACTGTAGATAAAGCTTCCAACTTTTTTCTTTCATTTTCTTCTTTCCATTCAGAATTTTTCTAACATCCCGAATATGCTATGTTTTTTGAAACTTTGTCCATGTCCATGACTTTTTCACTTTCATGTGAGTCATTTTAATGAGCACACTAATGAGATGTTGTACATATATCCATGCGCCTATCCAGGCGGCAAGAATTTTCCGATGAAATTTGATCTGACAACCGAGTGTTAGTTAAAGAGATTTTTCTAGAAGCATTTTTAGAGGGAGGGGAAAATTTTAAAGAAGACATCTGAAAGTGTGGTGGTTATGAAAAAGTCAAGCAATATACAATTTTTTCAATTTCTTCAACTTCTGACCTATAATCCAGTAGTATAAATTATACATGATTGACCAGTTTTCAGCCTCCAAAACTGAAAAATGGCAGTAAACAAAGTTCTTATGAGATTCTTGGGAATCGTTGGGAAGGGGACAAGCATTGAAGGGATTTACGATAATTTGAGAACAGTCGTTTCGCAACTACGACGCTTCGCAACCATTTCATCTTGCAACCAGGCATTTTGCAATAATGCATCAGTTTGAACTACCAGAACAAAAAAGTTTTCTTGCATTAGCCGTAGTTGCGAAGTGTCCTAGTTGCAAAACGACTCGTTGCGAAAACGTCGTGGAAGCCAACAAAACATAGGAACAATTGGGAAAAGTCATGGAAAACTTTATTAAAAACAGAATTACATTAACAATATCTACAGTAATCCTTCGTCATGTGATACTCTTCGGCATACTGTAGCTGCAATGAGCATCTCTGAAAAAAAGGTCTGAGAATTCCTGTAAACAAATGTAATTTTCCCAAAATTGTCTGTACATCTGTTCGTCCGGATTTTTTTCCATTTTTTTTTGTTTCAATGATCGAACGTATCCTAATCTCGCCCAAATTTTGCACAATTCATTTTCGACATTTTTCTCTTTCCCTAATAAGCCCTTTTTCCATATTAGTGCATATAAATCCGGCTCGGGCTCACCTCAAATTTCTCACACACACACACACACACTTCACGCTTCCCCAAATCCCACACATATTCTTAGTACGTGTCGTCATGTGACCCCCCTAATTTGAGAGGAGAATAGGGAAATGAGAAATTGGAAAAGGTGAGGGACTGATTTTTGTGAATGAGGATTTGCGGAAATTTGAATCTGAAAATTTGATAACATTCTTCCTGAAATGAGGCTGCAGATTTTTCAAATCGAAAATATATTGTAAAGAAAATTTCAACGTTTTCAAGGTAAAAATAAAGACGAAAATTTAGACAATGTTGATGTCATTTTTATATTAGTTCTTATCTAATCGTGATTTGATTATTTGCGGTTTTTTGAACTTGTGAATCGAGACAATGTTGTTCAAGACGTTTTGCAACCGGACATTTTGCAACCGGACATTTCGCAACTGGGACATTTTGCAACTACTACGTTTCATATCAATCCAGTTGCGAAGTAACTAGTTGCAAAATAACGGGTTGCAAAACGAACCGTTCCAAAATGACTACTCGCGTAATGAGTGCCTTCAAGAATTCAATATTTCAGACTTTTCGGCAAATTTTGATTTTCAGACTTTTTTCCCTAAAATTAACATCTCCGTGACATTTTATGTCGTTTGAGACTGACTAAGCCTTTCTTCTTTTCTTATCATTGTCCTCGTCATTTTTCATACTGATAACACCGTCCGTACAAAAGAGCACATGAATCACACTTTTCCCTTGTCATTTCCAAAATTTCCAACATGTTCTCTTTAGCTATTTTCTCTGCATTGTTAGCGTTATGCTCAGCCACCCCATTTGGCTTTGAGGAGGCTCACCAAGTTCTTCCCCAGGCTCAAGAGACTGAGGCTTTTATCGTAGAAAAAGTAGAAGAAAAAGATGTCGTTGTGAACAACGACGTCTCCTATGGAAACACAGCGGATATCGCTGGCATGACCTCAAGCACTATGTTAACTTGCTTGAAGAAGGCAAAATATCAAGTGGTATTTGTCCGTGCATTCAACCCGGCTGGCCAAGGATCCTTTGATTCCAATGCGGCAGATACTATTCGATATGCGTATAACGCTGGTTTGGGAATTGAGGTGTACATGACACCACAACCAGCGTCGAGTATTCTGGCTTATCAGCAAATGGATATGCTGTATAATGGTCTTACATCAAATGGTATTACAGTAAGATCAGTTTGGATTCAGGTGAGCCTTTTTTGTAATTTTAAAGTAAGATTTTCGGGCCAACAAGTCGCGGACCGGGGTGCCTGGGCTTTAAGGCTCAAAAAAGTCAACTTTCTGAAAAAATTTTTCCCGTTTTCTGTTTTATTAGAAAAGTAAATTTTACACAGTTTTAGTAATTACATGTTGTTCATGAAATTTAATTTTTTTCGGAAGTCCGACAAAATTTTTTACGTGGGCTTACCGGGCCGACACTGCCCGGATTTTCAAATGTATGATTTCCGGCGCAAATGTTTTGTTTTGTTTTTCATGCAACATTTTGCGCCGATTCCAAATATCATAACAAAAACGCTAAAGGATGACTTTAAAACCCCGAAAAATCGCTGCAAACTGAGCCAAACTGAGCCAAAATCGGAAGTGCCTTGGGTGGCCGTGGCCGAAGTTTTTCCAAAATGGGTGGAGTTACCCGATGAATAAGTGTGAAGTTTTGATTCTAAACAAGTTTTCATGTGTAAAACAATTCCCTTGACCTCAGGACCTTTTTAGGTTCCGCCCACTTCGCGGCCGAAATTTGGGCGAAAAGTTTTGACGTCAAAAATCGGAAAAAAAAATTGTTTTGCCTCAATTTATGTAAAAAATTTTCTGGATTCCCAATATCGTCACAAAAGTTTATGAAAAGGCTCAAAAATCTCAATAATTGGCTCCAAAATCAGCAATAATACTGTAACTGTAGCTCCGCCCACTACTCTTGGGTTGAAGCAGTTTTTTGATGTGTTAGAGCCATTTTCAAACGTTTTCGTGACGATATTTAAGATCGGCGCGAAATTTTGAAATTTGATCGTATATTCCGAGCCAACTTTAAATAAGATTTTCTAGGTCACCTCCCCAGCCAACTGGAACAAGAACGTCAACGCCAATATTGACTTCATCAACAACGTAATTGCTCGAGCTAAACAATACGGCCTCATCGTCGGCATCTACACAAATCAATACGATTGGAGTCAAATCACTGGCGGATGGAATAGCCTCGCTTCGGACATCCTTCTCTGGTACTGGAACGTGCTGGGACCCGGATCTTCCGGCGAAACCAAAAACACATTTGCCGACTTCCGAGCCTTCGGACCATTCACAAAGGCTTCTGTTAAACAGTACGGACAAGCGGAGAGTGTTTGTCAGATGATTTTGAATAGAGATGTGTACGCGGTGGGAATTCCGGCGGTGGCCCCGGCTCAGGAGAAAATTATGCTCAATGGGGAGATTGTTGTGGGGGGATTGATTACAAACTAAACTTGAATAAAGTATTTATTAAAAACCCGTATCATGAAACACTTCCGGATGAGAGAACTCCACGGAAAACACATCAAAAGTTCGCGCCAAAATTGCTCTCTGACGGATGTCGCGAATGTGCCTCTGAAAAAACCCTTTTTTGACAGAAAGAAAAAAATTGTACCTGTATAATATTATTGATTTTCATCATCCTTGCCAGCCTCTCCGAGTACCTCGGCTTCTCCAGATCTTTCACATAATACTCATGCAAATCGTCGGATAGAATTTGTTGGAATCTCTCAGAGGCTTTGAGGATCTCGCCTTGATATCGTTGCCCGGCGTATTGAAAACTGACTTGAGCCAACATGTAGGTTAGCTCGACTTGAGTCGGGTCGAGGTCGATGAGATGGTCCACGCATTCAACGAGTTCAAGGGAGTTGATTCCGGTGAAACTGAAAATGGGAACTGAAATTTGAACTTTTCGAACTTTTTGAAATCTCGTGTACTCCTCGTGGAGCACTAGGAGGATTACAAAACAACTTGAAATGTTGTATGTTACTCGAGAATATTATTAAGAGCGGAACATACAATTTTTTAAAGTTAATTTCGCTTCAGAGCTCCAGAATCCTCCCTTATGTAGGCGTGGTTTGGAGATTCAAAAAATAACGTTTTTTTTCCGAGTTTCAAAAATTTTTGTAGTTTGTTTGAGAAAATGTTGCCAACACATCAAAAATAGTCCACAAAAAGTTTGGCTTATTTTGGATTATCGTCTCCGAAGATATCGGCTTTGGAGCAAAAAGGTATATTTGGCACATTGAGCATATCTCAGCTGAAACTGATTTTAAGACTCTCAAATTTTGGGAAAATATGTATTTTCAAATGCTCTACAAGATAACAAAACGAAATTTCAATTTTGATCAAAAAATTTTTTTCGATGTACTCGGAGCCCATTCGGCCAAAACGAGCCCTGGCCACCAAAAAAAAAATAGTTTACTTAAAATTGAATTTTCTTTTTTCCATTTTGTAGAGCATTTCCAGATGCACATTTTACCGAATGTTGAACATTGTAGAATTGTTTTCAGTTGAGATATGGTTTACGGGCCAAGCCTGACCCCAGTCGGCCAAAAAAAATGGGTTCTTCACACAGAAAAAAAATTTTTTGCTCGAAATTGAGATTTCTTCTTGTTATCTTGTAAAGCTTTTTAAAGTTCATAATCTTATAAATTTTGAGCGTCCTAGAATCGATTTCAGCCGAGATACGCTCAATGAGCCAAACATGAAATTTTGTGCTCCGACGCCTATATCTTCGGGTCTAAGCATCCAAAGTGGACCAAATTTTTTCTAATAATCATTAAAACTATCAAAGAAGCCTATAAAGTACAATAAGACACAAAAACTTACTACTCCACCTGCTCCTGTTGATACTTTGTCAACCAGGTATGATCATACTTGAACGCTTCCAAATTCACCATTACATTCCTTCCAACCACAATCAGGTTCCGATCCGTGAACAATTTTTGCTTCCGGAGCAGCGCAGTGATCGCATGCTTCTCCAATCTCCCCCATACATGCCAAACCGAGAGAGCGATTTTTAGCTGAAATTTTGAGCTCGAAATTTTGAATTTTGTTCTAGTCTCACTTGTAACTCATCTGGCAGCAACTTGAACTCATCGAAAAAGTTCAACCATTTAGCTACAGCTGTGATATAGTATTCCCAACAATCTGCAGTTTCTTCTTTCGACATTGTCTTCAAAACTCTCACCGAAATTTGACTAGTGAAATCTCCAAAACCATTGGCTAACTTTTGAAGTTGATTTTTTCCAGAGATAGGTCCTTCTGCTCCGTTTTTCAAAATTTTCAAGGTGTTATCTACTAGACTTTGAATATCTATAAAAGTTTTGCTGGAATCATCGGGAGAACTATCACAGAAAATCACGGATTCCGGTTTGCCAACAAAGATTTCCATGGATCGAGGGAGGATTCGTTTGAGGATGTCTCGGTTGAATTGGAAATCTGAAAAAAGGCTTTGGAGTTTGGAAAATAGAAAGAACAGCGGCTCTATTACAGTTTGGTGGTCCTTTTTGAAATAAACTGTTAAAAACATTTTCATTATAAAAATTTCCAAAAATTTTTTTTGAAAAATTCTAAAATTGGTGAAATGTTATCAAAAGTACTAGAAGTGTGTAAAATTTATAAACAAATCAGGAACCTAGGGCCACCGTGTCGGGCCGGGCCGCGCCGGAAATCCCTCCGTCGGCCCGGCCCAACCCGCGACATATGTATGGACCCTTCGGATAAGGAATTAAAAATTAGCGGCACTTTTATAATTCTAGAAACTATCGAGCCAAAAAACTCACTAGTTGTGCTCATTCCTTGCTCCTGACATCGTTTCAGACGGCAAGGCTTACAGGGGGTCCTAAAAAAAGATTTCGATGTTGTAAAATTTTTCAGAATTCAAAGACTCTGGCTTCGCGACATTTCGAAAGTGTGACGTTTCGCAAGTATATACAACATTATACTGAGAAGTATTTTTTACCCAGAAAATTTAATTTGAAATTTTTGCCTTCGAAATGTCACAGTTTCGAAATGTCGTACCTTCGAAACGTCGCACTTGCGAAAGAAACGTTACACTTTCGAAACGTCGCATTTTTTTCAATTCACTCACAAATTCCTATCACAATTGAACCCTCTACATGGCTGAGCACCCCATTTTGAATAAGCTGCTCTTCTGAAAAATTGCATGCTTTTTCCATTGTAAAATACAAAATTCAAATACCGAAAAAACGCGGCACACGCTCGACAACTCTGTATCCCAAAATGATTCCCATCGGCGGGCTGAGCACACACTTTGCAGAGCGTGAAATTTGAAGACATCAGAGTTTTATGCATTTTTCAAATTCCTGCTGGAAAATTTTGGTTTAGAATTACGAAAAATCAATGAAAGTCTAGACCAATACATCAGAAATCGTTTCATAAAAGAGAGATAGAGACACAGACAACCTGTATTGACTGAAAGTTAGAGAGAGGAGACGCAGACAATCAGACAAGGAGGAAATTAGTGTTTGTACTTCACTCCTTTGTATTTCTCCGACTGCTGTCCATTTTTCGATTTCAAAAACCTGTTGAATTGGGTCATAGGGGGATAGGGGATGGGGAATCGGGTACAAAACATGGGGAACAAAAAAAATGGGCTGGATTTTTTATTTAGGAGATTTCTTGGTCACTGTTTCGGTAGGTGGCTCATAGTGTGGATCTTATCAATTTATGACAATGGTTTTTTATAAAAGATAAGATTATAAGCAACTCATTCAAATGTGAATAACATATCTCTGAGGGATCGAGAAAGAATACGGTCAACAAAAAGTGTACCTTATTAAAAAACTATCAATTGCTAAAAAATTCTTAGAATTTCAGCAAATATTAAAAAAGTTATGCCTTCACAAGGCATAACTCTTTTAATTTTTGATAAAATTTGACGGTTTTTTAACCAATCGATTGCATTTTTAATAAGAAAATTTTTTTCTTGACCATATTTTTATACGACCCCCCTGAAAAAAGAAGGAGTTGACGAAATTTGTAGCGGCCCACTGGGCGGCCCAGCCCTGATTATAAGATACAAGAAAAGAAAAAAGAGAAAAATTTTTAGATTCATTGAAGCTATCATAAATAATTATGATCCAAGCGAGGCTGTCAGATTTCACGGCCCAAATTGTTTTTAAAACGCATTTTTAAAAACCGCTGATGCGAATCGTAATGCCGGCCCGCTTGCCGCAGCAATCTCAAATGCGCACGAGCCTCCGTGAGCCGCCTATGTGACAGTCTTTCATCCTCCAAGTCTACTTCGTGGATATTCCGGCATATGGAATAGTAGAAGAAATAACGAGACGCAGAGAAAGCCATACTCAAGACTTGATAGTGCCAAGTTGTAGCTAAAAAGAGGACTTTGATGTCTAAAGTTATATCACGATCAAAACTTACGAACGCTGCAAAAAATATTGAAAAATTTACAAGTGAGCGGAGAAATGAACACCAAATATGCCAATTGGCGGACTAAGATGATCAATGAGACCACTACAATGTAGATGATAGATTTCTCAAATTGGAATGTGGCTCTGGAAATTTTCAGTATTATGAACCTATAAAAGCACTCACCTCAACCGGGTCCCCGTGTTGGGGCGCTTGAGAGCAGTTAACAGAGCAAAAACGAAAGTGGTGATTATAGCCCAGACAGCTATCAGCGGGAACATCAAGAGTTCCTCACACGGGAGAGCTGAATTGTGAAAGTTTTCAAATTGTGCATTAGAAGAAATGACTTACAAGTGGGGTCAGATTCTTTCGGACGAAAAACAACATCACAGGATGGAACATGGAAGTTTTTCTTAAAAATATGGTAAGTTGAATAATTTTGCGCCATTCTGGCTGAAAACGAAGTCTCTAGCTTAATTTTGAGCCGAGTTATGACTATTTGAAGTTGTAAGTTAGATACGCAGAGTGACTGCATTTACAGAGAGACGCAGACACTCTCGTCGTCTGCGTCTCTAACCTTCAAAACTTCAAATGATCATAACTCGGCTCAAAATTGAGCTAGAGACTTCGTTTTTAGACAGGAATGAACTGAGTTTTATTTACTTCCGAAAAAAATATAATTGTATTCTTTCGGTCGAAAAACGACATCACAGGATGGAACATGGAACTTTTTCTAAAAAATAAGTTGAATGATTTTTGAGCCATTCTGGCTGAAAACGAAGTCTCTAGCTCAATTTTGAGCTGAGTTATAATCATTTGAAGTTATACGTTAGAGACGCAGAGTGTCTTTACCACAGAGAGATCATAACTCGGCTCAACGTTGAGCTAGAGACTTCGTTTTTGGACGGGAATGAACTAAATTTCAAGCTCTAAAAAATGCCATACTTTCTGCCCTAAAACCTCAAGAATTTCCCATAAGAACTCACCACTCCTGGGATATTAGTGACGATCGTTGACACCAATACATGCACAATGCAAATGGCTAGCTCAAGCGCCAATATAACATCATAAAGAATGTTAAGAGTTCTCGATGAGTACATATACGGGAATCTTTCAAAAACAATGCAGAAAAAAATACACATCATCGTGAGTTCATGGAATGCTAGGAGGGGCTCCGATAAACTTTCAGTTTTGTTACGGAGTTGTGCGAGGCACTGAAAATAGGGCTATTAGAAAAGTGCTACAGTAAAAACCCACATCACTTTTACTATCCACTATCAAGCTGGTAATCCAGAATGTGACGATGTGACAATTGCATGTAATAAAGTCGAACGCTGTTAAGTATCCAAGAAAAGTGTTCTCTTTGGTTCGTTGTTTGTAGAAGCGACAGAAGAGAATCTGAAACAAAAGATTTTTATGGAAACCGAAAGCGAATAGGTGCTCACCACATTCAGTACATATCCCGCGAAAGCTATTAGATCCAATAGTAACACATTTGTAGTGAATTGAGGACACGTGGCTTTTATTTCTGATAAGTTGATAACTGATGTTTCATTCATTTCTGGATTGCGATCAGTATCGGAAAAATCAGTATTTAAGCTAGCCGGTTGTGAAATGGGAGGTATCTCTTTCTCTACTGCTCTCTAATATCTGCACACTATTTTTTGGAAAACGTATGTCTTGGTCCGTTTATCTCTTGAGGAGCAACACCTGGTGTAAAACAGCAACACGTTGGGGGGTCCCTTCCTGCTTTTGACGTCATTGTCTTTGTGTATTCATGTAATAATCGACGAATAATGTTGCTAAGAATAGCCTATGACTGATTTAATTTTTTTGGACGATTTTTTTGGGGTTACCATGACGGGACGGGTGGCAGAGCGGTTACCCGCAACCCACCCGCTCGCCTTCCGGGAATTCTTTGTGTTTGCAGACATTGCGCTACATTTCACGACTATTCGATTTTTTTTACTGTATTTTGTGCAGAAATTGAGAACTTCAAAGAATATTTTTCGTTTTGTTAGCATCGATTTTCATTCAAATTAATTCATTATTATTATTATTATTATCCAAGTCTATTCAAAGGATACTGATACTCAGCAGCAATTTGATTCCGGCATATGAGATAGTAGACAAAATAACGAGATGAAGAGAAAACCACACTCAAGACTTCATACCACCAAGTTATAGCTGAAAAGAGGACTTTAACATCTTTAAAATTCTAAATATCAAAACTTACAAACTCTAGAATCCATAGACTTTGTGAAAAGGTCAGAAGTGAGAGGATCCATGTACACGTAATATGCAATTGTGCGAATCAAGAATGCCCCAAATATCACTAGCATGCAGATGATAGATCGCTTGATTTCGAATGTGGTTCTGGAAATCTTGAGCTTTAAAAACCGAAGGTCCAAAAGAAAGTACTCACCTCGAAGGGGCCTCCTCTACATGCTCCGCAAGATTTATTTCTTCTTGATGCACTGGTTTCTGAACTTTTTCAATATTGGGGATTCTGAGAACAGTTAACACAGCAAAAACGAAAGTGGCGATTGTAGCCAAGGCCCCAATCAGTGGAAACACGTAGAGTTGAAAGCATCGAAGAGCTGGAATTTTAAAAGTTTGAGTTGTTCATTAGAAGAATTGTCGGCTCTATCGGCGAAGAACGGTCCCATGGGACAAGAACGGTCCCATGAGACAAGAACGGTCCCATGTGTACCTATCGGCGAAGAACGGTCCCATCCGACAAGAACGGTCCCATGGAAGCTATCTGAGAAGAACGGTCCCATGGCACCTATCTGAGAAGAACGGTCCCATGCGACATGAACGGTCCCATGGAAGCTGTAGGAGAAGAACGGTCCCATGAGACCTATCGGCGAAGAACGGTCCCATCAGACAAGAACGGTCCCATGGGTTTACAAAGGTAGAATGCTTGCATGAATTCTGCAAGGGGAGATTGATCTCATCATTCCAAAGTTAGCTGAAAAGATCAGAACATTCTTAACTTTACCAGTGCTGAATCTTTTTTATAAGGAAAAAGTTCATTTGTTCATGATTTTTCAAAACCGTATTCGTATTTATTGTTGGGCGAACAGTCGAAAATCTGATTGTGAGATGGATCATTCCTGTTATTGTCGAGCTTTCGACTGGTCTACCTGTTGTCAATTTAGGTCAAAATCTACTTTTTCTAGTGAATCTTCCAAAACTTCAAAAAATTGACAATTACTCTTTGAATACACCCATTCTTACTAGGGAATGGTCAGACATGTCTGTGGAGTTGAGACATAAGACCTATACCATTCGAAAGCCCTTAAAAAATTTTGGAAGAATATGTAATTTTTATCGGCGGAGGACCGTTGTGAACCACGTAAATTCGGGTCAAAAGTTGTACTTTACTCTTGTTTCCCCTACATTTTCTTTCATATTTTCTTCACGGTAAATTTAGAGTAGAGAAAATAGAAGCGAGAAAATGAATGGGAATTCACGGTGAAGAAAATGTGAAAGAAAATATAGGGAAAACAAGAGGAAAATCCAACTTTCGACCCGAATTCACGTGGTTCACAACGGTCCTCCGCCGATAAAAATGACATATTCTTCCATAATTTTCAAAGGGCTTTCGAATGGTATAGGTCTCATTCTGAAACTCCACTTTGAGTTCTGACCATTCCCTTGTTAGAAAAACGTGAAAGTTATTCATATCGTACCAAACCATGTTTAAGGCGTTTCTGAGCCTAATTTTCGGAAAAGGAGCTCAAACAATCGAATATTCTCAAAAAAATGAAGTCAAAAATTTTGTGTAGTCAAAGAGACAAGTGTGTCAAAGAATAATTGTCAATTTTTTGAAGTTTTGGAAGATTCACTAGAAAAAGTAGCTTTTAACCTAAATTGACAACAGGTAGACCAGTCGAAAGCTCGACAACAACAGGAATGATCCATCTCACAATCAGATTTTCGACTGTTCGCCCCGTTTTTCTCAGATAGCTTCCATGGGACCGTTCTTGTCGGATGGGACCGTTCTTCGCCGTTAGGTACACATGGGACCGTTCTTGTCTCATGGGACCGTTCTTGTCCCATGGGACCGTTCTTCGCCGATAGAGCCGAATTGTCTTACATGGATTGTCAAATTCTATGGGACGAAAAACGACATCGCAGAAGGGGACCTTGGAGAGTTCCTAAAAAAATAAGGCAGATAAATTTGAGCTGTGTTACTATTTGAAGTTATGCGTTACATTAGAGGCACAGAAGACGAAAGTGTCTGCATCCCCAGAGAGACGCAGACACTCTCGTCGTCTGCGTCTATAACCTTCAAATCTTCAAACGGGCATAACTCGGCTTAAAATTGAGTTCGTTTTTAGACATAAACGAAGTATATTTCCCGAATATTATTCAGCTGATCTCTCAGTTAAAACGTGGACCTTACTTTGTCGCATTTGAAATATAAACTCACCACCCCTGGAAAATAAATGATGATCGTTGACACCAATGCATACACAGCCGCACCCACGGCTAGCGAGAACTTCAATCTAGTATCAATGAACATTTTCCACCTTAACCGTGTTCTCGATGTGCACGTCCATAGATATCTCTCAACAATGATGAATAGAAGAATCAAAACCATTGTGGATTCATAGAACGCTAGGAAGGGCTTCATTTGGGTTTGAGTTTCGATACGGAGTTGTGCCAGGGACTGAAAATCGGGACATTAGAAAACGTGCTGAATAGAAAACCCACATCACTTTGAAGATACATTATCAAATTGGTAAAAGAAAATGTCCAAAGATAACACGAGCAAATAATCAAGTCGAATCCTGCCAAGAAGCCAAGAAACGTGGTCCCTTGGGTTCGCTGTTTGTGAAAGCGACAGAAAAGGATCTGAAACAAAAAAAAAGATACTAAAATCGAAGAAGCTCTTACCGAATTCAGTACACATCCCACGAGAGCTGTTAAAGCCAGTAGTAAGTCCAAAAAATTTGGAGTGAATTGAGGACAGGTGGAATTTATTTCCAACCAGTTGATAGTTGGAGGTTCGTTCATTTCTGCCTCGAAAACTAGTTGTATGAGAAACAGCGAATAGAAAACAAACAAAATTAGCTATGCATTTTTGTGGGCAAAAATATATTCCATGCATATTAAAGTTAAGAAAAAACAAAAGAGACTATAAAAATGGCCAAAAAGTAGTAGGAAAAATGAAAAAGTCATGTTTATTTATTTTCTCATATCTCTGTATCTCTAGTGTTCTCTAATATCTGCACACTCTTTCTGGCTAGAAAACACGGATACGTATGTCTTGTGTGCACACCAACGAGACACCTGGTGTGGGAAAAAGCAACAGGTTGGGGGTCCCTTATTGCTTTTTTTGTTGGCTTTCTGCTTTTGTAATAATATATGATTAATATTGTTCACAATAGCGTATGACTAATTGGTCAAGATTTACTTATTTTATTTTATTCAAAAAGAAACACAATAAACTTGATGTCCAAGACCACTACGCGGATACGTAGTAATTATTTGATTCCGGCATATGAGATAGTAGACGATGAAACGAGATGAAGAGAAAACCATACTCAAGACTTGATACCACCAAGCTGTAGCTAAAAAAAATGCGCCAAAATCTTCAAAATATTATTAATATCAAAACTTACAAACTCTAGAATCCATAGACTTTTTGAAAAAGTTTGAAGTGAGAGTATCAATGTAGACGTAATATGCAATGGTTCGGATCAAGAACGTCACATAAACCACTAGAATACAGGTGATGGAGCGCTTGATTTGAAATGTGAATCTGGAAATCTTGAGCTTCAAAAACTGATAATCTAAAGAAAAACGCTCACCGCGATGGGGCCTCCTCCACATGCTCCGCAAGATTTATTCCGTCTAGGTGCAATGATTTTTGCACTTTTCCAATATTGGGGAGTCTGAGAACAGTCAACACAGCAAAAAACGAAAGTGGCGATTTTGGGCAATGCAGATATCAGTGGGAACACATAGAGTTGAAGGCATCGGAGAGCTAGAATGTGAATTTTTTTGAATTGTGCATTAGAAAGAATGACTTACATAGATTCCCATATTCTATTGGACGAAAAAGGACGCCACAGAAGGGAGCATCGGATTGTTTCTAAAGAAATAAGTTGAATATATTCGAGCCAAGAGACTTACATATGAGTAGAGTGGCTGCAGGACACTCTCCTCAAATTTGTATTTTTCATAAAAACTCACAACTCCTGGAATATAAGTGATGATCGTTGACATCATTACATACACACTACCGACGGCTAACGAAAACGGTAATATGAAATCAATGAAAATTTTCCGAGTTCTCAATGAGCACGTCCACGAATTTCTTTCAACAATAATGTACAGAAGAATCAATGTCATCATGGATTCCAAGAACGCTAGCATGGCCATCGATGAAGCGACAGTATTGAAACGGCGCTTTACCGAGAACATCATAAAGTAGAGAAAGCAAATTGAAAAATCGAACAATGCCAATACATAGAGAAACTTGGTTCCTTGTGCTCCTTGTTTGAAGAAGCGCCAGGCATGAATCTAAAAATAAAGGAAAGAAAATGAAAACCGAAATCGAATAGACACTTACCACATTCAGTACACATCCCACCAGAGCTATAAAATCCAATAGTAACACATTTGTAGTGGGCTGAGGACAGGTGGCATTTGTTTCTGTCCAGTTGATAGCTAAGGAACTTTTCATTTCAGTTTTGGAATCTAAACTTTTCGTTTTGAAAAGCTAGCCGTATGTGAAATGGGAGAGCATGTCTTGGTACGTGTCATGAGACGTACTCTGCGTCTTCATGCTTTTTATCTATGGACGTGGTCCACACACTGGGGTGGCCCGCACATAAAGAAAAGAGAGAGAGAGAGAGAGAGAGAGAGAGAGAGAGAGAGAGAGAGAGAGAGAGAGAGAGAGAGAGAGATAGAGAGGAGGAGGAGGAAACACATTCCCACGAGACATAATTTCACACAACGAGAGGTCGTCCATCTGGAGAAAAGACGTGTACACCGAGTAAAAAGCAACACGTTGGGCCCCCTTATGGCTTTTTACGTTGTCTCGTAGATGAATAATATCGTTCACAACACCACATGACTGATTTGTTAAGATTTTATTAGTGTTCTTTATATACAGAATTATTATCGAAGATCGCACTGTGTCAATTTACAAATTCCCGCCCCCCGAAACTATTACAACGGGCGGGGCCACGTAAATCGGAATAGTGCGAACACCGAGTCTCCGTTTCATTTTTTCGATAATAGTAGACACTTTCTTCAGAACAGGACGGATGTAAATATCATGATCTTTGATGCTCTGATCGGAAATCTTTTGATTCCGGCATATGAGATAGTAGACGATAAAACGAGATGAAGAAAAAACCACGCTCAAGACGTGATACCACCAAGCTGTAGCTGAAAACAAGATTTTGAAATCTTTGAAATTCTATCAAAACCAAAACTTACAAACTCTAGAACCAATAGGCTTTGTGAAAATGTTAGAAGTGAGAGGATCAATATAAACGTAATATGCAATGGATCGGATCAAGAACGTCGCATAAATCACTAACACGCAGATGATAGATCGCTTCCTGTTGAGTGTGATTCTGGAAACATTGAGCTGTAAAAACTGATAATCTAATAAAATGTTCTCACTGCAAGAATTCCTCCTCCTCATGCGCCTCCGGATTTAATCTTTCTCTTAGCGCTTTTTCAATGTTGGAGAGTCTGATAACCGTTAACACAGCAAAAACGAAAGTGACGATTATAACCAAGACGGATATAAGTGGGAGCATGTAGACTTGAAAGCTTCGGAGAGCTGGAATCTAAATTATTTGAATAGGCATCAGAAAAAATTACTCACTTGGATCCTCATATTCTATTGGACGAAAAACGACATCACAGAATGGAACTTCAGAGCGTTCCTAAATGAATAATTGGAATATTTTTGAACCGAGTTATTGTCTGTTCAATAAAACGTCGGCAAGACACGCCCCTTTTTGGACACGCCCCTTTTCACATAACTACCAAAAAATTGATCTACAAGCAAACTTGAAAAAGGGGCGTGTCCGAAAAGGGGCGTGTCTTGCCGACGTTTTATTGAACAGACAATATGACTATTCGAAGTTATACGCTAGAGACGCAGACGGCAAGAGTGTCTGTATCCACAGAGAGACGCAGACAGTTAGAACACTCTCGTATTCTGCGTCTCCAACCTTCAAAACTTCAAGTAACCATAAATCGGCTCATAAATGAGCTAGAGACTTTGCTTTCAGACGGAATTTGCAATTTAAACGAAACGTTTCCACATAAGGGTTCCATTCGGAGGTGAAACCTAGCCGACTTATAGCCGATCGAAACGCCGCAGGACATGGAGGAATGAACCAGAAGGCTCTCCATTTTTGAATCAGAAAGGCCACAAGTCCTAAGGAATGCAGTCTTTTTTTGACCCGAAGGGTCCAATACAAGAGGACAAGCGAAGACCACCTGGTAAATAAACAATCAAACTTTCCATAAAAACTTACAACTCCTGGAATATAGGTGATGATCGACACCAACGCATACACACCCCATACGGCATTGAAAAACCTCGATATTAAAAATTTATTGAGAATTTTGTGAGTTCTCGATGAGCACGTCCACGAATATCTTACAACAATGATGTATAGGAGCCCCATTGTCAGCAGGGATTCACAAAAAGGAAACAAGGGTTTTGTTAAAGTTTCCATATTGATATGGCGTTGCGCTTTGAGCTAAAAATCATAACATTAAAAAATTGCAAAACTGTCTTATAAATAACCCACATCATTTTGACGATCAGCAATCGAACTGGCAGTCGAGAATGTGCCAATGTAGTAAAGGCAAATATCAATATCGGTTAATGCTAAGAGAAAGTGCGAAGCCGCTCCTTGTTTGAAGAAGCGCCAGAGAAGAATCTGAAACAAAATGTTTTTTTATGAAAACCAAAATCTAATAGGCACTTACCGCATTCAATACACATCCCACCCAAGCTATTATATCCAATAGTAACACATTTGTAGTGAGCTGAGGGCAGGTGGCATTTATTTCTGTCCAGTTGACAACTATGGAACTATTCATTTCTGTTTTGGAATCTAAATTTTTCGTTTTGAAAAGCTAGCCGTATGTGAAATGGGAGAGCATGTCTTGGTCCGTGTCATGGGACATACTCTGCGTCTTCATGCTTTTTATCTATGGACGTGGTCCACACACTGGGGTGGCCCGCACATGAAGTAAAGAGGGAGAGGAGGAAACACATTCCCACGAGACATAATTCCACACATCGAGAGGTCGTCCATCTGGAGAAAAGACGTGTACACCGAGGAAAAAGCAACACGTTAAGCTCCCTTATGGCTTTTTACGTTGTTGACTTTGAGCTTATGTAATAGTCATACTTGTAATAGTCCTATATATAATTCGCAAGGAAGTTTGTCGGGTCTTGGTGAGGATGTCATCTTTAGTTTTCCCAAGAATAATTCCCACGACTATAGCGATACCGACTGCGGACGATAGTCAATGTGTGGGTGGTGGACGTAAGGTGCGCAGCGACTCTTTAAGATGAATAATATCGTTCACAATACTACATGACTGATTTGTTAAGATTTTATTAGTGTTCTTTATATACATAATTATTATCGAAGATCACACTGTGTCGATTTACCAATTCTCCGCCCCAAAACTAGAACAACGGGCGGGGCCTCGTAAATCGGAATAGTGCGAACACCGAGTCTCCGTTTAATTTTTCCAGTAATAGTAAGCACTTTCTTCAAAACAGGACGGATGTAAGCAAAAGCATCGATGCGTTGAACAAAAATCATTTCATTCCGACGTATGGGATAGTAGACGATGAAACGAGATGAAGAACAAACCACGCTCAGGACTTGAAACCACCAAACTGTAGCTGAAAAAAGATTTTAAAATCTTTGCATTTCTGTCATTACCGAAACATACAAACTCTAGAACCAATAGGCTTTGTGAAAATGTTAGAAGTGAGAGGATCAATGTAAACGTAATATGCAATTGTGCGGATCAAAAACGTCGCATAAATCACTAATACGCAGATGATAGATTGCTTCTTATCGAGTGTGATTCTGGAAACATTGAGCTTTAAAAACAGATAATCTGAAGAAAAGTTCTCACTCCAAGAATCCCTCCTCCTCATGCGGCGCAGGAGTTAATAGTTCTCTTAGCACTTTTTCAATGTTAGAGAGTCCGAGAACAGTTAACACAGCGAAAACAATAGTGACGATTATAACCAAGAAGGATATAAGTGGGAACACGTAGAGTTGAAGGCATCGGAGAGCTGAAATATAAACTTTTCCGAATTGTGCATCAGAAAAAATGACTTACCTGGATTCTCATATTCTATTGAACGAAAAACAACATCGCAGAATGGAACTTCAGAGTGTTCCTGAAAAAAATAAGTCAGATAATTTAAAGCCGAATTATTACTATTCGAAGTTATACGCTAGAGACGCAGACGGCAAGAGTGTCCGTATCCACAGAGAGACGCAGACAGTTAGAACACTCTCGTAGTCTGCATCTCCAACCTTCAAGACATCATTTTTATCTGTTCAATGTCTGTTCAATACAAAAAGACAAGCGTAAACCAGATGGTGAAGTCCGCGAAGGGTGCGGGAACCACCTGGTAAATATACAATCGAACTTTCCATAAAAACTCACAACTCCTGGAATATAAGTGATGATCGTCACCAACGCATACACACCCCGTACGACATTGAAACAACTCGATATGACATCTTTGATAATTTTGCGAGTTCTCGATGAGCACGTGCACAGATATTTTTCAGAAATGATCAACTAAAGCATCAATGTCAGCATGGATTCAAATAACCGTAACACGGGCCACGTTTTCAAGTGCAAGAGAAGCATCTGAAACAAAAGATTTTGATAAAACCGAAATCGAATAAGCACTTACCGCATTCTGCACACATCCAACCACAGCTATTATATCCAATAATAATACATTTGTAGTGAGCTGAGGACAGGTGGCTTTTATTTCTGTCCAGTTGACAGCTAATGATGTATTCAAGAGTTGTTTTAGAAAAATTTGCATTTTAAAAGTTTTGCATCGAAGAGAAAGCTAGCCGTATGTGAAATGGGAGTGCGTGTTTTGGTCCGTGTCATGGGACTTACTATACGCCTCCATGCTTTCTACCAATGGACGTGGTCCGCACGCTCGTGTGGCCCCCACATAGAGCCAAGAGGGAGAAGGAAAAGCACTCCCACAAGATTTAATTTCACATTCACTTGCTATGCACTCGCACACACTGGGAGGTCGTCCATCTGGACCTCTATATTCTCAATAAAAATACTCGAAGAATTTTGAGGAGCAGATTGGGGTGTATGTGGCTTGTAAATGAGAGTTATCCGTTTCGGAAGCCATTATAAACGGGAAAAATTGAATATCATGAGACATGTAACGGAAGACGTGTACACCGAGGATAATATTGTTGACAATAGCTTTTGACTAATTTTTCAAAAATTTATTAGTTTTCGTTGTATACAGAACTATTATCCAAAAAATGTAACTTAGACTTGTTGCTCGCACTGTGTCGATTCACAAATCCCCTCCTCCGAAACTATCACAACGGGCGGGGCCTGGTAAATCAGAATAGTGCGAACCCCGAGTCTCCGTTTAATTTTTTCGATAATAGTAGACACTTTCTTCAGAACAGGACGGATGTAAATTTCATAATAATTGTAGTGCTGATCGAAAATCGTTTGATTTCGGCATATGAGATAGTAGACGATAAAACGAGATGATGAAAAAACCACGCTCAAGACGTGATACCACCTAGCTGTAGCTAAAAAAGAGGACTTTGACATCTTTAAAATTCTGTCAATATCAAAACTTACAAACTCTAGAACCAATAGACTTTGTGAAAAAGTTAGAAGTGAGAGGATCTATGTAAACGTGATATGCAATTGTGCGTATCAAGAACGTCACATAAATCACTAGCATGCAGATGATAGATCGCTTGAGTTGGAATATGTCTCTGGAAAAAAAATTGAACTTTAAAAACTGAAAATCTAATAAAAAGTTCTCACTGCGAGAATTTCTCCTCCTCAGGCGCCTTCGGATTTAATATTTCTCTCCACACTTTTTCAATGTTAAGGAGTCCGAGAACAGTTAACAGAGCAAAGACAAAAGTCGCAATTATAACCATGACGGATATAAATGGGAGCATGTAGAGTTGAAGGCTTCGGAGTGCTGGAATGGGAACTTTTTGAATTTTGTATTATGTGAAAATGACGTACATGGATTCTCATATTCTATTGGACGATAAACGACATCGCAGAATGGAACTTCAGAGTGTTCCTGTAAAAATAAGTCAGATAATTTTGAGCCGAGTTAATACTATTCGAAGTTATACGCTAGAGATGCAGACATTTCTGAATCAGAAGGCCACAAGTCCTAAGGAATGGAATCTTTTTTTGACCCGAAGGGTCCAATACAAGAGGACAAGGGAAGACCACCTGGTAAGTTAATAATCAAACTTTCCATAAAAACTCACAACTCCTGGAATATAAGTGATGATCGACGCCAACGCATACACACCCCATACGGCATTGAAAAACCTCGCTATTGAAAACTTTGCGAAAATTTTGCGAGTTCTCGATGAGCACGTCCACAAATATCTTACAAAAACGATGAATAAGAGCATCATTGTCAGCAGGGATTCACAAAAAAGAAACAAGGGCTTCGTTAAAGATTCAATAGTGATATGGAGTTGCGCTTTGAGCTAAAAATCGTAACATTAAAAAAATGCAAAACTGTCTTACATATTATAAAAAAAAACCTTATTATAAAAAACCCACATCATCTTGACGATCCGCAATCGAGCTGGTAGTCGAGAATGTGTTAATGTAGTAAAGGCAAATAGCAATATCGGTTAATGCTAAGAAAATGTGCGAAACCGCTCCTTGTTTAAAGAAGCGCCAGAAAAGAATCTGAAACAAAATTCTTTTTTTGAAAACCAAAATCTAATAGGCACTTACCGCATTCAATACACATCCCACCCAAGCTATTATATCCAATAATAACACATCTGTAGTGAGCTGAGGACAGGTGGCATTTATTTCTGTCCAGTTGACAACTATGGAACTATTCATTTCTGTTTTGGAATATAAATTTTTCGTTTTGAAAAGCTAGCCGTATGTGAAATGGGAGAGCATGTATTGGTCCGTGTCATGGGACATACTCTGCGTCTTCACGCTTTTTATCTATGGACGTGGTCCACACACTGGGGTGGCCCGCACATAAAGAAAAGAGAGAGAAAGAGAGAGGAGGAGGAAACACTTTCCCACGAGACATAATTCCACACATCGAGAGGTCGTCCATCTGGAGAAAAGACGTGTACACAGAGGAAAAAGCAACACGTTGGGCTCCCTTATGTCTTTTTACGTTGTCTGGTAGATGAATAATATCGTTCACAATACCACATGACTGATTTGTTAAGATTTTATTAGTTTTCTTCATGTACAGAATTATTATCAAAGATCGCACTGTGTCGATTTACAAATCCCCGCCCCCGAAACTATCACAACGGGTGAGGCCTCGTAAATCGGAATAGTGCGAACACCGAGTCTCAGTTTCACTTTTTCGAAAATAGCGAAATGTTTCTTCAAAACAGGACGCATGAAAAATGCATAAAAACCATTATGCGAATACAAAATCATTTGATTCTCACATATAAGATAGTAGACGATGAAACGAGATGAGGAAAAAACCATACTCAGGACTTCATACCACCAAGCTGTAGCTGAAAAAAATAATTTATTATAATATACTTAAAATTTATATGAAATCAAAACTTACAATATCTAGAACCAATAGACTTTGTGAAAACGTTAGAAGTGAGCGGATCGATGTAAACGTAATAGGCAATGGACCGGATCAAGAACGTCGCATAAACCACTAGCATGCAGATGATGGATCGCTTCATTTGGAATGTGGCTCTGGAAATATTGAACTTTAAGACTGGTACTCTAAAGAAAAGTATTCACCTCGATGGGACCTCCTTCACATGTGCCGCAAGATTTATCCCTTCTTGCTGCACTTTTTCAATGTTGGGGAGCCGGAGAACAGTTAAAACAACAGGAACGAAAACGACGATTTTAGGCAAAACAGATATCAGTGGGAACACATAGAGTTGAAGGCATCGGAGAGCTGGAATTGAATTTTTTTGAATATGCATCAGAAAAGATTACTTACTTGGATTATCATATTCGATTGGGCGAAAAAGGACATCGCAGAATGGAACTTTAGAATGTTCCTGAATATAAAAGTGGAATGTTTTATAACACGAACAAAAAACTCACAACTCCTGGAATATAAGTGATGATCGTCGCGAACACATCCACAAAACATAGGACTTGCACAAACATCAATATGCCATCAAAAAATCTAAATCTTTTCCGAGATCTGAATGAAAACGTCCACGAATATATTTCAAGAATGATGGTTAGAAGAATAACTGTTATCGCGGATTCAAAGACCGCTAGCATGGGCTTCGATGCAGTTTGAAAACAGATTTGGTATTGTGCCTTGCGCTAAAAATCCTATCATTAAAAATGTCCAAAACTGCTTTATAAAAAACCCACATCATCTTGATGATGCACAATCCAGCTGTTAATCGAGAATCTGGCAATGTAGCAAAGGCATATGTTAAGATCGACAAGTGCCAGTGTGAAGTGGAAAAATGCTCGGTGTTTGAAGAAGCGCCAGAAAAGAATCTGAAACAAAATTCCTTTTTTGAAAACCAAAATCTAATAGGCACTTACCGCATTCAGTACACATCCCGACACAGCTATAAAATCCACTAGTAAGACATTTGTAGTGAGCTGAGGACATGTGGCATTTATTTCTGTCCAGTTGATAGCTAAGTAACTATTCATTTCTGTTTTGGAATCTAAATTTTTCGTTTTGAAAAGCTAGCCGTATGTGAAATGGGAGAGTATGTCTTGGTCCGTGTCATGGGACGTACTCTGCGTCTCCATGCTTTCTATCTGTGAAATTGGTCCACACATTTCGGTGGCCCCACATAAAGAAAATAAGGAGAGAAGAGGAAGTACACCCAACGAGACGAAATTTCCCACTAATTTTGCCTTGCACTCGAATACACAATACCAAAAATTTCGGTATTTTGACTCAAATTTTTTTTCCGAAAAAAGTACAGAAACTTGTTCTACATCAAATTTTAGGACCAAAACAAAAAACTAGACCTTCTGAAAGTGGATTTAAGCTGAGTTATGGACCCTCAAAGTTTCAATATAGCCCTGATGGCTGAAACTTCGAGGGGTCATATCTCGAGTTACGTGAACATTTAGCCGAATTTTATTGCAGATTCGGTCTTTTCAGCGTCGATTTAGTCTATAACCTAAGTTTGAGAAAAAGTTCAACGGTAGGGGTCAAGGAGCTTCCTTGTAATAGGTCGTCCATCTGGTCCTCTCTCTTCTCAATAAAAATACTCAAAGAATTTCGAGGAGCAATTGCGGTGTATGTGGCTTGTAAATGAGAGTTACCCGCTTCAAGGGTCATGTGGAGCCGACTGGGGTTATCGGATAATCCCCGATTCCCTCCCAGACACGCGAAGACGAAATTAACGGATTTTTTTAAACCCTGCAATTTTTTCATGTCAATACTTACTGCAACTTTGGTGTTATTAACGAAAAACATGAATTTCTTGAATCTTTGAAAAAAATTCATACAGGAGACCGTGATACAATAAAGGATAACAGTGAAATGAATTTAATGTCCAAGATCATTGAGCGGATACTTAACAATCATTTGATCCCCGCAAATCAGATGGTAGACGATACAGCGAGTTGAAGAAAGAACCACACTCAAGAGTTGATACCACCAAGCTGCAGCTGAGAATGAGGACTTTGACATCTTTAAAGTTCTGTCAATATCAAAACTTACAAACACTAGAACCAATATATTTTTTGAACGTTTTAGAAGTTTGAGCATCAATGTACAGGCTATATATTGCTGTGCGGAATATGAACGTCGAATGGACCACTAGCACGCAGAAGATAGATCGCTCTATTCGGTTAAACGGTCTGGAACATTATAGTTTTAAAAACTGATAATCAAAAGAAAAGTGCTCACCTCGAACGGGTCCTTATGATGAGGAGTCTAAATAAAGTTATCAAAGTAAATGTGGCAGTAGTGGCATCAGCCAGACGAGATATGAATGACACGAGTAGTTGAAGGCATTGGAGATCTGGAATGTAAACTTTTTTGAATTTCACATTAGTTTAAATGACTTACATAGATTCTCATATTTTTTTGGACGAAGAACGACAACACGGAATGGAACTTCAGAGTCTTCCTGAAAAATAAATCGAATAATTATGATAATTTAAAGTACGTGAGAGACGCAGATAGAGAGAGTGTCTTCATCCCCAGGGAGACGCAGACACTCTCGTCGTCTGCGTCTCCAACTTTCAAAACTTCAAATGATCATAACTCGGCTCAAAATTGGGCTAGAGACTTCGTTTTTGGACAGGAATGAACTAAATTTCTAGCTCTGAAAATTTTCATTTTTTTTTCTGCCCGAAAACTTTTAGAACATATTTGAATTTCCCAAAAGAACTCACAACTCCTGAAATATACATGATGATCGTTGTCAGCAATGCATACGCAACTGCAGCCGAGTGTAGCGGAAAGTTCAACCCAGTATCAGTTAACATTTTCCACCTTAACCGTGTTCTTGATGTGCACGTCCAGAGATATCTTTCCACGATCACGAATAGAAATAGGAATACCATGGTAGATTCATAGAACGCTAGGAAAGTCTTCGCTAGAGTTTCAGTTTTGTTACAGAGTTGTGCGAGACACTGAAACTCTTGACATTAGAAGTGTGCAAAACTTCTTTATGAAAAACCAACATCATTTCGAAAATCCACATATGAGTTATTACTCGATATTGGATAAATGTTGCAGTTGCAAATGATAATGTCGAATCCTGCTAAGTACGCGAAAAAATATGCTCGTTGTTTCAAGAAGCGCCAGAGAATAATCTGAAAAAAACGAATGAAAATGAAAACCGTAATTGAAAAGGCACTTACCGCATTCAATATACATCCTACTTGAGCTATCAGAGTCAGTAGTATGTCCAACACAATTGTAGTGAATTGAGGACAGGTGGCATTTATCTCTGACCAGTTGATAGCTGATGTTTCATTCATTTATGGATCGCGATCAGTTTTGAAATAATCAGAAAAGCTAGCATGTAAAATTTGAGGTCTCTCTTTCTTTACTGCTCTCTAATATCTACAAACTCTTTCTTGCTAGATAACACGGATGTCTTGGTCCATCTCTTAAGAAGCAACACCTGGTGTAAAACAGGCAACACTTTGGGTGGTCCCTGCGTTTGACGTCACCGCCTTTGTGTCTGTGTAATAATAGACGAATAATGTTGCTAAAAATAGCACATGACTGAGATCTGAGAAATTGCGGTGTGGAGCATATTTTGGCATGAGAATCAGGTTGATAGGTGTTTTCTTGGAAATTTTCCCCAAATCTGCACCCATAAATTTCTTTGAAATAGTAATGGGAACCTTGTGCAGTTGGATTTATTAACAAAAAACATGAATATCTCGAATCGTTGTAGAAAATTCATAAAGAATACCGTGATTCTATAAAAGATAACAGTAAAATGAACTCAATATGAAAAACAATTGAGCGGATACTCGACAATAATTTGGTTCCGACAAATGAAGTAGTAGACGAAGTAACGGGATCCAGAAAAAGCCAAACTCAAGACTTGATACCACCAATTTATAGCTGAAAAAAGAGGACTCAAACTTCATTAAAATTGTATGAATATCAAAACTTACAAACTCTAGAATCCATAGACTTTTTGAAAAAGTTAGAAGTGAGAGGATCAATGTACGCGTAATATGCTATTGTGCGGATCAAGAACGTCACATAAATCACTAGCATGCAGATGATGGATCGCTTGATTTGAAATGTGTTTCTGGAAATTTCGAGTTTTAAAAACTGATAAATCTAAAGTGCTCACCTCGATGGGGCTTCCTCCCCATGCTCTGCAAGATTTGTTCCGTCTAGGTCCAATGGTTTTTGCACTATTCCAATCCTAGGGAGTCTGAGAACAGTTAACACAGCAAAAACAAAAGTGGCGATTTTAGGCAAGACAGATATCAGTGGGAATATGTAGATTTGTTGGCAGTGGAAGGCTGGAATGTAAATTTGGTCGAATTGTGCATTAGAGGAAATGACTTACATGGATTGTCGAAATCTATCGGACGAAAAATGACATCACGTAATTTGGAGCAGTCCTGAAAAAATAAGTAGAATATTTTTGAGCCGAGTTATGACCATTGCAGACGACGAGAGTGGTTCCCTAGAGAGACACATACAGTTAGAGTACTCTCGTCGTCTGCGTCTCCTACCTCCCAAACTCAAATTGAGCTAGAGACCAGCTAGAAACATGTTTCGAACTTACAACTCCTGGAATATACGTGATGATCGACGTCAACACGTACACAGCCGCACCTAAGCGTAGCGAAAGCTTGACTATATCATTCAACAAAATTTTCCGAGATCTCGATGAAAACGTCCATAAATATCTTTCAACAATGATGCATAGAAGAATCAACGACATCGTGGATTCATAGAACGCTAACATGAGCTTCATGAAAATTTCACGGAAGGTATGGAAATGTGCGACGCTCTAAAAATCGTAACATTAGAAATGCACATATTTGCTTCATAAAAAACTCACTTCACTTTCAAGACGCAAAGGCAATTTGGCAGTCGAGAATGTATAAATGCAGCAAATACAAATAAAAATGTCGAAGAAAGCCAAGCAGCAGAGAAACCGTGCTCGTTGTATAAAGAAGCGCCAAGAAAGGATCTGAAACGTTTTTTATGAAAACCGAAATCGAATGGGCACTTACCACATTCAGTACACATCCTACGTTAGCTATCAGAGTCAACAGTGAATCCAACGTATTTGGAGGGAATTGAGGACAGATGGCATTTATGTCCGACAAGTTGATAGCTAATGATTCATTCATTTCTGGATTGCGACAAGTTTCGGGAGAATCAATATTTCGCTAGTTTTGCATCGAGAAGATAGTCGTATGTGAAACGAGGGGAGCATTTCTCCTTCTCTATTTCTCTCTAATATCTGTACACTCTTTCTTGCTCTTCTGCACCGCGAGGAGACACTGGTCTTGGAAAAGCAACAATTTGGGTGGTCCCTCGACGCTTTCGACGTCATCGTCTTTGTGTCTGTGTAATAATAGACGAATAATGTTGCTACAAATAGCCCATGACTGATTTTGTTTCTTTGAACTATTTACGTCAAGATTTTATTAGTTTTCGTTTTATTCAGAATTAAAACCAGACATCAATACAGTAAACTTAATGTCCAAGACAATTGTGCGGATACTTAGAAACCATTTGATTCCCACATATGAGATAGTAGACGATAAAACGAGATGAAGAGAAAACCACACTCAAGAGTTGATACCACCAAGCTGTAGCTGAAAGAAGAGGACTTTAATATCTTATAAATTCTCTCAATAGCAAAACTTACAAACTCTAGAACCAATAGACTTTTTGAAAAGGTCAGAAGTGAGAGGATCAATGTAAACGTAATATGCAATTGTGCGGATCAAGAACGTCACATAAACCACTAGCATGCAAATGATGGATCGCTTGATTTGGAATGTGGCTCTGGAAATTTTAAATTTTATAAACTGATAATCTAAAGAAAAGTTCTCACCTCGATGGGGCTTCCTCCATATGCTCCGCAAGGTTAATTGCTTCTTTCTGCACTGGTTTTTGCACTTTTCCAATCCTAGGGAGTCTCAGAACAGTCAACACAGCAAAAACGAAAGTGGCGATTTTGGGCAAGGCAGATATCAGTGGGAACACATAGAGTTGAAGGCATCGGAGAGCTGAATGTGAATATTTAGAATTGTGCATTAGAAAAAATGACTTGCCTGGATTCTCATATTCTATTGGGCGAAAAACGACATCACAGAATGGAACTTCAGAGTGTTCCTGAAAAATAAGGCAAGATAATTTTTGAGCCAAGTTATGCGTTAGAGACGCAGACGGGGAAAGTGTCCGCATCCACAGAGAGACGCAGACAGTTAGAACACTCTCGTAGTCTGCGTCTCCAACCTTCAAAACTTCAAATAGCCATAACTCGGCTCAAAATTGAGCTAAAGACTTCGTTTTTAGACAGAATTTATTAACTGAAAGACCGGAATGAAGCTGCAGGCTCCCAACGACCCTTTTTGAATCAAAAGGGTCATAGGAAACAATTTTTTTTTTAAAATAAATAACAACTCACAACTCCTGGAATATAAGTGATAATCGTTGACATCGTTTCATACAGACCAGCTACGGCTGCCCAGCCCATTAATTGGTCATTATTAAAAACTTTCCGAGTTCTCGATGTACACGTCCAAAGATATCTTTCAACAATGATGCATAGAAGAATCAATACCATATAGGATTCATAGAGCCCTAGCATGGGCTTTGTCAGAGTTTCAACAACGATATGTTGTTGTGCGTTGCACTAGAAATTGTCACATTAGAAATAAGCAAAACTGCTATAGAAAAACCCACATCATCTTGATGATGCACAATCGAGCTAGTTATCGAAAATGTAGAAAAATAGCAAGTGCAAGTAATGAAGTCAAATATTGCCAAGCAAAAAAGAAACTTTGTCCCTCGGGCTCGTTGTTTGAAGAAGCGCCAGAGAAGAATCTGAAAAAAAAGTTTTTTTAAATGAAGACCGAAATCAAATAGGTACTTACCGAATTCAGAACCAATCCCACCAGAACTATCAAGAGATCCAATAGTAACGTATTTGTATTAGCGAATTGTGGACAGGTGGCATTTATTTCTGTCCAGTTGATAGCTGAGGAACTATTCATTTCAGGATTGCGATGAGTTTTAGAAGAATCTGTACTCTGCTAGTTTTGCATCGAAAAGCTAGCATGTAAAATGGGAGGTCTCTATTTCTCCATTACTCTCTAATATCTGCATGTTCTTTTGCACCCCGAGGAGACATTGGTTTTGGAAAAGCAACAATTTGGGTGGTCCCTCGACTCTTTTGACGTCATCGTCTTTGGCGTTGTATAATAATAGAGGAGTAATGTTGCTAAAAATAGCGCATGACTGATTTTTCCAAGTTTTAAGACTCCTTTGTGCTCGGACGTTCATATCTTCGGAGCCGATCATTCAAATAAAATCAAATTTTCTGTGGTATCTATTTGATGAATTGGCGATATTTTTCGATAATAGTTTAAAAATTAATGCACTTGAGAAAAAAGTATATTTGGATTTTAAGATCACGCCTACATCATGTAGAATTCTGGAGACCTGAGCATTTTTCGATTTTCAGCATACTTTGGGTATTACTCACAGACGCTTTGGCTACAAATATGCGAATTTTCAAGTAAATTGAGATTGTTTGCGCGAAGTTTTTCGCTAAAAACCAAAGGTATACTCACCTATTTTCACCACTATGTGACTGATTTTGTTTCTATGGGATAGTTATGTCCAGACTTTATTAGTTTTTATTTTATTCAGAGTTAAACCGGACAAAAAAATGCACTTAATGTCCAAGTCCATTGAGCGGATACTCAACAACCATTTGATCCCGGCATATGAGATAGTAGACGATATAACGGGATGCGGAGAAAATGAGGTTCATGAGGTCGTACCACCACATTGTCGCTGAAAAAAGAATTGGTGGGATTTTTTCATAAATTTTAGATCTAAATTCGCCTTAGGTTGGCCTAGGCTGCCGTACGGCCGGCCGCGGTATTCTGTTTAGGGTGCTTCTGTTCATGTGAAAATACGGCGGCCGCGCGGCCATGAGCGTTTTTGATCCAAAGTTCGTGGTTTTTAATGGGCGACCGAATTCAACCATAGCAAGCTATCCACGGCCAGGGTCGTCACCGTATTTGCGACAAACTTGAGGTGGGCGTGAACCTGTAGGCTCGCGGATGTAGGCACAGTGCCACTACCGGCTGAGCCACGCCGGCGCAAATTGGCGCGCCGATCGAGGGCACATGGGAGAATGTACATATGAGCGCCGGCCCGAAGGCCCCTTCTTTTGTACTGCCACTATAAGGATAACTCACAATTTCTGTCCTGAATTGTCTTAGTGTACATGCTCGATGTGTATGGATCAATGAACACGTAATAAGCAACTGCACGGATCAAAAATGTGACGTATACCACTAGCATACAGATGATGGAGCGCTTGACTTGCGAGACGGTTCTGAAAATACTTTTTTTCCACTAATTCTTGCTCAGGCTTCCCTCACATTGTTTGTCTTTCCTCAACTCGAAACGTAAGATTGATCTCTTCCTGATGCACTGGTTGCTCTCCTTCTCCAACTAGTGATAGTGAGACTCGAATGACCGTAAGAGCCGCAAGAAGAAAAGTGATATTTGTCACAAAGATGAGGACCCCAGGGAAGAAGTAGCGTTGAAGGAAGTGGAGGGCTAGAAAAGGTTGAAAAAATCTAACGGAGATAAAAACGCCTTACTTGAATTTTCGTACTCCACAGGACGAAGAGCCAAGTCGCAGAAGGGGACATTGGAGAGTTCCTATAAAAATAGTTTGATTTCAAATCCTTGGAAAAAACTAACCGCTCCTTTGAAATAAGTGATAATCGTTGCCACCATAACATACACCACTGTGACGATCAACAACAAAAATTTGGGTCTCGCTACTGTGAACATCTTAAACTTAAGTCTGTATCTCGGCGTGCATGTCCATAGGTATCTTTCCATAATAATGAAAAAAAGGACAAAAGTTATATTGGACTCATAGACAACTTCGAATGCTTTTATTATGAGTGGAGAATCGATGCGAAGTTCAGCCAGCCACTAGAAAACGAGAATTTGAATTAACTTTTGGTACTTAAAGTAGGATTACACTCATTTTTTGTTATTTTCTCAAATGATCGTCCCAATTCCAGTACTTGCAAAAATAACAATATTTTCGCACAAAAATCGTTAAAACTCGGGAAACTCGATTTTCAAAACGCCAACTTACATTTTTTCTAACCTATTTCAATGAATGTAGAATTTTTCGCTGATTCGAACGCACCTAATATCGCTTCTCAAAGCGCAACAGAAACATTTTTATGAACAAAATTGCACTTTGTCGCGCCGACCGCTGCCGACTTAAATCTGCTGTCGCGCTCGCCGCTGCCGGCTCATTGGTCGGAAGTTGAGGGGGGTTCGGCTTCAGGTCGGGTCTTGGTCAGCTTTTGGTCAGACGTTGACCGTTCGTCGGCTTTAGCGCACACGTTTGTCAGCTTTTGGTCTGAAGTTGCAACTTCCGACCCGTTCAAATTCGGAGTTTGTCGGACATTGGTCGGCTTTAGTAGCCGTCTTGTCCGGAACCCGACCAACCTCCGACCTAAAGTTGCCGGCGACACCCGAGTATTTCAATGAATGTAGAATTTTTCGCTGATTCGAACGCACCTAATATCGCTGCTCAAAACGCAAAATAACAATTTTTATGAACAAATTTTCAATTGTCGCGCCGACCGCTGCCGATGTATGAGAAGGCAGCGGCGAGCGCGACAGCAGACTTAAGTCGGCAGCGGTCGGCGCAATTTCGTTCATAAAAATGTTCATATTGCGTTTTGAGCAGCGATATTAGGTGCGTTCGAATCAGGGAAAAATTCTACATTCATTGAAATGGGTTAGAAAAAATGCAAGTTGGCGTTTTGAAAATTAATTTTCTCGAGTTTCAACGATTTTTGTGCGAAAATATTGTTATTTTCGTAAATAATGGAATTGGGACGATCATTTGAGAAAATGAAAAAAAAATGGCTGTAATCCTACTTTAAACTCACTTCACTTTTATAGGCATAGATAATACTAGTAACAGTGTAAACCCATAGATAAAAGAAGCATATCATCGAATCAAAACCAGCCAACAACCCGAGAAAAACCGAGCCATCTTTCTTACTTTTAAATCGATTCGAGAGAATCTGAAAATAGTTTTGTGAGCTTGAATAGTTTCCAGGTACCTTACCGTATTCAAAACAAGTCCCACAAATGCAATGATAGCAAATACAAAAGTCCACACATTTGGCTTGAATTCAGGACAAGTGGCATCGATGGCCAACCAATCGGTTGCTACGACCATTTCTGAAAAAAAGTACTTTTTTTTTTGGAAAATGGCATCAAAAGGAACAGTGGCATGCTCGTTGTTTGTGGTTGTGGATTTTTGATACATGTCGATTTACGAAGCTCCGCCCACAAGTATGCAACATCAGATGTGCCGTACAATGGAACAATGCCGCTCATTGCGCCGCACTTGTGGGCGGTGCGTCGTAAATCAACATATTATTCAGCGGCCGACCCCTGAGCCTCCGCAACAACGACGCTTCGCAAGGATTCATTGCGCGTTGTTTAACGTACATAAATCGACAATAGCTTTTTATAAAAAAAAGTTGTTTTTTATATTGATGATTTTAGTAATTTCAAAGGCTTATTTGATGAAAAATTGACATTTTGTTCGCTATGTTCGAGTTTAGTTGCGGAGGCTCAGGGGTCGGCGACTACCGAGTGCCCCTTGCATTATTTTGCTGACAGTACGACAAATAAAAAACGGTTCAAAAAGTGGCTTAAAAAGAAAAAAAAGTCAAATGATTTGTTTATAATTCTATCCCTTCGAAAGTTCCCAACAATTATTTATGTATTTCCGATAGTAGGAGTGTCAAGGTTATACACTTTTTTTCGTAGTTTTTTTGTGTCACATTTTTCTTATCAGGAAAGGGATATTTGTTCAGATCATCAGATATTAACTGCAGGTTTCTTCAAGCAGTTTTTATATAATTAGTAAGAGAAAACAGCAAAAAATTTATACCATAAGCCGAAGGCCTAAAATCAAGCACATAGTATCAAGGAGAACGTTGAATTTTTGTGAATTGAAAAAACAAGAAAGCGGGCAAGTTGAAAGCAAAGCACATATTATAATTTTTGCATAAAATTTGTTGTACTAAAGTTAAAAAAGAGGCACAACATGTCCATTTCCATTGGCTGCGTACTCAATGACCATGTGGTGACGGCAAATGATATAGTAGAGAATGTAGCGAGACGCCGAGATCAGGAGGCTCAAGAGGTCGTACCACCAGACGGTTGCTGAAAAAAATTGTATCATTATTACGCCTCGAAACAAGTTTTGCTCTAATTTTGTTAGGCTCGAACCTCTGGGCCATGGGGGCCACGCCACTACCGGACAAGCCAAGACCCACTGACCGGGAGCTGTCTCCCCTTTACTTACAAATTTGTGCGCTCCTCGACTTTGTGTAGAGGCTCGAGGTGTATGGATCAATGAAGATGTAGTAAGCAATCTGACGAATCAGGAACAAGCCAAAGACCACGAGCATACAGATGATAGAGCTCTTGATTTGAGGGACAGTTCTGAAATATTTTGTACCATCTAGCAAAAGTACTTATTCTCATACTCACACTTTCGTAGCTTGTTCCGTTTCACCGTCAAGATTGACTTCTTCCTGTTGTACTGGCTGATCTCCCAGTCCAACTTTTGGCAATCGCATGGCGGTGAGAATCGAGAAGAGCAAAGTGAGACAGATTACAGCGGCAATGACCCCGGGGAACAGGTAGCGTTGAAGGAAGTTGAGAGCTGAAATTTAGGTAGATTTTTTTTGGCCGGCAAAAAATTCACTCACTCGGGTGTTCATACTCCAGTGGGCGAAGAGCAACGTCGCAGAAATGTACATCGGAATTGTCCTGGGAATTGGAAAAATTGGAACCAAAATTTTCAGAGCGGCGCCTCAAAAAAAAAAACCTACGCCTCTAAGCCTAAGCCTCTAAACCTGAGCCTAACCCTCTAAGTCTTAGCCTCTAAGCCTAAGCCTGCGAGCCTGAGTCACTAAGCCTAAGCCTCCAAGCCTAAGCCTCCAAGCCTAAGCCTAAGCCTAAGCCTCTAAGCCTAAGCCTCTAAGCCTAAGCCTCTGAGCCTAAGCCTCTAAGCCTAAGCCTCTAAGCCCCCCCTCTAAGCCTCTAAGCTTAAGCCTCTAAGCCTGAGCCTCTAAGCCTAAGCTTCTAAGCTTAAGCCTCTAAGCCTCTAAACCTCTAAGCCTATAGGCCTCTAAGCCTAAGCCTCTAAGCCTCTAAACCTCTAAGCCTAAGCCTCTAAGCCTAAGCCTAAGCCTCTAAGCCTAAGCCTCTAAGCCTAAGCCTATAAGCCTAAGCCTATAAGACTAAGCCTCTGAGCCTAAGCCTCTGAGCCTAAGCCTCTAAGCCTAAATGTAGCCCTCAAGGAAAAACTCACCAATCCTACAATATTCGTAATGGTTGCCGCAATCGAAGCATACAGAAGTGCAACAATCATCAAGTAAAACTTTGGCTTTCCAACAGTGAAAATCTTCAAAGTCTGCCTACATCTCGCCGAGCAAGTCCACAGGAATCTTTCCACAATGATGAAGAGAAGGACGATAAGCGCTACGGACTCGTACAAGGCGAGAATGATTTTGGTTTGGAGTTGGGTTTTAACGCGGAATTCAGCGAGGATCTGGAATAAAGTGGAGTTTTCCCATAACGTTTTTTGGGCTCACATTGATTTGGTATTGGTAGCTGAAACTGGTCACAGTGGTCATCCATAGGTAGAAGGCACAAACGACGAAATCGAACGATGTCAAAAAGCCGACGAATGAGGCCGCCTTCTTGAGTTTCTCGATGCGAACTGAGACGAGCTGAAAATACTCAAACATTTTTTAAAATAAATTTCCTTCGTGAACATTTACCAAATTCAGTACAAGTCCCACAAGTGCAACAACTCCGAAAACATACGTCCACAAATCCGGCGCAAGCTCCGGACAAGATTGGTCTATCGCGTACCAGCGGATTATCACAGGTTTCCCCATTCCTGAAAACCGATCGATTTGAGCAACTGAGCCAACGAAAAAAAGAGCACCAAAAAAGAATGCGAAAAAAAGAAGGAAACCGAAACAACGAGATGAAATAAGAGAGAAGGCGAAACCCGAGGGGGATCACTGGGAAATGGTCAAAGAGCAGAAGAAATTGGCTTCTTTGGAGAGAAGGGGTTGGGCGCAAAATGATGGATAATGAGGAGAAGGGGAATTGGTTTCTTTGTCTTTTTAACCGAAAAGGGTCAATTTTGGAACCAAAAAAGAGAGTTGGAACGGGCCGGAAGCAAAAAATCTTATTCCGTCCTGCCGGCCATTGAGTAATTTCAAAATCCAATCAAAATGGAAGCATATTTTACAGAGGGCACAACGCCTCTGAGCCTAAGACTCTGAGTCTAAGACTCTGAGCCTAAGACTCTGAGCCTAAGACTCTGAGCCTAAGCCTCTAAGCCTAAGCCTCTAAGCCTAAGCCTCTAAGCCTAAGCCTCTAAGCCTAAGCCTCTAAGCCTAAGCCTCTAAGCCTAAGGCTCTAAGCCTCTAAGCCTCTAAGCCTCTAAGCCTCTAAGCCTCTAAGCCATTAAGCAAGGCAAAAAGAAACATTAAAATGTTGGCAAACAGACGCTCGCTCAGTAGAGCGCGTTTTTCAATGTGACTCAAAGCCTGTGGCTCAGAATTTTCAGATTTGAGAGCGCTTTTCATATAAAAAAATAATATAAGACTCAGTAAAATAAAACTCTTGGAGAGCAAGAACCATTAGTCACAGCACACAATCCACAATAATAATTGTTTAAATTCTATAGACATTTTTTTATAATATTAAAGCATAAAAAAAGTTCATTCAAAAAAGCGCGCAAAACAGAAAAAAATGAATGTGAGAAACTTTTGTTTGCCCTCGCGTTCTCCATCTCTCAATTTCTCTAATTCTCCTCTTTTTCCATTCACAATCTATTTTTTTTTTCGAAAAATGAAACAGATGTCGAGGTCAACTACACTGGCGTGTGTCCGTTTTCTTCCTGGTTTTCGATGGGAAATTTTACGAAAATATGTAGTATCGGGAAAAAAATAGAAAGATAAATGCTCTGGCTCCAATTACCGCTATTAAAATTGTAGCAGAATAGAGTCAGTAATTGATGGCTATTTCTGTTCCTCACGTACTCAATGAGGACTAAAGTGTAAACACGCGCCCTTGTTTCGGTCTCTATTTCTCTTTTTTGAATCTTTTCAATGTCTGGTCGGCAGAGAAAAAAGGAGGAAGGAAACCAAAGACATCAATCCAACCAAGAGAGATGGAAGGAAAAAGAAGGGTAACATTTTGGACTCATCGGAGAACCCAGAAAAGAAAAACCACAAAAAAAAAGAAAGAAAGGGGTGCAAAAACATTGAAATTCTAGGTTCAATTCAGTCCTTCAATGAATAAAATCTAATTAAAATTAAATTGACATAAAGGGTTAGACTCTGAGGCTTAGGCTTAGAGGCTTAGGCTTAGAGGCTTAGGCTTAGAGGCTTAGGCTTAGAGGCTTAGGCTTAGAGGCTTAGGCTTAGAGGCTTAGGCTTAGAGGCTTAGGCTTAGAGGCTTAGGCTTAGAGGCTTAGGATTAGAGGCTTAGACTTAGAGGCTTAGGCTTAGAGGCTTAGACTTAGAGGCTTAGGCTTAGAGGCTTAGGCTTAGAGGCTTAGGCTTAGAGGCTTAGGCTTAGAGGCTTAGGCTTAGAGGCTTAGGCTTAGAGGCTTAGGCTTAGAGTCTTAGGCTTAGAGGCTTAGGATTAGAGGCTTAGACTTAGAGGCTTAGGCTTAGAGGCTTAGACTTAGAGGCTTAGGCTTAGAGGCTTAGGCTTAGAGGCTTAGGCTTAGAGGCTTAGGCTTAGAGGCTTAGGCTTAGAGGCTTAGGCTTAGAGGCTTAGACTTAGAGGCTTAGGCTTAGAGGCTTAGACTTAGAGGCTTAGGCTTAGAGGCTTAGGCTTAGAGGCTTAGGCTTAGAGGCTTAGGCTTAGAGGCTTAGACTTAGAGGCTTAGGCTTAGAGGCTTAGACTTAGAGGCTTAGGCTTAGAGGCTTAGGCTTAGAGGCTTAGGCTTATCCCTTTCTGGTCCTGCAACTATGTATGTCCCACATTGTAAAAAGAACGACTTTATTAAAAAAGGGTCATGGATAAAATATAAGTTAGAATAATTTAGGTCCATGCTATGATTGTCCCAACATATTTGGAGGATACTCGGTGACGATGTGATCCTTGCAAATTGCAAAGTAGACAACGAATCGAGATGAAGAAAGCACCACATTAAAGAAGTCGTAGCGCCATAGTGTCACTGAAAATATATCATTTTTATGCCACCGAATTGTATACCTTCTTACAGATTCTATTATGGAGATCCAGTGAATAGAAATTGGAAGTATAGTGCTCTATAAAGCCGTAATATGCCACTGCTCGCATGAGAATCATGATGTAGATGACTAGCATACAGATGATGGAACGTTTGATGGCGTGTGGTGATCTGAATGAGAACTATTTTTTTAGTGCATCAATTTTGTTAACCATACAACTTTCTGTTTTCCTCTGTTTGATTTTCAAGGTTTACTTCTTCTTGGTTAATAGGTTCGTTGCCTTCTCCAACATGTTTCAGTCGAAATGCTGAGAGCACCGCGAAAATTAAAGTGAGAATAGAAGTGAGAATCATAATAGAGAAAAAGGATTTTTGCACAATATGGAAGACTGAAAATGGGTTATAAAGATTTGATAAGACTTGGGTAACGAACATTCATCATCAAACGTGAGTAGTGGAAACACAATGTCGCAGAATGGCACGTTGGAGAAGGGCTGAAATATTTTGATTAAAAATCTACAGAATCCAAGAATCCGAGAAACCAACCTCGTTATGAACTGGTGTCAAAATTGCCGAAACAATAACGAACACAATAGTGACCACGATTAAAATAAACTTTGGCATTTTCAGTATGAAAACTCTCCAAGTGTATCGAGTTCTCGATGAACAAGTCCATAGGAATCTTTCAACAAAGATGAAGAGCATAACAAATGTCATTGTTTGTCCGAAAATCTTCAAGAAGTATTCTGCGTCAGGGCGAAAATCCAAATGTAGTTGAGCAAGAGTCTGGAAATTCATGAGACTTAAAGGATTAGGCTTAGAGGCTTAGGCTTAGAGGCTTAGGCTTAGAGGCTTAGGCTTAGAGACTTAGGCTTAGAGGCTTAGGCTTAGAGGCTTAGGCTTAGAGGCTTAGGCTTAGAGGCTTAGGCTTAGAGGCTTAGGCTTAGAGGCTTAGGCTTAGAGGCTTAGGCTTAGAGACTTAGGCTTAGAGGCTTTGGCTTAGAGGCTTAGGCTTAAAGGCTTAGGCTTAGAGGCTTTAACCCAGAAAATATACTTACATCCGACTGAAGTCCCACAATCAAACTTGTAGCGGAATATCTCCAAAGATACATCAAGCACACTACAATATCATATCCTGTGAGCATTCCAAGATACGAGGATCCCTCTTTCCGTTGCTTTTGAAACCGTACATACAGTATCTGTAAATATTCAGTTCTTCGTATGGAAATTTTTTCATTGCTTACCAGATTCAAAATTAATCCTACAATTGCGATAATAGCCAGAATAACATCCAAAGCGTTGTAAATGAATTCCGGACATGTGTTGGCGATTTCCGTCCAATTCATCGGTTTCGTCATTTTCTCAAAAAAATTCGAATAACTCGATGCTAGGTTCTCAAAGGTCCCCTTAAAATGGAAAAAAAGAGGCAAAGAGATTTAGAGAAAGAGCAAAAGCACAAAACGAAAGCACAACATGGGCAAGTGCTCGAAGAACAGAAAAAAAGAAGCAGTGTGCTATTTTTGGAGGAATGATTGCTCGTCCCATCGTGACGTAATGCTGTGACGTTCCGAGAAGAAAAAAATAAAAAAGTTGAAGATTACGAAAGTTTGATGAATGTTTTGATCCCTGAAGGACGTTTGTTCTTTGAAAAATGACCGGTTATGCAAGAATCCAAAAATTCAAGAATCCAAGAATCCAAGAATCCAAGAATTCAAGAATCCAAGAATCCAAGAATTCAAGAATCCAAGAATCCAAGAATCCAAGAATCCAAGAATCCAAGAATCCAAAAATCCAAGAATCCAAGAATCCAAGAATCCAAGAACCCCAAAAATATTTTGTTTGTGGTCCTTCGCCGTCTCTGATTCTCTGAATCTCTCCATTTTTTCATATCTTCTTTTTTTTAGAAATTGAGGAACCCCGAGGTCAGCTGGTGTCTCACAGATGTTTGGATGTACTTCTATTCCTGTTCGAACGCTTTTTTTGAGAAAAAAATGAGGGAAAAAGTGACGGCTAAACATGGGATGTGACGCCTTGTAACTGGGACGTTTCGCAACTAGGACATTTCGCAACCGGACGTTCTGTAACTACGACATTTCGCAAGTTATTCTGTAGTCTCCAAGCCCCGATACTCAATATGAATAGGTGAAAATACAATAATAAAGAAGACCTTTATTACTCTGTAACTCGTATTGATGTAAAACACATTATTGGCTCTTCTTTTCAAATTTCGAAGTCCAAAATCAAAAACAAAAAAGTTAAACTCGATGATCCTTGTAAAAAATGGGCCGCGTAACTTTTGGCGGATTGTGTTGATTTTGATTCATACTACGAGCCGGCGGTAGCGGTGGAGCAATTCGACTGTGGATCCTTTTGGATGACGGGATACAAGGGTTGTTGTAGTGAGCATTGGCGTACTCATGAGGGTAGGGATTCTGGGGCGGTTGGGAGTATACTGTAGGCATTGGTTCTACAGCTTCCTGCTCCACTGGCTCAGTTTTCACTTCTCGCTCGAATGATGACCCAGATTCTGTAACCGTGCCAGGAACTATGCCAGAATCCATGGACTCCATGAAGGGCATTTGAGCGGGAATATGAATTTCCTCTTCTAATCTAAAAATTGTGAAATTTTGGGGCCAGAATGAATACCAAAAACTAACAACTCTTTATCAATATTCGGCGCAATTGCACATCCCAAAAGGTACAAATCCAAGTCCTTCTCGTCAATTTTTGAGTCCAACACTCCTGAACATTTTCTGTGCAATTTTTCAGCCAAAGTCGTGGAAGCCATTGCGGTGAGATTTCGTATGGAAATCTGGGCTAATTTTGGGAAGTTTTGCTGTTGTTCCTTCCAGAATTGAAGGGGATTCGAGGTGTGGCACGGGCGGTTGGTGGCCATCAGGGCTTGGTAGTGGAGGAGCTCGGACTGAAAATGGAACGTTTCGCAACCGAGTTGCGAAATGTCTTGGTTGCAAATTCTTACCCCAAAATTCTTCTGCACAGCTTCACTCTTGATCTTCCTTTTCAACAATCCCGCCAAGCCTCTACTCGCATCATCCTCCGTCTTTGGGGTCTCCAGAATTTCAGATGACGTTGCCATTGTCGTGGATTCAGATTCCTGCTTCGCCAGAAGTTGCTCGACCTCTTGCCATGTCTTGGGCTCAATGAGATTCGGGACGTAAGCGTAGCGAGGATCCGAAATCATCGCTAGCAACACTTGATCGTTAGAGAGATAGAATGTGATTCTGGAAATTTCTAGGCCATGTTTGGGATTTCTAGGTCATGACCTACTTTTCCTGTATCAAGCCAGCCAGAATCTTCGCATCTGGATCCGACTCATCTAATTCTTCCTTAACGCACAACAAATTTGGAACGATGTCAGAGATGAACGTGTCTTCTTGGGTGAGCTGAAAATCCTTTATTGAAAATTATCAATGGAGCGCACTTACCGCCTCCAAAACATTGTGAAGGGGTTGTAGAAGGTTCAGGAACTTCTCAATATCCGCACATTTTTTGAAAACTTGTTCCCATCGATTCTGGAGACATGGGATGTGGTTGAAGTAGATTGACTGAAAATAGAGAAAGAGTTTCGGGATTTGGGGAATTTTAAGGCTTACATTAGCCATGAAGGCCTTTGTGTCGGTGTAGAGGGAGGCCCACTTTGGAGTGTTGGATGGGTTCAATGGAAGAGGTGTGGTGATGTTGTAGTCTTTTTGAAGGCTGGAAGAGGCTTAGGCTTAGAGGGTTAGGCTTAGAGGCTTAGGCTTAGAGACTTAGGATTAGAGGCTTAGGGGCTTAGGCTTAGAGGCTTAGGCTTAGAGGCTTAGACTTAGAGGCTTAGGCTTAGAGGCTTAGGCTCAGAGGCTTAGGCTTAGAGGCTTAGGCTTAGAGGCTTAGGCTTAGAGGCTTAGGCTTATAGGCTTAGGCTTATAGGCTTAGGCTTATAGGCTTAGGCTTAGAGGCTTATGCTTAGAGGCTTAGGCATAGAGGCTTAGGCTTAGAGGCTTAGGCTTAGAGGCTTAGGCTTAGAATCTTAGGCTTATAGGCTTAGGCTTATAGGCTTAGGCTTATAGGCTTAGGCTTAGGCTTACAGTCTTAGGCTTAGAGGCTTGGGATCAGAGTTTTAGGATCAGAGTCTTAGGCTTGGAGGCTTAGGCCTAGAGGCTTAGGCTTAGAGGCTTAGAGGCTTTGGCTTAAAAGCCACCAATATTCAAAAATATACCTCTTTGCTAAATCGATACTTTCCTCATGCTCCTTTATGATTTCGTAGATATTCTTCACATCTTGATGCACTTCCACCAAGTTTTCCACTCGATCCGAGAACTTGTCGAAAATTTGAGAAATCATGTGACCCGCGCAGGGAATACTGTAAAAAAATTGGGTCAACTATTGTCCACGTGGAGTACACGCTTACATGTTCAAACCTGATGATGTATTATAGGTTATATCGGCAATGATAGACTGCTTATTATCGAATTTTAGACCAACATTTTCGACCATTGTTTTAATTTCTGTTAGACATCTAGTATTGCCGATGTCTGATGTGATTCCGCAGAGCTGAAATTTTTGAGCGAATTTTTTAGCTAGCTAGCTCGCTAAAGGTAAGCTCACCAAAACTTTTCTCTCGAATGTGTACGGATCTACAAATGCCACATGAACCGAAAAAATTGTGGAATCTGAGAACCCATCGGTGATGATTACGTAGTTCTGAAAACCCTTTAAAATTTAGGCTCCGCCCCTTTAGCTCCGCCCACCTTTGCATTGATCAAGTTGTGCTGAGTATTCTCTTTGAAAGAAAGGATATTGTTCACTAAAATTTCCCGGATTTTTTGAGGATTCGGAACTCGGAATTCATAATTCAGAGATTGACAAAATATTCGGAATTCCGGATTCGACGCGAAATCGAAGGGGATTTGACCGGTGCAGAAGGAACGGGCGAGAAAAAGTTCGGAATGGTGGAAATCGGAGTTTGAGGTGGAGGTGACACCCTGGAATAGAGGATTTTTGAGAGGTTTGAAAAATCGAAAATTTTTTGAAAAATTTTCAAAAAAAAATTTTTTCAGAATTTTTTTTGTAATTCAATTTTTTTTCTAATTTTAATTTCAAAAATTGAGCTAAATTTCTAGAGATTTCTTTTTCTTATTATTGCACCGCCCTTCTTCGTGAGTCCGATTTAAAGGCGCATACAATTATTTCAAATGGTATCTCGCCGCGAATCACTACTACAGTAACCCAACTACTGTAATATTAATTTCGCTGCGAGTTAAAAATTGAAATTATTGCATGCGCTTCTAAACCTCACTGAAAACAGACTTAGGTGGTCCAACAATTTTTTTTGAATTTTTAAAAAATTTCAGCACATTTTTTTAAAATTTCCAAAATCTCAGTTCAATTTTCTAATTAATTTACAACTAATTTTTCAACATATTTCTCATTACAAATCCTCACCTTCTGCGCCATAATCCGTTGAAAATCCGGAAAATGTTTTGCCTTCAAATGCTTCTTCAATCCAGACGTCGTTCCCTTGTAAGCCAAAAGTTGGTCGCATTTCGGGCACGGCACATAATCCACTGGTAAATCGGGCCTCTCGAAGAAATCCCATACCATTGAGCACATTTTACTGGAAAAATGGGGGATCTTTACTGTATTTTTGGAAATTTTCGCTATTTTTGAGGGAAAAAACGGCTAAAATAAAAGAATTTCTGACCGAAAATTGAAAAACATCAATCAAGTATCAATAAAGTTCACTTTGCATTGCAATTTCAGCGAAAAAATGGCAAAAAAACCACGAAAAATGACTGAGAAACAAGAAATATCGAGAAATGCGCAAAGGAAAACAACGAATCGATAAATTGCGCACTCTCTCGAGACGAGACGACTCGTCGCGAGAGAGAGAGTGCGGAGAGAGGAGGGTGCGAGAGAAAGAGAGAGAAAAAGAGAGTGGCGTTGCGAAAAGAAAAGGAAGAAGAAATATCGGGAAGTCTCGGGAAAAGAAAAGTGGGAGAATGGAAAAAATAAATAAAAAAGAGTGGAAGAAATTGAAGAAATAATTCCGAAAATATCGAGATGAAGGAAAACTGAAAATTATTGGTAAAAATTGAGAAAAATCAAAAAATTATTGTGTAGACAAATTTTATTTTGGATTTCAAAATATTTAAACGATTTTTTGGAAGATTTAATCCAAAAATTTCTATATTTTTTTTTTCAAAAATTTTTTGAATAAAATTTTTTTTTTGATTATTTGATCAATTTTTCAGACATAACTCTGCACTATCATGTATTTGCAAGAATACATGAACACTTATTTTCAAAATCTCGATTATTACGGTCTTTGTCGATTTACGAGGAGTTCTGGCTGAGTTTCCCCGATTTTTTGGCTGCGATATCTCGGCACGAAAATGCCACCGTAATACATTAAAATTTAAAGGAACATACTTTGATTTTTAGGTCAATTTTTGAAATTTTCGTGTTTTTCAAATAAATTTCGGAGCAAAATGTAATTTTCGGAACAAAAAAAACATTTCGCATCGAAATTTGTTAAAAATCGTTCAAAAATCACGAAAATTTCAAAAATTGACCTAAAAATCAGGGTATGTTTCTTTAAATTTTAATATATTACGGTAGCATTTTCGTGCCGAGATATCGCAGCCGAAAAATCGGGGAAACTCAGCCAGAACTCTCATTTGTTGAGATCACCATAATATGCAAACTTTTGGGCAGCACAATTTTTTATTCTGAAATTTCAGGTGTGAGAAATTGTGTGATTCCAGAATTCAGATATTCCGAGATTATTCGAGCCGAAGATTCAGATATATTCTTTAGCGAGGCGCCGTGATGGGTTACTGTAGAGGTCCAGAGGTCCATTCCATTCGTGGCGAGATATCACGGGAAATAGATGCATGCGCCTTTAAATCGCACTGACACTAGAATATGGTGAGACTTCAAAATTTTTTGAAGTTTTCCGACTCGACAATTTCAATTTCTAGCGAATTCTGAAATTCTGAAAATACCTATTTTATTTCTACCAAGTGTCTCTAGATCCATACCTACTTTCCCAACAACACCAAACTTTTCGATCTTCGTTGCTTTCTGTTAGTCTGTCCTCTCAAAGTACATTTCCTTATAGTTCCCTTTTTCTCTAATTCTCTCTCCCTCTCCCACTCTCTCGCCTCCCGCCGATAACACACACAACGTTGTGCAATACGCTGTCTCTGATTCTCTTCGCGATTTTTCGATTTCTCAAAATTCTCGTGTTCTCTAATTCTCTTTTCTCTGATTTCTTGTTCCTCGTACTGATGTCTGGGAGTGAGGTATATTTGTTCAACTTTGAAATTTACGATTTTCATTTTATCAAATTCTTACTTTTATGTTTCCCTGAAATTCAGACGATTCTTCTGATTCTCAAATTTTGAAACTTTTGATTTCTATTTGATACATTTTGGTTTAAAGATTCCGATAGTCTAGACTGTTTTGATTTCCAGAAAACTAAGGATTCGGAAGTTTCCGGAGCCTTCTGACTCCTCAAAAATGATCGCCTTGAAATTTTGTAAAATTTGTGAACGCCGAAGCCAAGGGATCCATTTTGGTGTGTCTAGTTGTAGAGCTTGTGCAGCATTTTTCAGGTGAGCTTTTTTTGTCAATAGAGCGCAATTGTAATGAATTTTTCTATAATATAAGGAAATTATCAATAGAGCGCAATTGTAACTATTTTTTGGAGTATTTAAGGAAATTATCAATAGAGCGCATTTCACACAACATTTTTTAAAAATCATAATTATATTTTTCAGAAGACGCGCTGGCTCGGATTTGATTAAAAAAGCATGCATGAACAGCAGATGCGGTCAAGAAAAGTGAGCGATCTCTGTCAAAATTTTGAAAATTTGTCGAAATTTTTGAATTTCAGCTTCCTTTGTAAGCCTTGCCGACTGAAACGTTGCTATGAAGTTGGGATGGATGAAAATAGTGAGTTTGAAAATTTCGGGATTTTTGTGGTTGCGAAACGTCGTAGTTGCGAAATGTCATAGTTGCGAAATGACATAGTTGCGAAGTTTAGGCTTACAGGCTTAGGCTTACAGGCTTAGGCTTACAGGCTTAGGCTTACAGGATTAGGCTTACAGGCTTAGGCTTACAGGTCCAGGCTCAGGCTCGGCGTCATAGTTGCAAAATGTCATATTTTTCAGAATTCCAATACGACCGTGACATCATCACCTCAACAGAATCCCTGATCAAAATGCCTCGAAGTTTCGACAAATTTGTCGGCCGACCTCAATTCGTTCATTTCTGCGATCCCGACGCGCCAACCACCTCCAAATTCATCGATCTAACATTTTTAGTACAAAAAGGAGAACAGATTCTGAAAAATGGACCGACCTGGAAGCCTCATGTAAACAAGGGGCCCCTTCATAGACTAGCAAATTTCCATAATGTTTTCGAGAAAATGCCAAGAACCATGGCGGTGAGTCGGAGGATCAGAGGGCCGCAGAGTCTGATCAAAAAATTTCAGACAAATTCCTCGTTCACCTCTGGAGACTGCTCTGACTGCTGGGAGTACTATTTTTTGACAACTGCCACGTGGCTCACGAATTTCGAGGAATTTCAAAAACTAGAGCATCCTATGAAAATGAAGATTCTATTCGGAATCTGGCACATGTGGGGACGGCTAGACAAATTGGCTTCTACAGCCTTGGCCCGGAGGCGGAGCCAAATTACTGTAGATTCGGAAATCGCGCAGAGTAATGGGCTGTTTTTGGATGTGGACAAGTTGCAGTTGGATGTGGCGTGGTTGTGTAATTATTCGTTGGAGGAGGTGGAGTTGTGAGTTTTTGGGCTTAGGCTTAGGCGCACGCATAGGCTTAGAGGCTTACTCGTAGAGGCTTAGGCTTAGAGGCTTAGGCTTAGAGACTTAGGCTTAGAGGCTTAGGCTTAGGCTTAGGGGCTTAGGCTTAGAGGCTTAGGCTTAGAGGCTTAGACTTAACGGCTTTGGCTTACCGGCTGTGGCTTACAGGTTTAGCTTACGTTTAGCTTACAGACATCAACCTAAAAATTATTCCAGCTTCATCGATGGCTTCCGAAACTGGGATCTAATGGAAACCGTTCAACTATTCATCGACCTCGATCCCACGCCCATCGAGCTCAACTATATGCTCGCCCAAATGAGCTTCTACTATGCTGGAAACCGTTTCCAGGGAGAAATCCTGGAAATAATGGATCGCTTTCAACAAATTATAGCCAACGATCTACATGAGTATTATGTGAAAGAATTAAGGATGAGCAATTACTCAGGGAGATTGTGTAGACTACTGAAGATTAATAATGCTGTGCAGGTAATTTTGAAATACATGAAAAAATAAGATTTGTAAAATATTTTAGGAAAGCGTCAGAAAGCGGAGGCCAAAGTTTGAATATTTTCACCGCGGAGTTTTCACATCCCGAGATGTTTTTCGATACGGGGTTTTGATAAAAATTGATTTTTGGGACGTTTCGCAACCGGACGTTTTGCAACTCTTACTCTCACAACTAAGATGTTTTGAAACCGGACATTTGTAATTCAATAAAAATTCTCCCTGTCGAATCCGAAAAAATCGTTCATGTATCCTACAAATTATCCTACAACCACGGCCGGCCGTGGCCGGCCGCTACAACATACATTTTCTTCCAACTACAAACTACAATATCATCGAAACAATTCTTTGCACTATGGACATTCATGATGCAAACAAAACTTGTTTCCATTTCTTCAACTGTCTGCCTCTCCGTTTTTTTGTCAAGTGATTTTTTTCTTTTTCAGTTTGCGTCTCTTGCCTCTCGTTCAATATTTTTTGATTTGATTTTTTTCTTTTTTTTCCAACATTTTTTCCCTCCAGATTCCTTAAAAATGATAGAAGTTCCCTCACCGGATTGCGAAGTTTGTGGTCTGGAAAGTCAAGGAACCCACTTTGGGGTCCTGAGTTGCAAGGCGTGCTCGGCATTCTTCAGGTAATTTTTTTAGCATTTTTCAGTCAATTTCCTCAATTTTGTATACTGTTCCAGGAGAACCGCCACATCACCAAAATGGGCACTGAAAAAGTGTCAAGCTCCGAAGAAATGCCGTCCAGGAAAGGGGTCGTATTCATGCAGACCGTGTAGACTGAAACAGTGTTACCATGCTGGGATGGATACGAAAAGTGAGTTTTTTTAAGAATTGAAAATTGTTGGATTCTGAGAATTTTGTGAAACAAATAATCTAAAAATCTGAAAATCTAAGAATCAATGAATCCAAGAATCAAAGAATCCAAAAATCCCAAAATCCAAGATTCCAAGAATCCAAGAATCCAAGAATCTAAGAATCCAAGAATCCAAGAATCCAAGAATCCAAGAATCCAAGAATCCAAGAATCCAAGAATCCAAGAATCCAAGAATCCAAGAATCCAAGAATCCAAGAATCCAAGAATCAAAGAATCCAAGAATCCAAGATTCCAAGAATTCAAAAGTTCAAGAATCGGGACTGTGACGTTTCGCAACTATGAGAACTCGCAACTATGACGTTTTGCAACTGAGACGTTTCTCAACCATGGAAATCCAAAACCACTTTTATTGCTTGTCAACGTTTAATTTGATTACTGTTTTTAAAACTAATTTTGTTTTTCGTTAATTTTTCTTGCGAAACGTCACAGTTGCGAAATGTAAATCTGCGAAAGTCGGAGTAGTTGCGAAACGGTATAGTTGCGAAGTGTCGTAGTTGTGAAATGTCCTCGTTGTGAAATATCCTAGTTACAGAATGTACCTGTTGGAAAATGTTCTAATGGCGAATTATGATAGTTGCGAAATGTCGTAGTTGCATAACGTCACATTATTGGATTCTCAAACCCTCAATTTTTCCAGAATTCCAATTCGACCGTGACGTCCTACAAGTCAACCACAAAAAATCCAACAACCTCCCTCAATCCCTCGAAATTTTCGTCGGCCGCCCTGACTATGTTCTCTTCACAAATCCCGAAACTTCAAATCCTGAACTCACTCCGAAAACTGTAATAGACGTTAGCTATCTAGTAGAAAGAGCTTCCAAAATATTGCTCGATGGTCCTGAACACCCGCTAATTGCAAGGGATCAACTTCAAAAACTGGCCAATGGGTTTAGTTTTCTAAAGAATACATCAAGCGAAATGCGAGACTTTTCACATTCCACGAAAGAAGATGTCTTGAAAATTTGGGAATTTTATTTTTTGACGGTTGCGAAGTGGCTAACCTATTTTGATGAGTTTCAAAAGTTGGATCATGGGGTTCAGGTGGGATTTTTTAGATTTTCAAAAAAAGTTGATTCCTGAAATTTTCAGATGAAGCTGCTGACTGCAATTTGGCACGTTTGGGGTCGTCTAGACAAACTTTTGGCCACAGCAATAAATAGAAGACGTGGAATTTGTCAGACGAAAAATTTGTTGACCCTTAGTAATGGGGTCCTAATTGATATGGAGAAACAGGAGGTGGATGTTGAATGGATGACTAATTATAGTCCGGAGCAGGTTTTGACGTGAGTTTTTTAAGGGGGCGGAGCTTTGATTCTTGGATTCTTGGATTCTTGGATTCTTGGATTCTCGGATTCTTATTTCAAAAGTTCTTACTTCAGATTCATTGACGGTGTTCGTGCTCGAGAGCTCACCAAGGAAATCGACCCCTTAGTCGATCTCGAACTTTCCGATGTGGAATCCGCCTACATGCTCGCTCAGCTATGCTTCCACTACGCCGGAAAACGATTCCCCGGAGAAATCGAAAAAATCTGTGATCATTTTCAAGATATCCTTGCCGAGAATCTTCATGACCATTATCAAAATGATAAGAAAATGGATAGGTATTCTGGAAGATTGGCAAAGATGTTGAAAGTCAATAGTGCGGTTCAGGTGGGTCATAAATGGAAAAGAAGCCTTCTTATAACCAATACAAATTTCAGAAAAACATCTGGGAAAATCGATCGAAAATCGAACTGGCTCAAACGTTCAACTTGTTCTCCATTGGCCACTCACACCCGGAAATGTTTTATGATACTGGATTTTGAGATATTATTTTTGAAAATTGTATAATATATTATGTTAAAGGGGTACTAAAGTGTTTAAAAAAAAACCTTTTTTTGGCACCTTGAGAGCTTATAACTTGATTTAGGTCAATTTTTAGATATGTCTCTCAGTTTTTGGGTTCGAGAGATCCCTTTTTTTTGATAGGAGGAATACTGTTAAAGATAAACTTTATTGGTTTCACAAAAAACAATTAATTATCCAAATTCATCCAAAAATGTCTTGTCGGAAAAAAATCTTCTTCCAAATGGTCAAGTCTACATACGACTCCCTCGATGTCTCTTTCCGACTTGCACACAATCAACGTGTTGGTTACTGTAGGCATTGGAAATGTACACATTTTGTCGCACATTACAAGTTTCTTCCCCATAGGCACAGGCTCATAGAAATTTGATTCATCTATTTCAAGGCTGTCAGCAGAAATAGTGAAATGTGATTTATGGGGGAGATCTCGTTGCTTGAAACTCTGAAAATGAAATTCATTGAGCATCACTGCTCTCACTCGCCTGAATAATAGATTCCAACATCGCTGGAGTGAATTCAGGAATCGCGATTTCGAATGATTTGGAGCAAAAGAAGTTCTCGATTTTTACTGACTCGGAAGATGGATTACAAACTTCGATCATTTCAAGAGCAACGAGCTCTTTTTGGAAAATCGAAAGGCAGAAGTTATCCGGAGGATAAACTATTTCGAGATGTTTCAGAACTTTTGAATCCAATCGCTTGAGAACATTCGAGAGCATTTCCATTGATCCTTTAGTGGTCCATACGAAATGAGATACTTTCAGCTTCAGGTGCTCTTCATCAATTTTCTTCAAGAGCATGTCTAAATATTCCCCGCTTCCAGTGAAATCCAAAATCAAAGTTTCTATTTGTGTCTTATTATTCCGAATAAGGCGAAAAAAATCTTGAATTATCATTAATTCACTAATTGCTCCAACGGTATTGCTTGGGTAGTGGAATTGTCGGCGAAATGGAAAATAAATAAACATTCGTCTCAATTCTGAACGAAGTTCTGGCCGAAGATTCAGGCTAACACTTTCGATAGATAATGGTATACTATCTACAAGTTCCCGCTCACTTTTTGAGCATTTCCTAACAAGGGAAGTGTTTTTAGACACCGCTTGGGAATTTTCTGAAAGTTTGCTCATAAGTACTATCGAGTATGCTGAAAACAGTGGTGCAATTTTTGTCTGCCCATATTTAGTTTCAGTGACAAAAAAACGACCCAGAAAGCGTTTTCAGTACTAAATTTCACATACAAACTTAGTTTTTTTCGACGACTGGATTACTTTTTTGAGATAATTTTTGTACCAGTCTGCCTAAAAAATGTTTCTCTATTGATTGACATACATTTCAAGCGAATTCTGAAAAAATTTTTTTTTGATAAAATTGAGTACCCCCAGGTTCTTCAAGCGATTTTTTGAAGTTTTTCTAGAAAACCGAAAAAACCATACAATACTGTTTCTACAGTCAAAAAACATACACACAACAATTTTCATACAAAAATCTTGCTTTCGGACCCCAAAACAGTCAAATTCCAAAAAATGCTGATATCCTCAAATTGGCCATGTTTCTTCAAAATGGCCGAAAATGGTCAAAATATTGCGAGTTTGCCGGCTAATATTATAGTGCTGATTGTTTTAGCAAGATTTCAGCCAGAAAAACTGAAAAAGGAGCCATGAATTCTTTCGAAATCGTACGATCTCTGCTTGACGACTAAGCTTTTCGATCCGCCTTAAAAATTTTCTGGGTCAATATGGGCAGAAAAAAATTACGTCATTTTTGTCAGCATGTTCGATAGTACCTATGGGCCAACTTTCAGAAAATTCAAAAGCGGTGTCTAAAAATACTTCCCTTGTAAGTCGGAACCTGAAAATTTGAAAATTCAAAACAATCAGTGATTCATTAGGTGAAGACATTTCAAATCTTTTTTGAAAATTGGAGGAGAAAATGAAACCGGAATATATACGAAGAGGAAGTAGAGAGTAAACAGACACAGAGAAAAAAAATAGCGATAACGATATTTGATGATATTTCACAATATTGTTTGTCTCATACTTTCTCTGTGTCATACACATGCACATTTTTCGGTTTCATTTTCTTCTCTAATTTTCAAAAAAAGTTTGAAAATGTCATCACCTAGTTGGGATCAACTCCCACTGTTCTTCAAAAAAGATGTAATCAGCTTCCCAATTTTTTGAAGGGCATATTTCGGTTATAATGAAGTGTGCAGTGCCCTTGTGGATAATGTGTGAATAATGTTAGAGATAAACTTTATTGACTTCACAAAGAAAACTAGTTATCCAAATTTATCCAAAAATGACATGTCGGAAAAAAAAACTTATTCCAAACGGTCAAGGTTACATACGATTCCTTCGATTGTATTTTCCGACTTGCACACAATTAACGTGTTGGGTACTGTAGGCATTGGAAATGTACACATTTTGTCGCACGTTAAAATTATTTTACCCACAGGCACAGGGTCATAGAAATTTGATTCATCTACTTCAAGGCTGAAAGCATAAATATAGAAATACGATTTATGGGGGAGATCTCGTTGCTTGAAACTCTGAAAAACGAAACTCATTGAGCATCACTGCTTTCACTCACCTCAAGAATAGATTCCAACATTGCTGGAGTGAATTCAGGAATCGCGATTTCGAATGATTTGGAGCAAAAGAAGTTCTCGATTTTTACTGACTCGGAAAATGGATTACGAACTTCGATCGTTTCAAGAGCAACGAGTTCTTTCTGGTAAACCGAAAGGCAGAAGTTATCCGGAGGATAAACTATTTCGAGACGTTTCAGAACTTTTGAATCCAATCGCTTGAGAACATTCGAGAGCATTTCCATTGACCCTCTGGTGTTCCATTCTAAATGAGATACTTTCAACTTCAGCTGCTGCTCATCAATTTTCTCCAAGAACATGTCAAAATATTTCTCGTTTTCAGTGAAATCCAAAAACAAATGTTCTATTTGTGTCTTCTTATTTTGAATAAGGCGACAAAAATCTTGAATTATCATTAATTCACTAATTGCTCCAATAGTATTGTTCGGGTATTGAAAACGCAGGACACCAAAAAAAATGTGCATTTGTCTATATTCTTGCTGGAGAAACAGGCCAACTTCACTGATATTTAATGGTGTACTATCTACAAGTTCTCGCTCATTTTTTGAGCATTTCCTGAGTTGGAACCTGAAAATTTGAAAATTCAAAACAATCAGTGATTCATTATGAAGCTTACCGAGATTTTACGTCCAAAAAACTGACTACATCTTTTTTGAAGAACAACGGAAGGTGGTCCCAGTTTGGTGAAGACATTTCAAATCTTTTTTGAAAATTGGAGAAGAAAATGTAACCGGAAAATGTACGAAGAGGAAGTAGAGAGTAAACCGACACAGAGAAAAAAAATAGCGATAACGATATTTGATGATATTTCACAATATTGTTTGTCTCATACTTTCTCTGTGTCATACACATGCACATTTTTCGGTTTCATTTTCTTCTCCAATTTTCAAAAGAACCTTGAAATGTCTTCAACAAGTTGGGACCAAATTGGGACTTGAGAGCTTGTAACTTGATTTAGGTCAATTTTCAGATATGTCTAAACGAGGATTTTTTTTTCTTTTCTGTAACAATCTGAATCGATCCATATAAAAATATCAGACTTTTTTTTGGAAAACTTTAGCACACCTTGAAGCCAGTTTTTGGGTTCGAGAGACCCCTATTTTCTGACAGTGTGAATACTCTGAACGATAAACTTTATTGACTTCACAAAGAAAACTAATTATCCGAATTCATCCAAAAATGTCTTGTTGGAAAAAAATCTTCTTCCAAATGGTCAAGTCTACATACGACTCCCTCGATGTCTCTTTCCGACTTGCACACAATCAACGTGTTGGTTACTGTAGGCATTGGAAATGTACACATCTTGTCGCACATTACAAGTTTCTTCCCCATAGGCACAGGCTCATAGAAATTTGATTCATCTATTTCAAGGATGTCAGCAGAAATAGTGAAATGCGATTTATGGGGGAGATCTCGTTGCTTGAAACTCTGAAACAGAAATTTATTAAGCACCACTGCTCCCACTCACCTCAATAATAGATTCCAACATCGCTTGTGTGAATTCAGGAATCGAGATTTCGAATGATTTGGAACAAAAAAATTTCTCGATTTTCACTGACTCGGAAAATGAGTTATGAAATTTGATCGTTTCGAGAGCAACGAGCTCTTTTTGGAAAATCGAAAGGCTGAAGTTATCCGGAGGATAAACTATTTCGAGATGTTTCAGAACTTTCGAATCCAATCGCTTGAGAACATTCGAGAGCATTTCCATTGATCCTGTAGTGGTCCATACGAAATGAGATACTTTCAGCTTCAGCTGCTGTTCATCAATGTTTTCCAAGAGAATGTTTAAACATTTCTCGTTTCCAGTGAAATCCAAAACCATAGATCCCATTCGTGTCTTCTTATTTTGAATAAGACGAAAAAAGTCTTGAATTATCATTAATTCATTAATTGCCCGAAAAATTTTGATTGGGTATTGGAATTGTTGCCAAAATTGAAAATAAATAAGCATTTCTTTAAATTCTGGCTGAAGAGTCAAGTTAACACTTTCGATAGATAATGGTATACTATCCACAAGTTCCCGCTCACTTTTTGAGCATTTCCTGAGTTGGAACCTGGAAATTTGAAAATTCAAAACAATCAGTGATTCTATGAAGCTTACCGAGATTTCACGTCCAAAAAACTGACTACATCTTTTTTGAAGAACAACGGAAGGTGGTCCCAGTTTGGTGAAGACATTCCAAACTTATTTTGAAAATTGGAGAAGAAAATGAAACCGGAAAATGTACGAAGAGGAAGTAGAGAGTAAACCGACACAGAGAAAAAAAAACGAATAGCGATAACAATATTTGTTAATATTTCACAATATTGCTTTTCTCTCTACGCCCATTTTCCGGTTTCATTTTCTTCTCCAATTTTCAAAAAATGTTTGAAATGTCAACACCAAACTGGGACCAACTTCCGCTGTTCTTCAAAAAAGATGTAGTCAGTTTCTTGGACGTAAAATCTCGGTAAGTTTCATTATGAATTACTGACTGTTTTTGAATTTTCAGATGCCGACTTAGAAAATGCTCAAAAAATGAGCAAGAACTTGTAGATAGTATGCCATTAAATATCAGTGAAGTTGGTCTGTTTCTTCAGCAAGAATATAGACAGATGCACATTTTTTTGGTTTCCTACGTTTTCAATACCCGAACAATACTACTGAAACAATTAGTGAATTACTGATAATTAATGATTTTTGTCGTCTTATTCGAAATAAAAAGACACGAATGGGATCTATGGTCTTGGATTTCACTGGAAACCAGAAATATTTGGACATGCTCTTGGAGAAAATTGATGAGCAGCAGCTGAAGTTGAAAGTATCTTATTTAGTATGGAAAACCAGAGGATCAATGGAAATGCTCTCGAATTTTCTCGAGCGATTGGATTTGAAAATTCTGAAATATCTCACTATAGTTCATCCTCCGGAAAACTTCTGCCTTTCGATTTTCCAAAAAGAGCTCGTTGCTCTTGAAACGATCCTAGTTTGCAATTCGTTTTCCGAGTCAGTTGAAATCGAGAACTTCTTTTGCACCAAATCATTCGAAATCTCGATTTCTGAATTCACACCCGCGATGTTGGAATCTATTCTTAAAGTGAGTGAGAGCAGTGGTGCTCATTGAATTTCGTTTTTCAGAGTTTCAAGCGACGAGATCTTTCCCATAAATCATATTTCATTATTTCTGCTAACAGCCTTGAAATAGATGAATCTAATTTCTATGAGCCTGTGTCTATTGGGAAGAAAGTTGTAATGTGCGACAAGGTGTGTACATTTCCAATGCCTACAGTAACCAATACGTTAATTGTGTGCAAGTCGGAAAGAGACATCGAGGGAATCGTATGTAGACTTGACCATTTGGAAGAAGATTTTTATCCGATAAGACATTTTTGGATGAATTTTGATAATTAATTTTTTTGCGAAGTCAATAAAGTTTATTTTCAACAATATCCACAAGTCTTTGGGCACTGATCCTTCATGACGTCATGATAAACTGGATTTTGACAATAGGCCTTCATTCCCGGGCAATCGCTGACACCAGTCTGTGGATTGATCTTGTCGGAGCAAGTGCTGGGACCGGTGCCTAAAAAATATAACTGACTCCGATCGCGAAGGGAACACTTACAGTATCCACAAGTCATCGGGCACTGATCCTTCATGACGTTCACATACGCGGGGTTGTTACAGTAGGCCTTCATTCCCGGACAGTCACTGACACCAGTTTTGGGATTGAGTTTGTCTTGGCAGGTACCGGAAGAGGCTGTGGTGGTGGAAGCCAAAGTGGTGGTTGTGGTGGCTCCGATTACTGGAAGAATCAAGGGGTCTTTTGGATACGTTGTTGGCGAGCCTGAGCCTGAGCCTGAGCCTTACACAAACTCACTATAAACATCAGCATCCGGGCAGCAACCTCCAGCAGTGATTATGGTGTATCCAGATGGACAGACTCCATTGGTTTCCTGTGATGGTGGAGAAGTACATCCCAATTCTACGGAAGCATCGGCCGTCAAAAGAATCGCAGAGAGCAATAGGAATAATTTCATTCTTAAAAAGAAAAAATGAACATTGACTGGTTTTCTGTAGGTCATTTATGTACCTCATTTCGAACGTTATCATTACTTGCTTATGAACTAGTTAAGCTTATAATCTACATGAAATTCGTGTGTTTTAAGATAAAACGTGTGGGAGGAAAGTGACATTTAATCGTGAGTTTTGTGAATTTCGGAGCAGGAAGGAAGGAATTAAAATTTGACATTGAAGCATATTTGTAAAGATAGATAACATTTGAAAAATCAGGAGAACAATTGGACACAAAAATGTCATAAGAAAAGATGTTGCTCTTTTTTGCTCATTTTGAATTGCAAAATGTCACAAATCGAAAAATACTATGAAAGATTTACCATTACCAATCGAATATTTGGATTTTAACTCGAGGTTCGTTTTTTTTTCTAAATTTTTATATTTGGAAATTTTAAAGAATCTAAGAATACTCAATATCGAAGCAACCAACGATAGTGAATTAATAATAATTCAAGATTTTTGTCGTCTTAATATTTGGACATGCTCTTGGAGAAAATTGATGAGCGCCAGCTGAAGCTGAAAGTACCTCATTTAGTATGGAACACCGAAGGTTCGATGGAAATGTTCTCGAATGTTCTCAAGCGATTGGATTTGAAAATTCTGAAATTTCTCCCTTTAGTTTATCCACCGGAAAACTTCTGCCTTTTGGTTTTCCAAAAAGAGCTTGTTGCTCTTGAAAAGATTCAAATTTATAAACCATTTTCCGAGTCAGTTGAAATCGAGAACTTCTTTTGCTCCAAATCATTCGAAATCTCGATTCCTGAATTCACTCCAGCAATGTTAGAATCTATTCTTAAGGTGAGTGAAAGCTATGGTGCTCAATAAATTTCGTTTTTCAGAGTTTCAAACAACGAGATCTCCCCCATAAATCATCTTTACTAATAACAACCAGTGATTTCCGTATGTCTGTTTGTATGTCCGGGACTGTAACTCAGCCCAAACTGGACCGATTTTGATAAAAGTTTTACAGAAAGATCAGAAATTTGTCTACGTTGATGCCCATATGTTTAGATTTTTCATATCTCCAAAATTGAGCAAGTTACGGCTCTTTTTGTGAATTTTCAGTACTAATTTCGGTACCGAAAATGTGTCGCTAACCCTTTCGTATACTCAAATTTGACCGATTCTCTTGAAATTTTCACAGTTTGTTCCTGATTATCTGAGGATGATGCCCGTCTATTTGGTTTTTCGAAATTCCTATTCTGAAGCCTTCTGGAGCACTTTTCCTGAGCAACTAGGTTCCTTTTCGCATGCGCGGCGACAGAGAAGCAGAGTCTCGCGCGGCGGCAGAGAGGCAGCGCACACACAAAGTATAGTGGCCGACGCGAACCCGGCTGATGTCGGCCGCTTCTTTGAACTACCCCCGCCGACAAGAGAGGAGAAGCCGGTTGAATTACCCAAGTTTGGGGTTTGCGAGGGAAAGAGATAGATGGGTCGAAGTTTATATCATTCTGTTTGTCTCGACGCGAGGAGACAGAATATGTAAGAAAATTTTGGAAAAATCGAAGTTGAAAGGTTGTTATCGTGGTTTGAAATTTAAAAATGTGTCTAATCTGATTCCAATAAGTACTAAATGTGTCGCTATGTTGTTCCGAAGGTTCATAGTTTTAAGAAAAAGAGCCGAAGGCTCTCAAAATGGAACAGTAAGTTCAAAACCTAGAGTAAGCGAAGGCCAGGTGGATGAGCCCCGGAGGGGCGACAGCCACCTGGTATTTCATTATTTCTGCTAACACCCTTGAAATAGATGAATCAAATTTCTATGAGCCTGTGCCTATAGAGGGAAAAATTGTAATGTGCGACAAGATGTGTACATTTCCAATGCCTACAGTAACCAAGACGTTAATTGTGTGCAAGTCGGAAAGAGACATCGAGGGTATCGTATGTAGACTTGACCATTTGGAAGAAGATTTTTATCCGACAAGACATTTTTGGATGCGTTTTGATAATTAGTTTTTTTTTTAACTGAAGTCAATAAACTTTATTTTCAACAATATCCACAAGTCTTTGGGCACTGATCCTTCATGACGTCATGATAAACTGGATTCTGACAGTAGGCCTTCATTCCCGGGCAATCGCTGACACCAGTCTGTGGATTGATCTTGTCGGAGCAAGTGCTGGGACCGGTGCCTAAATAACACTCAGGTTTCCGAGAACCTCAACAGTTTTACTTACAGTATCCACAAGTCATCGGGCACTGATCCTTCATGACGTTCACATACGCCGGGTTGTTACAGTAGGCCTTCATTCCCGGACAGTCACTGACACCAGTTTTGGGATTGAGTTTGTCTTGGCAGGTTCCGGAAGAGGCAGTAGTGGTGGGGGCCATAGTGGTGGTTGTGGTGGCACCGATTACTGGAAGAATCAAGGGGTCTTTGGATATGTTGGTGTCCGAGAGGACTACAAATCTGTCTAAGCCTGAGCCTGAGCCTGAGCCTGAGCCTGAGCCTGAGCCTGAGCCTGAGTCTGAGCCTGAGCCTGAGCCTGAGGCTTACACAAACTTACTATAAACATCAGAATCCGGGCAGCATCCTCCAGCAGTGATTATCGTATACCCATCTGGACATTTTCCATTGGCTTCTGGTAGCGGTGGAGAATTACATCCCAAGTTTACGGAAGCATTGGCCGTCAAAAGAATAGCAGAGAGCAATAGGAAAAATTTCATTTTTAAAAAGTGAAAAGTGACTGATTTTCTGGAGAGTTTTAGTATTTACCTCATATCGAACGTTATCATTAGTTGATTATGAACTAGGTAAGCCCTATAATCTGCAGAAAATTCGCATGTTTTAAGATAAAAAAGTGTTGGAGGGAAAAGAAGGTGACATGTGATTCGGAGTTTTGTGAATTTTGGAGCAGGAAGGAAGAAGGATTGAAAATTGAATTGAACTGGAAGCTTACGGGTAAAGAAAGAGCAAGAAAAAATAATTGAAAAATATGACTCCACCCCCATCTGACAAAGCAACAGGTCGAACCGGAAAGAGTAAATTTTTTTTGATAAGAAAAAAGTTTGCTCTTTTTTGCTCACTTAGTATTGCAAAATGGTTAAAATAGAAAAATCTTGGAAAGATTTGCCATGTTGGTTCAAAAAAGTAGCAATCGGATATTTGGATTTTAAGTCGAGGTTAGTTTTTATTTTTATTTTTTTGAAGTTTTAGAAGTTTTGAAATTTGAATTTTTTGAAGGAAAGGTGGATTTCGCAATCCCAACCTTTCAGAATATCAAATTTTCGAAATTTCAAGTTATTTAATTTTCAGAATCTAAAGATCTCAGAATCCATTGATCTAAGAATCTGGAATATAAAAATTGAGAATCCAAGAATCGAAGAATAAAAGAAGCTAAAAAGCACAAAAGCTCGGAATCTTACAACCCGTTGAAACCTTAAAGTCCCAGGATCTCATAATCTCAGAATTCTAAATTCTAAAAAAAACTGTTGAATTTCCAGACGCCAACTTCGAGCATGTTCGAAACAAGACAAACTCCTCGTAGACCATTGTCCACTTTCCCTCAAAAAACTTGCATTTTTCCTGACCAAAAATAGAGGATCCCTCTATCTTACCACATTCTCAAAAACCGCTACAAAACATTCCCTGCTTGAGAATGAATTTTCCATTTTGGATTTAATTCAAGACTTTATTCGAATTTTTCAACATCCCAAGACCTCTGTCGAAGAGCTCACGATGGAATTCTCAGAACTCGAAAAGTCGAAAATGCTCATCGAAGAGATTCTGAAATCCAAGGGAAACTGCAAATTTCGAGTCAAGAAAATCATATGGTACAGTTGCCCAACAAATATCTATGCAGTGGAATTTTTGAAATTTTTGGACACTACGGCTCTGAAATGTATCAGATTTGAGTACCAAAATAAGAATCTGGAAATGATGAAGGAGTTGATGAAAAATGAGCAATGGAAATGTGCAGAAGAATTGATAACTTCTACAGTACTCCCAGTTGGTATTGAAATGGAAAAGTTCTCCCACGCGAAACGGCTGAAAATTAAAGTTCATGATTCGGACTTTAGCGTTGAGAAGATTCAGGACCTTATCACAGTAAGTGATATTTCAGGGCTGAAAAAAAGATAATTTTTAGACCTTCAAATCCTCCAACCACACCATTGGCTCATATTTCTCAATTCTCACACATTTCAAGATGGAAAATCCAGACGAAGGAGAGATGGTCGAGAGTTCCAAACCTATTGTTGTAGATGGAAGGTGAGTGATTTTGTTCAATAGAGCGCATTTCCAGCTTTACAGAACTGTTCTACCCAAGACCAAGACATTCTTCCCTATGCCAGATGGCAGACATTTTTTGCTAATTCATAGATATGACACAGGTATCGAAGGATTGGTTAGAGATAATAATATTCCAGTTGATTATTTTATTCTTTAAAACATAAACACATTTCAAAATAAAATTTCATTCAAAAACAAGTTGTATTTGTTCGAGTGACCCTAGTGACTACAGTATTATCTACAGTACTCTTTTTCCCTATTCCTTTTAGAAACAAACCCCGAAGCTGCCTTCTTAACGTAGGCAACACCACTATAGTGGATATCGGATCGATCACTGGAAACATGGACATCACAATGGAGCTTGTGTTTTGAAGCCATCTAAAAATAAGCCATTCTAACTTTTGTCTCCCTAAATGAAGCCTTACTGCCCAACATTGATCCCAAACATCGGTTGGTACCATGAAAAAAAGCATGGCGAAAAACAAGCGATCGTAGGAGTCAGTGTCTGGATAACAAGAGCAATGGTGAGTTGAGTCTGCTGTCTTCGGGTATTTGCACTGAGGAATAGAGTTTGATTTCTGAGTTCTGATAAGATCAGAACTCCAAGGTACACTATGAGGGATAACGAGGCAAAGGAGACAATGGAGAGTAAGCCGATGCCGATCCAGGTGTCTCGGACAAAGTCTGGTGCAGCGTCCTAGGAAATTACAAGTTTCAGGTAGAATTTAGGCCTAAGCCTAAGCCTCTAAGCCTAAGCCTCTAAGCCTAAGCCTAAGCCTCTAAGCCTAAGCCTCTAAGCCTAAGCCTCTAAGCCTAAGCCTCTAAGCCTAAGCCTCTAAGCCTAAGCCTCTAAGCCTAAGCCTCTAAGCCTAAGCCTCTAAGCCTAAGCCTCTAAGCCTAAGCCTCTAAGCCTAAGCCTCTTAGCCTAAGCCTCTAAGCCTAAGCCTCTAAGCCTAAGACTCTAAGCCTAAGCCTCTAAGCCTCTAATCCTAAGCCTCTGAGCCTAAGACTCTAAGCCTAAGCCTCTAAGCCTAAGCCTCTAAGCCTAAGACTCTGAGCCTAAGACTCTAAGCCTAAGCCTCTAAGCCTAAGCTTCTAAGCCTAAGCCTTTAAGCCTAAGCCCGTGCCAACGATACCTGATATTGCGCTATCACAATATTCAACTCCTGCGGATCCCTGCCAAAGTACCTGCTGAACGGCTCCCGCACATACCGTAACCTCTCGTTTACATTATTACCAGACAAGTATCCAGCCTAAAAGCCTTCACATTTTTTGTGCCTTGAGCCCCACTTGAAAACAAACCACAAATGTCCAAAAAGCCATGTGTAGAAAGCAATACAAGACAGAGCAGACTAGACCATACGGAAGGAAGTACCACGTAAGAAATTTGTCACTGAAAAATGGCGGGAAAATTAGGGGAATTATTTTTTTGATCTTACTGTCTGAGGGACAAGTAGCGATAGACGAAATGAGAGTGCAGGATTGCATAGGTCCCCGTGATGAAGCTACAACGGAAGCAGAGGAGGTACCGGCCGAATGTAGAGGGCTGAAGGTTTGGAAATGTGTTATCAAGGCATACGTAAGGTGAGCCTTGGGGGAAGGCTCAGGCCAAGCCTTAGGCCAAGCTTTAGACCAAGCCTTACGCCAAGCCTTAGGTTAAGCTTTAGGCCAAGCCTGAGCCAAGTATCGGGCACAAGCATGACACAGTTTCACCGCCGCCTTCTGAGCCCACATTTAACAAAAAAGTACCTCTTCAAAATACCCATCAGTCACAAATATAGTGAAGGCATATTTGTAGTTGTAGATTCCCTGAAACTTCTATTTTCTTTCAAATTTCGATTCTTACTATCACCACTGGCACAAAAATATCACACAGGGAGCATGACATGTTGAAAATCGAAAAATACATTAGCAAATATTTATAGTTGCCCATATTCAGGTTGGTATCCTTTTTGATCATATAAATGAATAATGGGTTTATGAGAAAAGAGCAAACGGCAAAGGAGTCGGGAAGAAAAGTGTGCGCCCAATCGATGTACATTTTGGTTTACTAGAGAGGAGTATGGGGGCAATAATGTAAATGGGAACGTAATGAAAAAACGAATAACATATTCTAGACAGGCTCATTTCCGTCGTTACTGATCTTGACTTAATTTCCTGTTACGTCGGGGGAACGGTAAGGGCAAAATTTAGGAAAACCAAATGTCCAAAAAAATTTTGTTTAAACTCAAAACGACCTTGCGGGCCACCTGTCGGCACGTTGAGTACGGCCCAAGGTTCGGTCTAATGTGTGGCCTAAGGTGCGGCCTAAAATTGGCCTAGTGCGGCTTAAGATGCGGCATAAGGTGCGACTTAAGGTGCGACCTAAGACACTGACTAAAACGCGGCCTAAGGCTTGGCCTAAGGCTTGGCCTAAGGCTTGGCCTAGGCTTGGCCTAGGCTTGGCCAAAGGCTTAGCCTAAGGCTTGGCCTAAGGCTTGGCCTAAGGCTTGGCCTAGGCTTGGCCTAGGCTTGGCCAAAGGCTTAGCCTAAGGCTTGGCCTATGGCTTGGCCTAAGGCTTGGCCTAAGGCTTGGCCTAGGCTTGGCCTAGGCTTGACCTAAGGCTTGGCCTAACGCTTGGCCTAAAGCTTGGCCTAAGGCTTGGCCTGAGGCGTGGCTCAAGTGTCGGCCTATGGTGCGCCTTAAAGCTTTGCCTAAGGCTTTGCCTAAGGCTTGGCCTAAGGCTTGGCCTAAGGCTTGACCTAAGGCGCGGCCTAAGGCGCGGCCTCTGCTTAATCTGAAGCTTGACCGGAGGCTTAACCTAAGGCTTGGTCCAAGGGTCGGCCTGAGGCTTGGCCTGAGGCTTGGCCTAAGGCTTGGCCTAAGGCTTGGCCTAAGGCTTGGCCTAAGGCTTGGCGTAAGGCTTGGCCTAAGGCTAGGCCACTGTAAAGTTTTGCCTTAGGCGATTTCCAAAAAAAAAACATAAAGCATCATATCTAAAACATATTGTGCCACCTATATTTTTCTCTAGTTTGCCATGTGACATCATTTCACAAAGAGGGTCAAAAGATCGGATTTTTATGATATCAACCCCAAAATTACATCATATGTTTTCCCAAGTGATGCTCTTTGTTTTTGTGCACACTTTCTATAAAAAACCATCATGCCCAACTGTAGAATCAAGCAACTTTCAAAATGTTGAAATTCGTCGTTCTCTTCTCAATCATTCTCTACTCCATCTCGTGCCGAGCCGTCGTGGAAAAAGATGATTCCTCTAAGCAAGAGTGTAGGAAGAAGTTCAATGGGTGTTTGGAGCAATTCATGAATGTAAGTTGCACATTTCAATTTTAGAATCCTTAGTTTTCAATACTCCAGAAGTTGCGCGACGTTCAGAAAGTGATAGACTCTAGCACAACGATCACACCACTGGAGTTCGATATCAGAAAGGAGTCAAAGAATATGTTGAAATGTATTGGAATTGTGGAGTGTAAGGGACCTGTCAAAATGACCAAATTTATATTGGATACTACGGACTTCTATACGGACCGAGTTTGGGAAGCAAATGACTGTCTTGAGAAGGTTCGGACCGACACCCAGGCCTCCAAATCAAACTTATTTTTCTTTCAGACCAATTCATCCCATTCCCTTTACAACTGCATCAATCCGAAAGATTTCGACTTCGAAGTCAACAAGAATTTTAGTCAATCGGTGGTCCCATGTACCAAAGAAGTCATTGAAAAGACCGAGTGTAGCATTGATATCAAAGTGAACTTGGAGAGAGGTGCATATGCTGTCAAAGACATGTACGCTCAATTGGAGATTGCTTCCAATGATGAGGAGTACAAGAACAACTTTGATTTGGTCTTCGATCCAAGAAAATATGGATTCTGAAGAGTTCACTGGATTACTTGTGAATTGAATTGAATAAAGAGCATGCAAAAAAAGAAATGTTGATGTTTTACAATTTGTTTTTTTATAATTAAAAGCAGCGAGAAACATAACATTTTGAAGCAACTTTCAATTTCTAGTAACGTTCTGAAAACGAAATGAATTATATTTTTGGGAGCGAGATCAGATGAAAAAAAGGCCAGGCCGGGACGGGCCGGGCCAAAATCAGAAGTTTTGTCTGCCCGGCCAAGCCCGGTTGGCCCAGATTTCTGGAGTGAAAAATTTTGGTGTGACTTTTTTAAGCGAAAAATCGAATTTTTGGTGGGTTTTTCCTAAATTAGCCATATTTTTTTAAATGATTGAATATTTTCTGTCATTTTAACAGCGAAAAATTACAAAAATTTAAAAATTGTAAAAAAAATTCGAAAAATTTCCCTTTTTTCCTATCCGGGCCGGCAAAATTTTCCAGTGAAGTTTTTTTTAAAGATTTTTTTCAAAAAAAAATATTTTTTTTCTCTTCATTGTCAAGATTTCCACCACAATTCAGCGTTTCCCTTTATTCAATCATACCAACAATCTCATCCCTTTAAAACCCATAATTGCTCGGATTAAATATCAAATCAAAATTATCCAAATACTCCTCATCAATCAATGCAAAACCAAGGTGTTTCGCCAAATCCTTCATAGCCGCGTGATATCCAACAAATCCAATTTTAGCCTCTTCCGAGCAGTTGGTCTTCTCCATGACCTCTTTTATGCACTTTATCAATGGCTTTCGTGGAGGACCATGGACTGTGAGGAGGTTCAGAGTCTTTTGAGCAAAACACTCCCCGAGAGCTTCACCTTGACCAGACTATGAAAAATGTGACTTTGAATTCAAAAAAATTGGATTCGCTTACCTCATAAATACATAGCTCGCCATCATGCTTTCGTCCAGTAATAAACTGCATTGCATCTAATTGAAATTTAATGAGCTTCATCTGTCCTTTACATTCCAAATTTCCGATACAATTCAACATCTTTCCGTGTTCTTCTTGATAGTCTACTCCTGAGTTTCTAATTTTCTGAAAATAGTTGAAGTTGAAGACGGAACAAAAATTTTAGAACTCACTTCCTTGAAGTCGTTCTCACAGTAGGCTCATCTAGTCGCTTCAATCTGGCAATTGATCTTTTCATTTTCCAGGGAGCGAGTCCAGGCTAAGTTTAGAAGAATCGATAAAACAACGAAAACCTTTAACATGTTTTATGCCACAGTTTTGCTTCGGAGGAGGCCTCCTATGATTTTATAAGGAGACAAAAGGAAACATAGAAAACACTTTCACAATATAGAAAATTGAATTCGGCCTGAGGATCAAACATCAAACAGTTGCAGCCTTCGGCTTCACAACCACAACATCAGACACCGGGCCTTTGGAAACTTTTAGAATCGAAATTTTCACTCCGATTCTTTGGAAATTGATATTTTGAATAAGCAAAATAAGGGGTAGTATAAGTTCAGGAAGATAGTTTAGGATATTCAGAAAAGGAATGATGAGGACCTCATTGAACATTCCTCTAAAAAAGTCTATGCTCGGAATCACTTCCCCAACGACGGACATTGCCTGAAAATTTTAGTGGGATTGGATTTAAGGCTACTGTTTGGTCAAGAAATTTTGACCGACCGACCGCGGACCGCCACTAAAAACCTGAATTTGAGCGTCATGGGAGCGATGTATGTGCCTTCGGCCCAAACTAATATTGCATTCGAAGCTTACGGCCCTTCACTGATCGGTCCTTGGGCCAAAATTGAGACTGATTTCGGGCCAGAGGGCCCTTACAGGCTAAGCCGTCGGCCCAAATTGAGATTGCATTCAAGGCCTTTGGCTCAAACTAAGATTGTAGTTATGCTTTCGGTCCAATTTAAGATTGCAGTCGGGGCCTACGGTCGCTAACTATTTGGGCCTTCGGCCCAAACTAAGATTGAATTCGGGGTCTAACAAGGGGCTTCCTCGAACTCTTGAGTTGAACTTTTTATGAAACTTCGGTCCTAGACTAAATTGACCCTGTAAAGCCCAAATCTACAATAAAAAGTGGCCAAATATTCACGTAACTTAAGTTATGAGCCCTCAAAGTGGCAAATTAGGCTAAAATTCCTACCCAAATGGTAGGGAAATTTCAAAAATTGGGCTCAAAAAATTTTTTTTTCAAAAAAGTAAGGGATGTTGTTATACACTAAATTCTTAGTTAAATACAAAAAACTAGACATTCTGAAAGTGATTTTGAGCGGAGATATGAGTCCTCACAGTACCTCATTTTAGTACTGAGCTGTACTTTGAGGGCTCATATCTCGAGTTACGTGAACATTTGGCCACTTTTTATTGCAGATTTAGCCTTTACAGGATCAATTTAGTCCAGGGCCGAAGTTTCAGAAAATGTTCAACTCAAGTGTTCAGGGAAGCCCCCTTGTAAGAATTTTTATTTGTTGGGCCTTTACCACAAATTGAGAATGCATTTGAAGCCTACGGCCCAAACTAACTTTTGGTTCGTGGCCTAAGGCCTCGAACGTAGGTTGGGCCTTCGAATTCAAAATTCAAAACTTACCCCATAAAACAAAACCGTGAACAATAGTTGAATGAAAACTTGTTGCTCTCCGCGTTTATGATTACTATAACCAATATCCGTGCGTATCATTTTACTCTGTTTTCGCAGATGAAAAAACAAACAAACATAACATAACGCTGAGCCAATGGGAAATAAGTAATGAATTCGATTTATGACCTGAATTGAGTTTTCAATCAAAAGTTACTTGAAAAAAACGGCAATACCTTTAGATAACCTCTAGAAACTCCATGGTCTAAATAAGTTTGATATATCATCGAATATGATCTTTTGACTTCGGAAGTTGTTATAGCAACGTACGTGCTAAATGAGGATATCACTAGGCTTCCTAGTATTGGAAAAATGACCCGTTTTCCCTCGAAAATAAGATTACTGATAGACTCAAACACAATGTGGAGGCATCTATTCAAAGCCATTATGAAGATATGAGCCATTGAGAAATAGTTGCTCACATAGTCCACGTATAAAGAAAACTGACTGATATTGAAATTTACTGTGCTCTGATCTGATAGTCCGTATATTAAAACAGTATTAGTGCATACCAGAATAGATGCAATCAAAAAACACGCGGTCCGAATCACGATTGAAATAGATAAGGTCAAGAGGAGAATGTAAAACGGTCCCCGTTTGAAGAATTTTCTTTTATAGACAAAGAATATCGCGGAAATCTGAATAAGAATGTTGAGAATCCCAAACATGGTTTGCAGCTTGTTGGGCCATAGAAAGAAGTTTTCCGAGCTAAAATATAGTGCCACGCATTTAGCTCCAAAATAATCACATTCGAATATATTGACGTTCGAGTCACCCGCGATGTACTTGTCTTCCGAATAAAACATTTTTTATGGAAACTAGTAGATCAGGAAAAAATTTAGTCAGTGAAAGTTTTTCTTAGAGTGAAGGGAAACGTTTGAAATAAAATTTTGAAGTAAATTATAGGTTACGAGAAATCTTAAAATTTGTGTTATGCATCAAATGTCGAGATTTGAAAAATATTTTGCTGTACTAATAGTAAACTTTTGATGAAAAGTCTAAAGAGACTATTTTTATTGAAAAATGATGATAATCGACTTAGATCCACTTTGGATAATTGGCTCCGGAGATATGGACGTTGAGGCACAATATGGGATGTGTGGCGCATTGAGCATATCTCGGCTGAAACTGATTTAAAGATTCTCAAAATTACGGAGAACATGAATTTTTAAATGCTCTATAAGATGACAAAGAAGAATTTTTTATTTTGAGCCAAAAATTTTTTTGAGACAGTACATCGATAAAAAAATTTGCTCGTAATTGAAAATAATTCTAGCCATCTTATTGAGCATCTGAAGATAAATATTCTTCCAACTTTTGAAGGCCATACAAACAGTTTCTATATACCTAATGTGCCAAACATGCGATTTTGTGCCCCAACATCCATATTTTTTCAAATCTTGCTAAAACACCTTGATTCTTCTTGAACTTTGACTTTCCGCGTTCTATTGTACCTCGAAAGCGATACAATACAAAAATTTGCATATCAATTGAATGATATGTCATACAAAAGTCAAGCCATTTCTCCATATATCCTCGGTTCTTCCTTTTTTTTTCTTCAATTTTCCTGTTGAATTGAGAAATGTGGTGGAATCTAATATTCTTGACTATTCTTTTTCTTAAAACTGGTTATCTGGTAAAGCTTGTTATCTTAATTTTTCAAGTGATTATTCTTTCATTTTAAGGACGCACAATCATTCCCAGTATCCACTGGTAAGATTTACAACTATGCTCAGACGAATGACACTTCCCGACTTTTCTACACAAATCTTACGGAAATCGCGGTTTTCGAAGATTACGGTAGATCTATTCACAATTACCATCAATTTTTACTGTTGGTTTTTCAGATCCCGCCGAATTCCCAATCGTCAAAGATTTGGGAATCTTCATGATGGCAGAGAAACCTGTTAATTGCACATGTCCAGATCTAGTGGAAATTCATTCGGTGACCACTGAAAATGGGCAATTGAGATTCGAGAGAGCTGATAAGATGACAGTGGAAATGAAGGACCATGGGTTGGCAGGATATTTGGCACCGTTTCCGGGTTACTGTGGAAGTGATGGTATCGAGTTGATTGAGTTCTACTCGCCTGTTTTGAAAGGTTAGGAAGACGTTTTTTGTATGGCTATCAAAAAGTTTTCAGTGTTTTGCTACGACACATCTAATAACATCTATAACTACTATGTGGACTACAAAACCTTCTTCCGCCCGGTTCGTGTTCTTGGATATGCTTATTACACAAATCCAAGCGTTTGGCTGTAAGTTTTTCGGTCGCTACCTGTGTGCCCTCGGCCGGGCACACAGTGCGGCTTAGCCTGTGCCCGCGTTGCTCAGCCTGCGTCCGCGTGGCTTAGCCTGTGCCCGCGTGGCTTAGCCTGTGCCCGCGTGGCTTAGCCTGTATCCACGTGGCCTAGCCTGTACCCGCGTGGTTTAGCCTGTGCCCGCGTGGTTTAGCATGTGCCCGCGTGGCTCAGCCGGTCTTCGCGCTGTACCCTTGGCCCACAGGTTTACCTGAGCAAATCTGTCAGATTTCACACCCCGGTTGGTTCCACGGCTTACGACGGCAACGAACCATTCGGGTCTTACCCTTACAGTAAGGCAGCGGCCGCAGGATCAGCAGTTTGACATCATTTTTAAAAACACATTTTCAGGAGCGGCAACCCACCGTACATCAAGCAAGGAGTTAGCAGCCCTCTCTATGTAAGATTCCCAAAAAAAAATAACACAAAAATTTGGACGTTCAGAAAGCAATCTCCGTGAAATTCAACATGGTTCATAGGCTCAATAAAGGCAATCAGACATCCTACGTTGCCTCGCCTGACCTTATCAAGACACTCGTGGAAACTCAGGGTTGGACATTGGCCACTAGTACAAACGATGTCCCGGTTCGTCCAGGACCAGTGAGCCTTCAAAACGACCTGGACAAGATTCGAGCGATTTGTGGAGAGGATGCGCTGCAAAAGTGCAGAGACACCTATAGTTCAGAGATAGACACGTACAGGCCAATGAATTTGGATGTTCTTCCAATTGGGAATAGAGAGGAAACGGCGGATTGCGGGTATTTCATCCGTAACACCTCGAGATGCTTCACGCAGGCACAGGAGTATTATTCCTACGAAAAAGTAAGCTAGGGCACATGACTCATGACACATGGCAAATTATTTCAGAGCGACAACACCACCATGTATGTCATCTACAAGTACGTCCTAGGAGACAGCTCCGTTGGCAAAGCGTCCCCGTACATCTTCTCGTTTTTGAAATGAGTTTATCTTTGAATGAATCGTTTATAAGCATCAGATTGAGAACTTGAAAAACATTAGCACCAAGATCGAGATGAACAAATTATGACACGTCGCTGATTTCGTTGTTGTTGCTACAGTAGTAGTGGTAGTCGTAGTTGTTGGGGTTGTTGCAATACTTGATGTAGTTGGTAGCAAGTCACCGGCTGCAAAACTTTATATCTACCGAAGTAATTTTCTTTTAACTCACTAAACACAAAATACTGGCAATACATGGTTCCCGCGTAGACAGCTGTCGGAGTGATAGACATTGTCGCTGCGTTCATGTTAGTGGAAACTTGTCCATGAGTCATGGGGTTTCCGCCTCCATAGGATTGCGTGGAACGTGAATTTTGGTTGCTTATGAACAATATGTTAACGTTGTACTCGAGCTGAGTGGTTATCACAAGTCCAGTCGTTCCAGCTCTACTGTTGTCGGGGGAAAAATTGACGTAATGAGGAACCCAAGCGTCAGTCAAGACAAACACACCGGTAACGTTGGCAGTTGACGTGTTGTGGGTTTGTGCCGCGTCTGAGAAGTTTGAAATTCGTCATTGACTTTTTGAACTTTTCAAACTCACCAAAAGTATTGCTCAACTGCATACTGTAGGGTCCGTTTGCAGTAATATACCAAAATGGCAAGTTGACTTGCATCGGTTCAACAGTAGGGAAAAACACTCTTCGGGTGAATGGCACGTTATTCTCATCATAGTCGTGATAATAAAGTGGATTTTCAAAAAAGTTATTCATGATTTTTGATTTGTAGTTTGATCCAGGAATTTCGTGATGAAAGTTGAGCTCGGTGGTCTGAAAGTGTAAAAAATTTTAAAACCTGACATTTTTAATATTTAAAAAATTATTCAACGTGAAAATTTTTAAAGTATTCGTGAAAAATTTAACGTGAACTTGAAAATTTAACGTAAACGTAAAAATTTTAACGTAAACGTGACAATTTTAACGTAAACGTGCAAATTTTAACCTATACGTGAAAATTTCAACGAAAACGTTAAAATTTCATTTTTAACGTAAAAATTTTGACGTATTCGTGTAAATTTTGAAGTAAACGTGATAATGTTAAAGAAAACGAAGAAATTTTAACGTAAACGCAAAAATTTTAACGTGAACGTAGAAATACATGAACGAAAACATTTTAACGTAAACGTGAAAATTTTTAACGTAGAAAATGTTAGCATAAACGTGAAAAATTTAACGTAAACGTGAAAATTTCGGTTTAAAAGTGAAAATTTTAACGTATACGCGAAAATGTTAAAGTTAACGTAAAAATTTTGAATTAAACGTGAAAATTTTAAACTTAATCGTGTAAATTTCAACGTATTCGTTTAAATTTCAACGTAAACGCGATAATGTTAAAGAAAACGGGAAAATTTTAACGTATTCGTGTAAATTTTAATGTAAACGTGAAGTTTTTTAACGGAAACGTGAAAATTTTAACGTCAAACTTGAAAAATGTTAAATTAACGTGAAAATTTCAACGTAAACGTGAAAATGTTAATGGAAGCGTGAAAATTTTCAACGTAAACATGAAAATGTTAACGTTAACGTAAAAATTGTAACGTAAACGTAAAATTTTTAACGTAAACGTGAAAATTTTCAAAGTAAACAATGCCACCTTAATTGTTTACGATGAACAAGTTTAACGTCAAATTTTTTTTACGCAAAATCAGGTAACGTTCACATAACGTACCCCAAACTGCTGAATTTCCTTTACAGCTGTCGTTTTCTGGGGAACATCAAATGATGGCCAATCCGTATAGAACTGGGTATTCAAAACTACAGTAGTAGAATTCACGACGTCTGTTCTAGTCAACGTGTGCGCTCCATTTACAACTGTCACATAGAAATTATTATCTGCAATTGAAAAAAACAATAGTTATCGATTTTTTGAAATGAAATTACCATTTGCCTGGACTGCACTTGTGGCGTATAAAAATCCGGTCAAATTGGTCGCCGTTGATTGATCAAGATCTACTTGAATGGTGAGTTGGTATGACGAAATTCGAATCCCATTTACGTTTTGAAGTTGATCCAGTCTAAATTTGAATTTTATTTTTCCAAAATTTGTTGGTGAAAACTCACTGAAAACTAGTGTCACCGTTTGTGATTTTGATATTCTGAAGCTGGCTGAGTTTGTCATTGGATGCCAAGTACAAGTTTCCACCGATCTGAATATAACAAAGAAATTTAATGAGGAATTCCCTGGATGAAAAAATCTCACTTCAACTGGCACATGAGTCGGCGTATTAGTGCAGTTCTTAAGCCAATAAATTTGAGGATCCGCAAAAGCGAACCCCAAAAATAATAGGAGCCAAATTTTCATCTTGAAAGTCTCAAAAAATCAAACAAAGTTTTCATGCATAATGTGTCAGCATACACAGACGTTTTAATAGAAACGATAAGGAAATAATAGATTAAAAAGGCAAATAGCAAAGTTTGAAATGACGCGAATCACGGAAACAGAACTGAGTCAGTGCCATAGTGATCCATATGATCTTGAATGATGAAACTTGGAAGTTATAGTTTTTGGCTAAAAGATCTAAAAAGTTATTACTTTTCGGATGATTTTTAAGTTCAAGTTCAAAGTTAAAAGATCGGGAACGAAAAAACTTGATAAGATTACGATTACAAAACATGATGCATTTTATGTTTTCTTGATTTTATTACTTATGGTCTGTGGCCAAATAAGGAAATTTGGTCGAAGATGGGCCGACCGGGAGGGGATCACCCAGAGGCTGCATTTTTGCAAACTACAGTTTGACTTTTTTCCAAGGCTCACGGCGGGCCCGGCCGAGAAACATCAAAACGAAAAGTGTTACAGTAACCCTTTATACATTAGATTTTTAAACAATTATCTAAAACCGAATCTGATTCTCCGACTGCTGCGCCGATTTCACTACCATGGTCCTCGTCGAAAATCTTTGACTCAATTTTTCCCAAATCGTTTTCAGGTACAACTGATAAGGATCGTAGAATAAAAACAGTGTCAAAAGTGAAGCATTTGGTTGGTTTTCTCGCAATAAATCTATGAAAAATGACGGCCAAGCGATTTCGATGTCAATGAGCAATATCAAGTTGGCGACTAGGATAGGGAAGTTGGCGAAGAAGAATACGACGAAGGCCTGGAAAAGTTGTAAGTTAGCTCCATTGGAAATGTGAGCCAACCTGAAGGCGAGTTCTTTTGTTGAACTTCTTGTGCATTCTCTTTGTCTTATTCGATTTCGTCATCATCCTTTTTGACAGTAACCGGTAAGCCATGTGAGTTGCATAAAACATTATAAAAGTCGACACAAAAACATTGATTAAATTCATGACAGCGAAAATGATAGCACAATTGTTCATCGGGTGACAAACAATGACAGATTGATCCATGTAGACGCAATCCGGGTAAACTTGGTAGTTCTGAAAATTGAATTTCAAAATTTCGAAAGTCATGTGAAGCATACTTCAATAATCGCTCGTTTCGATTTTGTTTGATCTGGAGTCAAAATATAGACAACTGGAATTGAGCATAGAGGCATTAACCCAACATTGACGTATACAGAAAATTCGAGAAGATTCTGTCTGATAGTTCGAACTCCTTTGTACATGTTCATGATGAGGAATACGCGGTTACAGAATATTAGTTGACTTGAAGCCAGGGAGACTGAAAAACTTGCGGAATCCAGAAATCCATGAATCCTAGAATCCAAGAATCCAATAATCCAAGAATCCAAGAATCCAAGAATCCAAGAATCCAAGAATCCAAGAATCCAAGAATCCAAGAATCCAAGAATCCAAGAATCCAAGAATCCAAAAATCCAAGAATCCAAGAATCCAAGAATCCAAGAATCCAAAAATCCAAAAATCCAAAAATCCAAGAATCCAAAAATCCAAGAATCCAAAAATTCAAGAATCCAAGAATCCAAGAACCCAAAAATCCGAGAACCCAAAAATCCAAGAATCCAAGAATCCAAGAATCCAAGAAACCAAGAATCCAAGAATCCAAAAATCCAAAGAATTCCACTCACACCCATAAATAACATAAGAAATCAAATACAGATGATAAGAATCCATCCAAATTGCCAATAATCCATCAATTCTGGCTACCAAACTAGACGAAAAATAAAAATAATCGATGAGCAAGAAATTACAAATCCAAGCAATAGAGATACTAAAAAATCAGATTCAATATCAGTTTTACAAATTCTGTTCAAAAAATCTCACCAAATCATATGAAAAACCAGAAACCATTTCAAGAACCCAAAATTTTTCGGAGATTTTTTCAAAACACAAAAAAATCCAAGAGGATATAAAACGGTGATAATCGAGGAAAAAATCGTTTTGACAACACTATAAACTTCCGAATTCTCCACCCAAATAGAAGTGTGGTTTTTTAAATTTCTGAAACTTTTTGAATTCAAAAAAATAGCAAAAATTCAACTCACTTGTCCATGTTCCCTGTTGCTCGAAAACGAAAACAGAAAGGATTTATGAAAATTGAAAAAAAAACTCATTTCTTCCGTTTCCCAGAACTTGGAAAAAATAACAGGGAAGTTTGTTTTCTTTCATTTTGAAAAAAAGAAAGTCATAATTGGACTGCTGGAAAAAGCCAAAAATCGACTGAAAAGGAGACCTGTAATAAGAAAAACCAGAAGGGACTTTCTGCCTTCCCGGGATTTCGCAAACAGTCGTTTCGCAACTATGACGTTTCGCAACCGGTCATTTCACAACTAAAGAACAGGAACCTATACTATAATCCGGCCCACAGCCGGCCGGGGGACCGCGGCTCTTTGCCTGAGCCCCATAGCTCTCTGACAAGGGGCTTCCTTGAACTCTTGAGTTGAACTTTTTCTGAAACTTTGGTCTTAGACTAAGTTGATATGAGCTCTCAAAGTGGAAAATTGGGCTAAAATTCCTACCCAAATGGTAGGAAAATTTCAAAAATTGGGCTCAAAATTTTTTTTCTCAAAAAAGTGTGGGATGGTGTTATAAACTTAATTTTAAGTTTAATACAAAAAACTAGACATTCTGAGAGTGATTTTAAGCTGAGATATGGGTCCTCGAAGTACCTCATTTTAGCGTTGGCTGCCACTTTGAGGGCTCATAACTCGAGTCACGTGAACATTTGGCCACTTTTTATTGCAGATATGGGCTTTTCAGGGTCAACTTAGTCTAGGGCCAAAGTTTCAGAAAAAGTTTAACTCAAGAGTTCAAGGAAACCCCTTGTGAGAGCCGGTTGGGGCCACGGCCTTATCACGGCTTCAAAGCTGGCTGTGGGCCGCCCGTTTTCTGTAGTCGCGATTCGCCTACAAAAATGAGACTTTTAGAACGTTATTCGAAATTCAAATCTCCCTTTTTTGATCCATGTTGCTTCCGAATGTTTTATTTCTGGCTGCTTTCAATTGTAGTGAAAACAAATTGTAAAACATCAACATTTGCTTTTTGCATGCTCTTTATTCAATTCAATTCACAACAAGTCTTCAAAATCCATATTTTCTCGGATCGAAGACCAAGTCGAAGTTGTTCTTGTACTCCTCATCATTGGAAGCAATCTCCAATTGAGCGTACATGTCTTTGACAGCATATGCGCCTCTCTCCAGATTCACTTTGATATCAATGCTACACTCGGTCTTTTCAATGACTTCTTTGGTACATGGGACCACCGATTGACTGAAATTCTTGTTGACTTTGAGGTCGAAATCTTTTGGATAGACGCAGTTGTAAAGGGAATGGGATGAATTGGTCTGGAAGAAAAATACGTTTGATTTGGAGGCCTGGGTGTCGGTCCTAACCTTCTCAAGACAGTCGTTTGCTTCCCAAACTCGGTCCGTATAGAAATCCAAAGAATCCAATTGAAATTTGTTCAATTTGTACCAACCCTTGCACTCCACGATTCCAATACATTTCAACATTTCCTTATACTCCTTTCTGTAATCAAATTTCACTGGTGTTATCGTTGAGCTAGTCTCTGTCATTTTCTGAGCATCGCGAATCTTCTGGAATATTGAAAACTAAGGATTAGAGATTTGAAACGTGCAACTTACAGTCGTTAATTGTACCACACAAAAACGAAGCTTCTGATGAGCCTCTTGCTGACAAGAGTCCTCTTTTTCCACGACGGCTCGGGCCGAAATTGAGTTGAGAATGATGGAGAAGAGAACGAGGAACTTCAACATTTTGAAAGTTGCTTGATTCTACAGGTGGCTTCGATGGTTTTTATAAAAAGTGTGCACAAAAACATAGAACATCACTTGGGAAAACATATGATATAATTTCGCGTCTTTTTTGGGTTTTTTAAGGAACTGATATCATAAAAATCCGAATGATCTTTTGACCTTTTTTATAAAATGATGTCACATGGCAAACTAGAGAAAAATCCAGAGGCACCATATGTTATACAAATGATGTTTTATGTTTTTTTGTATCCAGAAATTTCAAAACTATGAACTATGGAACTACGGTATTCTAGTATTCTTGGATTCTTGGATTCTTTGATTCTTTGATTCTTGGATTATTGGATTCTTGGATTCTTGGATTCTTGGATTCTTGGATTCTTGGATTCTTGGATTCTTGGATTCTTGGATTCTTGGATTCTTGGATTCTTGGATTCTTGGATTCTTGGATTTTCAGGTTCTGGGATTTCGGGATCTTGGATTCTTGGATTCTTGGATTCTTGGATCCTTGGATTTTCAGGTTCTGGGATTTCGGGATCTTGGATTCTTGGATTCTTGGATTATTGGATTATTGGATTCTTGGATTCTTGGATCTTGAATTCTTGGATTCTTGGATTTTTGGATCTTGAATTCTTGGATTCTTGGATTCTTGGATTTTTGGATTCTTGGATTCCTGGATTCTTGGATTCTTGGATTCTTGGATTCTTGAATTCTTGGATTCTTGGATTCTTGGGTTCTTGGATTCTTGGATTCTTGGATTCTTGGATTCTTGGATTCTTGGATTCTTGGATTCTTGGATTCTTGGATTCTTGGATTCTTGGATTCTTGGATTTTTGGATTCTTGGATTCTTGGATTCTTGGATTCTTGGATTCTTGGATTCTTGGATTCTTGGATTCTTGGATTCTTGGATTCTTGGATTCTTGTATTCTTGGATTCTTGGATTCTTGGATTTTTGGATTCTTGGATTCTTGGATTCTTGGATTCTTGGATTCTTGGATTCTTGGATTCTTGGATTCTTGGATTCTTCGATTCTTGGATTCTTGGATACTTGGATTCTTGGATTCTTGGATTCTTGGATTCTTGGATTCTTGGATTCTTGGATTCTTGGATTCTTGGATTCTTGGATTCTTGGATTCTTGAATTCTTGGATTCTGGGATTCTTGGATCCTTAAATTCTTGGATTCTTGGATCCTTGGATTCTTCGAATCTTGGATTTTTGGATTCTTGGATCCTTGGATTCTAGTATTCTTGGATTCTTGGATTCTTTGATTCTTTGATTCTTGGATTATTGGATTCTTGGATTCTCGGTTTCTTGGATTCTTGAATTCTTGTATTCTTGTATTCTTGGATTCTTGGATTCTTGGATTCTAGTCTTTTCCAATTTCGTAATTTTTCACCTTTTTACGTTCTTTTGATCAACCTCTGTGTAAAAATGTCAATGATTCAGTTTTTTATCTCTGCGTCTCCATTCCATATCATCATCAATCATTTGTCACCATATTTAGTTTGCACTGCCCCAAAAAAACTTTGATAAAAAAGTTTTAATCTTTCTCCGTCTTTGCCTCTCTTCTATTTGCAAGCACTGTCTTTTTAGTATAAAAAGTTTCATTTTTTAGTCGTTTTTGTCTTTTTTCTTATTCTAAGCTAAATGTTCACTAACTTTTAGGAAAATATGGATGAAAATGAAGAGAATGTCTTCTTCAATTCTGATTGTTTCGATGTGGATCTATTCGATAATATGACAATTAATAATAGTGAAAAGGCGACAAAAGAGGTACCATTATCACTTACTTTAAAAGGAAAAAATCTGAAACAAAAATTCCAGGACAAACTAGAGCTTTTAAAATACATCGGTGGCTTCGAAAAATGGCCAGAATTGGATGATGACTGTAGAATGTATGTCATCGGAAATTTGGATTACTATACTAGGCAAGTTCTTCTTTTTTGTTCAAAATTTCAGAGTTTTTTTTCAGATGTCAATTATCATTGTGCTCCAAAAAAGATAACCAAATTGTGAAGGATACTGTACTTTGTATCACAGAAGGAGTCCTCCCTCAAAATAACGGTATACGAATGAGACCGAGGAACTTGGCGGCTTTGTGTAAATCGGATTATGAGCAGAATCATAGGGAGGCAGCAGCAGTGAGTAAGGTTATCATGGTAAGTGGAATAATTTTGGGATTTGAGGATCTGAAAAGCTACGAATCTAAGAATCTGAAGATCCTAACGATCCAAGAATCCAAGAATCCAAGAATCCAAGAATCCAAGAATCCAAGAATCCAAGAATCCAAGAATCCAAGAATCCAAGAATCCAAGAATCCAAGAATCCAAGAATCCAAGAATCCAAGAATCCAAGAATCCAAGAATCCAAGAATCCAAGAATCCAAGAATCCAAGAATCCAAGAATCCATTAATCCAAGAATATAAGTATCCAAGAATCCAAGAATCTAGGAATCTAAGAATATAGGAATCTAGGAATCCTAAAATCCTAGAAGTCCTAAAATCCTAGGGATGGTGGTCCGGACCGGAACGGTTGGCCCGGGCTTCTGGAGTCAAACATTTTGGTGGGATTTTTTATAGCAAAAAAACCTATTTTTGTGATGTTTTTTTCACGAATAAGTCATAGTTTTGATGATTTACTATCTTGTGTCATTTTAACAGCGAAAATTACAAAACTATTGAAATTGTGAAAAATTTCCACCATCTTTTCCTATCCGGGCCGGCAATGTTCTAAGAATCCAAGAATCCAAGAATCCAAGAATCCAAGAATCCAAGAATCCCAGAAGCCTAAAATTCTAGAATCCAAGAATCCCAGAAGCCTAAAATTCTAGAATCCAAGAATCCAAGAATCCAAGAATCCAATCCATTAATCCAAAAATCCAAGAATCCAAAAATCCAAAAATCCAAGAATCCAAGAATCCAAGAATATAAGAATCCAAGAATCCAAGAATCCAAGAATCCAAGAATCCAAGAATCCAAGAATCCAATAATCCAATAATCCAATAATCCAAGAATCCAAAAATCCAAGAATCCAAGAATCCAATAATCCAAGAATCCAAGAATCCAAGAATCCAAGAATCCAAGAATCCAAGAATCCAAGAATCCAAGAATCCAAGAATCCAAGAATCCAAGAATCCAAGAATCCAAGAATCCAAGAATCCAAGAATCCAAGAATCCAAGAATCCAAGAATCCCAAAATCCAGATTCTTGGAATCCCAAGGCTCCAGAATCCTTAAAATTCCCCTTTTTTCAGAAGGACACCTCCATTCAAATGCACACCGTTTCCAATTTCATCCGCTCCTGGAAGTTCATCCAAAAAGAATCCGAAGTTTTTGTCAATAGTAAATCTTCCCTTCAACCTGGCTATTGTTACCACACGAATTTCAAAATCAAAAATGGAAATGCTCGTCAGGAATTTGAAAAAATTGTGAGAAAAGTGATGAACAGGGCGAAAAATGATGTGGAGCAATTGGAGATTGTTGGGAACATTGTAAGTTTTATATTTTTTGAAAAGTGGTTTTTTTTTGATTTTTGACTAATTCCAGGACACCAAGAACATCGATTTCGACCAACTCAAAAAAGTCAAATATCTGAAATTGGATGCTTATGATGACGAATGTATCACGTTTTGGTTGAGCCGACTGAATCCGGAAGTTGCTTTGGAAGAATTTGTTTTTGCTAAGAAGCGAAATGGAGAATTACGTTTTGAACAGATTAATTATCCATCAGTGAGTTTTTGGATTCTAGGGTCTTTGAGGTCCTGGTGCACTGGCGCCCTGAGGCTCTCGGGCTCTGGGGCCCTTGGATCCATAGGACCCTTGGATCCCTCGAGGCCTTACATTCTTCGGGGCCTTACGTCCTTCGGGGACTTGAATCCTTCGGGGCCTTACATCCCTTGGGTCTTACATCCTTTACGGCCTTTCATTTTTCGGGGCCTTACATCCCCCGTGGCCTTACATCCCTCGGGGCCTCCCGTCATTTGAGTTCATACATCCTCCCGGACCTTATGTATATACCTCGGCGCCTCACTTCCTTCGGGACCTTACATCCTTCGGAGCCTTAAATCCTTCGGTGCCTTATATTCTTCGGGGCCTTACACCCCTTGGATTCTTGGATTCTTAAAATCTCAACTTTCAGATCCAAAACGCTGGAAAAATGCTGCTACTCTGGTTTTTGATCATCACTGACGAAGAGTTTTCAAAAGTGAACATGCGAAAATTTTGTTTTCGAGCAGATACGCTGAGCTTGAACGCGTTGATGGAGTTTGTGAGGGTAAGCATCTTGAATCAAGGGTGTCAATTTCCGCGGCTTCAAAAACTTGAGCCTAAAACCCTATTTTCAACAATTTCCTGTTTCAGAAATGGGTCGACGGCGAAATTCGCGACGATTTCGAGCAATGTCAAATTTGGATGAAAAACGACTATCGAAAACAAATTGCTGAAATTTTCGATTCCTACAACTTCAATGCAACCACACATAATTACCAACATTTCAGAATGTGAGTTGTTTTTTTTAGAAAATGCGCCGTGGCCCATGACCCGTCCCGGGGCCATGACCCTCATGGGTCTTGTGGACGGCCTGCCGCGGCTCATGGCCGGCCCAGGGGCCGCGAATCTACAGTGACACTCGTGGCCCTTCAGCCCGCCCGGGCCGCGGCAAATAGATTTCTTGAAATAATATTTCTCATTCCAGCGAAAACCGTGAATTTTATCGAAACTTTGAGCGATTTGGTTACGATGGGAAATTTTGGCAAATTTCCAAACGGAATGATCCATTCCAAAGTGTATCCCTACTGGTGACCCGAACCTGTTTCGTTCTTTTTCGAACCGGATTTCCTTGTATTAAAAATGGAAGACAAGATGTGAAATTGGTGTATCCCGATGCGTTGCGTTGTTATTATTATATTGATTTGTATTAGTTTTTTGGAGCCCAGAATGAATTTTAGTTCACAAAAACTTTTGGTTCTACTCTCAAGGATATTGTTAAGTAACTTACAAAATTTCGTCTTGATTGAACATGTTTGAGTAAAGTTATTCACTGAAAACCGCAAAATTTCAGAAAATTTTCAAGCAAACGTCTAAAGAAATTCAAATCGTTCTATTTATTGGACACTACTATAGGTAAAAACTTTAAATTAGGATTACAGTTTTTTTTTTAATTTCTCAAATGATCGTCCCAATTACATTATTTACGAAAACAACAATATTTTCGCACAAAAATTGCTAGAACTCGAGAAAATCAATTTTCAAAACGCCAACTCACATTTTTTCTAACCTATTTCAATGAATGTAGAATTTTTCGCTGATTCGAATGAGCCTAATATCGCTGCTCAAAACGCAATAGAACGCTTTTTGGCTCTGTATGATTTAACGGGTTCATAGTGAATTAGCGGATTCATAAGGAATTAACGGGTTGATAGTGAATTAACGGGTCCGTGGTGAATTAACAGGTTCATAATGAATTAACAGGTTCATAGGGAATTAACGGGTTCATAACCTACTTCGTGCTAAATAGTCATCAGTTGATTAGGCTGTGATAGTTTTTGATGATTTTAATGATTCCAACTAATTTCTTTCAATTATTTGGCTCCTTATGGTTTAGCACAGGGTTTCAGAATTGATAAACCTCATTGAGGAGTCAAAAGTTAAAGCATTTTGTCTTAAATGGTTCTGTTTCGATTGGTTCTTTTTTTCATTTTCATGACCAGCATTAACATAATTCATGTCTTTAATTGGTACTATTATGGTACCGGTACTAATAACATTTGAAAATTTTGCTGTAACTCAGCATAAAATGGAACTTTTACTGTAATATTCCGGCATGGAGAGTCCCTTAGAATTAGTCTACCACAGTTATATGCTACTAATAATCAAGGAAAAAGTTTATCAGGTTGGCTCATTCAAGTTTAGCACTCCCATTTGTTATCAGAGTTAGTAAACGCCCGGAAGTACTGTGTGTCTAGTTGTTTAAAAAATTGTCCGAGTGATGGTAGAGCTTCCGTTTCGAACCAACTTGCAACTTCAACGTAGTTCATACCAGTGTGTACCTGTTTTAACCAGTTTGAATCTTCTGCTGGAAAATCATGAAAGCTCCACAGTTAAGTTGGATTGTTTTTGGATTAAAAGAATCTTGAATTCAAGCTGATAGCAAAAATGAAGAGGAATCAGAGAAGAAATTCGACTACGTATTTTAATATCAGTCCAACTACTTATCCGAAGAAGAATCGCAATCTCAAGTAGTTTGCGGATCTAAAAAAGACTCGAAGTCTCAATTCGACTACGACTATAGATACCTAAAAACCATGGGACGGTACGATTCTTCTTCGGATAAGTAGTTGGACTGATTTTTTAATTAACAACTAGACATACAGTACTTCCGGGCGTTTACTAACTCTGATAACAAATGGGAGTGCTAAACTTGAATGAGCCAACCTGATAAACTTTCTCCTTGATTATTAGTAGCATATAACTGTGGTAGACTAATTCTAAGAGACTCTCCATGCCGGAATATTACAGTAAAAGTTCCATTTTATGCTGAGTTACAGCAAAATTTTCAAATGTTATTAGTACCGGTTAAAACTGCTGTCGCGCTCGCCGCTGTCGGCTGAAACGTCGGCAGAGGTCGGCGCGACAATCGAAAATTTGTCCATAAAAAGTGGGCTCTGTATGATTTAACGGGTTCATAGTGAATTAGCGGATTCATAAGGAATTAACGGGTTGATAGTGAATTAACGGGTCCGTGGTGAATTAACAGGTTCATAATGAATTAACAGGTTCATAGGGAATTAACGGGTTCATAACCTACTTCGTGCTAAATAGTCATCAGTTGATTAGGCTGTGATAGTTTTTGATGATTTTAATGATTCCAACTAATTTCTTTCAATTATTTGGCTCCTTATGGTTTAGCACAGGGTTTCAGAATTGATAAACCTCATTGAGGAGTCAAAAGTTAAAGCATTTTGTCTTAAATGGTTCTGTTTCGATTGGTTCTTTTTTTCATTTTCATGACCAGCATTAACATAATTCATGTCTTCAATTGGTACTATTATGGTACCGGTACTAATAACATTTGAAAATTTTGCTGTAACTCAGCATAAAATGGAACTTTTACTGTAATATTCCGGCATGGAGAGTCTCTTAGAATTAGTCTACCACAGTTATATGCTACTAATAATCAAGGAGAAAGTTTATCAGGTTGGCTCATTCAAGTTTAGCACTCCCATTTGTTATCAGAGTTAGTAAACGCCCGGAAGTACTGTATGTCTAGTTGTTAATTAAAAAATCAGTCCAACTACTTATCCGAAGAAGAATCGTACCGTCCCATGGTTTTTAGGTATCTATAGTCGTAGTCGAATTGAGACTTCGAGTCTTTTTTAGATCCGCAAACTACTTGAGATTGCGATTCTTCTTCGGATAAGTAGTTGGACTGATATTAAAATACGTAGTCGAATTTCTTCTCTGATTCCTCTTCATTTTTGCTATCAGCTTGAATTCAAGATTCTTTTAATCCAAAAACAATCCAACTTAACTGTGGAGCTTTCATGATTTTCCAGCAGAAGATTCAAACTGGTTAAAACAGGTACACACTGGTATGAACTACGTTGAAGTTGCAAGTTGGTTCGAAACGGAAGCTCTACCATCACTCGGACAATTTTTTAAACAACTAGACACACAGTACTTCCGGGCGTTTACTAACTCTGATAACAAATGGGAGTGCTAAACTTGAATGAGCCAACCTGATAAACTTTTTCCTTGATTATTAGTAGCATATAACTGTGGTAGACTAATTCTAAGGGACTCTCCATGCCGGAATATTACAGTAAAAGTTCCATTTTATGCTGAGTTACAGCAAAATTTTCAAATGTTATTAGTACCGGTACCATAATAGTACCAATTAAAGACATGAATTATGTTAATGCTGGTCATGAAAATGAAAAAAAGAACCAATCGAAACAGAACCATTTAAGACAAAATGCTTTAACTTTTGACTCCTCAATGAGGTTTATCAATTCTGAAACCCTGTGCTAAACCATAAGGAGCCAAATAATTGAAAGAAATTAGTTGGAATCATTAAAATCATCAAAAACTATCACAGCCTAATCAACTGATGACTATTTAGCACGAAGTAGGTTATGAACCCGTTAATTCCCTATGAACCTGTTAATTCATTATGAACCTGTTAATTCACCACGGACCCGTTAATTCACTATCAACCCGTTAATTCCTTATGAATCCGCTAATTCACTATGAACCCGTTAAATCATACAGAGCCAAAAAGCGTTCTATTGCGTTTTGAGCAGCGATATTAGGCTCATTCGAATCAGCGAAAAATTCTACATTCATTGAAATAGGTTAGAAAAAATGTGAGTTGGCGTTTTGAAAATTGATTTTCTCGAGTTCTAGCAATTTTTGTGCGAAAATATTGTTGTTTTCGTAAATAATGTAATTGGGACGATCATTTGAGAAATTAAAAAAAAAACTGTAATCCTAATTTAAAGTTTTTACCTATAGTAGTGTCCAATAAATAGAACGATTTGAATTTCTTTAGACGTTTGCTTGAAAATTTTCTGAAATTTTGCGGTTTTCAGTGAATAACTTTACTCAAACATGTTCAATCAAGACGAAATTTTGTAAGTTACTTAACAATATCCTTGAGAGTAGAACCAAAAGTTTTTGTGAACTAAAATTCATTCTGGGCTCCAAAAAACTAATACAAATCAATATAATAATAACAACGCAACGCATCGGGATACACCAATTTCACATCTTGTCTTCCATTTTTAATACAAGGAAATCCGGTTCGAAAAAGAACGAAACAGGTTCGGGTCACCAGTAGGGATACACTTTGGAATGGATCATTCCGTTTGGAAATTTGCCAAAATTTCCCATCGTAACCAAATCGCTCAAAGTTTCGATAAAATTCACGGTTTTCGCTGGAATGAGAAATATTATTTCAAGAAATCTATTTGCCGCGGCCCGGGCGGGCTGAAGGGCCACGAGTGTCACTGTAGATTCGCGGCCCCTGGGCCGGCCATGAGCCGCGGCAGGCCGTCCACAAGACCCATGAGGGTCATGGCCCCGGGACGGGTCATGGGCCACGGCGCATTTTCTAAAAAAAACAACTCACATTCTGAAATGTTGGTAATTATGTGTGGTTGCATTGAAGTTGTAGGAATCGAAAATTTCAGCAATTTGTTTTCGATAGTCGTTTTTCATCCAAATTTGACATTGCTCGAAATCGTCGCGAATTTCGCCGTCGACCCATTTCTGAAACAGGAAATTGTTGAAAATAGGGTTTTAGGCTCAAGTTTTTGAAGCCGCGGAAATTGACACCCTTGATTCAAGATGCTTACCCTCACAAACTCCATCAACGCGTTCAAGCTCAGCGTATCTGCTCGAAAACAAAATTTTCGCATGTTCACTTTTGAAAACTCTTCGTCAGTGATGATCAAAAACCAGAGTAGCAGCATTTTTCCAGCGTTTTGGATCTGAAAGTTGAGATTTTAAGAATCCAAGAATCCAAGGGGTGTAAGGCCCCGAAGAATATAAGGCACCGAAGGATTTAAGGCTCCGAAGGATGTAAGGTCCCGAAGGAAGTGAGGCGCCGAGGTATATACATAAGGTCCGGGAGGATGTATGAACTCAAATGACGGGAGGCCCCGAGGGATGTAAGGCCACGGGGGATGTAAGGCCCCGAAAAATGAAAGGCCGTAAAGGATGTAAGACCCAAGGGATGTAAGTATTTTTGCACAAAAATCGCTAAAAAATCGATTTTCAAGCCTCATTTTTTTTAACCAATTTCAATGAATGTAGAATTTGCCGCTGATTCGAATGAGCCTAATATCGCTGCTCAAAAAGCAATAGAACACTTTTTATGGACAAAATTGCACTTTGTCGCGCCGACCGCTGCCGACTTAAAACTGCTGTCGCGCTCGCCGCTGTCGGCTGAAACGTCGGCAGAGGTCGGCGCGACAATCGAAAATTTGTCCATAAAAAGTGGGCTCTGTATGATTTAACGGGTTCATAGTGAATTAGCGGATTCATAAGGAATTAACGGGTTGATAGTGAATTAACGGGTCCGTGGTGAATTAACAGGTTCATAATGAATTAACAGGTTCATAGGGAATTAACGGGTTCATAACCTACTTCGTGCTAAATAGTCATCAGTTGATTAGGCTGTGATAGTTTTTGATGATTTTAATGATTCCAACTAATTTCTTTCAATTATTTGGCTCCTTATGGTTTAGCACAGGGTTTCAGAATTGATAAACCTCATTGAGGAGTCAAAAGTTAAAGCATTTTGTCTTAAATGGTTCTGTTTCGATTGGTTCTTTTTTTCATTTTCATGACCAGCATTAACATAATTCATGTCTTTAATTGGTACTATTATGGTACCGGTACTAATAACATTTGAAAATTTTGCTGTAACTCAGCATAAAATGGAACTTTTACTGTAATATTCCGGCATGGAGAGTCCCTTAGAATTAGTCTACCACAGTTATATGCTACTAATAATCAAGGAAAAAGTTTATCAGGTTGGCTCATTCAAGTTTAGCACTCCCATTTGTTATCAGAGTTAGTAAACGCCCGGAAGTACTGTGTGTCTAGTTGTTTAAAAAATTGTCCGAGTGATGGTAGAGCTTCCGTTTCGAACCAACTTGCAACTTCAACGTAGTTCATACCAGTGTGTACCTGTTTTAACCAGTTTGAATCTTCTGCTGGAAAATCATGAAAGCTCCACAGTTAAGTTGGATTGTTTTTGGATTAAAAGAATCTTGAATTCAAGCTGATAGCAAAAATGAAGAGGAATCAGAGAAGAAATTCGACTACGTATTTTAATATCAGTCCAACTACTTATCCGAAGAAGAATCGCAATCTCAAGTAGTTTGCGGATCTAAAAAAGACTCGAAGTCTCAATTCGACTACGACTATAGATACCTAAAAACCATGGGACGGTACGATTCTTCTTCGGATAAGTAGTTGGACTGATTTTTTAATTAACAACTAGACATACAGTACTTCCGGGCGTTTACTAACTCTGATAACAAATGGGAGTGCTAAACTTGAATGAGCCAACCTGATAAACTTTCTCCTTGATTATTAGTAGCATATAACTGTGGTAGACTAATTCTAAGAGACTCTCCATGCCGGAATATTACAGTAAAAGTTCCATTTTATGCTGAGTTACAGCAAAATTTTCAAATGTTATTAGTACCGGTACCATAATAGTACCAATTGAAGACATGAATTATGTTAATGCTGGTCATGAAAATGAAAAAAAGAACCAATCGAAACAGAACCATTTAAGACAAAATGCTTTAACTTTTGACTCCTCAATGAGGTTTATCAATTCTGAAACCCTGTGCTAAACCATAAGGAGCCAAATAATTGAAAGAAATTAGTTGGAATCATTAAAATCATCAAAAACTATCACAGCCTAATCAACTGATGACTATTTAGCACGAAGTAGGTTATGAACCCGTTAATTCCCTATGAACCTGTTAATTCATTATGAACCTGTTAATTCACCACGGACCCGTTAATTCACTATCAACCCGTTAATTCCTTATGAATCCGCTAATTCACTATGAACCCGTTAAATCATACAGAGCCCACTTTTTATGGACAAATTTTCGATTGTCGCGCCGACCTCTGCCGACGTTTCAGCCGACAGCGGCGAGCGCGACAGCAGTTTTAAGTCGGCAGCGGTCGGCGCGACAAAGTGCAATTTTGTCCATAAAAAGTGTTCTATTGCTTTTTGAGCAGCGATATTAGGCTCATTCGAATCAGCGGCAAATTCTACATTCATTGAAATTGGTTAAAAAAAATGAGGCTTGAAAATCGATTTTTTAGCGATTTTTGTGCAAAAATATTGTTGTTTTCGTAAATAATGGAATTGGGACGATCATTTGAGAAAATAAAAAAATGACTGTAATCCTATTTCAAGAAATTTCCCTTCTATTAGCATTACTTTGACTCCTACTCTCCACAAGCACTGCTACCCTCTTCCGTTGTCGTAAAGTTTCCCAGACTAGCGAGAATGGCAAAGAAATTTCCGGAAGATAATTGAAGACGTTCAATATGCCGAAAAGATTTTGTCTTTCACCATCAGAAAAGTTGAAAAGCAGTTGGGCCTCGACAATGAGCGACATCATCTGAAATATAAAAAATTTGATCAATTTTTTTATTCACGGCTCATGGACCGGGATGGGCTCCCCACGGGCCAAGCCGGACCGGGCCGAGAAATTTTGAAAAACCTTACAGAGTAGAAAAGCGAAGTGAAAAAAAGCTGAAGGAACACTTTCTGTTTTCCTCGAGAATTTGAACTTCTAACGTTGGCCTTTTTCAAATAACGTAGCAAAATTGTGTAGCAGATAACAGCACCAACGGGAAATAAATAGAATAACCGGTTTATAATCTAAAATTTCCTTTTTTATTCAAATTTTCAGCCCACAAAAAGTATCTCACATATCTGTATCCCTCTTTGTATCCATTATCGACGTATCCAATTCTAAAATAATATTGTCTAATAATGTCGTTTGTGAATATAATGATTTCAGAGCTCACGGCTCCTAAAACCAAGCTACACACAATTGGAGCCCAAACTCGTTTGCCATCGAAAACAAAACTATTGCATTTGTCGGCGGTGAAAACTAGACAACGATTGAGGGCCATGAAGAATATGAGGACCATTGAGAAGTAGTCGGTACAGTAATCCATATGCAAGGCAATGGTACATGAAAACCTTTTAGTAGGGTGCTCTGTGTAAGCAGCAACAATAGTGGTAGCTATGAATACAACACTTCGTAACACTACAGTAATAGCTAAGGCAATGAGCATGGTGAAAAATGAACCCTGAAAAAAATGTTGTTCTTTTGTTAAAAGCAGTAGACTTACCTTCTGAAACTGTTTCTTAGAATAGACAAAAATTATTGCTAAAAGTTGTACGGTGAAATTGATAGTGAACACAAGAAGTTGTAAAATCATTGACCATGATGTTTGATTCATTATAATGGTTGCAAGAAGTTTTCCTTCGCATTCAACCCTCGCGTCCCCCGGAACACAATCATGTGTGTCTTGCACTGAGTCAGTCCCAGAAGGTTTTATTTGGTTTGGTTTGTGGAAGTATTTATTCATTTTTCAATAGAGTTATAAGTTATAGCAAAAAATATAAAGTGGGAATGAAAATAGGCAACACCAAGTTTTCCAACTCTCAAATTCCGAGAAGTTTGTGACATTTGTGATCAAAATTACAACCTTCATAGTGCAGCCACATGATTTCATGAAATTTGCCTTCCATTAGTCTGACTGCTGTTAACTACAACTGCAACCTTTTTCCGTTGCCGTATACTCTCCCAGACTAGCAAAAATGGCAAAGAAATTTCGGGAAGATAATTGGTGATGTTCAGAATAGCGCATAGTACTTGTGTGGCTGCAACGGAGAATTCGATGGATTGAAGCATCTCGACAATGATTGTCATTATCTGGAACATAGCAAAATTGCTCTATTGGATGGTTGTTAAATTTCACAGCCCTTCTGGGCCTGGGCCGGCTGTACGGCCCACGAGATCCGCGGCCCGTTTGGGCCCTTACAGTAGAGCCGCGGCCGTGGAACAGCGGCTCAGCCCTTGAGTGCACGATTTCAAATCACAGGCTTATTCCGCGGCCCACGGTCGGTCCGGGCTCTGTGGCTTTTAAAAATGTTTAGCCGCAGGCTCGGCCGTGAGTCGCGGCTCAGGGTCGTGAGTTAGAACTATGGAATCGGTCTTGAGACAAATGCAAATTCTCAAATCACAGGCTTAAGCCGCGGCCCACGGTCGGCCCAGGCTCTGCGGCTCAAAAATGCTCGGCGGCAGGCTCGGTCGTGGGCCGCGGCTCAGGGGTCGGTCGTTAGAACTGTGGAATCGGTCCAGAGAAAACAAAATTCCATATCAAGGTCTTAAGCCGGGGCCCATGGTCGGCCCGGGAGCGGCGGCTCCTAAAAATGTTTGGACGCAGGCCCGGCCGTGGAAAAAAACTTACGGAATAGAAAAGTGAGGTGAATAGTAGTTGAACAAATACTTTTTGGTCTCCTCGGTTCTTTGGATTTTTCGGATTCTCAACGGCTGCAATTTTTCGATTCTCCTTCTTCAAAAAGCAAAACAATATTGCGTAACAGCAAATTGCACCAAAAGGGAATAAATGGAAAATTCGGTTTATAATCTGAAGTTTTCGAAAATTTTGTTATAAAAAATAAAGACAACTAACATATCTCAACCCTCTTTTCACACCATAATCTATGTAACCAGTGCTGGGCAGATATAATCGATTCATACCATTTGTGAATATAATAATTTCAGAGCTCACAACTCCACTAATCAAACTAAACACAATTGGTATCCAAACTCGCTTGAAAATCCGATTATTCCAGTTTTCAGAAATGAAAAATAAACAACGATTGAGGGCCATGAAGAATATCAAGACCATTGAAAAGTAATCAGTACAGTAATCCATGTGCAAAGCAATAGTACGGGCTAAAATATTTGGAATATTTGGAAGACTATCTTTATTTGTGTAAGCAGAAATAACAATAGTAGTGATAAACACAACACTTCTTAATACTACATTGATGGATAATGTCATAAGCATGATGAAGAATGAGCCCTTAGAAAAAATAAAAAATCATGGGTTTTTTGCTGTCACTTACTTTCCGAAAATGTTTCTTCGTATACACAAAGAAAATCGCTAGAAGTTGAATAGTAAAATTAATGAAGAGCACCAATAGTTGTAATGTGAATGGCCATGAAACGACACTTGACCGTATCTCGTCCTCGCACGGTTCTAGCACCGGCAGTGGTAAGTGAGCACAATCTAACCCGTCGGTTTGTTGCGGGACCTGGACCCATTCTGGCAAAGTTCCGTTTGGAGCATAAATATAATTGACCATAGTTGAATTGCGCTAAGCAAAGTAAATGATTATGAAAATTTCTTGAGCCTTGGTGTTTGTGAAGACGCAAATGTCATGTGGGTGTGTCGGAGACATTGCTTATTATAGTTGGAGAGAATTTTTATTTCGAAAAGTGTGACTCATTGTAAGTTAAATCAATTTAGCTTTCCTTCGCATTGAACTTTTTCGGAGCAGCTGCCTCGCTCATTGACTGCAACCAATATGTCGTCATCACGCCTTTGCCCTGAAAAAAAAACTTTTAGAAAGTATAGGACGTTTGCCCCTGTCTTGGACACAATTTGGCATTCATGTTACATAAAAATGTTAAAGAATTTAGTAGCGCCATGATATTGAACTCGCGACTGGTCGCTAACAACACGCAGGGCTGTCGCAAATACGGTTGCGGCCCGGGCCGTGGGTTGGTTGCCGTGGTTTTAAAAAAGGATAGCACGGCCGGCCATGCGGCAGACTGTACCACACGTGCAACAGTTAAAAAGTACCGCTCATGAACTAATCAAGGAGTACACGAGAAGTTAAAGGCTCATGGCGTATTAAATTATGTGTACTTTTCAAAAAACCAACCTTCACAATGACCTCTCCCCGCGACTCTGTTGTGAACCCTCCAAGCCGTTTCAACATCTGATTCGCTTCTTCAGAAATGTGCACACAGCCGGCTAAAGAAATCTTTTTTTTAATCCCAAAAACCCTCTTACGTTTTGAGTTACTTTCCATTCGACTCGCAGTGTTCACAGAGTCCCCAAAAAGACAGTACCTTGGCATCGTGAGACCTACTACTCCAGCCACCACGGATCCTAAACACATACCCTGTACGTTTATGTTCACAGACTATTGACACTACTGACCACAATGAAAACCAACGCGAATATTGATTTTCTGGCCCGGCAAATGGGGTACATCGAATCCCGCCAATGCATTTACAAAGGAGAGGGACATACTCGCGATGTTTCTGACGTGCTCGTTTCCGTTCCTTCGTGGCACTCCAGACGCCACAAAATAGCCATCTCCAATAGTCTCCACTTTATAAACATCGTGTTGTTCAATAATCCCGTCGAATATTGTGTACATCCCATTGAGCAAGTTCACAACTTGTAGAGGAGTGCACTTGCCAGCTAGCGTAGTGAAGCTGACGACGTCGGAGAAGAATAGGGTGACCACATCGAAGGTCACCGGCTCAACGGTCTGCCCAATCTTCAGCTTATCCGCTACTTGCTGTGGTAGCATTCGATACAGTAGCACATCACTTTTCTTCTTCTCCTCCTGCAATTCTTTCATTCTCTCCGCCACCTCGTCTTCCAGTGTGGATGCGTAGGACTCCAGTACATTGAAGACGTGATCCATCAGGTTGTCATTCCGATTGGTATTCATACTTCTAAGCTGAGAAGTTACTGTCTTTATGTCAGGACGCTCGGAAGGGCGTTCCGTCCAGCAATCTCGGACCAGGTGGAGCTGAAAGAATTGTATAATTTTTCTGGGGGAAATTTAATGGAGAGTTACATACCAGCGCTGGATTGATCTCGATGGACTCGTCGTGGTCCAAACTTGGTCGAGGTGATTGGAGGCCTCCCTTCTTGAGTTTGTAGATTATTTCTGGAAGAAACTTTGGAAATTTTGGATGAGCAACGGATGGCAGCTCAGCTCAGGGAACTTTGCACGTGTACGCCACTAGCCCCAATTATCTCACAGCTTGACCCAAAAACGCACAGATTCTTAGGCTAACGGTCGGCTGTGTCAGAGGTCGATAGCGGATCGCTATCGGACTGTCGTGCTGGGGAAAGAGTTTAGTCTATGGGTTTACGGTCCGTGGATTAACGATCGATAGGCATGCAGCGTATGTGCTAACTGCTGCTCTTATGCATTCGCGGACATTCGTTTAGCAGTAGCGCCACTGAACATAAAAGCTGGCGAAACAGCAGAGCATCGTTGTTTCGACGGGCGTGATAATCATTGGCCTGTGGCCGTCCGCCATCGATAGTATGAATATTTACTCCTCCTCACCTTCCGCATCCTCCTTCCGATTCTCCAGTCCAAACACCGAGCTTCTCGTGATCATCTCCGCGCTAATAATCCCCAAACTGTACACATCGCCTTCACGACTTCCATGCAAATCGTCATTCCTCAATAGCTCTGGCGCGGTCCACAATCGATCTGCAGCCAACCTTTGCCTTATGATCTCTGACCAAAAACACTCACCCATTTTTGTATACTGATCATGAGTTCTGAACTTGGCCAGTCCGAAATCTGTGATTTTCAACTGCCATCTGTCATTCAAGAGGCAATTCTTCGAGGTGAGCATTCCGTGGCACTCATACGACGACTCGTGGATCCATGTCAAGCCATGGACAATATCTTTCATGAGAGAATAAATGAAGAATCCATCCATTTGAAGACTAGCCTTCCGAATGACATCGGCAAGCGATCCACGTGAGCAGAATCTCCAGACAGAGTAAAGTTGCGGAGCATCTAGAGAGATCCCAATGAACTTGTTCAAGTTGGCATGATCTATGATACGCATATGTCTCATATTAGCACATATCTTTGCATCGAACAATGGTCGAAACGTATGCTTCTTCGCTGCCACTCTCTCCACTTCCACATCATTATGAATTTGGAAGAACACATAGTTTCGAGTCTCCCCAACCTCCGATAGAGTTGATGATCGTGTAGAGGATACTGTACTAGGGACACTGCTGATACTTCTCATGCTATGCTCTCCTTTTGCTTTCCCCGTCACTGCCATCATGGATTTGAAAGGGATTTGCCAGAGAGCATTTTGTCGCTCCACTTCTTGACGTTTAGCGCTAGAAAAAACGATAATTTTTTTCACCAAAGCCTAACTTACTAGCAAAGATAAACAAAAGCCATGACTGCGCCAGTGATGGTGAGAAAAATGACAATGATCGCAGCGACAAAAAGACCGAGGTACTCGTTGAAGATATTTGGTGGACATTTGGACCCGGTGTACCCACAAGCGGGCTCGTCTAACGGTCGGACACCGTTACGATGACTCCATACTGCTCTTCCTTCGTTTGTGTACTGCTTGGAGACTTCTGCCTTTTGTTGATCGACGTCGACGGTCATAATGACTGAGGCTTGGTTATTAGCGTCCAGGGTCAAGACGAAAAGCGTTGGACTTCGGCCACCACTGTCGTCCATTACTATTTTACCGCCGACTCCTGTAGGTAAATGTTTCATTTTATGTGCATTGAATTGTACGTAACGCTATATGACTGTAGTGTACGAACGTGCTAACCTCAAGCGTGAAAAAAAAAACTAAAAGGGTACGTACGTAGTAACCTTCCAAATGTTTACGTACGTACTAACCTATAAACGTGCCAACCAAATACTGAGGGAACACTGTCCCATTTCTCCACTGTGTCGGATCCTCTTGCAATAACTTTTCCATCGCTAATCCGTACAGGTAAACGGAGTCGTGCAGCTGGCAGGCGTATGTTGCTGCCTAAAACGAAATATTTACAAGCCTCGGACTCCACGGTCAAAATTTTTCTTGAAAATGGGGTTTTAGACTATACCAACCCCCGAAAGACTAAATCTGCTATAGAAATTAGCTAAGCGTTCACGCAACTCGAGATGTGAGCCCTCAAAGTTTCAGTCAACGCTACTATGTATTTATTACCCACTTGCTGATATTCTGGCGCTGCACATGCATCTGTACAATTATAGGGAGCCAATTTCATCCGGCGAATCACTTCTTTCTCGAACACCGTGTAGTTTGATCCAACATTTCCCTGGCCTTGCATCTGTAAACACAATTTTTTCCTTGGCTTCACTGTCTACTGACTAACATCCACAATAAATATGGATCTCTGGAATCCCAGTAACGCTTCTTGATCACTTGCTTGCGGTCCAGTGATATCCACCCAAGGGTATCTCATAGAACCATCGGATTGGGGTACTTCTGAAACGAAATGCTTCAAGTTACACAAAGCGATGAAAAAATTACCGTATGCTTTGGATCGCAACGATGGAAATATGTAGACGTACTCCTCGGTGACGAATCCATTTCTAGCAGCTACCAACATCCACCGCCTATGTAACCCTCGTGAGTTTCCCTCGTGGAAGCATGGAACGATTACTGAAAAGTTTGGCAATTTTGTTGTATCAAGATTTGCACTAACTTCTCCCTCTAGTCGACACATCTTTGAGTATGGCCAGCATCCCTTCCTCACTGTGGTCCGTGATTTGTACAGTGTAAGACATGACAATGTCGCCGTAGTAGGCTATCATGTTTTGGAAATCGTCTCTCATGGTTTCGCATTTCTCGTCATTTCCTTCGAGAGAGTATGCAAATACAAATTGATCCCATCCGTATTCTAGCATCACTTCTCGGAAGGTTACGGCAAGGCTGGAAGATTTGGTGGGTTTTTATTGAGGTGATCTGTTATGTGACTGAGCTTAACTCCACAGAATTAGGGTTTCTGAAAATTTAGCCGTCCGACCCAGTCTACCGATAACCGACTGAATCCATGCCTCTTTTGCATCTGCATCTTCGCAACTGTTGCGACTAACGTAAGCTAATATTGCAGCTAGACGCTGAAATTGAAAGATTCGGTCGGATGGGTTGGAGGTGGGTTGAATTCCCTGACCGAATGGAACCCTAGGCTAAACGTATGTACCTTCTCGATCCAATCGTCAGTATCCCGGCAGTGGGATATCTTGTAGCATCATCCAAATCAGCCGATGATGTCATACCCCATGTGATAATTGGACGGTTGTAGTATGTGGCCAAGCTGAACACAGGAATCGCTGCTGAAACATTTTTTGTGTATGCTACTCTTGTGGTCGGTTAAATACGGGTCCGTGAACAGATTGACCTTGTGCTCTACCGACTCGATGTGTCTATACTTGCTGCCAGGAACCTTTTGTGGACAATACACCAAAGTTCACGACAGTACAATATTAGAGGATATTTTCTACAGAATATTGAATTTTTAGGGAAAAATACGGTACATCGGGGTGAATCGTCATCAGCTTGAAAATCCTATCATAACAACGCGAGGGTACTTCAGCATACCACTTCAAGTTGAGCTGTTATTTACGTGAAAAAATTAGTGCTAGCGATTATAACGAGGTAAGCTACTAAAAACTACACTTTTCACAGTTTCTCAAATGAAAACCAAACTCACGAATATTCGTAGTGGGCCCAATCAAAACGTCTACATTCCGATCAGCCAGAAGTATCTGAGCGTTCCCCACCGCTAAATTCTCTTCACACTGATCGTATAGAATAGTAAAGTTGAAGTCATATCCAGGAAGTCGATTTTCAGATCGAATTCGATCTATAGCAATACTTGCTGCGCTGGCCGAGGTACGGTAGTTGATGTACGCACTGCTGCCTTCGACGTTCTAAAATTGTAGACATTTTGAATTTGCTAAAAAATGTTTCACTTTTGGAAGTACATCGCAGTGAAGGAATCCAATGTGGAAGATTTTGTTGGGAGGTTGACTGGTGGAATATTGGAATGTAAGAAAAAGGAATAAAATAATTTTCATTTACGGAGAAAAAAAATTAGAAGAAAGCAGACTGAATTATTCATATTTATATTCTCGAAAAACCAATATAACACACTTTTTCAAAACAACAAGAAAAAGATAAACTTGTTTTCCTGGGTTTCAGGCTGCTTCAATGGCTTCTTCATAATAATATTCTGGAAGGCGTTCGACTGATGAGTAATATAAACAATATGTGTATTGCTCATCATAAAAACTTCAGCTCCGACTTCGACTTGGTTGAATCATCACGGCAACTTTTCTCCGCTCCATTAGACTTTTCAAAACTATAAAAAACGGGAGGGAAATTTCCGGAAGATAATTAAAAATGTTCAAAATAGTGATAATGGTTTGTGTTTCAATTTCATCAAATTCAAAGAACTGCAACAGCTCAACAATAAGAATCATTCCCTGGAAAACATTGTTAGTGCGCTCTATTGAGTAATCTCACCGAGTAGAAAATTGAGGTGAACAGTAGTTGCAGAAATACTTTTTGGTTCCCTCTATTCCTTGGATTATTGGGATTTTCTCTGGACATAATATTTCGATTTTCTTTCTTTAGAGTCCTCAACAATATTACATAACAAATAACCGCGCCAAAGGGGAATAAATGAAATATGCGATTGATAATCTGAATTTTCTTTTTTTTTCTACGATAGTACAGTACAAACTCACGTATCTGTAACCTTCCTTCTCTCCATAGTCGACATACCCTAATCTAGCGACATGTGTTCGTTTCATGCCATTTGTGAATATAATAATTTCAGAGCTCACAATTCCGCTAATGAAACTACACATAATCGGTATCCAAACTCGATTAAAAATCCAATTATTCCATTTTTCGGCAGTGAAAAATAGGCAACGATTGAGTGCCATGAAGAATATCAAAACCATTGAGGAATAGTCGCTACAGTAATCCATATGCAAAGCGATAACTGATGACATGAGACTCCACCGGGTTCCCATTTCTGAGTTAGCAGCCACAATTGTGGTAGAAATGAAAATAATACTTCTGGAAACTACTGAAATCGCTAGGACTATGAGCATAGAGAAAAATGACCCCTGAAAACTATTAAAGTATTTGTGGTACAAAAAGTTAACAATACTTTCTGAAATTGTTTCTTTGAATAAACGAAAATAATTGCCAAAAGTTGAACAACGAAATTCGCGAGAAAAACCAATAGTTGTAGAATAAGAGGCAATGAGAAGTAACTCTCAGGGGGGAGAAGTCGTCGTTCTTCCCGCATTTCATCACACTGCCGGGGAAAATTACAGTTGAACCCCATCTGTTCTTGAGGTTTCAACCATTGAGGAAAATTTCCATCTGAGACGTCTATGAATTGAGCCATTTTTGCCTAAAACGGGGTCGCAAAGTTGAGAGAATCGAAAACGTGGTTCTTATGAAAACACTAATACTCGATATGTTGTTTGGACTTGTGAACACTACCTGCTTATTAAATCTTTGTAAAGTTTAAATTTTGGTATTTCGAACACTTCTAACATTTATCACAAACATTTATTAGTCATAATACAAACAATTTTGAATTTATAATTTCTGAAGAACAACTTTTGTCAAACTGTTGCTATTTTTGGGTGCCATGAATACGGAAACTTTTCGCTTCGGTGTTTAACTTTTGACCGCAAGTAATAACGTGAGAGCAAGTTCGGCAAGATTATTGAGCAAGTCGAATATGGACACAGATGTGATTTGAAAATTAAGACCAGTTTAATCGATATACCGTAAAACCTCTAATAGAAGGACACCTCTATTAGAAGGACACCCCTAATAGAGGGACACCCTAGTGAGCCCAAAAAGAGCACTTTCTCGGATTTCTATGCATCTGAAAGTAGTCTTAATCGATTCCTTATCAAAAATGGACTAGGATCATTATGAAATACACTCTGAATTGCTTCTCAAAAATAAGTTATGGATGCTTTCGTGAAATTTGAAATTCGATTTTGAGGAGGTTGAACAATAGAAGGACATGTCCCTCTATTAGAGGTTTTACGGTATTCGAAAAGTTTCAAGGTGATCTGCAGAACCTAGATGATCTGCTTCATTGGCTTCTTTATAATAATATTCTGAAAGGCGTTCGTCCGGTGAGGTTTCTGTTACGAGTAATATAAATAATATGCGTATTGCTCATCATAAAAACCTCAGCTCCGACTTCGACTTGGCTGAATCATTACGGCTACTTTTCTTCGCTCCATTAGGCTCTTAAAAACTAAGAAAAATGGCAGAGAAACTTCCGGAAGATAGTTGAAAATGTTCAGGAAAGCGATAAGCGTTTGTGTAGTTTCATCAGAAAAGTTAATGAGCTGCAACAGCTCAACAATAAGAGACATTGCCTGAAAATATTTATATGGTAAGTGCGCCCTATTTATACATCTCACCGAATAGAAAATTGAGGTGAACATTAGTTGCAGAAATACTTGTTGATTCCCTCTATTCCTTGGATTATTGGAATTTTCTCTGGACATAATATTTCGATTTTCTTTCTTTAGAGTCCTCAACAATATTGCATAACAAATAACTGCACCAATCGGAAATAAATGAAATATGCGATTGATAATCTGAATTTTCTTTTTTTTTCTACGATAGTACAGTACAAACTCACGTATCTGTAACCTTCCTTCTCTCCATAGTCGACATACCCTAATCTAGCAACATGTATTCGTTTCATGCCATTTGTGAATATAATAATTTCAGAGCTCACAACTCCGCTGATCAAACTACACACAATTGGTATCCAAACTCGATTGAAAATCCAACCATTCCATTTTTCGGCGGTAAAAAATAGACAACGATTGAGGGCCATAAAAAATATCAAAACCATCGAGAAATAGTTGCTGCAGTAATCCATATGCAATGCGATAGCGGTTGAAATCAGGTTCACTGGTTTATACTTTTGTGTTTCGGGATAATTCGGGTCGCCTGCTGTGTTTGCAGCCACAATCGTGGTAGAAACGTAGACAATACTTCTGGAGACTACTGAAATTGCTAGGACTATGAGCATAACGAAAAATGAGCCCTGAAAAATTTATATGAGAATTTGGTGGTATCAAAAAACAACAATACTTTCTGAAACTGTTTCTTTGAATAAACGAAAGTAATTGCCAGAACTTGAACGATGAAATTTGCGAGAAAAACCAATAGCTGTAGAATCAGAGGCCATGAGAAATAGCTATCATTATTCAGTGGTTCTTCACACCATTGAGGTTGCGGAACATGACGACATTCAACCCCCCACTCTGTTACAGGTAGTGGCTGTGCCCAAAAAGGAAGAATTCCTTCTGAAGTGTTTAGGAAGTAATTCATCTTTGCCTAAAACTAGAATAGAAAGACTCAGGTGTCGAGTTGCAACTTTTGGTCGGAAGTTGAGGGGGGTTCGGCGTTAGGTCGGACCTTGGTCAGCTTTTGGTCAGACGTTGACCGTTAATCGGCTTTAGCGCAGACGTTTGTCAGCTTTTGGTCGGAAGTTGCAAATTTCGACCCGTTAAAATTCGAAGTTTGTCGGACCTTGGTCGGCTTTAGTAGCGGTCTTGTCCGGAACACGACCAACCTCCGACCTAAAGTTGCCAGCGACCCCCGAGGAAGTGGTTTTTATGAAAACACTGATACTCGATATGCTGTTTCGACTCGTGTACTACCTGCTTATTAAATCTTTGTGAAGTTTAAAATTTGGTATTTCGAACACAACTTCTTCTAACATTTATCGAAAACATTTATTAATCATAAGACAAAAATCTTGAATTTATAATTTCTGAAGAACAACTTTTGCCAAACAGTTGCTATTTGAGGGTGCCACAGACACAGAAGCTTTTTTTATATTATGTGTGTATTGCTCATCATAAAAATTTCAGCTCCGACTTCGACTTGGTTGAATCATCACGGCTACTTTTCTCCGCTCCATTAAGCTCTTCCAAACTAAGAAAAATGGCAGAGCAATTTCCGGAAGATAATTGAAAATGTTCAGGAAAGCGATAAGCGTTTGTGTAGTGTCATCGGAGAATTCAATCAACTGCAAAAGCTCGACAAAAAGAAACATTGCCTGAAAAAAAAACATTTTTAGTGCGCACTATTGAGACATCTCACCGAATAGAAAATTGAGGTGAACATTAGTTGCAGAAATACTTTTTGGTTCCCTCTATTCCTTGGATTATTGGGATTTTCTCTGGACATAATATTTCGGTTTTCTTTCTTCAGAGTCCTCAACAATATCGCATAACAAATAACTGCACCAATCGGGAATGAATGAAATATACGATTGATAAGCTGCAGTATTAAAGTAGGATTTCTGTCTTTTCATATTTTTACTCAAATCAAGGCTGTCAGATTTCATCGGCCTAAAGGGAAGACTTAGGGTCGTGAGTTTGAACTGCGAAAAAAAATGTTCGTGAAAATAAATGTTTTTTTACTTAAAATCTCATCTTAAAGTGATGCTCAACGATAAAAATTACAAAATTAGGACCTGAAATTTTCTTCAAAACGCATTAAGACACATTCTCTGTGGTTCTCGAGTATGGGTCTTTTGAGCATTGTACAAAAAAAAGTCAAACGTGTTTTTATGAACTGTTTTTATGAAAACAAGAGTTTTCATATTGATTGATCAACGTTCAATAAAATGAAAATAAATTTTTGCACAATCATGAATTGCAGAAAAATTTCACTGTGTGAGAAATTAAAATTTAAGAACGAAAATACTGATTTTTGATTTCAGCTAACGTTAAAACTTTTGTAAAAGAGTTTCTGAAAATTTAAGATAGTTTGGTGAAGAAATGGCTAAGTTATAGCACTTCAAAGTGTCAGCCTTTTCAGGACGGGCAAAAAATTTTAAAGCCCTGCCACAAGAACAAAACGGTTTCAAAGTGGCTCATAATTTGGGAAAATGCTACAATTGATGAGTAAAACCTGCGAACAAAATATCTTTGAGATTCATCACTTTGACCCATGTGACCACTTCGAGGCCATGTATAGGTATACGTTCATATTAGGCTTTGAGCTCAATTTTCACCCTTGAGGTCACGATTTTTTTCCTTCAAACGAAATTCATCTAGAGTAATTTTTTACGACAATTTCAAATTTTCATATCATTTTTACGGCCCCCTTATGTCCAGTGACATACAAGCAAAAATATGTTCAAACTGAAAATTTTCGAAAATTTTCATAAGTTTTCAACGTGAAGCAGAAGTGCTAGCAGGATGGTTTCAACACATAAAATGCTCAAAATAGTGCCATAAAGCTATTGGCAGTTAGATCTGATCAATATCTCACATGTATTACTATCCAAGTGTTGCCACTGGATTTTTTTGAAATAGCCGTGAATCGATACTACTCATAGATGTAAGAAACCCCACAAAGCGATTTTTTTTGAGGGGCCCCCCTTCCCGAGATATGCCGACAAAAAGATTTTTGGGTGAGATGCACCAACTCAGACTTTGACAAGCCATAACTTTAGTTGTAGTTGACCAATCAAAAAGATTTTTATATCAAAATGTGTCAAATTCACTCGATTTAACATGGTATAAAGCAAAAACAATGAAAATATTTTTTTTGCCTTCAAAATTTGTAATTTGTAAAAAATTCAAATCCCAAGTAGGCATTTTTGTCCTACACAAGTTTTGAAAATATGACCAAAAGAAAGAGCGTATTTGATTTAATGTACTCACAAAAAATCAGGATAGGTTGTCGGTCATTTTCGGGAGAAAAAATAAATTTTATGAGAAAATTTTTTTTTTCACTAAAATCTTTTTTTGAAGGTTCCTGCAAAGGCTTATTTGTAGGACCAACGTGTGTTTTCTGTGTTCATATTGTATTTTCAATACTGTAGAACAGAACAAACTGTCAAAAACCACCAGATTTCAATTAAAGCTTGATCATTGTAATGATCAAAATAGTTTGCACGCAATAGGAGTACTAATATGATTACATCATCTGCTACATGTCTCAAACTGATCCAAAACGTCTGAAACTTAGTGAATTTGTTAATAAAGACATGTATATTAATATAAACGTATCAATTTTAACATGCTCATTCTTCTACCTATTTGATAATTTCTCTAAAAAACGGAATAAGGTCGAAATGTCAAAATGTTTATTTTTGATGCCGGACTGAAAATCTTTACAGCAATCATTTTTATACTCTTTTGTGATAACTTTCGCTGTTTGCACCAAAAACCTAGCTTTTACGGTTAACGTATAAAAATTGGATTTCACAAGTCAAAATCAAACTATTTTGATCATTACAATGATCAAGCTTTAATTGAAATCTGGTGGTTTTTGACAGTTTGTTCTGTTCTACAGTATTGAAGATACAATATAAACACAGAAAACACACGTTGGTCCTACAAATAAGCCTTTGCAGGAACCTTCAAAAAAAGATTTAGTGAAAAAAAAATTTTTTTCTCATAAAATTTATTTTTTCTCCCGAAAATGACCGACAACCTATCCTGATTTTTTGTGAGTACATTAAATCAAATACGCTCTTTCTTTTGGTCATATTTTCAAAACTTGTGTAGGACAAAAATGCCTATTTGGGATTTGAATTTTTTACAAATTACAAATTTTGAAGGCAAAAAAAAATATTTTCATTGTTTTTTTTTTATACCATGTTAAAGTCGAGTAAATTTGACACATTTTGATATAAAAATCTTTTTGATTGGTCAACTACAACTAAAGTTATGGGTTGTCAAAGTCTGAGTTGGTGCATCTCACCCAAAAATCTTTATGTCGGCATATCTCGGGAAGGGGGGCCCCTCAAAAAAACCGCTTTGTGGGGTTTCTTACATCTATGAGTAGTATCGATTCACGGCTATTTCAAAAAAATCCAGTGGCAACACTTGGATAGTAATACATGTCATTCAGGAAAAATTTTTATTTTTTGACCAAAAAGGGCCCTGTCTTAGACGGTTTCGGTGAGGTCATGGAAATTTTTGTGTCATTATGCTTAGAAGGGTCCAGGCATTCATCAATCAAAATCCCAGTTCATAAAAACACGTTTGACTTTTTTTTGTACAAGGCCATGGTGAGTTTTCTTGGAAAGCGAGTCTTAAGATCGCAGATGCAAGTTTTCAAAAATCAATGTTTTTGTTCCGCCTCGAGCAGCGATTAGGTACATTCCAATCATCAAAAAATTCTACATTTTCTGAAATTGGATAGAAAAAATGGAAGTTCGCTATTTGAAAATCGATTTTCTAGAGTTTTAACGATTTTTATGAAATAATATTGTTACTTTCGCAAATACTGCGATAGTTATTTGAGTACAAATAAAAGATGGCGAAAATCCTCTTTAATTTTTTTCTTTTTCAGAAAAGTACAAACTCACATTTCTGTAACCTGCCTTATGTCCAACGTCGACATACCCTAAACTACGGACATACACCCGTTTCATGTCATTTGAGAATATAATAATTTCAGAGCTCACAACTCCGCTAATCAAACTACATATAATTGGTATCCAAACTCGATTGAAAATCCAACTATTCCATTTTTCGGCGGTGAAAAATAGACAACGATTTAGGGCCATGAAGAATATCAAAACCATACAAAAATAGTTGCTATAATAATCCATATGCAAAGCGATTACTGATGACATGAGGTTCAATTGGATAGCAATCTGTGTTGGCGGTACATTCGGGTTCCTCGCTGTGTTTGCAGCCACAATCGTGGTAGAAACGTAGACAATACTTCTGGAAACCACTGAAATTGCTAAGACTATGAGCATAATGAAAAATGAGCCCTGAAAAATTTCTATAGAAAATTGTAATGTAACAAGTCAAAAGTACTTTCTGAAATTGTTTCTTTGAATAAACGAAAATAATAGCCAAAAGTTGAATGACAAAATTCGCGATAAAAACCAATAGTTGTAAAATAAGGGGCCATGAGAAGTAACTCTCACTCAGTTGTTTCTTCAGTTTTTCTTCACACCATGGAGCCGGCTGGCATATGGGCGCATAAAAATCCTCTACAAGTAGTATTAACCATTCAGGAAATATTCCATCTGAGACGTCTACGATTAGGCCCATCTTTGCCTCAAACTAGTCAGCAGAGTTTGAGAGAATAGAAAGAAGTGGTTTTCATGAAAACACTAATACTCGATAGGCTGTTTGGACTCGTGTATACTACATGATTATTAAATACTTAAAGTTTAAAATTTGGTATTTCGAACACAACTTCTTCTAACATTTATCGCAAACATTATATTAGTCATAAATGATTTTTTAGCAAAACAACTTTTATTAAACTGTTGCTATTGGAGTGTGCCACGGACACATAAACTTTTTTATATTATGTGTGTATTGCTCATCATAAAAATTTCAGCTCCGACTTCGACTTGGTTGAATCATCACGGCCACTTTTCTCCGCTCCATCAGGCTCTTCCAAACTAAGAAAAATGGCAGAGAAACTTCCGGAAGATAGTTGAAAATGTTCAGGAAAGCGATAAGCGTTTGTGTAGTTTCATCAGAGAAGTTAATGAGCTGCAAGAGCTCAACAATAAGAGACATTGCCTGAAAATATGTATATGGTAAGTGCGCCCTATTTAGACATCTCACCGAATAGAAAATTGAGGTGAACATTAGTTGCAGAAATACTTGTTGATTCCCTCTATTCCTTGGATTATTGGAATTTTCTCTGGACATAATATTTCGATTTTCTTTCTTTAGAGTCCTCAACAATATTACATAGCAAATAACTGCACCAATCGGAAATAAATGAAATATGCGATTGATAATCTAAAGTTTTTGGTTGTCTTATTTCCTAGAGAATTACAAACTCACATATATGTAACCTGCCTTATGTCCAACGTCGACATATCCTAATTTATTGGCATATAACCGTTTTAAGTCATTTGTGAATATGATAATTTCAGAGCTCACAACTCCGCAAATCAAACTACACACAATTGGTATCCAAACGCGTTTGAAAATCCAACCATTCCATTTTTCGGCGGTGAAAAATAGACAACGATTGAGGGCCATAAAAAATATCAAAACCATCGAGAAATAGTTGCTACAGTAATCCTTATGCAAAGCGATAACTGATGACATCAGGTTCAATGAGGAATCTATTATTGTGTTTGCAGCGACAATTGTGGTAGAAATGAAGACAATGCTTCTGGATACGACTGAAGTCGCTAGAACTATGAGCATAGTGAAAAATGAGCCCTGAAAATTTTCTGTAATAAATTGTGATGTAAAAAGTCAAAAGTACTTTCTGAAAGTGTTTCTTAGAGTAAACGAAAATGAGTGCCAGAAGTTGAACGATGAAATTTGCGAGAAAAACCAATAGTTGTAGAATAAGAGGCAATGAAAAATAACTATTTATATTTTTCAGTTTCTCTTCACACGGTTCAGGTGTAGAACATTCGAAAGGCCCCCCATATGAAGATGGTTCTGTAATCAACCATTGAGGAACAATTCTATTTGAGACGTCTACGATTAGGCCCATCTTTGCCTAAAACGGGGCCGCAAAGTTGAGAGAATCGAAAACGTGGTTCTTATGAAAACACTAATACTCGATAGGCTGTTTGGACTTGTGAACACTACCTGCTTATTAAATCTTTGTAAAGTTTAAATTTTGGTATTTCGAACACTTCTAACATTTATCTCAAACATTTATTAGTCATAATACAAAAAAATTGAATTTATAATTTCTGAAGAACAACTTTTGTCAAACTGTTGCTATTTGTGAGTGCCATGAATACGGAAACTTTTCGCTTCGGTTTTTAACTTTTGACCGCAAGTAATAACGTGAGAGCAAGTTCGGGAAGATTATTGAGCAAGTCGAATATGGACACAGATGTGATTTGAATATTAAGACCAGTTTAATCGATATATTCGAAAAGTTTCAAGGTGATCTGCAGAACCTAGATGATCTGCTTCATTGGCTTCTTTATAATAATATTCTGAAAGGCGTTCGTCCGGTGAGGTTTCTGTTACGAGTAATATAAATAACCAGAGTCGCTGCGCGCCTCTGGCGCGTGAACTCTCCAGTTAAAAAAAATGTTTGATACGTAAGATGTACGTGGATGTACGTGGAAAACTAAAGCGGACATCGTGACCAAGGGACAGAAAAACTTTCTAGCGGGTTATATATAAGTAAGATATGTGTATTGCTCACCATAGAAATTTCAGCTTCGACTTCGACTTGGTTGAATCATCACGGCTACTTTTCTCCGCTCCATTAGGCTCTTCCACACTAAGAAAATTGGTAGAGAAATTTCCGGAAGATAATTGAAAATGTTCAGGAAAGCGATAAGCGTTTGTGTAGTGTCATCGGAGAATTCAATCAACTGCAAGAGCTCGACAAAAAGAAACATTGCCTGAAAAAAAAACATTTTTAGTGCGCACTATTGAGACATCTCACCGAATAGAAAATTGAGGTGAACATTAGTTGCAGAAATACTTTTTGGTTCCCTCTATTCCTTGGATTATTGGGATTTTCTCTGGACATAATATTTCGGTTTTCTTTCTTCAGAGTCCTCAACAATATCGCATAACAAATAACTGCACCAATCGGGAATGAATGAAATATACGATTGATAAGCTGCAGTATTAAAGTAGGATTTCTGTCTTTTCATATTTTTACTCAAATCAAGGCTGTCAGATTTCACCGACCTAAAGGGAAGACTTAGGGTCGTGAGTTTGAACTGCGAAAAAAAATGTTCGTGAAAATAAATGTTTTTTTACTTAAAATCTCATCTTAAAGTGATGCTCAACGATAAAAATTACAAAATTAGGACCTGAAATTTTCTTCAAAACGCATTAAGACACATTCTCTGTGGTTCTCGAGTATGGGTCTTTTGAGCATTGTACAAAAAAAAGTCAAACGTGTTTTTATGAACTGTTTTTATGAAAACAAGAGTTTTCATATTGATTGATCAACGTTCAATAAAATGAAAATAAATTTTTGCACAATCATGAATTGCAGAAAAATTTCACTGTGTGAGAAATTAAAATTTAAGAACGAAAATACTGATTTTTGATTTCAGCTAACGTTAAAACTTTTGTAAAAGAGTTTCTGAAAATTTAAGATAGTTTGGTGAAGAAATGGCTAAGTTATAGCACTTCAAAGTGTCAGCCTTTTCAGGACGGGCAAAAAATTTTAAAGCCCTGCCACAAGAACAAAACGGTTTCAAAGTGGCTCATAATTTGGGAAAATGCTACAATTGATGAGTAAAACCTGCGAACAAAATATCTTTGAGATTCATCACTTTGACCCATGTGACCACTTCGAGGCCATGTATAGGTATACGTTCATATTAGGCTTTGAGCTCAATTTTCACCCTTGAGGTCACGATTTTTTTCCTTCAAACGAAATTCATCTAGAGTAATTTTTTACGACAATTTCAAATTTTCATATCATTTTTACGGCCCCCTTATGTCCAGTGACATACAAGCAAAAATATGTTCAAATTGAAAATTTTCGAAAATTTTCATAATTTTTCAACGTGAAGCAGAAGTGCTAGCAGGATGGTTTCAACACATAAAATGCTCAAAATAGTGCCATAAAGCTATTGCCAGTTAGATCTGATCAATATCTCATTCAGGAAAAAATTTTTATTTTTTGACCAAAAAGGGCCCTGTCTTAGACGGTTTTGGTGAGGTCATGGAAATTTTTGCGTCATTATGCTTAGAAGGGTCCAGGCATTCATCAATCAAAATCCCAGTTCATGAAAACACGTTTGACTTTTTTTTGTACAAGGCCATGGTGAGTTTTCTTGGAGAGCGAGTCTTAAGATCGCAGATGCAAGTTTTCAAAAATCAATGTTTTTGTTCCGCCTCGAGCAGCGATTAGGTACATTCCAATCATCAAAAAATTCTACATTTTCTGAAATTGGATAGAAAAAATGGAAGTTCGCTATTTGAAAATCGATTTTCTAGAGTTTTAACGATTTTTATGAAATAATATTGTTACTTTCGCAAATACTGCGATAGTTATTTGAGTACAAATAAAAGATGGCGAAAATCCTCTTTAATTTTTTTCTTTTTTAGAAAAGTACAAACTCACATTTCTGTAACCTGCCTTATGTCCAACGTCGACATACCGTAAACTACGGACATACACCCGTTTCATGTCATTTGAGAATATAATAATTTCAGAGCTCACAACTCCGCTAATCAAACTGCACACAATCGGTATCCAAACTCGATTGAAAATCCAATTATTCCATTTTTCGGCGGTGAAAAATAGACAACGATTTAGGGCCATGAAGAATATCAAAACCATCGAGAAATAGTTGCTACAGTAATCCATATGCAAAGCGATTACTGATGACATGAGGTTCAATTGGATAGCAATCTGTGTTGGCGGTACATTCGGGTTCCTCGCTGTGTTTGCAGCCACAATCGTGGTAGAAACGTAGACAATACTTCTGGAAACCACTGAAACTGCTAAGACTATGAGCATAATGAAAAATGAGCCCTGAAAAATTTCTATAGAAAATTGTAATGTAACAAGTCAAAAGTACTTTCTGAAATTGTTTCTTTGAATAAACGAAAATAATAGCCAAAAGTTGAATGATGAAATTTGCGAGAAAAACCAATAGTTGTAGAATTAGAGGCCATGAGAAATAACTATCTATATTTTTCAGTTTTTCTTCACACCGATCAGGTGTAGAACATTCGATAGGCCCCCCATTTGAAGATAGTTCTGTAATCAACCATTCAGGAACAATTCTATTTGAGACGTCTACGATTAGGCCCATCTTTGCCTCAAACTAGTCAGCAGAGTTTGAGAGAATAGAAAGAAGTGGTTTTCATGAAAACACTAAGGCTCGAAAGGCTGTTTGGACTCGTGTTTACTACCTGCTTATTAAATCTTTGTGAAGTTTAAAATTTGGTATTTTGAACACTTCTAACATTTATCGCAAACATTTATTAATCATAATACAAAAAATCTTGAATTTATAACATATGAAGAACTACTTTTGTCAAACTGTTGCTATTCGTGGGTGCCACGAAAAAATCTTCAGCTCCGACTTCGACTTGCCTGAATCATCACGGCTACTTTTCTCCGCTCCATTAGGCTCTTCCAAACTAAGAAAAATGGTAGAGAAATTTCCGGAAGATAATTGAAAATGTTCAATAAAGCGATAAGCGTTTTTGTAGTTTCATCAGAGAAGGTAATGAACTGCAACAGCTCGACAATAAGAGACATTCCCTGGAAGAACATGATGAGTACGTTCTATTGAGAAATCTCACCGAGTAGAAAATTGAGGTGAACATTAGTTGCAGAAATACTTTTTGGTTTCCTTGATTCCTTGAATTCTTGTTTCCTATGGATAAGATTTTTCTATTTTGCTTTTTTAGAGTCCACAACAGTATCGCATAACAACAAACTGCACCGACCGGAAATAAATGAAATATGCGATTGATAATCTAAAGTTTTTGGTTTCCTTATTATCTAGAAAAGTACAAACTCACATATCTGTAACCTGCCTTCCATCCATGATCGATATAACCCATAATAGGAACATACTGGCGTTTCATATCGTTTGTAAATATAATAATTTCAGAGCTCACAACTCCGCCAATCAAACTACACACAATTGGTATCCAAACTCGTTTGAAAATCCAACCATTCCATTTTTCGGCGGTGAAGAATAGACAACGATTGAGGGCCATGAAGAATATCAAGACCATTGAGGAATAGTCGCTACAGTAATCCATATGCAAAGCGATAACTGATGACATGAGATTCCACCGGGTTCCCTGTTCTGAGTTAGCAGCCACAATTGTGGTAGAAATGAAGACAATACTTCTGGAAACCACGGAAACCGCTAGGACTATGAGCATAGCGAAAAATGAGCCCTGAAAAATTTCTATAAGTATTTGTGGTATAAAAAAACAACAATACTTTCTGAAATTGTTTCTTTGAATAAACGAAAATAATTGCCAAAAGTTGAACAACGAAATTCGCGAGAAACACCAATAGCTGTAGAATAAGGGGCCATGAGAAATAACTGTCACTAATATTTTTTAAACACGATGGAGGGGGCGGAAGAAGGATACATTCGCCAGACATATGCGTATCTGGGTTTAGCCAAGCAGGTACTCCTTGCGAGGTTTCTATGAAATAGACCATCTTCGCCTAAAACTTGGCAGCAGAGCTTGAGAGGATAGAAAGAAGTGGTTTTTATGAAAACACTCAAGGCTTGGCAGTTTGGACTTGTGCACTCTACCTGCTTATTAAATCTTTGTAAAGTTTGAAATTCGGTGTTTCGAGCACAACTTCTTTCAGCATTTGACAGAAACCAAACAATTTATTAATCAAAATACAAAAAATCAAACATTTATGACTTCTTCACCATAACTTTTGTCAAACTGTTGCTATTTGAGGGTGCCACGACGGAAACTTTTTGTTTCGTCTTCCAGCTATTGACCACGAGTAAAAATGGGAGAGAAAGTTCGGGAAGATAATTGAGCAAGTTGAATATAGAGATCAAGGTGATTTGAAGGTCGAGTTCGGGTTGATCGAGGTATTCGAGGAGTTCCGAGGTGATGGACATTATCTGGAAACATGGAGATTGTAGGAAATAAAGGCTACTACGTTAGTTTCATTGAAGGGTTTATAGGCCTCATGATCTCCATGATCCCCTTCCAACCAATCCCTCACCCCATAAAAAATCACTGTGATCAAAATCTGTATGAACACATTTTGCTCTCCCTGATGATTCTTCGCCTTCCTATTCGCCAATAACTCTTTTTTCTTCTTATACAAATGATACAACAAGATAATATAGCATGTTGCAGAAGCCACTGGGAATATGTAGAATAGTCGGGTTATTAGCTGAAATTTAATTTTTTAAATTTTTTAATTAATTTTTTAATTAATATTTTATTTAATTAATTTTTAATTAATTTTTAAATTTTATTAATTTTTTTCCAAAGCAAGAACTTACTTTTCTATACCCAACGGGTTGTCCGAAGTCCACAAAACCTAAATCGTACTGATAAACTCTTGTGATTTCAGAAGTCCAGATAGATAGCAATGTTCCTAGAGTAGCCAAGCCCAAGCTAATGAAAATAGGGATAGCAATTCGGTTTCCATCGAAAATCTGCTCACTCCAAGACCGCTTTACAAAAAGAAGGCATCGATTTAGGGACATGGAGAAGATTAGAACTATTGAAAAGTTATTGCTGATATAATCCACGTATAATGAAATAGTGATAGCTGTAGAGAATACGGTAGTGGTTGTGTTAGTGAAGGCGGCAAAGATCAAAGTGATAATAGAGGTCATTGATCTGAAGATGACTGAGAAGGCAAGGATGAGAAGGAGGAAGAAGAAAGAGCCCTGAAAAATTTGGAAGAGTTATAAGACCTTTAGAGATTAAGGCTACTTTTTGAAACTTCTTTTTTGTGCAAACCATCCAGATGAGCAACACTTGAAACGCAAAGTTCACCAAGCTAACCAAGTTTTGACCCAAAATTGGAAACGAAAAAAAGTTTAAATAAGTTTCAATGCTACCGGAGGTGCACTCTTTTCCATTATCACATGAGCCAGGTAATCCGCCTAGAGGTTGTGTAAATAGCAAGCGATTTTCACTGTAGTGCATTGGAGAGCTTTTGGTTTTTAATACTTTTGAAATTATAAAACTAAAATTTATACTTGAAAATAGAGAAGTTTTATACTAACCAAGGCACAACCTTTTACCGAGTAAGGGGGAGGAAATTATATGTTTTATTGAAAAATTTCGAAGAAAGTGATATTTTTTTAGTAAGGTTTGTGTACATGTATATAGTGAAGGTTCTCAGAGTAGACACAAGTTTGGTTTTTCGGACTTTTGGAATTGTAATTTGGGGTTTTTGGTGTTGAATAAAATGACAGGGTTGCCATGGGCCGGGTCAGCCCGGAGAAAAAATCTCGGCCTTGGGTTGGGCCCATGAGAATAAATTATGACCAAACTTTTTCGGTCTTAATTCCTATAATTACTTCCAGTTTTAGTCGCTATTTAATATATACAAGAACCTTAAAATTTGGAGACGAGAAAATTTTACGGTCATTTTTTCAAAACGGACCCAACGGGCCGAGAATTTTTTTGAGCCAGCCAATTAAAAAATTGAAATTCGTAAATTTGATATTTTCCGGGTCATTTCTCCAAAACGGGCCCGACGGGCTACCGAGAAATTTCATTTGAGCCCTGGCCAGCCCGTTAACAGCCAAAATAATGATATCAAATTCAAAATCCCAGAATCCAAAATCCAAGAATCCAAGAATCCAAAAATCCAAGAATCCAAGAATACAAAAATCCAAGAAATCCAATAATCCAAGAATCTAAAAATCCAAGAATCCAAGAACCCAAGTATCCAAGAATCCAAGAATCCCAGAATCCCACAATCCCACAATCCATAAACCCAAGAATCCAAGAATCCTAGAATCCAAGAATCCAAGAATCCAAGAATCCTAGAATCCGAGAATCCAAGAAATCCAATAATCCAAGAATCTAAAAATCCAAGAATCCAAGAATCCAAGAATCCGAGAATCTAAGAATCCAAGAATTCAAGAACCTCAAAATCTCACCCTTTTCAATCTCTTCGTTGTATGCACCAACCAAATCGCCTGCACTTGAAACACAAAATTCACCGAGCTTATAAAGTTTTGTCCCATTATGGGTAGAGAAAAATAGTTCAAATAAGTTAGGTTTCCATTCATAGAACACTCTGTTTCATTAAAACATGAAGCAGGAAAATCCGGTTTCTTAGGAGGAAATAAAAGGAAGTTTTCGGTGTAGTGCATTTTGTCAAAAATTTAGACACTTTCTGGGAGATCAACTATTATTGAAAGAGTAATAGATTAGAACGAAAATCTTACTACATTTCGCACAAAGTTAATCGAGTTTTAGACGGAAGTTTGTGACCAAGCTGGTTTTCGGGAATTGGTTTTTTGAGCATTTCAAGATTGAATTAGTTCTTTCCGAGAACTTTGTGTCACCCGTTTTATTAGTTTGCAAAGGCATAATTTGAATAAAAAATTTTCGAAAAACCATTTTTGAAAATTTTTACATTTTTTGCTGTAAAATATACGAAATTTTGCGCTGATTTTGAATATCAAAACAGAAACTATTGAAAATGGATCTAATACCCCGTAAAATCGCTTCAAATAAGACCAATAACCAAAAGGCCGCGCTTCGGAAAACTCCCCGTATAAAATGTTAATGTTTAAAAAAATCAAATTCATTGGCACGAACATAACAAATACAGAAAATTTATCCCACGCATTCCTCAACAGTTAATTCAATCATCCTCAAATAGAAAATGTACTTAATTGAAAACTTTACCGTCCCATCTTTTCTCATCACCTTTGTTATCAACTCCCAACTTCGAAAATTCACGTGTCTTTCCTCCTCTCCTGTCGAAAGTTCTGGCATCGCTTCCAACGCCAAAATCACGCCGTGATCATCAACCTGAGTTATAAAACTTCTCAATCGAGGGGCCCCACCAGCGAGCACATGTCGAATGTAGCATTCCATTTCTTGGCTCGTGAACTCTTTCTCCATTATTGTCAATTCCTTGCAATCCAGTTGGAGGAGGTTGTCGATGGTGATCCATGTTCCTGAGGATAGAATAAATGTGTCGTATTTTTTGTGGAAATTTTCGATTTCAAAGTTTTCGGGAGAGAAGCAATCGACATGCATTTTGTTTTGGTTTGAAAACTTGTACAAATCATCATAATTTTTTTGAGCTTAACATTTTGAGACAAATAACCGATAGAAAATATAGCCAGTTTTTCTGTAACGGCAGAGGGGGGGGGGGGGGTCCTATAGATATTGACCGCTTGCAGATGTACCTTTTCGTTAGTACGTGGTCATGGGAAACGGCAAAGGGATGAAAATTGGTCCCCAAGGGTTATTTTGCATCCTGAATCGATTGGCGTTTACAGTTTTTTGATATCTCTTCTCGTTCGGTCTCTACACCCAAAATATGGGGGGGGGGGGTCATATAGATATTGACCGCACTGTATCGTTTGATCGAGTTTGATCGATTTTAATTCAAAAATATTGTTATTTTCGTAAATACTGAAATTGGAGCGATCATTTGAGTAAGTATAAAATGACTGAAATCCTACTCTGAAAATGAAAAAAGTTCAATTTATTATCGAATGAAGGAAACTGATACAAACATTGATACAAAGCGAAAAATTGATACAAGCACAACAATTACAGAAAAATTATTCCGCGAGTTCCTCAACAGTCAATGCAATCACATGATGATAAAAACCATACTCGATTGAGATCTTCACCATCCCATCTTCTCTCTTCTTTTTCGTTATCAACTCCCAACTTCGAAAATTCACGTGTATTTCCTCCTCTCCTGTCGAAAGTTCTAGCATCGCTTCCAACGCCAAAATCACGTCATGATCATCAACCTCAGCGCTAAAACTTCTCAATCGATTGGCACCACCAGTTAGCACATGTCGAATGTAGCGTTCCATTTCTTGGCTCGTGAAATTCTTCTCCGTTATTGTCAATTCAATGCAATCCAGTTGGAGGAGATTGTCCATGGTTATCCACGTTCCTTGGAATAAAAAAAGAGTCTGGTATTTTTTGTGAAAATTTTCAATTTTGAAGTCGTCGTTGGAATGGAAGGGGCCAATAATCAAGGATGTCGGATTTAAGTTGAGTAAAATATGACGGAACTCGTCATTGCTCAACTTTTCGTCCCCCATAACTTTTGCTACATACGAGGATCCTTGCATTTTTTCGACCAAATCCAGCATCCAAACTTCATTTCCTTCAAGCGTAACTTCTTTGACTATTATCCCGAAAAGATCACACAAGGAGTCCAAGAGGAATTTGGTTCCGCGGACCTCATTGTTCCAATACGTAACATATTCATCTTCATCGCGATGAGCTCCTTGAAGTTCGTCAGGTCTGGTAGTTAACAATGGTTTGACAATTATGCGCACAAAGTTGAAGAAATTGTCTTGTTCACGAAGAACAACCGTTGGATGGAAACTCCCGATCAATGACAAATGCAAGGGAAGCGATTTGTTTCGGTAGTGTTTGACAATGAACTTCATTCGGTTCGAGATGAGAGATAGTGAAACTCTGAAAAAAGTTTGACCTAGTGTGAAAGTTTCTATAAATTTTTCAACTCACAATTCCTTGACTCCAAACATTCTAACAACGTGTACCAAAGCGAGGTATGGCAGGTTGAGAAGTGGGAACGATTGGGACGACATTTTCTGAAAAACATGAAGGTAGTATCAGAACTATAGTACTGGAGAATGATGAAGCTTAAAAAGATAGTATCAGTAAAAACAACAAACAACCAGAGAAACAAAAAGATAATTTTGGGAGATCATCAGAACATCAGAACGCTATTTAACTTCGAAAGATTGAGAAATGACAGTAACTGATTGACTATGGGAATAGGAAATTATTGATTGTTACCCGCAGCGATTACGATGGGAAACAATGCATTGTTATTATATAGACAATGGGGGATCGTAAGTCCCTTGACATATTCAAGTGACCTTTTACCGTGAGAATACGATGGGAGCAAGGGGGTGAAGGGTTTTCTTGATATGCAGTCCCATAGTCATTTCCATTACTCAAGCGAAACGTTTTAAACTTTTTGAAATAGGTAAGATAAAATGATCGCAATTTGGAAATCGGTTTTCTGGAGTTTGAACGATTTTTATGGAAAATTTTGTCATTTTCGTAAGTACTGAAATTGGGACGATCATTTGAGAAAATAAGAAATGACTGAAATCTTACTTTGAAAATAAAAGTAGTTCATTTATTATCGAATGAAGGAAACTAATACAAACATTGATACACAGCAAAAATCGATAAAAGCAAACAATTACAGAAAAACTATTCCGCGATTTCCTTAACAGTCAATGCAATCATATGATGACAGAAACCGTACTCGATTGAGATCTTCACCATCCCATCTTCTCTCTTCATCTTCGTTATCAGCACCCACCTTGGACCATCCACGTGTCTTTCCTCCTCTCCTGTCGAAAGTTCTGGCATCGCTTCCAATAACGCAAAAACCGCAGCACCGTCTTCAACCCGAGCACAAAATTCTCTCAATCGAGGTGCCCCACCAGTGAGCACATGTCGAATGTAGCATTCCATTTCTTGGCTCGTGAACTTTTTCTTCGTTGTTATTGTTATCTCGATGCAATCCAGTTGGAGGAGGTTATCCATCGTTAGCCATGTTCCGCTAGATAGATGGAATACATCGTATTTTCTGCGGAAATTTTTGATTCTAAAACTGCTGGAAGGGGAAGCGATAATCAAGGAGGGTGGATTCAATTTGAACAAAATATGGCGGAGTTTATTATTGCTCAACTTTTCGTCCCCCAGAACTGTTGCTACATACGAGGATCCTTGCATTTTTTCAACCAAATCCAGCATCCAAACTTCATTTCTCCAAAGCGTCACCTGTTTGACTATAATCCCGAAGAGATCACACAAATACTCCAAGAGCACTTCCGTCCCGCGGACTTCATTATTCCAATAAGTTTCAAATTCATGGTCGTCATGTGGAACTATTTGAAGTTCGTGCGGTTGGGCAGTTGACAATGGTTTGACAATTATGCGCACAACGTTGGGGTAACAGTCCTGTTTGCGAAGAACAACAGTTGGATGGAGACCCCCCATCAATGATAAATGCAACCCAAGTGATTTGTTTCGGTAGTGTTTTACGATGTACTTTGCTTGGCTCGAGACGAGGGATAGTGGAACTCTGAAAAAAAGTTGAACCGAGTTTAAAAGTTTCTATGGATTTTTCAACTCACAATTCTTTGACTTCAAACATTCTAACGACGTGTAGCAAAGCGAGACATGGCAGGTTGAGGAGTGGGAACGATTGGGACGACATTTTTTTCTGAAAAATATGAGAAGATAGTATCAGAACTATAGTACAGGAAGGGGCATAATTAGTGATAAACATATTTGCGTGGATGCCGTACCGCGAAAACTTGAGACAAAGGTAAAACTTGAGAAGGCCGACCTGGGGGAACACCACAAAGTTCCGCGAACAACAAAAAGCGGAGGGAAACAAAAAATAGGAAAAATCCCTCACTATTTCTCACACTGTTGGAGAACAGATATGAAAAATGGTGAAGGACAATAAGTGTGCGGGTCAAAGAGAGTGTGGAGGCATATAAGAAGCAAAGAATGAGGCATACAGAAAAGAAGAGGGCTCGGAAAAGATACCAAAAAATAATTAGAAGAATGGAACAATCATAGGAATGAAAGAAACAATGAAAAATTTTCTCGAAGAGGTGCTGAATCCTCAAGGATTCAGCACATTCCCCGGAAGGAAATGAAAAGGGGGGGGGGGTTGAAGAAATAGAACAAAATCGAAGAAAAAAAAAAAATTCGAACAGAAAAACAAAATTGAAGATAAGAAGATGTGAAGCGAACATTCGAAGAAAAGATCGAAGAGAAGTTGAGAAATGGATTCAAGATTTAGGAACGTCTTGATCCTTGAATCGGACAGGATGATTGCTTGTGAGATTTCACAATTGAAACTAAGTCAAGAGATGAGATATCATGGTGAAATTTTGGCAGCTTATAGTTATGCGTATGACCTGCTAGATTCCAAGATTTTTGAAATCTATTGAAAATTGACCGACTTACTATTAGACGCCTTCAAAGGGTGTGTCACTAATTATGCCCCACCCTGTACTGGTAAAAAAAGAAGATAATTTTCGGAGAAAACGAGTAGTTATGGAACAATGAGAGTAACTCAATGGCTAAGGGACTGGATATCAAAAAACCCTTCACCCCCTTGCTCCCATCGTATTCTCACTGTCAAAGGTCACCTTCAAATGTCAAGAGATTTACAATCCCCCATTTTCTTTCCAACATCGTTTCCCATTGTCATCTCTGCGAGTAACCATCAATACATTCCTATTCCCATAGTCAGTCTGTTACGGTCATTTCTCAATCTTCCGGAGTTATCGTCCTCCAGTACTATAGTTCTGCTACTATCTTTTTATATTTTTCAGAAAATGTCGTCCCAATCATTCCCACTTCTCAACCTGCCATGTCTCGCTTTGGTACAAGTTTTTAAAACGTTCGGAGTCAAGGAATTGTGAGTAGAAAAGTCCATAGAAACTTTTAAACCCAATCCAACTTTTTTCAGAGTTTCACTATCCCTCGCCTCAAGCCAAGCAAAGTTAATTGTCAAACACTACCGAAACAAATCGCTCGCTTTGAATATGGAATTGATCAGGGATTTCGATCCAACGGTTTTTCTGCGTGAAAAGGACTGTTACTTCAACTCTGTGAGCGCGATTGTCAAACCATTCCCAGCTACCCAACCTGACGAACTTCAAGGATTTCATTGCGATGGAGATGAATATGCTACGTATTGGAATAATGAGGTCCGCGGAACCAAATTCCTCTTGGATTACTTCTGTGATCTCTTCGGGATTACAGTCAAAGAAGTTACGATTGAAGGAAATGAAATTTGGATGCTGGATTTGGTCGAAAAATTGAAAAGTTCTTCATACAAAGCAAACGTTTGGGGGTTAAAGTTGAGCGATGACGAATTCCGTCATATTTTACTCAACTTGAATCCAACATCCTCGGATCTCGATTGTTTCCCTTCTGGAAACTTTGAAATCAAAAATTTCCACAAAAAATACGACGCATTTCATCTATCCCGAGGAACGTGGATAACCATGGACAACCTCCTCCAACTGGATTGCAAGGAATTGAGAATAAAGGAGAAGGATTTCACGAGCCAAGAAATGAAACGCTACATTCGACATGTGCTCACTGGTGGGGCCAATCGATTGAGACATTTTTGTGCTGGGGTCGAAAATGGTGATGCGGTTTTTGCGTTGTTGGAAGCAACGCCAGAACTTTCGACAGGAGAGGAGGAAAGAAACGAAAATGATGCTGGTTGGGAGATGATAACGAAGGTGATGAGAAAAGATGGGATGGTCAAGATTTCAATCAAGTACTATTTATGTTATGGCATGATTGGATTGACTGTTGAGCAATGTGCGGAATAACTTTTTATGTAATTCTTTGTTATTCTTTGTTGTGTCAGTGGTATCAATGTTTGTTTACGTTTGTTTCACTTTATGAAAAAAAAATTTTTCGAAGTCTTTGATTTTTGATTTATTCATTGTAGGACACACATGCCACTTAAACATGATACGAATGACAAATATATACAGAGAAATTAGATTAGATCCATAGAAGTTCTATAACACGTCATAGCAAGAACATATTCTAAAATATATACAGATTCTGTAATCGTCCAAATTCCATGATAATCCAGATCCAATGTCCATACAAATCGAAACAAAGTCCATAATAAACCAGATCCATATTCGTTAAAAATCAAATTCCATGCTTCCATAATAAATCAGATCCATATTCTATAAAAGTCCGAATCTAAACTCCATAAATTTGGTGCCGGATTGTTGGAAATACCGGCCATTTAGATGGTGTCCTCTATTTTTCGAAGAGTCTAATTATTAAAAAAATTAACGAAAAATTGCATCTTCTTAAAAATACTGGAAAAAAAAACTCATAATTCCCAAAAAATAATAATAACAATTCTGAACTTTTTACTTAAAAATTTCCTATTCATTTTTGAAGTGCTGGTTTATTTTTCAAAGTGAAACATTTGACTGTAGCTTTATTGGAGAAAATATGGTAATTTCAAATTAAAGTAGGATTACAGTCATTTTTTTTTATTTTCTCAAATGATCGTCCCAATGCCATTATTTACGAAAATAACAATACTTTTGCACAAAATTCGTTAAAACTCGAGAAAATCGCATTTCAAAACGCCAACTTACATTTTTTCTAACCTATTTCAATGAATGTAGAATTTTTCGCTGATTCAAATGCACCTAATGTCGCTGCTCAAAACGCAACAGAAACATTTTTATGAACAAAATTGCACGTTGTCGCGCCGCCCGCTGCCGATTTAAATCTGCTGTCGCGCTCGCCGCTGAATGCTCATACGTATTCAGCGGGCGGCGCGACAATTGAAAATTTGTTATTAAAAATGTTTCTATTGCGTTTTGAGCAGCGACATTAGGTGCATTCGAATCAGCGAAAAATTCTACATTCATCGAAATAGGTTAGAAAAAATGTAAGTTGGCGTTTTGAAATGCGATTTTCTCGAGTTTTAACGAATTTTGTGCAAAAATATTGTTATTTTCGTAAATAATGGAATTGGGACGATCATTTGAGAAAATAAAAAAATGACTGTAATCCTACTTTAATACACAAAAAATGTAACGATTAAGGTTTTTTGAAACTTTTTTTGTCCAAATGATGCAAAAAACACACATTTTCTCATTAAATTACGCCCATAACTTCATAAAAAGGTCAATTGAGGTCATAATCGGATTTTTAGGTTATCTTGTTCGATCTCCGTACCTGAAAAAAATAGGGTGTGGTGTCAAAAGTCAGTTTCTTCCTATCATTCCTCTTTCATATTTTCATCCCATCATGAATTCTGTTCAACGATTCTTGGTAGCTTCAGGCTTTGCCATATTTAGTCTCTTCTGCATATTTTCCTTATTGCACCAAAGCTCCAGTGGACCCTCAAGAATGAAGAGAAACACAACAAGTGAATTCAAACTAATCAAACCAGTAGCTGAAATTAAAAATGGGAATCGATGGATTGTGGTAACGAGTATAAATTATCCAACAGAAGATGTTAAGGTAATATAATTTTGCTTTTGAAAAAAAAATTGGAGTCAAAGTTTCAGAGACTCGCTTCGATCGAAAATTGGAATTTGGTAGTGGTGGCGGACACAAAAACTCCAAAGGATTGGTATTTGGAGAATGTGCATTTCTTGTCAGTGGCTTATCAAAAAACTTTGCGTAGGTTTTGCAACTTTCCTTTGAAGTTTTAGGTTAGACAAAAATTTTCAGCAATCTCCTTATCATCTTCGTTACCCTACAAATCTTACACTCGGAAAAACATCGGTTACTTGTATGCAATTTCTCAAGGAGCAGAATGGATCTATGACACTGATGATGATAACAAACCTTATGATAAGTCCAATGTTACTAAATCTGAATAGAATCCTGAGTTTTAAGATTAGGATTGGATCAGTTTGACTTCGAGGAAACAGTATCCGGGTTACGGTACCAAGCAAAAAGTAACATGTCGTCAGGAATCTTGTAAGCTGTTTTGAAATATTTAATTTGTTGTGACGTTTTTAGAGACCGCCTGTTCAACCCTTACGAGTACTATGGGGTAGACCAAATGTGGCCGAGGGGGTTTCCGGTGGAGCATCTTAAGAAACACGAAAATGGAAAAGAAAATCAAGTATTGTGTTATAAAATGAAGCGCTCGGCAGTGCAACAAGGACTGGTACATCATGATCCTGACGTTGACGCTATTTATAGGTACAAAACAGTTTTAAGAGACCCCCAAATTCCATTGACTTACAGACTTCTTCATGCTGATCAGAATACTGGACTCGATGTTGAATTCAACAAGTTTGCTCCGCCCATCTCTCTATCAGTTGAAACGTATTCCCCTTGGAACTCTCAAAACACGTTATTCCACCAATCAGCATTTCATACACTCTTTTTACCGACTACTGTTTCTTTCAGGTTTTCGGGATTCTTCGTGCAGAATACAATCCCTTTTTTCAGAACCACTGACATTTGGAGATCATTCATCTCTCAAAAAACCCTGCATTTATCAGGCCTTACTGTATCATTCGTTCCAACTAACGCAGTTCAGTATAGGAATGCACACGATTATTTGAAAGATTTCAAAGATGAGAAGCAAGTTTATGAGGATTCTGGAAGGATGATTGAGTACTTGCACAATTGGAAATGCAACAATGGGTCAAATCTGGAAACGTGTATCCATCAACTAGCAGAAGACTTGGTGATGATGAAATTTTGGGAAGAGGAGGATACGAAACTGATGAAATTTTTCCTAATGGATTTGAAATTGATGGGATTCGAGTTTCCGGAATTGTTGAAAGGGGAGTATGTGGACCCGTATTTGGCGTCACAAGACGAAACAACGAGAGATGTGAATTGTCGAAGAATTAATTTGGAATTTGAGTTGGTGGATCCTGAAAAGCGAAATGAACAAGTAAGGAAGAGTCTAAGATAGCAACGTAGTCTAGTAGATTTTACAGAATCTCCGGAGAGCTGAGCAAAAGTTGTATTACTTTGGAGACCTTGCCGATTGGTGTAATGAGACTGGATACTCTGGTAACATTGTTCTTTCTGAATTTGGTAGATTTCCATTTTGTAGATCTATCAAAAAAGTTCCCATCTGCGAAACAGCTAGCCGACGAACATGGAGCCAGGTATAACCTGCAGAAGGATTTGAATGCGGTAAGATAATTCCCACAATAACTTTATGTAATCCGATTCATTCAGGTACTGATTGTAGTGAATAACTATCCATGGAGTTACGGACATGGATTGATTCAACGTCTTTATCAACCTTATTTTGCCTCTGTGATTTTCTGTGGATCTTGGTATCCAGAAATAGTCGAGGATCATGATAACTACACTTCCATCATAAGCCCATTCAATTTTGTACATATGAATCCAGCGGAAATGCGCCGAGGATTTGTTGGTTATCATTGTGTCACACTTGTCATGGAAATGAGGTTGAATAATGTCTTGGGATATTTTATGATGGCAGATGATGCGGTTTTCAACATTTGGCATGGTATTGACTATTCAATGGTACACCATTTACAGGGGATTACAGCTGAGAAGGAAGAACAAACTATTGGCTGGGATGTACCGGAAGGTGAATTGAAAAGTACATTTTTACCTTCGAACTTTGACTTTAGGACTTCAAGCAGGAAAAGACGTTTTGAAAACCATCAAGAACAATAAGGACCCCAAAATCCAACGGGCTTGGGAACAGTTTGAGAAGGGTATGAAAGATCATGGATTCAAAAAATCTGGCAGACAGGAACTGACTGCAAATAAAGGAAGAAGTGAATCTGATTTGTAGGTTTTTTGATAGAACTCTGATAAAATTAGAATTTCAGTTACTACATTCCTACATCTCAAGCGGACTACTTTGCAACGCTTATGAGGATGTTTTATGAGAATCAACTATTTTTGGAGATTGCTGTAAACAGGTTTTTAAAATCAGTTGATCATAAAACGTAAGTTGCCACATTTCCTGGAAAATAATTGACCCCAAAATTTCCAGAGCCGGAGTTGGCAAATTCGATTATCTAGGAGGGTACAATCGAACAATTTGGGATACTATCTATAACAAAAATATGGTTGCTTTGCATCCAATCAAAATGAGTCAGTTTCAGAAACCAGGGGAAAACAGAACAAGGTTTGGTTTCGTGGAGGAAGTTGAAAAAAAAGAGATTTTCAGATACTGTAAATCGGTGCTACAAACTTGGGCGGATATTATGTTTGGAGGATCTCAGGACTTTTCCTAAAAAATTGAATAAAATATTACAAACTTTTTTATTTCTAATCTCAAAAGTTCACTCAAAACTTGAATAATCCATCAACATTCGGTTGTAAAAATTTTCTCAACGGTTTGTTTTTGACAAGATACTGTAGCCCTCTCAAAAATTCCATCCTTTGTATAGCCGATCTCATTTCGTATTTTCGCAGCTCAAATTCTATAGCTTCCTTCGATGTGGTGAGATTTTCATTGTAGTTCCACGTGGTGTTTCTGAAAATACTTTGACACTAGCTGACATTCAGCATGATCATCTAACAATTTTTGGTCCTAGAATAAGTTGATCCTGAAAAACCCAAATATGCAATAAAAAGTGGCCAAATGTTCACGTGACTCGAGTTATGGGCTCTCAAAGTAGCAAATTAGGCTAAATTCCAACCCAAGTGGCAGTAAAATTTCTAAATTTGGGCTAAATAAATGTTTTTTCAAAAAAAAGGATATTATTATACATTAAATTCTAAGTTCAAAACAAAAAACTAGACGTTCTGAAAGTGATTTTGAGCTGAGATATGGATCCTCAAAGTACCTAATTTTACTGTTGGCTGCCACTTTGAGGGCTCATATCTCGAATTGCGTGACCATTTGGCCACTTTTTATTGCAGATTTCGGCTTTTCAGGGTCAACTTAGTCTAGGACCGAAGTTTCAAATAAATTTCAACTCAAGTGTTCAGGGAAGCCCCTTGTAACTCACCCCATTAAACATTTGCTCATTTCAAAATCTCCATCAAATGGATTATACCATTCCGCTGGGTTTCGAGATCCTGGAGATATGATGGTTTTTGGAGTTGCTGCCAGCTGACTGAGTTTCCATCCATGAAGCATAAAGTCGTGCTCAGGGCTCCACATGCTATTAGTGAGCCATCCGTCGCGAACGAAGCCGGTGCCCTGGAAAATAAGAATCGGGAGGTTTTCAAAGATCTTACTGTAGTTACAGTTATAATGTCTTACTGTAGATGGTACCACGACTTGTGACTCACCTTCGCTAGGATTCTAACTTTCCCAAAGTCGGTACCCATCCCAAAAATCGATCGAATACATGATGTATATGTAAAGAGATCAATCACATTTCTGGAGTTCTTCCATGCGCGACGGCACAAATTCAACTCGATGGACTGGTGAGGAAACAATTTTTCAGCTAGGAACATCTGGAAAAAATGGAAGTCTGAAGGAATATTCCCGGCAAAATAAGTTTATGGTTCCATAGATGCAAAATTTTAAGCTGATTTTGAATATCACAATAAAAAAGCTTGAAAATGATTCCCAGGCCCAAAAAACGCTGTCAAAGTTGCAGAAAAGTTATCCCTGCTGGCATAACTTTGTAATCCACGTGCAAAACACGACAAAAGTTCTGCCACGAAGGATCTTTTTTGCAACTTTGACGCCGGTTTTTGGGCCTGAAAAGCATTTTTGAGCTTTTTTATTGTGATATTCGGAATCAGCATGACATTTTGCATCGATTGAACCATAAACTCATTCAGCACGGAATCCTCCCTTAAATTTCCATGGAGTTAGAGATCATGAGAGTTTTGAAATGCTTCTGCATTTTCAGACACATAGCTTTTAAGATTCTGGTTTTTTGCTTTTCGTAAATTTGTAGATGTTAAGAGTCCGAATCCCAAGGTTCTAAATTCCTCGCTTTCCCAATGCCCTACTCACATGTAAAGCTCCATTATCAGTTCCATGAAAACTTCCCTGTGGAAGATTTTCTTCATACTCTGAAAACTCTCTCAACAACTGTATCGCATAATCTGTATTCCGCGCCAAATAAGCGCCAGCCGCAATTTCTGGTGAGAAATGACGATTGTAAAATGATATATCAATATTGTCATCTAGATACTCTTGAAGTTTTCTGAAAAAGTTCCAAAGTTCTTTACAATTCAAAAAAGCTAACCTTGTTGGATTCACCACTCCAATGTCTGCATCAATATACAATACTGCTGAAAATCTGGGCAAAATTTTCGCAACGATACAATGACGACGGAAGAATTTCTGGAAAAGTGAAAAAATTATATGGAATTGATCTACAGTATACCTACATCTTTGATATGATCACATGCCCAATGGTCATCATCTCGAGTTATGATTAGTTGATATCCGTGGATTCTGGAGTAGCATTCCATGCTATCTGGAATCATTTTTTAAATATCAATATTTATCTTTCATAAAATTACCTATCGCAGTACTGTAAGTTCCACGATTAACGCTATCTGCGAGCACAATAACAATAGCGATATTTTCAGATCGAACATTTGAAAAGTTGGCTAAAATTTTGGGGTACGGTATTCTGTACAAATAATCTGATTCTCTTATAATCTCGTCTTCATCATTAATCTTATAATAGTAATATATCAATGTTAACTGCACCAGTAAAACTGAGATACTCAATAATACTCGTTTTGAATGGAACATGATTCACATGCAAGATATTCTGGATTCATTTTATATGAGCCTGATTCCAGAAAATTCATGAGATACACATCTATTGTGTTTTGTTTGAACAAGGTACATGTTAAAAATGGGCGTTCTGAATTGGATCGAGTTTTGTTTTTCCCGGGGGTACAGTATCCAGACAATCGACGAGTGGCGGGACGAAAAATAGCAGGCTTGGCGAATTCCGGGCCATGGCCTGGTGGTGGCCCGGCCCGGTCGGCCCGGGTGGTGAAAAATAGGTAAAGTTTTCGAAAATTTTTGAAAATGTTCGTAAATTTTCGCTGTTACAATGACAAAAAATGTTCAATCATCAGAAAAATATGGCCCATTCAGGAAAAACTACCAAAAAAAATAGATTTTTCGTCTAAAAAATTCACACAAAAAATGTTAGACTCCAGAAACCAGGGCCAACCGGGCCGGGCCGGGTCCGTAGAATATCTGGGAAATTGTGTACTAGATTACAGTAGCCAGCACATTTTTGTAGAAGCTTTTACAGTCCTAGTGCTAGTTTTATATGTAGAAGAAGTTTGAGCCAGCGGGTCGAGGGACTGTCCGGATAGACTTACCGTAACCGCGCAGATAAAAATCTCACGCCCTTTCAGTTTTTCACATTCCGCAACACAGTCCAATTTTTTGTCCGTATGTAGTTTCACCGGTATGATTCTTCGAGCGTACACTAGATTTCATTTTTTCGTGGTCACGCACTCTTTTGATTTCTTCTAGCGATTGTTATCTCACTTCTCCCGAATCTAAGCGAAAATTTGCAGAGAGTTCGTTTGAAAAACACACTCATGTGATGGTCAGAAACCATAACACATGACAAAAGTAGACAGGGCTGGAAATCACTGAAATTCGGAAGTGGGACGCGTGACGTCACATTTTGACCCAATCGCTAGGAACCATAGCTTTGTAGTCAAACTGATTCAGGCCTAGTTTTAAAATGTTCGTCCTATTCAAATGTTATCTTTACTAATAACATTTGAAAACTTAAAAATGTATGTTCGTCTGTTTGTCGCGAGCTGTAACTCTGCTCAACCTGAACCGATTTAGGTAATTTTTTCACAGAAAGATCAGAAATTTTCTGAGATGATGCCCATATGTTTAGATTTTTGATATCTCAAAAATTGAGCAAGTTACGGCTCTTTTTGTGAATTTTCAGTACTAATTTCGGTACCGAAAATGTGTTGCAAGTCATAACTTGATCGAGAGTTGACCGATTCTCTTGAAATTTTCACAGTTTGTTCCTCATTATCTGAGGATGATGCACGTCTTTTTAGTTTTCAAAAATTCCAATTTTGAAGCCTTCTGAAGCACTTTTTATGAGCAACTGTGCCCATTTTTACTCGCGCAGCCCTGAACCCGAACCAACCTGAACCGATTTAGGTAATTTTTTCACAGAAAGATCAGAAATTTTTTTGAGATGATGCCCATATGTTTAGATTTTTGATATCTTAAAAATTGAGCAAGTTACGGCTCTTTTTGTGAATTTTCAGTACTAATTTCGGTACCGAAAATGTGTTGCAAGTCATAACTTGATCGAGAGTTTATCGATTCTCTTGAAATTTTCACAGTTTGTTCCTCATTATCTGAGGATGATGCACGTCTTTTTAGTTTTCAAAAATTCCAATTTTGAAGCCTTCTGGAGCACTTTTTCTGAGCAACTGGGTTCATTTTCGCATGCGCGGCGGCAGAGAGGCAGCGCACACACAAAGTATAGTGGCCGACGCGAACCTCGATAATGTCGGCTGCTTGATTTCATCACCCCTACCGACAGGAGAGAAGGTCTGTTCAATTACCCAAGTTTGGGGCGCGCGATGGAGAAAGATATATGGGTTGAATTTTATATCATTCTGTTCGTCTCGATGCGAGGAGACAGAATATGTGAGAAAATTTTGGAAAAGTTGAATTTGAAGGATGTTTATCGGGGTTAGAAGTTTAAAGACGTGCCTATTCTGATTCCGATAGCAGAGATGCATGGAATTCCGTCTCCTTTACCCGTATTCCGTATTTTTTTGATAATGGAAAAACAACAAATGCCCCAAAACCTCGATTTTGAGATCAATGAGTAGTTTCATTATGGAAGAGGAGAGAGTGACGAGTTGGCGGAGTTATCCCAATTGTTCTTCGAAAAATATGTGAAATTCTCAATTTTGAAAATCTCCCGTTGGCTAAAAGTGAACGTGTTGTGACTACGAATTTCGAACTTCACTATGCGCGGAACGCGCATCAGATTGCGTTTGGATAAAATGGAATAGAAAATGAATAAAGAATATTTGGTAGGTGCGAAGCACCTGCAATGATTTCTTTATTCGTTTTCTATTTTATTTTATCGAAGGCTACAATAGTGAATCATCTGTAATAAAAAAAATGGAGCCACAGGCTCTGAGCAATGGAGCCGAAAGTTCCTCACTTCTGAGATTAGAAGGCCGCAGGCCCTGAGGAATAGAGCCGAAGGCTCCCCACTTTCGAGAAAAGAGGGCCGCTGGCCCTGCGGAAAGGAGCCAAAGGCTCTCCATTTTTAAATGAAAAGGGCCGCAGGCCCTGAGGAATGGAGCCAAAGGCTCCCCACTTTCGAGAAATAAGGGCCGAAGGCTCCACCTTTTCAAGAGAGGAGGGCCGCAGGCCCTAAGGAATGGAGCCGAAGGCTCCAAAACAAAAAAAGCAAGCAAAGGCCAGGTGGTGAAGCCCCCGAAGGGGGCGGAGTCCACCTGGTTAGTAAAGATTGAGATACTCCGAAGGTCATCATAATCGGCGTTACAGCGGTCAAGGAGCTGAAAATGTTTTTAAAAATATCAAGTGGAATGGACCTTGTGAACTTTACAAAACCACACGATGACATTTTCAGAAATCAAAAGCCAAATTATTGAAAAAAACAATTTTTGAGATTCTTGTACATAACAGTTTTCTTTATAGTTGTCATTTCGAGAAAACTTTTCTTTAATTTTAATTTAATTTTAATGGGTATGTGTCCAGCTACATATACTCTCAAAAATTAATGCCTTTCTATCAAAGTTAAGCCCTCTGTTTTCAATTCATGCATTATTATTGAAAGGAATTTCCTTGTGGCCTCAAATTTTGAATCGGATTTTCAGTATTTTTTTTCTTATTCTTTTTGTCACACCCTAGCTTATTTTCTCATTGAACTGTGTATAGGTTTTTTCCGATTCGGGAGAAGTCAGATAACAATCAAGACAGAAAATGAGAAGAGGAATGACCACTGGAAAAACTACACATGAGAAGAGTTGAACGAACTTTGTAGAGAGTGAGAGAAGAAATGGAAGAACTAGGAATAAGTGAGATTTTAATTAACAAGGGATACTGTAAACTGGTGATTACGGTAAAATGTTTATCACTGCATATCAAATTCCAAACGTTTGCAAGCTCAGCTAAAATTTCGGAGGACTTTTATCGACTGATTGGAAAAAAAAACACCTGTCTCAATAAACGTCTACTAACTAAGAATCATATTTGAAATCACCTATTTCCCTTACGGTATCATTATATTACTCAGCTTGGTACTGTAACCCGGATACTATATTCTCATAGTGAAACTGTTCTATAGTCCTAATCACCTTTACTACTCTTCAAAACTTTATAGCTCACTGAGGAGGTCTGAAATTTCTTCACCACACCTTTCGTTTTTTTCCACTCCATGTTGTCTTGATCTAATGTTCTGACGGCTTAAAGATACATCGGATAGATTAGAGTACCGTATCCAGAACATCATTGCCAAAAGTCAGCTTCTCATTATTCTCTCATTTGAATTCTCGCTCTAACATGACAAATTTCAAGCACTTCAAATTCGTTTTAGCGATATGCGTAATGCTATCAATTATTTTCATGTTTTATTGGAATTCTGTGGACGCTAACCGTGAACTGAAATATATGGAAAGTTTGTATGAGAGTATAAAACCTGTGGCTGAAATTAAAAACGGAAATCGATGGATTGTGGTAACGAGTATCAATTATCCAACGGAAGATGTGAAGGTAATAATTTTTCAACGGAAAAAATGGCTCCGCGACGTTTGACTACTGGCCATTTCGCTCCTGTGACGTTTCGCAACTAACATGAACTTTCGATTGAAGAAATGTACACAAACCTCAACTCCAAAGTTCACGTTAGTTGCGAAACGTCACAGTAGCGAAATGGCCAGTTGCCAAGCGTCGCGGATCCGAAAAAATGATCTACCCAAGATTTTCAGAGACTCGCTTCCATCGAAAATTGGAATTTGGTAGTGGTGGCGGACACGAAGACTCCGACAGATTGGTATTTGGAGAATGTACATTTCTTGTCAGTGGCTTATCAAAAAACTTTGCGTAAGTTGAAAAATTAGAGTGTGTCGTGAGCCATACTGAAATTCAATCCAAAAACTTTCAGCGTTCTCTCTGGGATCCTCGTTACCCTTCAAATCTTACACTCGTAAAAATATCGGATACTTGTATGCTATATCTCACGGAGCAGAATGGATTTATGACACTGATGATGATAACAAACCTTATGATAAGTTCACTTTGAAGGCGTTCAATTAATTGGTTCATTTTAAGATTAGGACTGGAACAGTTTGATTTCGAGGAAACAGTATCCGGGTTACGGTACCAAGCCAATAATAAAAACGATACGCTCGAGATAAAGTAAGTGGGATATTGGACCAAAGCTTCCATAAGATCGAAGCTCGCGAAGTCGCAATTCGGTTTTCAGAAACCCAATTAAAATAGCAATTCTGCCGTTACCATCTCTTTAGTTTGAAACCTTTGGTTGAAACCATCAAAGTCGAATAGAGCCGTTCAAATGTTTCCCCTCGTTTGTATCTAGTCTCGTCGGTCACGGTTTTTTCTCTTCGTGGTCATTTAGTCTTCTGACTTTTTGTGGCGATTGCTATCGTCACTTGGCGCGGAAGTCTGCAAAGTACATACCAAAATACAGACAAATGTTTGTGGAAAACTATAAATTTCAGAGACCGCCTGTTCAACCCTTATGAGTTCTATGGTGCCGATCAAATGTGGCCAAGGGAGTTTCCTGTGGAGCATATCGAGGTACTTGAAAATGAAATATTTGGTATACTTGGGGGTTTCAGAAGCACAAAAATGGAAAAGATAATCAAGTGCTCTGTTATAAAATGAAACGCTCGGCAGTACAACAAGGACTGGTACATCATGATCCGGATGTTGATGCTATTTATAGGTACGTAATACTTTCAAGGGTCCCCTAAATTCCATTAACTTCTAGACTACTTCACGCGAATCAGAGCACTGGACTGAATGTCGAATTCAACAAGTTTGCACCGCCCATCACTCTATCAGTTGGAACTTATTCCCCTTGGAACTCTCAAAACACATTATTCCATGAATCAGCTTTTCATACACTCTTTCTGCCGACAACTGTTTCTTTCAGGTTTCGGAACTCTTCGTGCAGAAATCCATCCCTTCTTTTCAGAACAACTGACATCTGGAGATCCTTCATCTCTCAAAAAATCCTACATTTGTCCGGTCTTACTGTATCTTTTGTACCAACAAACGCAGTTCAGTATAGGAATGCACACGATTATTTGAAAGATTTCAAAGATGAGAAACAAGTTTATGAGGATTCTGGAAGGATGATTGAATACTTGCACAAATGGGAATGTAAAAAGGGCTCTAGTTTGGAAACTTGCATTCATAAACTAGCAGAAGACCTAGTAACGATGAAATTCTGGGGGGAGGAAGACGCAAAAATGATGAAATCGTTTCTAATTGATTTGAAATTAATGGGGTTCGTAAAAACTAGTTTTAATGAAATTTGGGAAAGAAATTCAGCTTCGAGTTCCCAGAGATGGTAGATGGCGAATATCAAGACCCATATTTGGCTTCTGCAATTGAAACCGATAGAAATGTGAACTGCAGAAGAATGAACATAGAATTCGAGTTGGTGGATCCAAAACATCAAAATCAACAGGTAAAATATGCACTATTGTCTAACTTAACTACAAACATACTATTAAAATTAATGTTTCAGACCCTTCGAAGAGCTGAGCAAAAGCTGAACTACTTTGGTGACCTTGTCGATTGGTGTAATGAGAGTGGATATCCTAGTAAGTATTTCTTTCAATTTTTCAAAGCTCATTACCTTTTTCCAGATTTATTGAGAACCTTCCCATCTATCAAGCAACTAGCAGCACAACACGAGTCCGACTATGTTTTGCAACAAGACTTGAATACAGTAAGATTTTATCAAGGCATTTATTTGAATTAGATTCTTTCAGGTACTGATTGTAGTGAATAACTATCCATGGAGTTATGGACATGGATTGATTCAACGTCTTTATCAACCTTATTTTGCCTCTGTGATTTTCTGTGGATCTTGGTATCCGGAAACAGTTAAGGACCATGATAACTACACTTCCATTATAAGCCCCTTCAATTTTGTACACATGAATCCAGCGGAAATGCAAAAGGGATATCTTGGATATCATTGTGTTACACTTGTTAAAGAAATGAGATTGAATAATGTATTGGGATATTTCATGATGGCAGATGATGCAGTTTTCAATATTTGGCAGCGGATAGACTATTCCAGAGTGCATCATTTGACTGGAATCGCAAGTGTACTCGAACAAAGTGATGACATGTGGTACATTCCACAAGGTATCTTCCGACAAAGATTTCCATTATGATTTCATCATTTTTAGGCCTCTCGGCTGCAAAAAACGTCTTGAAAGCCATTCAGAACAACCAGGATCCAAAAATCCAACAAGCTTGGGAACAATTTAAAAACGGATTATGGACTAATGGTTATACCAAGAATGTCAAAAGAGTAATGGCATCAAATAAAGGAAGAAGTTGGTCGGACTTGTAAGTCGTAGCAGTGTTCGAACACAGTGAACCAGTAAAAATTTCAGTTTCTACATCCCTACATCTCAATCGGAATACTACGCCAGGCTAATGAGATTCTTCTACGAGAATGAATTATTTTTGGAGATTGCTGTGAATAAATTTGTGAAGTCAGTCAAACATCAAACGTGAGATTTTATTTAAAGGCTATGGTACAGCTTACTAGATGATTTCAGATCTCGGGCTTCATTATCCAGCTATCTATGGGGCGATAGAGATCATTGGGATACATTATATAATAAAGACATGGTTGGTATGCATCCAATCAAATTAAGTCAGTTCATGAATCCTGGAAAGAGTCGAACAAGGTATTGATTTATAAGAAAGTATGAAGACAACATAAACTATTTAGGTACTGCAAATCAATACTACAAACTTGGGCGGATATCGTTTTTGGAGGATCGAAAGATTTTATATCAAAAAACGATGAGGATTGATAAATGTGAAACCGACATTGAAAAATGAGGAGAAATAAATTATTTCTTGATGTATGCTCTCAGACATAAAATGCTTTTTTATACTGTTTTTTCGTAGTGAAACTGTTATATAGTCCTAATCACCTTTACTACTCTTGAAACGTTCACAGCGTTTTGAGAGATTCTGAAACTTTCTCACCACTCCCTTCGTATTTTTCACTCCATGTTGTCTTGATCTAATGTTCTGACGGCTTAAAGATATATCGAATAGATAATAGTACCGTATCCAGAACATCCTTGCCAAAAGTCAGCTACTCATTATTCTCTCATTCGAATTCTCGCTCTAACATGACAAATTTCAAGCACTTCAAATTTGTTTTAATGATATGTGTAACGCTATCAATAATTTTCATACTTTACTGGAACTCTGTGGACGCTAACCGTGAACTGAAATATATGGAAAGTTTGTATGAGAGTATAAAACCAGTGGCTGAAATTAAAAACGGAAATCGATGGATTGTGGTAACGAGTATCAATTATCCAACGGAAGACGTAAAGGTAATATAATTTTTCAACGGAAAAAATGGCTCCGCGACGTTTGACTACTGGCCATTTCGCTACTGTGACGTTTCGCAACTAACATGAACTTTCGATTGAAGAAATGTACACAAACCTCAACTCCAAAGTTCACGTTAGTTGCGAAACGTCACAGTAGCGAAATGGCCAGTAGCCAAGCGTCGCGGATCCGAAAAAATGATATAGCCAAGATTTTCAGAGACTCGCTTCTATTGAAAATTGGAATTTGGTAGTTGTGGCGGACACGAAGACTCCGACAGATTGGTATTTGGAGAATGTGCATTTCTTGTCAGTGGCTTATCAAAAAACTTTGCGTAAGTTGAAAAATGAGACTGTGCCGTGAGTCATACAGATTTTCCCAACAACTTTTGTATTCTGGGAATCCAAAAACTTTCAGCATTTTCCCTGGCATCTTCAATACCATATAAATCTTACACTCGTAAAAATATCGGATACTTGTATGCTATATCTCAGGGAGCAGAATGGATTTATGACACTGATGATGATAACAAACCTTATGATAAGTTCACTTTGAAGGCGTTCCATTAATTGGTTCATTTTAAGATTAGGACTGGAACAGTTTGATTTCGAGGAAACAGTATCCGGGTTACGGTACCAAACCAATAATAAAAACGATACGCTCGAGATAAAGTGAGTGGAACATCAGTGTCAATTTCCAGAAGATCGATGTACCTTTGTAGTTCGAGAAATTTTAAAAGTACACTCGTTCTAGAGTAGAAGAAGGTTCACAGTAAAGCGAAGAATAATCAAAAGCGAAGAATAATAAAATTCATATAGTAATGCTCAGAGCTCAAGTTGCAGAAAAAATAGATTGAATGTAAATTTTCAAATTCTTGAATGGGATTGTAATAGAATGTCAGTAGTTCTGTAAAAGTTTGTGTGTAAACATTTGGGTCGCATTGTTGATGTGAATGCTCAAGTGATAGCACTTAGCCGTTTTAAGTCTAGTACCGTATCCATATACCTACAGTATCCTTCTAGATAAAAATCTCACCCTCATTTCTCCCTTCTCCTTCTTCCTTCTTTATTCAGTTCAATTTTTTCCCGTTTGTACGTAGTCTCGTCGGTAAGGATCTTTAACGTACACTATATTTCTCCTCTTCGTGGTCATCTAGCCTTCTGATTTTCTAGCGATTGCTATCGAGACTTGGTGCGGTACTTTGCATAGTTGATTGAAAATCGTCGCGATAGCGGAACTAAAAAACTTTGCCTTAAAAATACAAAAAAGTGTGAAAAATTGCAATTTTCAGAGACCGCCTGTTCAATCCTTATGAGTTCTATGGTGCCGATCAAATGTGGCCGAGGGGGTTTCCAGTGGAGCATATTGAGGTACAAAAAAATTAAATATTTGGTATCCATGGGGTTTTAGAAGCACAAAAATGGAAAAGAAAATCGAGTGCTCTGTTATAAAATGAAACGCTCGGCAGTACAACAAGGACTAGTACATCATGATCCAGATGTTGATGCTATTTATAGGTACGTAATAGTTTTAAGGGTTCCCTAGATTCCATTAACTTTAGACTACTTCATGCAGATCAGAGTACTGGACTGAATGTTGAATTCAACAAGTTTGCACCGCCCATCACTCTATCAGTTGGGACGTATTCCCCTTGGAACTCTCAAAACACATTATTCCATGAATCAGCTTTTCATACTTTGTTCTTGCCGACAACTGTTTCTTTCAGGTTTTGTTGAATCTCCATGCTGAAATTAATCCCTTCTTTTCAGAACCACAGACATCTGGAGGTCCTTCATCTCCCAAAAAATCCTACATTTATCAGGTCTTACTGTATCATTCATTCCAACTAACGCTGTTCAGTATAGAAATGCACATGATTATTTGAAAGATTTCAAAGATGAGAAAAAAGTTTATGAGGATTCTGGAAGGATGATTGAATACTTGCATAATTGGGAATGCAAAAATGGCTCGAATCTGGAAACTTGTATCCATCAACTAGCAGATGATCTAGTAACGCTGAAATTTTGGGAAGAGGAAGATGCCAAAATGACAAAATCATTTTTAATGGATTTGAAGATGATGGGGTTTGTGGAAATACTAGTTGTGATTAAAGTTATGTTAATAAATTCAGATTCGAGTTCCCAGAGATGATAGATGGAGAATATCAAGATCCATATTTGGCTTCTGCAATTGAAACCGATAGAAATGTAAACTGTAGAAGAACGAACTTAGAATTTGAGTTGGTGGATCCGAAAAATCGAGATCAACAGGTAAAACAAAACAATGGGCGGCCTAACATTTCTCGAATACGCTTTTTTTCTTGTATTCAACTTCCCCAACCAAACTCTTTTAAAATTGCGAAAGTGCGAGATTACGATCAGTCCAAGAAATCGCACGAGGCGCGACTATGATTATTTTGTAGGCAATTTGAATAGATCTTTTGTACAAAGAACGGGATGAGAATTCACATAAAGTAGAATGCAGCGGGAAACCGCTGAGTGAAAAATGAAGATACAAATCCCGACTACGGTAACGCATCCCTATAGGCGATGGATGGAGCGACCCACTTTTCAAAAGTGCTTGATTCACAAAAGTTTTCAGAATCACCGGAGAGCTGAGCAAAAGCTGAACTACTTTGGTGACCTTGTCGATTGGTGTAATGAGAGTGGATACTCTAGTAAGTATTTCTTTAAATTTTTCAAAGTTCATTACCATTTTCCAGATTTATTGAAAACCTTCCCATCCATCAAGCAACTAGCAGCACAACACGATTCCGTTTATGTTTTGCAACAAGATTTGAATACAGTAAGATATTCTCAAGGTATTTCATTGAATCATATTCATTCAGGTACTGATTGTAGTGAATAACTATCCATGGAGTTACGGACATGGATTGATTCAACGTCTTTATCAACCTTATTTTGCCTTTGTGATTTTCTGTGGATCTTGGTATCCTGAAACAGTCAAGGACCATGATAACTACACTTCCATCATAAGCCCATTCAATTTTGTACACATGAATCCAGCGGAAATGCAAAAGGGATATCTTGGATATCATTGTGTTACACTCGTTAAAGAAATGAGATTGAATAATGTATTGGGATATTTCATGATGGCAGACGATGCAGTTTTCAATATTTGGCAACGGATAGACTATTCAAGGGTACATCATTTGACTGGAATTACAAGTGTACTCGAACAAAGTAATGGCATGTGGCACATTCCACAAGGTATCCGCCGACAAAGAGTTCGATTATGATTTCAACTATTCCAGGCCTTCAAGCGGCAAAAAATGTCTTGAAAAGCATCCAGAACAACCAGGATCCCAAAATCCAACAAGCTTGGGAGCAATTCAAAAACGGACTCTGGACTAATGGTTACACCAAGAATGTCAAAAAAGAAATGACGTCGAACAAAGGAAGGAGTGGCTCGGATTTGTGAGTTCTGGAAATTTCATATGAACACAATAGACCTGTGAAATTTCAGCTTCTACATCCCCACTTCTCAGTCGGAATACTACGCCAGGCTAATGAGGGTCTTCTACGAGAATGAATTATTTTTGGAGATTGCTGTGAACAAATTTGTGAAGTCAGTTAAGCATGAAACGTGAGATTTCATTTTAAGAATGTGAAAAATCTATCTGGATTTTCAGATCTCGGGCTTCATTATCCAGTTATCTTTGGGATAATGATAGAGAACGTTGGGATACATTATATAATAAAGACATGGTTGGTATGCACCCAATCAAATTGAGTCAGTTCATGAATCCTGGCGAGAGTCGAACAAGGTATAGACTTATAAGAAAGTATGAAGACAACATAATCCTTTAGGTACTGCAAATCAATACTACAAACTTGGGCGGATATCATTTTTGGTGGGTCGAAGGATTTTGTATCAAAAAGCGATAAGGAGTGAAGAAATTAGAAACCGAGTAATTTGAGTTTCCATTGGAAACGATTGAATTGATTTCACTATTAACAAATGAATGAACTTTGGAATGTGTTATTACGAATGAGTTCTGCAACATACATTCAAAAGAAAACTCGGTTTGTTCGGAATGGCCCCCCTAGCAGATTTCGAATCACATCTTATGATTTGAAGGAATTCCGTTGGCGTCGGGTTCAAAACACACACGATTTCCCGTATAGAGTCTAATCGCTTCATTCCGCAACGCTACCGACCATTTTTGAAAGAAAAAAGATGTGTTTTTTAATGTCTGTATTTGTTGCGTTACGCAACTCTCGTTTCTTGCCGAAAAAGGTCAGTTATATAAAAGTTTATTGGGCCTTAGAATAGTTTTCAATGTTTTCAACAGCAAAATCTAACTCAAATTATGAATGATACTGTCATTTTTCAGAAACAATTTTTTGTTCCAAAGCAATATTTCAATTCAAAATGCCTACTCATTATCCGGTTTCGATATAAAATCCTGAGATCCTCCAAACATAATATTGACCCAAGTTTGTAGTATCGATCGACAGTACCTAAACAGAATAGTTTGAATCCAATGATAGCCAGAGTCTGAAACCCATTTACCTTGTCCGATTCTTTCCTGGGTTCTCAAATTGGCTCAATTTCACGGGATGCATAGCCACCATATTTTTATTATAAAATGTATCCCATTTGTCTCGATCGGCTCTCCATAGGTAGCTCGATAAAAGGAAAAGAGATCTGAAAAATTTTAGTTTTGAAGAGCCCATCTTATTAAACTCACGTCTGATGATTGACCGACTTCAAAAATTTGTTAACAGCTATCTCCAAGAAAAACTCATTTTCATAGAAGACTCTCATTAGCCTAGCGTAGTATTCTGATTGAGAAGTGGGGATGTAAAAGCTGAAATTATAGATTTTGAAATTTCATAATTCTGGAGATTTACAAATCGGAATAACTTCGTCCTTTATTCGAAGCCATCAATTTTTTAATACTTCCGGTATAGCCATTAGATTTTAGCCCGTTTTGAAATTGTTCCCAAGCTTGTTGGGTTTTGGGATCCTGGTTGTTCTTAATATTTTTCAAAATGTTTCTCGCTGCTTGGAGACCTGTAAAAACGTGAAAAAAACACGGAAGAAAATACATCGATACCTTGCGGCAAATCCCAAGTCTTACTACTTTCTTCACATTCGGCTGTGATTCCAGTCAAATGATGAACCCTTGAATAGTCTATCCGTTGCCAAATATTGAAAACTGCATCATCTGCCATCATGAAATATCCCAATACATTATTCAATCTCATTTCTTTAACAAGTGTAACACAATGATATCCAAGATATCCCTTTTGCATTTCCGCTGGATTCATGTGAACGAAATTAAATGGGCTTATGATGGATGTGTAGTTATCATGGTCCTTGACTGTTTCTGGATACCAAGAGCCACAGAAAATCACAGAGGCAAAATAAGGTTGATAAAGACGTTGAATCAATCCATGTCCGTAACTCCATGCATAGTTATTCACTACCACGAGAACCTGAAAGGATCTGATTCATAAAAATACCTTGGAAAAATCTTACTGTATTCAAGTCGTTTTGCAGGACATAATTCGACTCGTGTTCTGCTGCAAGCTGTGCGACAGACGGAAGAGGGTTCGATAAAACTAGATAATAGAAATATTTCAAACTCAAAAAGTACAGCCTTACCAGAGTATCCAGTCTCATTACACCAGTCCACTAGGTCACGGAAGTAGTTCAACTTTTGCTCAGCTTTTCGAAAATTCTGAAAATCTGCGGGTTTTTATTTTGGGATGTCCATAGAACTTGAATATGCAACAACCACTCGCCACTTCAAAATTACAATCCTAATTGTTCTTCTTTTCCAATGTGTATAGTTTAATTTCATGCGTACTCTCCTCCGATTCGGAACAGTTCAAATTCTCTCCGACGAAAATTCATCACTCTTTTCGCGATTTCTTGAACTGATTTCAACCTCATTGTAGTTTCATCGTACGGTTTTGTATTTTTAAAGGAAGCTTCAGGAATCTACTTCAACTTCCGGCTCTACTCACCTGTTCCCCTTGATTTTTCGGGTTAACCAACTCAAATTCCAAATTCATTCTCCTACAGTTCACATTTCTCTCGGTTTCATCGTATGATGCCACATATGGATCCTGATAGCCTTCTACAAGCAAATTAGGGAACTTGAATCTGAATTTTTTTGATATATTATTCAGATTTTTCTTCTCTATGCACAAACCCCATTAACTTCAAATCTGATAGCATCATTTTCATTAGTTTTGCATCCTCCTCCCGCCAAAATTTCATAGTTACCAATTCTTCCGCTAGTTTATGGATACAATTTTCCAAACTAGACCCATTTTTGCATTCCCAATTGTGCAAGTATTCAATCATCCTTCCAGAATCCTCATAAACTTGTTTCTCATCTTTGAAATCTTTCAAATAATCATGTGCATTCCCATACTGAACTGCGTTGATTGGTACGAATGATACAGTAAGACCCGATAAATGTAAGATTTTTTGAGAGATCAAGGATCTCCAGATGTCAGTTGTTCTGAAAAGAAGGAATTGATTTTAGAACCATGAAATTTTGAAACCCATAAGCAACAGTCGTGCGTAGAAACAATGTGTGAAATGCTGATTTGTGGAATAAGGTATTTTGGGAATTCAAAGGAGCGTACGCTCCAACGGATAAGGTGATGGGAGGAGCGAACTTGTTGAGAAGTCTGAAATTTACATGTTCTTTAAATGGGTCCACTGAATTGTAATTTACACCCATGATCAACATCAGAATCTGGATAATATTTGCCTATTCCTTGTTGCACTGCCGACCTCTTCATTTTATAACAAAGCACTTGATTATCTTTTCCAATTTTGTGCTTCTAAAAATGCCATGGTATGCCAGGTCTTCGATTTGGAAATACCTCAATATAATCCACCGGAAACACCCTTGGCCGCATTCGGTCAACTCCATAGAACTCGTAAGGGTTGAAAAGGCGGTCACTGAAACTTTGAATCGGATTTTCAGTTCTTTGCAGTCTCTTCCCTATATTTTTCGGTCACACCCAAACTTCTTTTTTCAATGAACTATCTAAAGTTCCGCTCCGATTCGGGAGAAGTCAGATAACAATCAGAACAGAAAATCAGAAGAGAGGTGGCCACGAAAAAAGGCATCTAGTGTTTATTGAAGATCTTTACCAATGAGACTACAAACGAAAAGAATTGAAGGAATTTTCTAGAGAGTGAGAGAAGAAATAAAAGGATTGGGAATAGGTGAGATGTTAATCAACAAGGGATACTGTAAGCTGGCTGAGTATCATAACTAAAACCGCCTATTTCACTTACTGCATCTTTGTATCATTTCCTTGTTTGGCTTGGTACCGTACCCCAGATACAGTATCCTCAAAGTCAAATTGTTCTAGTTGTAATCTTAAAATTCAAATTCACATTTCGATGTCGTCTAAAAAAAACTCATCAGAAATATTGTCGCTATCATCAGTGTCGTAAATCCACTCAGCTCCTTGAGAAATTGCATACAAGTATCCTATATTTTTACGGGTGAAAGATTCGTGGGATAATGAAGCTGCCAGAGAGAATGCTGAAAATCTTTGGAATAATAATATGAAAAATTCCCAGATAACAATTGTTTTCAACTTACGCAAACTTTTTTGATAGACAACTGATAAAAAATGAACGTTCTCCAAGTACCAATCTTCCGGGGTCTTTGTGTCCGCCACCACTACCAAATTCCAATTTTCTAAAGAACCGAATCTCTGAAAACTTCTTTACCATTTTTTTGTCTAGAAAAATTGTGTTACCTTAAGGCTTTCCGTTGGATAATTGTTACTTGTCACCACAATCCATCGAATTCCATTTTTAATTTCAGCCACTGGTTTAATACTTTCAGTCCATCTTCCTGTATACCGATGAGTTCTACTCACACCCACACTACTCCAATAATATTGGAAAATGATAGCCAGGGCTCCGAATATTAGCAGAATAATTTTACAGGTTTCCGCGGAGAACATGATAATATAGAAATTCCAACGAAGGCGAAAATAAGGAGAAGTTTGATGTTGGGTGAGTGTTTTTGGTACGGTACTATAATCTATCCGATATATCTGTAAGCCTTCAGGACAAAGAATGAAGACTAGAGAGAAGGTGTTTCCGTGTTGAAAAGACTAACTCGAATTATGACAGTCTCTGTCACTTTAAGAAATTCTTTATTTCAAAAAAAATCATTTAAAAATGCCTATTCATTATCCGGTTTCGATATGAAATCCTGAGATCCTCCAAACATGATATTAGCCCAAGTGTGTAGTATCGAACGGCAGTACCTAAACAGAATAGTTTGAATCCAATGATAGCCAGAGTCTGAAACCCATTAACCTTGTTCGATCCTCTCCAGGGTTCTCAAACTGACTCAATTTCACCGGATGCATAGCCACCATATTTTTATTATACAAAGTATCCCAATGATCTCGATCAGGTCCCCATAGATAGCTGGATGCAAGGAAACGAGATCTGGAAAGTTTCATGTGTCGAAGAACCCGTTTCATTGAAACTCACGTCTGATGATTGACCGACTTCAGAAATTTATTCACTGCTATCTCCAAGAAAAACTCATTCTCATAGAAAACTCTCATTAGCCTAGCATAGTATTCAGATTGAGAAGACGGGATGTAGAAGCTGAATTTTTTGGTATTCGAGATTGTTCGATACTAGAAACTTACAAATCCGAAATACTTCTTCCTTTATTCGAAGTCATTTCCTTTTTGACGCTCCTGGTATAGCCATTCCATTTCAACCCGTTTTGAAATTGTTCCCAAGCTTGCTGGATTTTGGGATCCTGGCTGTTTTTAATGGTTTTCAAGATATTTTTTGCCGCTTGGAGGCCTGTAAACACGCGAATAACATGCCACAAAAAATGCATCGATACCTTGCGGTAAGTCCCAGGTCCCACTACTTTCTTCCGCGGCAGCTGTAATCCCAGTCAAATGATGTACCCTTGAATAGTCTATCCGTTGCCAAATATTGAAAACTGCATCATCTGCCATCATGAAATATCCCAATACATTATTCAATCTCATTTCTTTAACAAGTGTAACACAATGATATCCAAGATATCCCTTTTGCATTTCCGCTGGATTCATATGTACAAAATTGAATGGGCTTATGATGGAAGTGTAGTTATCATGGTCCTTGACTGTTTCTGGATACCAAGATCCACAGAAAATCACAGAGGCAAAATAAGGTTGATAAAGACGTTGAATCAATCCATGTCCGTAACTCCATGGATAGTTATTCACTACTACGAGAACCTAAAAAACGGTCATTTTGTCAGGTATTTTGAGAAGTTCTTACTGTATTCAAGTCTTGTTGCAGGACATAATTGGAATCATGGTCTGCTGCAAGCTGCGCGACAGATGGAAGGGGGTTTGACAAAACTAGATAATAGAAATATTTCAAACTTAAAAAATACTGTCTTACCAGAGTATCCCGTCTCATTACACCAATCTACAAGCTCTCCAAAGTAGTTCAACTTTTGCTCAGCTCTCCGGAGATTCTGTAAAATTTACTAGATACAGAAACTATTTTCGACATTTCCTTACTTGTTCATCTCGTTTTCCCGGATCCACCAACTCAAATTCTAAATTCATCCTTCGACAATTCACATTTCTTGTCGTTTCGTCTTGTGACGCTAAGTACGGATCCACATACTCCCCTTTCAACAACTCCGGAAACTCAAATCCCATCAATTTCAAATCCATTAGAAACAATTTCATAATTTTTGCGTCTTCCTCTCCCCAGAATTTCATCGTTACTAGGTCTTCTGCTAGTTCATGAATGCAAGTTTCCAAACTAGATCCCTTTTTACATTTCCAATTATGCAAGTACTCAATCATCCTTCCAGAATCCTCATAAACTTGTTTCTCATCTTTAAAATCTTTCAAATAATCATGTGCATTCCTATACCGAACTGCGTTAGTTGGAACGAATGATACAGTAAGGCCTGATAAATGCAGGGTTTTTTGAGAGATGAATGATCTCCAAATGTCAGAAGTTCTGAAAAAAGGAGTTACACTTTGGAACTAATGTAAGCAGTGTCTAAACCTCGTGGGTAGAAACAAGGTGTGAAATGCTGATTTGTGGAATAATGTGCTGTCGGAATCCCAAGGGGAGTAAACTCCAACGGATAAGGTGATGGGCGGAGCAAACTTGTTGAGAACTCTGAAATGTTGATTTGGTTTTAAATAGGTCCGCTGAGTCGTAATTTAAACCCATGATCAACATCAGAATCTGGATCATCTTTGCCTATTCCTTGTTGAACTGCCGACCTCTTCATTTTATAACAAAGCACTTGATTATCTTTTCCATTTTTGTGCTTCTAAAATCCCCATGAATACAAAATATTAAATTTTCAAGTACCTCAATATGCTCCACTGGGAACCCCCTCGGCCACATTTGATCAGCACCATAGAACTCGTACGGGTTGAACAGGCGGTCTCTGAAATTTTCCGTTTTTTCACATCCTTTGTATGTATTTTGTTATAAATTACAAAAACTTCCGCACCAAGTCGCGATAGCAATCGCCAAAAAAGTCAGATGGCTAAATGACCAAGAAGAAAAAATTCTAATCGACGAGGCTACATACATGAGGGAAAACAATTGGACGAAATAAGGGATGGATAATCAAAAGGGGGAAAGAAAGGTGTGATTATTATTTAGAGGGATACTGTAGGTAAATGATAACAGTAATATACTAAAAATGGAACTAAAGAAGTGCGATTAAATTTGGATAAATTTTCCACTTACTGTATATCATGTGAATTGTTCCCACTTCTAGCTTGGTACCGTACCCCAGATACTGTATCCTCGTAGTCAAACTGTTCTAGTCCTAACCTTAAAATTCAAATTTCAAATTTCGACTCAGTCCAAAAAAAACTCATCAGAAATATTGTCGCTATCATCAGTGTCGTAAATCCATTCTGCTCCTTGAGAAATTGCATACAAGTATCCAATATTTTTTGGGTTATATGATTTGTAGGGCAATGAAGATGTCAGGAAGAATGCTGTAAGATTTTGGAATCAAAAATTGGAAAAAGTCCTTATTTTCGACTTACGCAAAGTTTTCTGATAAGAAACTGATAAAAAATGCACATTTTCTAAATACCAATTCTTTGGAGTATTTGTGTCAGCCACCACTACCAAGTTCCAATTTTCGATTGAAGCGAGTCTCTGAAAATTTTAACCTATTTTTTTCTAGAAAATCGTGTTACCTTAAGATCTTCCGTTGGATATTTGTTACTTGTCACCACAATCCATCGATTTCCATTTTTGATTCCAGCAACTGGTTTAATACTTTCAGTCCATCTCCCTGTATACCGATGAGTTCTGCTGACACCCGCACTACTCCAATAAAATTGGAAAATAATTGTCAAGGCTCCAAAAATTACTAGAACAATTTTACAGGCTTCACGGGAGTACATGATACCATGGAAATTCAAAGGGGTGAAAATGAGGGGAACTTGATTGTTGAACGAGTGTGTTGGATACGGTACCATTATCTATCCGATGTATCTGCAAGCCTTCAAGACACGGGATCAAGTCACAGAGAAGGTGTGTCCGTGTTGGGCATCATTTGGCGAAAAAATGGACTTTTCGTGAATAACAGTCAATTGGGCCACAAAGAAAAAATAACAGTGCGGGTAATCGAAAAAAAAACAAGGGCTCATCGATTATTCCAGAATTTCCCCACAGGCAAAATAGGGGCGGAGCCTTATGTACCCAGGCATCAATGTCACAAGTTATCACTGATCTCACACTTTTTTTGGTCTCGGCCAACTTGTGTCTGCGGTACACTATTTGTCTTATCACGTCACTGACCTTTCTCTTCGCGAAAGTGATCATCCCTTTCGAAGAATTTCATGTTCTCTGTATCTTCAAAGAAAAGGTTATCATCCCTCAACTTTTTTCCCATACCGGGTGGAATGTTTTTATAATGTTTTCAACGACACCGAACGTTTTTTTGCCCCTTTTTTTGAAATGCTACTTAACCCACCACCGGACGATCATAAAACAAAAACATATCAGTGGTCACTCACTTCCGTGTAAACTTTGTCTGTCTTATTAACCAAGAGTTGTCGCAGTTATTCGTATTTTATCATGACGGTAAAAAATGCTATAAGTGAGCCAAGTAAAACGGAGCAGAAAAGCCCGACGCCTCCGGATGGTAAGTAATGTTAAAAAATGAACCTAATCTTCATTCCTAGGCGGGTACGGTTGGGTAGTCGTAATGGCAACGTTCTTGATCAACATGACTGTAGACGGCGTGATCTTCACGTGTGGTGCGATACTGCTTCCAGTATGGGCGGCAAGGTTTGGAGGTCAAGCTACGGCGAGTCTGGTGTTTTCGCTGATGACTGGTTGTTACTATTTTTGTGGTGAGTTCTTTGGGATGATTTCAGCAGGTGCTGGTACAAGGGCACAGGGTCTGAAACTGTCTGGACCGGAAAATACGCTCAGTCGTGCTTTCGTTGGTTTTTTGAGCATTGTTGATCTATGCGAACCTTTATAGATCTTTTAATTTTCATTAACAAATTTTCAATTGTCGCGCCGACCGCTGCCGACGTATGAAACGGCAGCGGCTAGCGCGACAGCAGATTGAAGTCGGCAGCGATCGGCGCGACAATTGAAAATTTGTTCATAAAAATGTTTATATTGCGTTTTGAGTAGCGATATTAGGTGCGTTCGATTCAGCGAAAAATTCTACATTCATTGAAATAGATTAGGAAAAATTTAGGCTTGAAAATCGATTTTATGAACGATTTTTGTGTAAAAATATTGTTGTTTTCATAAATACTGGAATTGGGAAGATCATTTGGAAAAAATAACTATAATCCTACTTTAAGATGACGAATTCCTAACTTCAGGACCCCTCGTAGCCTCCCTCGTCAACGTCTTCGGAGTGCGCCCCGTTGCCATTTTTGGCTCCCTCCTCTCCACCACTGGATTCCTCCTATGCAGCCTTACAACAAACCAATGGCTCACCTACCTTCTATTCGGAATGTTCGGCGGAATTGGATTCGGTTGCATGTACGTCTCCTCCATCATCGCGGTCACTTCATACTTCACCACTAAACGCAGTCTGGCCACTGGAATCGCCGTTTGTGGCTCTGGGATCGGTACTGTAGTATTCTCACAATTGAATACTCCGGTTTATGGAATGCTCAAAGAAGACTCATCGCTGTTTTTGGTGTACCTTGCTGTGATCTCATTACTAGGAGCATTTTTCTCCTTGTTTTTCGCTCCATTGAAGGCAAAGGGTAAATCAAAAGGATGGATCAGGAACTTTTGTCATAGACCGAAAGATGAAACAAGAAAGCTTAGTAAAGCAGAACAAATGTCAGCTGAAATCGAAGACACTACTCAAAAGGCTACCACCAAAATGACCCTCATCAAGGAATCCCTCTGCTCCATTGTTGATAAAGATCTTCTACTCTCTCCTAGCTTCATAACCCTAGCTGTTTCTGGGATCTTCACCGTCATGGCTTTCTACGTCCCATTTGTTTATATCAGAGCAACAATGCCCGAAACGATTCCAGAACAATCAAAATCCTTAATAGTTACACTAATCGGAGCATTCAACATTGCGTTCCGTGTGCTTTGTGGAATCGTCGCGGATCACCCAAAAATGTCCGCACTTCAGGTATTACTGTATTCAAGACGACTGTAATTTTATGATCACAGTAGGTATCCAACGTCGCTTGTGTGCTCGCTGGTGTCTCTATGATCTTAGTGCCATGGTGTAATCAACTTTGGCATTATGCATTGTTTACCGTACCATTCAGTTTTGGTGTAGGTAAGTATAGTTCAACAGCACTTAAAACACTCTGTAATATTTCCAGCTTGCTTCGCGGCTCTCCGATCTGTCATCTGTGTCGAGCTGGTTGGTGTTGAAAAATTGTCCAACGCCTTTGGAATCCTAATCTTTTTCATGGGTATTGGAGCAGTTCTCGGACCACCAGTGGCCGGAATGCTCAAAGATCTCACGAGAAGTTATGATTTGGCCTTCTACGTTATGGGTGCAGTCTTTATATTTTCTGGATTGCTGACGTTGCCGCTAACCAAGTTGAAGGCATGGGAATTGGAGAGGAAGATTGGAAGGAACAAGGAGCAAATTTGAGATTACTGTAGTGTGGTTCTTTTTATGTACATTTGATTGCCCTAATTTGTCACTATGTTCTTGGAATGATGAATAAATGTAAGATCTTTGGTTGTATTAATACAGTGCGTCCAATAAGGATAGGACCCCCCTCGATTTGGGGCGTTCCGGAAAAAGCAAAAACGATACAGGAAATCTGTAACTGCCGAACGATTTAGAATACAAAGAAACCCTAGAAGCCAAATTTTCATGACTTTAGCATTTTCCGTACTGAGGTACTAACCAAAAGTCACTTTTGCAACCGTCCAAAAAGGATAGGACCACCCGAAAAACCGATTATTTTTGAGTGGAAAGTACGGAGTTATTTGGTTAACGCAGTTAAAAACGCTCAAAAACTATGAAGAACAATGCAAAACAACAAAACTAATACTCCTGGTCGGAATTTGAAGATTTCGATTTTTCGACATTTTAGTCATTTTTAGTACATTTTCAGTCTGGAGGCCATATTTCCTTCTAGAGTAAAGAATTTTCCACAATTTTTTCAGGGTAGTGTTGACATAATTCCTGTAATAATACTGGAAAACATGAGCATTATTGCACAAGTTTCCGCAGACTTATGAGCAATTCTTTGACCCAGTGATGAACTAATCCTTCACTAAAAACATGAACATTCAGAAAGTCCCCGATAAATGTGAAACTAGGGGCTCTATTAAACTGTATCGAAGCGGTAACATTGCTGACGAATCAGTTCATGCAATAGTTGTTCAAAAATGCCTAATTTCAATTTTATCAGCCACTTTCTGAATGTTCATGTTTTTAGTGAAGGATTAGTTCATCACTGGGTCAAAGAATTGCTCATAAGTCTGCGGAAACTTGTGCAATAATGCTCATGTTTTCCAGTATTATTACAGGAATAATGTCAACACTACCCTGAAAAAATTGTGGAAAATTCTTTACTCTAGAAGGAAATATGGCCTCCAGACTGAAAATGTACTAAAAATGACTAAAATGTCGAAAAATCGAAATCTTCAAATTCCGACCAGGAGTATTAATTTTGTTGTTTTGCATTGTTCTTCATAGTTTTTGAGCGTTTTTAACTGCGTTGACCAAATAACTCCGTACTTTCCACTCAAAAATAATTGGTTTTTCGGGTGGTCCTATCCTTTTTGGACGGTTGCAAAAGTGACTTTTGGTTAGTACCTCAGTACGGAAAATGCTAAAGTCATGAAAATTTGGCTTCTAGGGTTTCTTTGTATTCTAAATCGTTCGGCAGTTACAGATTTCCTGTATCGTTTTTGCTTTTTCCGGAACGCCCCAAATCGAGGGGGGTCCTATCCTTATTGGACGCACTGTATCTTGAAATCTTTAAGGTAACAGCGATTCCAAAAAACCTTAGAACTACTACCCTAACCAAGTATCAATGATCCCGGGCAGCCACTGAAACCAAAAAAACCAACAACAAATACAAAATCAGTCTACAAAATCTGCGAATTCCTGAAAAGCTACTACTACATTTTTTGGCACTCCTTCATTAGTATATTCAAAGTTACTTAGAACCATGGTGATACGACATATAAATTTGTCTTATTTTCCGGTTCACTTGCCCTCCCTTCGTGCCTTTTTGAGCTGTCTGTCTGCTTCAGTTTCCTTTTTCGTTACTTCATTAAAAATGGATATTTCCTCGCGACAAGTCCTTGGACTCTTTTTCGGTCTGCTATCCGGATTTAGTTTGATTTTGAACGTAATCGCTCTGCTTACCGTATACCGCTTGGCATTTATATTGCGGAAAAATCATGTCTACATTATTGCATTTTTCAATATTTTATCTGATACTCTACAAATGATAGTGGCAACTTTTTACCTGGCTCCGGGGATTGTTACAAGTGTGGGTTCAAAATCCATACCACAATTTTGTAACTTGAAATTTCAGTCCTTCTTAATTAGCGATACCAAAAAGAACACATGGACGCTTGCTTTGAGCTCTCTGTTTCTATTTCTATGGTATTTCGAGTCTATTCTTCAAATCGTCATGGCTCTCAACAGGTAAGCCAAAATATGATATATCAAAAATCAGAATTCATCCTCAGATACGTCGTCATCTGTCTACAAAATCATCGAATCTTCACATTCTTCTCCACTATTCTTCTTTTTGTTTTTCTCATCCCCTTCTGCTTCTTGCTCATGTCCTATTCGCAGTACGTCAGTGCGTGTTGCTCGTAAGTGCAAGAACATACAAAAAAAATGTGCCAAATCTTTGTGTTTTCTAGATTCATGTACGATCAAGAGTCCTTGTCGTATTCTTACTTCACAATTGGGAACATCACAAACTACTCGAACACTTTTGTGGATCTCCCGTTGAACACTAGTAGCTCGGTGATCTCTACTATTTGTTATGTTATGGTAACCTTAAGAAATGTATCAAGAAAAAGCAAATATCCTTCAGATCTTCTGGAAAATCCATCATTTGTCTCCTACGAGTGTCTCTGTAGCCGGAGAACAACAAAAAGTCCGGAGAAATCGCGATATCAGATGTGCAATCCAGTTCAGTCTTCTTCTCGCCTTCTACACTTTTGCCTGGGTTCTTTTCCGAGTGCTCCCAGTCTTACTAGCCACTAAAAATGTGGAATGGTTCATTTTGGTACCAACGTTATATACATTGAACTGCACATCGAATGCCGTGATTTACATTTGCTTCAATGGAGAAGTAACTTTTATCCCAGAAAAAAAAAAAAACAAATTCTAAAATGTTACTTTCAGTTCCAATCCAACTTGGTCCCATATAAATTTCATCATCTTCTCAAAGTATTGAGATTGGTCCGGTCGGCAACTCCAAAGAATAACTTGTCAAGAGTGAGCACGACGGAGCAATCAAGGTCTAATAGAATCTCAACGATGGCAACTAGATTCATCCCGACGAGAAATCATCAACCGTTCCGGGCAATACGATACGGAGCACAGAGTTGAATATTGAATCGTTTTTTTGCTTTGATTAAACTCGAGACTCGGCACAATAAAGAAAGGAACACAAACTTCACTCAAAGTAGGATTACAGCCATTTTTTTTCAAATGATTGTCCCAATTCCAGAATTTACGAAAATAACAATATTTTTGCACAAAAACCATTAAAAATCGAGAAATTCGATTTTCAATACGCCAACACATTTTTCCTAAACCTATTTCAATGAATGTAGAATTTTTCGCTGATTCGAACGCACCTAATATCGCTGCTCAAAATGCATTGTGAAGCGAGTTATGAGCGTTTGAAGTGCCAGTAAGAGAGACGCAGAGAAAGCAGACACTCTCGTTGCCGAAGAGACGCAGAGAAACGAAACTTCAAATGCTCATAACTCGCTTCAAAATGCGTTTTGAGCAGCGATATTAAGTGCATTCAAATCAGCGAAAAATTCTACATTCATTGAGATAGGTTAGAAAAAAAGTAAGTTGGCGTTTTGAAAATCGATTTTTAACAATTTTTGTGCAAAAATATTGTTATTTTCGTAAATAATGGAATTGGGACGATCGTTTGAGAAAATAAAAAAAATGAGTGTAATCCTCCTTTTTGAAAATCTATGAGAAATTTCCAGATTCATCCTGGACCAGGACCTAATGACTATAATATTCGTGGAGCACGATGATCTTTATTCATACTCAAATCTCATGAATTTGCTGTACAGTTCGATATGCAGTATCATTGCTGTATTTTGTTATAATGCGATTTTTATCACTATCCGAAAAGCCCCAAAAGTTTCAGCCACTAATAGTGCTCATAAAAACAGTCATAATCATCAGGAGCTCAGGTAACCTTGCTCTCCAGGGTTACTGTAGGCTGAAAATTCAGATATGTTATACAATTCGTATTGGTTACCGTATTCTTTATCACAGCTTGGGTGCTATTCGAAATTCTTCCATTTATTGTACCAGCCGATCAAGGGGAGTGGTATGTGCTTGTACCGATATTGGTAATTATGAATGGCTCGACGAATTCGATAATTTATTTATCGATGAATAGAGAAGTGCAAAAGGAATTGACGTTTTATTGGTTTCGAGTGAAACCGACGACGGTTATGGTGACGAGTCATGGGAATCAGAATACTCCGAATATCAGTAATAATCAACATGTACAACCAGTGTGATCTAACATTCGAATGTATTCCTATCGTATGTCCCATTGATTTTCATCTGCATTTCTCGGAACTGAAAATGTCTTTGTTTTTTTTTCCGTAACACAAAAATAATAAATAACCTGTGGAAAATTATTCAACATTGTTACATCTGCAATTTTTCCTGTCTTCCCGCTTTTCATCATTTCCCGCATACAAGCAATGGTGCCAAAGTCGAAGGTGGCCAGAACTTTGTTTGCTGCAAACATTTTATTTTCTGGGTGATCAATAAACCATCTTTGAATCAACCTACCTGTTACCATTCGACTTTTGGATAACTCCTCCAAATATTCGACGCCCAATACACAAATCGCGTGTCGTCTCCATTTCGAATGACACTGATTGTTGAAAACTGGACCGTAATTCCAATGGGTGAGTCTGAAAACATTTAATTAACTAAAAATGGACTAATTTTTATGGCTCCATTCGACTTTGATGGTTCCAAGCAAAAAATTCACGGCCCGAAAGTTTTTATGACCCCAAAAATTTAAAATAGGATTGCAGTCATTTTTATTATTTTCTCAAATGATCGTCCCTATTCTGGTATTCACGAAAATAACAATAATATTTCATAAAAATCATGAAAACTCGAGAAAATTGATTTTCAAATGGCGAACATACATTTTTTCAAACTTTTTTTCAAAAAATGTAGAATTTTTCGATGATTCGAACGCACCCGTTATCGCTGCTCGAAACGCAATAGAACACTCTTTAGTTATTTTTCATTTGAATTTTTTTTTGAAATTTCCGTTTGAAAATTCTATAATTTTTATAAATACATCTAATAATGCATTATTTCTTCTTTAGAACAGTCTAAAAACGAGCCAAAACTGACCACTTTGAAGCGAGTTATGGACGTTTGAAGTTTTCGTGAGAGACACAGAGAAAGAAGACACTCTCACCTTCGAAGAGACGTAGAGAAACGAGAGAGTGTCTGCGTCTCTCATGTAAACTCCAAACGCTCATAACTCGCTTGAAAGTGGTCAGTTTTGACTCGTTTTTGGACTCTTTTTGAAGAGAAAATAATGAAAATTCTATAATTGTTATCAATGCATCTAATAATACATTATTTCCTTTTCAAAATACTTCAAAAACGAGTCAAAACTAGCCACTCTCAAGCGAGTTATGAGCGTTTGAAGGTTTTGTCTCTTCGAAGGTGAGAGTGTCTGCTTTCTCTGCGTCCTTCTTTTCACAGTTTCAAACGCACATAAAAGTTTTTCAGTTCCGTTTTGAGCAGCAAGATTAGGTGCATTCGAATCAGCGAAAAATTCCAAATTTTTTGAAATAGGTTAGAAAAAATATAAGTTCGCGATTTGAAAATCGATTTTTTTTTGAGTTGTAACGGCTTTCATTGAGAAATGTTGTTATTTTTACGAAACTTACCTTGACAGAATATCATTGTGATTCTTTGTACAATTCGACTCCATCTGCCCTTCCAATCCAAGATAATTCTCATAAAGCGTATTCACCAACATTTCATCGACTCCATAGTAGGTATTATTATTAAACAAATTGATAATATTATTAATGTTTAGTTTTTCAAAAATGGATTTCACAAAAGTTTCAGATAGGATCACCTCGTTCAAACTTTTCCTCACTCTCATTTTAGTATGCAGAATTTTGTTCGGCACTCCAGTTTCTGAAACAAGGTACGTAATGGGAAATACCGTAATATGGTACCATTTTTGAAAAGTTTGATCCCGGCCGGAGTCCAGTCAGCTGTGCGATTATATCTGGTATTCCATCCAAAGTCGAATCCCATGATACTGGTGTAGTTGAGAATCTCGCTAAGCGCCGAAAGTTGAGAAGGCGTTTTGATGACAAGATCGAAATTCTGAAGAATTATAGCATGATCCCATTTTCGATCCAAAATCATCTTTAGGCAATCGAAATGTGCCGCATCTTGTCCGTGTCCCTTACTATCCATCATGTACTCTTTTTTCAGAACAAACACATTTTCAAAGCAATCACTCATGGTTCGCATTGAGTTTTTCAGTCTCTCCGAGCTCTTGGCGTCCATAGCGAAACAGAAAGTATTATCAGGGTGATAAGACAGGGAGAGAAGTGCTTCTTGGAATTCGTAAATCGTGTAAATTGTTCTGACAAACGCAATGGATCGTTTGAGAGGTTTGAAGGGCGGCATGTCTCCGTGAACACGTTGTCTAGTTGAAGGACAATCCATTGGTTGCTCAAAAAGTCGTTCTCGGTCGAGTTTCATTCGTCCATTGTTTACATAGATGCCAATTGCATTCTTGTCTCCTTTCATGATAGCGGAGCATTTCAAGTATTGGGATTCGTCTCTGAAAACTTGCAAGATTGATATTTCGAAATAAATCGCTCGGTCGAAGTTGCAATCCGTGCCGGCATGGGCCGGCGATTGTCTCCCCTCTAAATTATGATTTTCGAGTCAAAATTTATATGAAAATGTAGAACTCGATGAGATCTACAAAACAGTAGCTAAATTCTTCATCTATATTTTCTGAAACCGGGTAATTCAGAAGAGAGAAAATCGCCGGCCCGCGCCGTCCCACTTCGGTTTGAATTGCAGCCCCGCATTTTGTAACTTTTGAAACCAACAAACTCACTGTGTGAAATAATAGTCCATCCATTTCGTTATTCTTCTCCTCGGTTTGGCTTCAATTTTAGTTGGTACTGTTGTAGTAGGGCTATTTGGTGTCGCTGTTATCTGTATTACTGTTTTCGATGTTCTTCAAGAAGCGTTTTTTGCGGACTACGGCCGGCCCAGGCCAAAATCAGAACTTCTACCGGCCCGACCCGGCCCGTGATTTATAGAGTCAAAAATTCGTGTGAACTTTTTAATCAAAAAATTAATTTTTTATTGCTTTTTGTTGTATAATTCATATTTTCCGATGATTGAATATTTTTCGTCATTTTAACAGCGAAAAATTATATAAATCTTTCAAAAATTTTTTTCTCTTTTTTTTCCCATCCGGACCGACGAAATTTTTCTTTGGCCCGGCCCGGAATTTGCCAAGTCTGCGCAAAAGTAAACTCACTGAATGAAGAGGTGTAAAAATAGTCAGTAACACCATACATGTTACTGCTACGAAAAAAATCAATATGCCACAACGAGCCGAGGAAACGGAATCGGATTCGTCTAACTGAAAACGGAAAAAAATAGGTAATTAACAAAATTAACTCACCAGGTCAATATTCTCTGTTGAGTCCAAGTCCTGTAATCTTTTGTACTGAGTTCCCGACATCGAAAACTGACAGAATCTAACAAAAGATGCAAAACGTTGCAAAAAAGAAGGTCATTAAAATGGTTCATCAAACGATGCATCAATAAAACCAAGGCTGCGGCCAACGCGGCCGCGGCCCGGGCCGTGGGTAGGTTTTCCTTACGAAAGCGATATTTTTTGTTCAAAAAAGCTCAGGGCTGCGGCCGACCGCGCAGCCTTGGAATAAGGTTAAAGCGCTCTCCATGAATTTCAATTCGAAAACTTATCTACATTCAAAAACCTATCCTAAAACTATATAAAATAAGTATTATTAACAACAGTGACATTATCCATTAACAACCGGAGTGACGTCCATTGCGGAAGATAGTAGTCCGGTGGATTGAACTTTCCGTTTTTCTGCAAAAAAAGTGTGATTTTTGTACTCAAACTTGTCCACGAGGAGTACACGTTACATAGTGAATATCATCGGTTGTTCGAATATCCTGATAGTATACTGTATCGCCTTTCGACAAATATCCCATCCACCAACCGAATGTTGAAGCAGGGGCTGAAATTATTAGCCGTTTCCAAAAATTTTTCAAATTCTTACCAGTAATCAAAACAACATCACAGTGAGATTTTGAGTAGATCAAATCTATGGATGGCGTATTTTTTGAAACAAAATGGATGGTTTTCGAAGAAATATTCTGAAAATTTGAACTTTGCCACATTACTGTTTTGCAGGGGTTGCAATCCGGGCCGAAACGGGCCGGCGATTTTCTCCCCTCTTAATTGAGATTTTCAGGTCAAAATTTATATGAACATGTAGAACTCGATGAGATCTACAGAATGGTAGTTAGAATATCTAAATTCTATCTGTATTTTCCGTAAAACGTCGAAAAGTGGACAGGCCGAGCTCACACGGGCCGAAATCTCCGGCCCGTCCACTTTTCGACGTTTTACGGAAAATACAGACATGGAATTCAGATATTCTAACTACCATTCTGTAGATCTCATCGAGTTCTACATTTTCATATAAATTTTGACTTGAAAATCTCAATTTATAGGGGAGAAAATCGCCGGCCCGTTTCGGCCCGGATTGCAACCCTGCTGTTTTGAAATGTTACCTTATTTGAGGAAAGTACAGTATCCTTGAAAATGCTCATCATAAACTTTTGATCATCACCGAATAGCACAGTTTTTCGAGTTTTGTTATTGGGTGATTTTTCAATTAATTTTAGAGCTCCTCTCAAAAAATTCACATCCGTCGCTGCATATTTGTGATTTATAAAGTCTCCTCTTCTAGTGTGAACGCAGATTCTGAATTTTTAAAACAGATATATAAAGACAGAAAAAACTTACACAAAATTCTGATCATTAGATTTGGGAAGGTTTTGGAAGTCTGCAGTCTTTTTCATCCAGGAAATTAGGTCATTTCGAAGATTCGGGAAATATTTATAGCTCTGAAATTTTGAAATTTTTTGATGGGTCATATCCAAGGTTACTGTACTTGATAGTATACACCATTTAGATATAAAAGATCTTTATCTATTGGGGTTAGTACACGTGGATCCTCGTAAACGGCATATCTCGGAGCGAAAAACATTTTGGGAAGGTTTGAGTCGATCTGAGTCAGAATTTTTGGTTCCGCGACATTTCGAAAGTGTGACGTTTCGAAAGCAGAAATTTGGAACCATTCTGAGGGAAATTAGACTTGCGAAACGTCTCACTTTCGAAACGTTGCACTTGCGAAATGTCTTCTAATTCTTACTGTTCCGTTAATAATCCGAACTTGCTTCAGTATTCCTGGAACCGATTCATTTATTCTTTTGATCATATCCTCCTTTCTTTTGTCCACATAAACTACTGGAATCCGTTTCAAAGTCTTGGCAATTCCAATAAGAGATGAAAATTCAAATAAATTATTCCCTGTAAATAAAATTTGAAATTTAGCTTGTAGTTGGTAGCCTTACCCAAACGAGCAAGTGCTGCGAAACGAAATGTTACAAGCTTTTCCGTATCCTTCGGAGTTACAGAGGTCCAATTTTTAAAAACTTCCGAGTACCTGAATTACAAAGTTTTCGAATTTCAAAAAAAAAGGGAGTACTCACCAAGATCCATCTTGATCCATTGTGAATAAATACAGCGTAAAAGCCACTGCAAAAAAAATATTGTAAGCCTTGAAAGGATAAAAAATCTCACCGAAAACAGCCACACAAAAGAAGTATAACTTTGAATGCTGCATTATTTTTCAACTGAAAATTTGGAAGATTTTATGTAAATTTTGTTAATAATATTTTTGAGGATACACTCGGCTCTCACAGTTCTGCAAGGTACAAAACGCCCCCAGTAAAATTCTGTACTAAATTTGAACAAAAAAAAACAACTAACCGCAAATCAAACTTCCATCTTGCACCTTCTCGCAAAACGATGGAGACCATAAAAATTGGTTTCGGGAAAGCAATCCTTCTACAAGACGGGACATATAAACTTGTGATATTTTACTCTTGAAATTGAAGGCAAACGGAAGGCACAAACTACAGCAAGACGAGCCGAAATAGGTCAACTTTTATGGTCTGAAAAAGTGGTTTTCAGATGTCCAATTTTTCTGAAATTTTGTAAATGTATAGAGCAACTCAAGAACTCTATTTTGTAGTTGACAACATTTTCAGATGATTGAAATCCAGAAAGTTAGGGCAAGTGGACGTACTTCACCTCGAATTTGGTCTTGTTTGAAAAACCTTCGGGGAGAATCACAAAAGTCTGAAGCAAAATCCGTTAGGGTCTTGGCATTTCAGTAAAAAGGTCAGATTCTCAGTTTGAAGTATTCGAGCCGTGAGAAATCAAAAGCTCAAAAGCTCAATAGCTCAGAATCAAAAGCTCAAAAGCTCAAAAGCTCAATAGCTCAGAATCAAAAGCTTAAAAGCTCATAAGCCCAAAGGTTAGAATCAAAAGCTCATAAGCTCAAAAGCTCAAAAGCTCAGAATCAAAAGCTCATAAGCTCAAAAGCTCAAAAGCTCAGAATCAAAAGCTTAAAAGCTCAAAAGCTCATAAGCTCAAAAGCTCAAAAGCTCAGAATCAAAAGCTCAAAAGCTCAAAAGCTCAGAATCAAAAGCTCATAAGCTCAATAGCTCAGAATCAAAAGCTCAAAAACTCATAAGCTCAATAGCTCAGAATCAAAAGCTCAAAAGTTCAAAAGCTCAAAAGCTCAGAATCAAAAGCTCATAAGCTCAAAAGCTCAAAAGCTCAGAATCAAAAGCTCATAAGCTCAATAGCTCAGAATCAAAAGCTCATAAGCTCAATAGCTCAGAATCAAAAGCTCAAAAGCTCAAAAGCTCAAAAGCTCAGAGTCAAAAGCTCGCTCAGCGTTGAAGAATCACAAATTCTAAGAATCTAGGAACCTCATAATCTCTTGATGTTTCATCTCCTTCATTTAAAGTTCAAAAAATCAAAAGTGACGATATCGCTGACAAAGCTAACCAACCAAACTCAGGAGACAAGTCTCGTCATTTTAATAACAGTGATTTTTTTTTATTTTTCAGCTAATGAACCCAGCAATTTGACATGAATTTCTAGTTGTTGATGTCTGTTTTTCCTAGTAATTATGCCCGATCTTTGTTATTTGAGATTCTAGACACTTTATATGCATGTACCTAGATTGAGATATTAATTTCACAAAGACCTATTTCCCTAGTGAATTTAGTCCGGGTATATATTTTATGTTCAGTTATCTTGAACAAATATTCTCATAGGTGCTCCTGGACCCAATATCTAACTAGTTTTCTATACAAACTCTGACTGTTATTACTAAAAAATGTCTCTGAAACTATTCTTCGGAGTGGTAATGCTCACCATATCCCTAACGGTTATGATTTTGAATGGTCTCATTTTTATGCCGGTATTTCGGTTGGCATTTGTGGCGAGAAAGAGTACTGTATATGTTATTGCGTTCTTCAATATTTTGTCGGATCTGTTTCAAGTTTTGATGTTGCTGCATTTTTCAATGTGCATGATTGCCGATGTAAGTCGGATCTCGGGGTAGTTTAAGAGGATTACGGTCATTGTAAGTCGATTTTCAAATCACGAACTTACATTTTTTGTTTCTAACCTATTTCAATGAATGCAGAATTTTTCGCTGATTCGAACGCACCAAATATCGCTGCTTAAAACGCTCTAGAAACCTTTTTAGTCAATTTTTAGCAGCAGCGACGAGCGCGACAGCAGATTGTGAATCGGCAGCGGCGAGCGCGACAGCAGATTGTAAGTCGGCAGCGGCGAGCGCGACAGCAGATTGTAAGTCGGCAGCGGCGAGCGCGACAGCAGATTGTAAGTCGGCAGCGGCGAGCGCGACAGCAGATTGTAAGTCGGCAGCGGCGAGCGCCACAGGGGAAAATTTGTTAATAAACATGTTTCTACAGCGTTTTGAGCAACGATATTAGGTGCATTCGAATCGGCAAAAAATTCCGCATTTATTGAAGAAAAAATGTAAGTATGCGATTTTAATGAGAAAATTTGTTTATTTTCGTGAATTCTGGAACTGGGACAATCAGCTTAGAAACTGAAAAAAGACTGCAATTCTGCTTATAAAAGATCAATTTTCAATTTTCAGCGATTCCTATTCTCCGGCGAACGAATGAGCCAATTGAGCATTTTTCTGGCTGTATTTTATGTTAGCGCTTGGTATACAGAAAGTTTTGTGCAAATTATGATGGCAGTCAATAGGTAACTCAATTTTTTTCGACTACCCCTATTTTCCAAATATTCAGATTTGCAATTATCACTCTACGAAAGCCCAAAATTTTCACATTCAAGACCACCATGATCTTATTCTTCTTCATCTCCATCACATCTGTATTATGCGCCGTCAGCAACCAGTATTGGTTTCCATGCTGCAAGTACGCTCCAATCAAAATTTCCTATCTCAATGTTGCTATTCAGATTTGTCTTGGACCATGAACTTATGACATTGTTGTTCGTCCAAGTGGAAGATCTTTATTCATACTCGAACGTTATGGTTTTCTGGTACGGTGCCACTTGTACTTTTGTTTCTACAGTATGCTATACTTGCATCTTTGTTACAATACGAAGAGCACCAAAAGTTGCACCAAGTAATGCTCAAAAGAGTCAGGACCTCAGGTAACCTTTTTCGAAATTCCAACCATTACCAAATTTCAGATACCTCTTCCAATTCGTCCTCATCTCAATTTTCTACATCTCCGCGTGGGCCTTTTTCGAGATTTTCCCATTCTTCGCGCCAGAAGATATCGTCGAGTGGTACGTCGTTGTACCAATTCTAGCTGCTTTGAACTGCTCCACGAATGCTATAATTTATTTGTCGATGAATCGAGAGGTCCAGAAGGAATTGAAAATGAGTTGGTGTCAAGGAAATGGGGTGGCACCTATTACGAGTATCAGTCAAGCAGTCCATAAATTTCCAAGTATAAACAATAGTACTCATAATATTCAAGTTTTGTCTCCATGAATAAATGTTGTGTATACAAGCGCAAACGATTTTTAAAATATTGAAAAATAAAAAACTTGAATAATCGAGATTGTTATTCCTTAGAGTCCGTTGTCTTTTAAATTTTCCAAAAAACTCGCGTTCATCGTTCCCATGTACTGGTCGATGGGGAAAAATGGCGAAAAAATCTGGAACGTTTGGATTGCATGGGATCGGTTGGGTGTGCGTGTATTATTGCGAGTGGCCTAGGACAACAAAAACTGAAAAAAGTTAGGTCATTCAGATCGTTTGTTTTTCTACTATTCTTTTTTGTGTATTCAACATCTATAAGTATATGAGAAAGGCTCAATGTCAACTGAGCGCCCAAACCATGGAGATGAATCGACAATTCTTCATCACGTTGACATTTCAGGTAAGGGGGAGAAAACTAATCAAAAACTGCAAAGACATGAATGAGTTATTAAGCAAATTCCAAAATAACGAAAAAGTTTGTGTTAAAAAACTTTTGCTTAATTCTCAAAAAAAATCAAATTTTATAAAAACCAGATAATCCAAATTCTTACTATCCATTTGCTGTAAAAATCATCTTCCTAGCCCCTCTAGGAGCCGAGATATATCGCTTTAAAGTTTGAACGAGAGAGTGAGAGACGCAGACGACGAGGGAACCCTCGCTGTCTGCGTCTCTCACCTGGCGCACTTTGAACGCATGTAACTCGGCTTCTAAACAAGCTAGAGCTATGAAATTAGGCGCAAATGAAAGGTCTCTAAATTCTCTATATTTCTGTAAAAAGTTCAATTACCTAACTTGCGTTGATGTTGAGATAAGGTCCCTCAAAGATGACCTCACTATAGATTTTTTTTCAGACACTCCTTCCATTCATCATGATGTACAACCAAGTTGGCCTCCTATTGACACTTCCCCTTTTTGAAGTCTATGTTGCGCATATGGCCAACAATGCCAGTGCTTGTATAGCAATTTACCCGAGCTTGGAGCCGCTGATTGCAATTTTTTGTATCAAGCAATTTAGAAGAACTGTTATATGTAAGTCTGTATCCTAAGGAGGTAGTTCGAAAATGGTTTCAGGCGGGAAACAAAACAAAATTCAGTGCAACAACGCTGTTCAAACTTTTGTCTCCTCTTGATTTTATAATCATATGTGACATGCCTTTTTTATTCATTTTCAAAGCAGTATTTCATTTTTTGAGCCATCCAGTACTTTCCGAAGTGAGATCGACACAATCTATCTCGGATTTAATATTTTCTATTTAGTATTATTTCCGTCTGCCTAGACACCCATAGACAGAAATACAAATTGTTGTCACAGTCAGAAAACACAAACCATAAAAAATTGTACCCACAACCATGAAATTATACGAATAACATGACGCATGTAGAAAAAAATTGTCAGAACGTCATGAAGTTAGAACAAGATAAGAAGCTAGCATAGTTGTACCGTACTCAGGAGATGACTATGATCGGAAAAATTAACGAACGCGATTTCAAATGATTTCAATTCAGACCAAAAATATGAACTGTCGTAAGATTTGACGCATGGCACGCAAACACTACAACTGACACGCCTACGCAAAAATACACAGAACTCATCGGCAATTTCCCCAGAAACGCTCTCCCGCTACCTTCAGTGTAATGGTTCTATGAAGCAGCAGAGCCTACGCACAGACATCTAACGGAAATTAGATACTTTTCCTTGTCAGACTATCAGAAACATAAAGCCATCTTTGTAAAAACACTATTACATTAATACCATGACGCTCAAACTCGAGCTTGGTCTTGTCTCTTGCTCTCTATCAATTTTTGTTATGTTTCTCAACTTTTTGATCTTCGTTCCTGTTTTTCGCTTGGGCTTCATTGAGAAAAAGAGCACAATTTACATCATTGCATTCTTCAATATCATTTCGGATCTTCTGCAACTCTGCACATCAGGACTGACTTTGTCTGCGTCCATGATATCGGATGTAAATTACTGTATTAGTGTCAAAACCATTAATTTGATTTCCAGAGCTATCTTTTCAGCGATAGTCGAATTAATACCTTGGGTATAGTAATAGGAGGGATTTTTATCAATGGTTGGTACATGGAGTCCTTGGTTCAAATTGTCATGGCTGTCAATCGATTCACAGTGATTACACTGAAGAAGCATCACATTTTCACATTCAAAAGTACTCTTGTCATGTTCTTCTTTTTGATTTTGATTACTACGTTCTCGGCAGTTTGTACACAGTATCTTTTCCCTTGCTGCATGTAAGTCTTATGGTGAGGGGTTCTAGCCAACCTCTGCAATTCCAGGTTCATCATGGATCAAAATCTCATGACGTTTTTGTTTATCCAAATCGAGGGAGTTTACTCTTACTCAAATTTAATGTTGGTATCTTATGACATTCTTTGTACTACCGTATCCACTCTTTGCTATATTGGGGTCTTCATCTCTATTAGGAAGTCTAAAACAAAAGTTTCGACAAATGTACAGAAGAGTAGAGCGAATCAGGATTCGAGGTAGATTTTCTTTCAATGCTCACCGTTCTAAGTAGATTTTTTAGGTACCTGTTCCAATTCGTCTTGATCTCTCTGTTCTACATCTTGGCTTGGGTTCTATTCGAAATCCTTCCTTTCTTGGTACCAACGGATCATGGGGAGTGGTTTGCGGTAGTTCCGGTACTGGTGACACTCAATTGTTCGTCTAATGCTGTAATCTATCTGACTCTGAACAAAGACGTACAGAGAGGTATACAAGTACCCTGGTTGAAGAACGCACTTGGTGGAGCAAAGACGTCTAGTCAAAAGCATCCGGTGCAGATTTTGATTGTGCATGATTGATGATAGTACGGTTTATTAAATAAAGTGTTAAGCTTAGAATGTTTGGTTGGCATGGCTGTCACACGTCCGGCTCCGGCCCTTGGCCAAAAGGCCGTCAAAAAAATATTATGAATCCGCGGCCCAGGAGCCAATGAACCCGTAAACGTTAAATTGCGCGTCAAAGAGTATATGTTATAGTTGTTTATTCTTAGGTTATCATAGCTTGAGGTACAAATGCTCCGATTCTCTCGACTCGCCAACTCTCTAGTCGAACATGCTGTACTGTAGTTGCGATCGACCGATCTTCGACCCTGTGGGGTCGTTAAGGGATACTTTGACGCATGGTCGTGATTGGAAGCTTCAACTCTGGATCTTCTGACAAATACAAATTCATTGGATGTGCCACTAGGATCTATCCACATGAATCATCTAAAAATTCCTCAAAAACTTCCTTGGTTAACCTGTTTGTGTGTTTTCATCTACCATGAATCACTACCACGCACAAATACTCGGCCCTACCTGAACACAGAATACAATTCCTCGTTCGATTCCATATAAATACGCGACTCATTTCGAAAAACAAGCATTCTGACGATGACTTTCAAATGGACCCTCGGTGTCATTTCGTTCTCGCTTTCCGTCATTGTAACGCTTCTCAACTCTGTTATCTTCGTTCCCGTTTTCCGCTTGGCTTTCATTGAGAAGAAGAGCACAGTCTACATTATTGCATTCTTCAATATCATTTCGGACTTTCTACAACTTTTCACAACTGCGCTCACCTTGTCCGCTTCGATGATTGCTGATGTGAGTCTTGAAGAGGACGGATATTTTACAGTGCGTTTCAAAAAATATATCATTTCAGCGCTATCTTTTCACCGGGGAGCGAATCAATACAATGAGCATGATCATTGGCGGCATTTTCATCAATGGGTGGTACATGGAATGCCTTATTCAAATCATCATGGCTGTCAATCGATTCACAGTGATTACACTGAACAAGCATCACATCTTCACATTCAAAAGTACTCTTGTCATGTTCTTCTTTTTGATTTTGATTACTACGTTCTCGGCGGTCTGTACACAGTACCTTTTTCCTTGCTGCATGTAAGTCTGGTGGTAACGGGATCGCGCCAACTTCTGTAATTCCAGGTTCATCATGGATCAAAATCTAATGACTTTTCTGTTTATTCAAATCGAGGGAGTTTACTCTTACTCGAACTTGATGCTGGTTTCCTATGACATTCTTTGCACTACCGTATCCACTCTTTGCTACATTGGTGTCTTCATTTCCATTCGGAAAGCCAAAGCAGCAGTGTCGGGAAATGTGCAAAGTAGTAGAACTAAACAAGACTCAAAGTGAACTTGGCTAATCTTGAGGCCTCACATTAAGATTTTTTTCAGATTCTTGGTACAATTCGTTCTGATTGCGATATTCTATGACCTTGCCTGGGTTCTTTTCGAAATCCTCCCATTCTTGGTACCAGCGGATCATGGGGAGTGGTTTGCGGTGGTTCCGGTTCTGGTGACACTCAATTGTTCCACGTGTGCCATTATCTATCTTTCGATGAACAAAGACATTCAGAGGTACGTACAAGTACCATGGTTGAGGAAAGTGCTGGAAGGACCGAAGGCTTCGAGTCAAGTTGCGGTATCGCAAGGAGTTTCACTACATTAAGATGATATTTTTCTGTATAATTTTCGGAATTCATTTAGAGTCTAGGCTAATATTGTATGCTAATAATATTGTAGACTAATAAAATGGATTTTTAAAGATTCTGGTTTTTTTTTTCATTGTTTTCGAGATCGGGGTCTGTTTGAGAATCAAGTATGACTTTGGCTACAAACTAACTGAGAAAACACATTGTTAGAACAAGAATAAATCTTTATAGAATTTCCAGTTTTCATTCATTTTCCGGAATCAAACTTTTGCATCACATAGGTAAACTTTCGGTAGTGCTCTTTCCCAGACATGTACACTCCCAAGTCGTTCTTCGTCATATTCTGGACCACTAGCGCTTTCAGCTTCGAATCATAATGCGTAGCCCCAGACGGAACCACTTTCTTGGTCTGAATTGTTTATTAAATTTTTTCATATAATTGATAAAGTTCTTACCACAACGCTTCTCCAAACTCCGCACTTATTTTTGTTCTTTCCATTACAAGGAATGAACCATTGCTCATCGTTAATTTGTTCGTCTTCGTTGGCGATGATTCGACGGTAGTTGTTGACTTGAGGAAGTGTTATTATTCCTCGCTCACCGAGCTGCAAAGTTATAAAGTTTGTGGATTCAAAATAATTGAAAATTACCGTTGCATAAACCATCATTGGAACCACAACATTACCAGGATTGTGCCTTTCTACAGTTTTAACCGCCGAAGCTCCAAATACAATTGGAAGTAGGAAAAGAAGCCACATGGTTTTGAAAACTTTCTGTACTCCCACTGGGAATATTTATATAGACCCAGATTATAGGTATCAAAGGTTGATCCATCGGATTAGAGGGGAAAAATTGATGAATTTTTACACTGTAAATTATGTGGTATGCTGACCACAAACAACGAGAATGTGTCAAAGGAAGTATGGATATATAATATTTATGGGATAAAAAACATCAAAACTTCAGATAACTTCCTTATCCAGAAACTAACGTCACAGTAATGGAAACTTTCCGATTTCCAGTCATATAAATTCCCAAATCGCTTTTCGTCATATTCTGTACTACCAGCGCCTGTAGTTCCTTGTTGTAGTTTGTGGCTCCAGATGGGATCTTCTTCTTGGTCTGGAAGTTTTTGAAAATTATCGAACTTCGACCAACAATGTTACCTGAACACTTTTCCAGAATCCACACTTCTTCTTATTTTTGTTCCCATTACAGACTGAGAAAATTTGCTCATCGCAAATTTGATCATCCTTGGTTATAACTCGACGGTAGTTGGCCACCTTCGGCAAAGGAATGATTGCTTTTTGGCCGAGCTGAAAATGATATTAGAGTCACAAAAAGAAAGTTTAACATACCGTTACAAAGACAATTTTCGGTACTGTAGAATTTTGTTGCCCATTTATAGCCAGAATAATAAAAGTGCCAAGAACGAGAAACGACAACATTTTTTCAACGTTCTTCTTTCTTCTGGCGTATTTATAGGACCCTAGCCGACAGATTAAGAGAAAATCTGATTATGTTATTGTTTTTTGTATTGTATAAACATAAGTTGTAAATAATGAAGTCTGGTTTGGTTACAAATAATTATGCACTTTTTTACTTTGTTTGTCTGCCTGGAAAGATAATCGAAACAAAAATTTTCAATAGTGGGAATTCTTCAAAAAAAGTTTCGAGTTTGACATCCAGATATTTATAAATTCCATCAGATCCTTCTTTCTCTTTTTTTCCGATTTTTCTTTCTTTCAAACATCTGTTTTTTGACATATGTTCAAAGTTTAGACCACCTGTTGAAGCAATTTTTCAAATTTTTTGAAAAAAAAATTCCAATTAGTTAGCCCAGACAAAGATGATTCAGCTGGTCGGAAGCATCAAAGAATTGGCAGGTGTCAAAAACGCCATTGTCTACAATGACGCAAACAGAAGAAGAAAGAAGATGAGAAAATCTGTTGTACTTTTGGTGTACTTGCCACTTTTTCAAACCCAAACTTTTTGAACACCTCTTACCGTATCCCTCTGTGTACCTGAGCATCTAACTTTCCTTTTTTTTCAAACCCAAACTTTTTTGAACATCTGTTACCGTATCCCAATGTTAACCTGAGCATCTAACTTTCCCTTTTTTGGAACCCAAGCTTTTCGAACACCTCTTACCGTATCCATATGCACCTGCGCATCTAACTTTCCCGTTTTTCAAACCCAAACTTTTTGAACATCTCTTACCGTATCCCTATGTGCACCTGAGCATCTAACTTCCCCTTTTTTCAAACCCAAACTTTTGAACATCTCTTACCGTATCCATATGCACCTGGGCGTCTAACTTTCCCTTTTTTTTCAAACCCAAACTTTTGAACATCTCTTACAGTATCCCTGTGTGCCTGAGCATCACATGTGTTTCCCCCCCTTCGTGGTTTTGAACGCTTTTTTGTTTCGCTGCGAGACCTAGATACGCATTGTGCAATTAGGTCATAACAAAGGGGGGGGGGGGGGGGCTGTTGGGGAAACAGACGGCAGGTCAGGCCTATAATTGAGAACTGGTGTGCACTATCTATTAGAATCTATTGGTTTTCCTTCCTTATCTTCGATCTTTTCTACCCGTTATCGAATTTTTGCAGTTGCAGTGTAATTATTGGATTAAAAATGTTCGGTTGCTCTTTCAGTCTCCGATTTTTCGGAATTTTTTCAAAAATTTTTCAGAAATTCGGAATTTCCAGATTTTCGGACAATTTTGAAATTTTTGGAAAAGAAGCAGATTTTTGTACGATCTAACTTTCTCTGAGATTCTTCTCGCATTCTTACTGTGAAAAAATTTTTTCCAGATATTTTTCAAAAAAGATCTATAATTGGTAAAATGTTCTTTCTTTTTTTGTCTCCAATTTTTTAGAAATTTTTTAGAATTTCTAGATTTTCGAAAAGATATGAAACATTTAGAGGAGAAATATTTGTTCACAGATTTGAAATTTTTGTAGGAAAGCGGTCTCTTTGTATTAGATTTTTCTCGAATTCTTACTGTGAGAAACAATTTTTTTTTAATTTTCCAGAATTTTTTTTCCAAAAAAATTCAGAAAATTTGGTTTTTCTCCAAAAACCCCGAAAAGTCATAGAATGTCTCGAAGCAAATCTAAATAGTTTTTTTCTCATTCTGAAAATTCAATTTTAGTTCAAAATTTTGATTTCTAATTGTAAAAACTATTTAAAAAACCAATGAGGTTAAAATTCTTTATATTAAAAACAATTTTTTGCAGCCAAAAAGTATTAGAAAATTTTTCAGAAAACCCTAACTAAAAATCATATTTTTCCCACTTTCTTTCTGATGCACTTTTCGTGAGAAAATCTATAATTCTTCAATTTGTACCTTGCCCCTTTTCTTCATAACGCGTCGTCCTCAAAGTGCGTCAACTGTGTCTCTTGACACCCCTCACGATCAATAAGAGGCATTAGAGAAGACGTGGGGGAGGCAACACGAAGATAGTGGAGGTTCCAGACACAACCCGTCGCATTTTTGTTATTGCGACCCGTTCTATTGCTCATGGTTAAATCGTGGCTTTTTTACGCTCCCCGTTTCTCTTGGGATTTTTTATTGCTCATGCTTAAATTTTCGGTGGAATCGTGGCGTTTTCCTCTTATTACTTGCTAATTTTCAGCTTGACATGGACCAGCTCACTTCCAAAATGGCCGGCGCCGCCGTCACATCGCCGGAGGAGAAGAAGGAGAAGCCGGGATCGAAGCCGTTGGCGGTGAAGGTCCCCGGTGGCACAGAAGGAATGAAGCAGACGATTGTGACCAGTATGAGACCAGTTTGTGAGTTTTTCGGATTAAAATAAGGCGTATCCACTATCTTATCAAATTTCTCGCTTATCAACAGTCTCCTAAAACTTTGAGCCTCTTGTCTTTTCAACTCTGAGTTCTTTTCTTTTTGTTTATCTCAAATTAAAAGGGGTCACCTCTCCCTTTAGTGCAAAAAGAAAGATGACCCGCCGATAGGACTCGCGGGGTTTTGTTTATGTACATATGTCTTCACACCACCCTCCGGCGGTTATTACAGTGTCCACCATCTTATCGTACTTTCCCGGGACAAAAGTAAACATGAAGATATAAATCTTGGGAGTTTTCTACGGGGCGCGTAATAAAGATGGGACCCCCTTTCGAAAATGAAAAAAATCCAAAAAAAAAAGTTTAAAATATCAGAAAAACCTCTGTATCCAAAGCTGCCGACATTTTGGTTAGGATAATTATGGTCCTGGAAACCTACGACGGCCGCGGGTCATAAGCTTTCTTGATCCAAAGAGCCTGTTTTTGAAAGGGCGGCCGCGGCCGAAACTTTTTGAGTGACCGAATAGACCCCAATCCAATTTTTTCAGCCCTCGACCCCAACCAAGCAATCTTCAAATACGATGTCAAGATCGTCTACGTCTACAAGAGCTCCGATGGAACTGAGCGTCCCATCGAGGTGTCCAAGTCCGTGGCCAAAGGAACCCGGCACATTCAAGACATCAAGAAGTGCCTCGAGGTCTTCAAGATGGCCGCACAACACGCTCCACCCATGAAGTCCGCCGGTACGACTTTCTACGATCGTCAAGCCAGCTTGTACGCGTTGAAGCCGCTCACCTTGAATGTAAGGAGTTGTGATTTGAATCAAGGCCGGCCCCTTGGCCGCGGCCCGGGCCGAGGGTAGGTTGCCATGATTGAATCCGGCTATCAGGGCCGACGTATCCTACCATGGCAACCTACCCCGGGCCGCCGCCCTAAGGCCCGCCGTGGGCCGCTCATTTCACAGACTTGCTTTGAATCTAAAGTTATTGTTAAATTTCAGGGAGACATCAAGTTGTCATTCACCAAAGGACTCTCGGATTCGCCAGTCTTCCTCCGAGCCGATTTCGAGGTCAAGGCCGTGGCCGAGTCGTTCCAAGCCACCACCAACGATCTGAAGAACATCTGCAACACTCGTCCGGCGCTCGCCGATAAGACCCTTCTCGAAGCTCTCAACATTATTGTTTCCATGCCAGCCGTTGAGAAGTGAGCCTTTACAAAAGTTAATGGGATATCAATTTTCTTATTTTCAGCCAGAACGTCGTTACAGTCGGAAACTGTGTTCACTATCTCATTGATGCCGGCAGAATCCGAGGATTCCAAGAGCAGGAGATCAACGGAAACTACACTGCCGTGGGAGTCTCGAAGGGAATCAAGTGCCTTGAAGGAACTAATAAAGCTCCTTCTCTTTTCATGAATACCGAATGTAAGTCATGAATATTTTTGCTATCTAATTACCTTTTCATTTTTCAGTCAAAGTCTCCATGTTCCACTCGAACAATGAGTGCCTCATCGACTCGATGAGATCCAAGAGAGGATTCCGAGACAACTTGCAAGCGAACTCTCCAGATGGACGCAGAATCGGAGCACTTTTCATTGGTAGCGAGTTCTACTGCTGCTACGGACCATATGGACATTTGAAGGATGGAAGGATGATTGTCAAAGTGAAAGGATTCGCCGGAAGCGCCAGAGAGACCACCTTCCAAATGGATGGAAAGTCTGTGACTGTCGAGAGATACTTCCAGACGAAGTACAATACCAGACTCAACTATCCAAACTTGATGCTGGCCGTTGGCAGAGGAAAGGATGGCGGCAAGGCCTACTTCCCAGTCGAGCTCCTGGAGACTTGCGAGGACCAAAAACTCACCACCGAGCAGCAGAATGGCGAAGAGGAGAAGTCTGCGCTCGTCAAGGCTGGTGCAGCTCCGGCACACGTTCGCAAGGTCACCACTGAGGAAGTTGCCAAGGAAGTTGGAATCGCCTCCAAGAACATCGGAGGATTCATCCAGATCGGCGAGCCGCAGAAAGTCCAAGCCTACAAGCGCCCACCACCCACCATTACCTTCAAGGAAGGCCAAGGACTCTTCAACCCGGCGTCGAAGTTCCCGACCGATTTCCAAAAAAGCGGAAAATATGTCGACGCGAAGCCGCTGAGGAACTGGGAGATTTGCTTCTTCGACGAGAGAGAACAAGCAGGGTGAGTCTATTATTAGCTTGAAATGAAAAGAAGTATTATTTGAATTTTCAGAAACTTCCCGGGTCAAATGATCAACGAGATGAAGCAGAATGGGATGAATGTGGCCGACCCGAAGATCACATACTTGAGGGAGGAACGCAACCTCGAGGTGAGTTAACTTGAGCAGGTCAAGGCCACGGCCGGCGGTCCGGTAGGCCGTACTTTCCAAAATAAGTTCTTTGGGTCGAAAAAGGCCAGGGCCGCGAGGCCGCCGTGGGTTATCATAATCGGAAGTGCCGTAACAGGGTGCCGCGGCATTCTGGCTAGAGTACTTCTGATCATGAAAACCTACGGCGGCCGCGTGGATCTAATCTTTTTTGATCCAGGGATCTTGTTTTTGAAAGGGCGGCCGGATTCAAACGACAACATACTCACGGTCCAGGCCGCGACCGACCGCGTAATTGGTGCAAGTTATCAGATATTTTTTAAAAATCCAACTTTCAGAAAGTGTTCAAAGACGCGAAGTCCGCGAAGCGCGAGCTGATCTTCTTCATCTTCCGCAAGCGAATCGCCCTCCACAAGTCCATCAAGAGCTTCGAGCAAATCTACGATCTTCTGACTCAAGAAGTCACCTTGGAGAATGCTTCGAAATGTGGACGTCAAACCCTCCAGAACATTGTGAACAAGGTGACCACAAAGATCTTATTAGAGGAAAATGAATTTGTATTTTCAGACCAACATGAAATTGGGCGGCTTGAACTTCACCGTGTCCACCACCTCGGCACTTGATGACAGATTCCGCAAGGCCCTGATCATTGGATTCGAGACGTCCAGAGGAGGAGGTGGTGATGTAAGTTAATAATGCCATGGCCTCATAAATCGTGGTTTTTCAGTACCCAATCTGCGTTGGATTCGCCGCTAACATGCTCGACCATCCGCTCAAGTTTTCCGGAGGATACTATTATGTTCCACAGGGTCCAGATGTAAGTTTGACCCTCAAGCGGCCGGCCGCGCCGTCCGAAGATATATTACAAATTACTCTTTCCAGGTCTATGGAAGCATCATCGAGAAGGCCCTCGCCACTGTCTTCAAGACCGCCAAGGAGACTGGAAGAACAGCTCCACCGGCTGAGCTCATCATCTACTTCAACGGTGTCACCGAGGGACAGTACGCTTTGGTAAGCAATTCGCCTTGAGCCTTGAACCTTGTGAGCCGAATCCCATATTTTCAGATAAATGAAGTATACGTTGACAAGATCAAGAAGGCATGCGGTACCCTCTCGGCCACCTTCCGCCCGCAGCTCACGATCATCGCCACTTCCAAGTCCCACAATGAGAGATTCTATGTGGACAATGGGGTAAGTGACTTTTTCTCAAGATTCACCAGGACCAATGCTAATCAATATTTTTCCAGAAGGAGGTCACCAACATCTCCCCAGGAACCTTCATCAACTCCACTGTCATCTCGCCCGTCTTCAGCGAGTTCTATCTCGCGTCCGCCATTGCCCGCAAGGGAACTTCGAAGGCTGCCAAGTATACCATGGTCTACTGGTCTCATCCGGATCCCACCCTTCAAAGAATCGAGGTAAGCTAAGCTAAGGCTAGAGACATCCTATTAGGAATATTTTCAGACAGTGACCGGTCAACTTTGCTATCTGCACGAAATCGTCTTCCAACCCATCAGTCTCCCGGCGCCACTCTACATTGCTGGCAGATGCAGCCAGAGAGGAGCCGCGATTCTCGGAGTCAGAGGGTAAGTAGTGGATTCGAGAACTGAGTAGGATTGGGAGTATATTATTGAGTTTTTAGAGATCCTGGTGTATAAGTACAGTACTCCAATATGAATGCGCGCCACTGGATTTCTCAGTGGAAGTAGGTCAACTTTGAGAGCCTGAAAAAGTGGTTTCCAGGAATCCAATTTTCTAAAACTTTGCGGATGTATAGAGCAATTCTAAAACTGCATTTTTGTAGTTGACAACTTTTTCATAGAACAACAATCCAGAGAGTTAGATCAAATTGACTAACCTCATCTCGAATTTCGTCTCATTTTGGAGCCTTTTGACTTCCACGCGACCTAACTAACTGGATCGTGGTACTACGAAAAAGTTGTCAACTACAAAAATATAGTTCTTGAGTTGCTCTATACACCCTAAGAATTTCAGAAAAATTTGAAATCTGAAAACCACTTTTTCAAACCGTCAAAGTTGATATATTTCAACTGAAAAGGCGCCTCTTTTTCGGTCAGTACCTCAAGTTGCAAAAACGCATTTTTCTAGAAGTGCAGACCATTGGATAAGTAATTTGACTATCAATCGATACATTTTCAGAGTCATCTCCAACGCTAACGGCGAGCCAGACTACGAGAAGATGAGCAACGAGTATGGATACTCCTCGAAGAACCTCGGCAAGACTCGCTACAATGCATAATTTCCTTGGACTGGGAATTCTAACAATGAATTATTCAAATTCGTTTTATTTTCGAGTTTTTCTTCAATTCTCAAGTCGTTCCATTCGTTTTTATCCCATTTTTTCATCCCACCTAACATCATTCCCACAACGTTTTCCCCATCCTCAACTTTTTCCTAAATTTCATGCCGTTTTGCCCCATGAATCTTGGTCTACACGACGCTCCACTAAAACTCCAATGCATTTTTTTTTTCATTTTCTCGCTTTTCATTTTCGTGTTTTTCATTGCCATCTGTAATTATCGTAACAAAAGTCAACATTTCTTCCCTGAACTTTTTTTTTGTAATACTTGTACATGTGCACTCCTGCCTTCAAATTCTCTTTTTATGGACGGTTTTTTAACTTCTTGCTTCTTGCTTTTTTTTCTGGGATAATTCTTTTGCCGGATTTATTTGAACTAATAAACTTGTGCAACAAGAAGCGAAACTGATTGTGATTCATTGATCTCAATGCTTTTGGATTTTCAGGGAAAAGGAAGTAAAGCGAAGTGAAATTGAGCAAACTTTGATTTCAAAGTACACATGGCAACATTTCGATTTAAAATTGCTGGTTTCCAACTCAACTTTTCTGAAAAGACGTGATATTTAGTGCTTGATATTTTCAGATTTTCCCATGTTTTGGCGGTAGCAGATGTTTCTTTTTTTTAACTAAAAGTCGTGTAGGTTTTCTTTTGAAATTACCATTACAGCCAAGCTACATTCTATGCTTCCAATTAACATGATCTCTGTCAAAATTTGAAATCAGAATCAGAATCAAAATCACGAGCATACTACTGAAAAATCTAACGATTAGCCTTCGAACTTTGATGAATCAAGATCTGGTTTTTAATTTTGAACATTTTTCAGCAGTTACTTTGATTTCATCTCGTTAGAAATTACTAGAGGGACAGGTGAGATTGGGAAATTGAAAAATTGCAAAATTATTTTTCCATGTCACATTTGAGCAGTAGCATAATCAAATTCATTTTGTTTACTTGATTGAGTAGTACTACTCTATATTTTTTTGATGTTTTTTTGCTAGGATTTTGATCAGTTTTGAATTCCAGCTGACGATGCCCAACATTGGTTGCTGGAACACCATCCTTCAGATCATTCAATGGAGCAGTGGAGGTCTTGGAGTCTTTCTCAACTTTTTCCTCATCCTTCTTATTATATTCCGCTCCCCAAAAGACATTGGAGCCTACAAATACCTTATGATCTACATCTCCGCGTTTGAAATTCTCTACTCCATCCTCGACGCTATAATCGAGCCCCATTCATTTTCCCATGGACCCGCGTTTATCGTTTTCCGGTATTTCAAGGATTCATTTTTCTCACGGACCCAAGGATTCTACCTAATTGTGATTTATTGCGGAAGTTTTGGGCTCTCTATTGCTCTCTTCGGTGTCCACTTCATCTATCGATATGGTGCCGCTGATATGGAGTTTAGGAAGAAGTACTTGGAGGGGAGGAAATTGGTGGTGTTGTTTATGATCCCTGTGGTTTATGGGGCTTGGTGGTCTGCGGTGACATTGCTTTTGTATACACCGAGTATGGAGTCGGATTTGTTTTTGAGGTAGGATTCAAAATTGACAAGATCTGTGTACTCCTCGTGGACGATGCAACGATAATTACCGGCTTGCCATCTGGGCCCGCGCTTGGCCGGCGATTTTTTTCCCATCTAAAATGTAGTTTTCAAGGCAAAATTTATATGGAAATGTAAAACTCAACGAGATCTACAGAATGGTAGCAAAAATTATTTATAGAACGTTATACAGCGCCCGGGCCGAGCACACATGGGCAAAATCTCCGGGCCGAGTTTTAAGAAACATTTGAAGAAAACCGAATAGCATAACCTGATTAAAATCAACATCATTCTGTAGATCTCCTTGAGTTCTACATTATCCTATAAATTTTGTATTGAAAAACACGATTTAGATGGGGAAAGATCGTCGGCCCGCGCTAGAGCTGAGCGGCTACGAATTTCGGCAACTCATTCAAATGTGAATAACTTTTTCCAGGAGAATCAGGTAAAATCTCAGTCGTCCAGTAAAAATGTTCCGTATTAAAAAGCTATCGATTGGTTAAAAAATCTTAAAATTTCATCAAAAATTAACAGAGATACAGTGGCGAGATGTGGTGAGTGTACCTTCGAATTTCAGTGAATAACTTTGCTCAAACATGTCCTAATGACCTGAAATTTTGCATGTTTATAAACGATATGACTGAGAGTAGAACACATAATTTTTTGAAAATGAAAATCGCTTCTGGCCTCCAGACTTTTACATGATGTAGGCGTGATTTGAAAGTCAAAAAAATAACTTTTTCTGAGGTTAATGAATTTTTGTAGTTTGTGAAAGAAAATGTTGATACTAGATAAAATAAGTAATCCACAAAGTTTGGTTCACTTTGGAAGATTGGCTCCGGAGATATAGACGTCAGAGCACCAAATGGCATGTTTGGCACATTAAGCATATCTCGGCTGAAACTGATCGTAGGACTCTCAAATTTTCAGTAGATATGTATCTTTAAATGTACTACAATATGACAATAATCATTTTCAATTTCGAGCAAAAAATATTTTGGCGAAGTACAGGGCTAATTCTGACCAAATGGAGACAGTGTATCGAAAAAATTTTTTTGCTCATAATCAAATATTCTTTTTGCTATTTTGTAGTACATTCAAAGATACATATTCCCTGAAAATTTGAAAGTCCTACAATCAGTTTCCGCCGAGATAAACTCATTGTGCCAAACATGTCATTTAGTGCTCCGGCGTTTATATCTCCGGAGCCAACATTCCAAAGTTGACCAAATTTTGTGGGTTACTTATTTCATCTAATACCAACATTTTTTGAACAAATTACAAAAAACCATCAACCTCAGAAAAAGTTATTTTTTGGACTTTCAAATCACGCCTACATCAGGAAGGATTCTGGAGCCCAGAATGAATTTTCATTTTCAAAAAACTATGTCTTCTACTCTCAATCATATCGTTAATGAACATGCAAAATTTCAGGTCATTCGGACATGTTTGAGCGAAGTTATTCACTGAACATGAAAGGTACACTCACCACATCTCGCCACTGTACGTCTTGAAGTTGCCGAAAAAATTGCCAAAATTACCGAAATATGGAACTTTTCGGCAACACAAGGCGTATCTCTGTGAATTTTCAATAAAATGTGACAATTCTTCAACCAATCGATAGATCTTTTAATAAGAAAAAGTTTTTTTGTTGACTATAATTTTACCTGATTCTCCTGAAAAAAGTTATTCACATTTGAATGAGTTGCCAAAATTCGTTGCCTCTCATCCCTGGCCCGCGCCGTCCCAGATAGCAACCCTGAATAATTACAGTTGTCCAGGAGGACTACACCAAGCCCATTTTTCAGCAAACCCCTCTCTGGCAACCTCGAAACACGAGTCGAAGAAGTTTCCTATATCATTGTCTGGTTCTACGCCCCCATCAACTCCACCACCCAACAACTCCAACCAGTATGGACCAGTTTCCTAGGGATCGGTTGCATGTGGTTCATGATATTCTCCTCATTCTTCTGTGTCATTTACTTTGGTATCAAGTGCTACAAGAAAATTATGCGAAAGTTAAAAACGTCGAAAATGTCATCGTACTACACGAAATCCATTCAACAGCAGCTGTTTCAAGCGCTAGTGGTGCAGGTGCGATTTTTCTCTAGATTGACAAAAATTTTCTTCTTTTTCAGACCCTTATACCGTTGGTGCTGATGTACATCCCGGTTGGCGTACTGTTCTTCTTCCCGATGATAAATTTAGACGTTGGGAATGTTAGTAGTTTCGTGACGGCTACAATAGCGATATATCCAGCCGTGGATCCATTGCCAACAATGTTTATTGTGGAGACATACAGGAAGACGGTGTTTTGTAAGTTTTGAGTGCCTGAAAACTTGGAATGAAAATTAAATTACAGGTGGCTGCAAGAACGAGAGGAAGAATTTGGTGGAAGATGGTGCGGAGCTACAGAGTTAAAGTATATACAGATCACAATGTCGCTCCGTTTCGGAAACATTCTATAACACCATTTTTCTGAACAAATGTTCACTTCGTCGCGCTCGCCGCTGCCGACCTACAGTCTGCTGTCGCGCTCGCCGCTGCTGAGAAAAAATTGGTTAAAATCAATTCTTCATCAATATTGTCTTTTCAAATCTGTTTATCAAATAAAGTATTGAGCACATATCGTTTATTTCACAATCCCAAAGGAGCCGTCTCTCAAATAGCAATTCCACATACTGCTTTTCTCTAAAATTCCAGTAGTCGTGTCTATACAAACAACCATAGAACATTTATTCGAAAATGTTCCGCGTTGAGAACGGGAAACTCTTTCTTCGCTGCATTCAATGGACCAGTGGAGGAATCGGTATCCTTCTCAACACCATTCTCATCATTCTCATCGTGTACCGCTCTCCAAAAACTTTAGGCACTTACAAGTACCTCATGATCTACATCTCCTTATTCGAACTATTCTACTGTAACTTGGATTCTATCACAGAACCTCACGCATTCACGTATGGACCAGTAATACTGGTTTTTCGCTATTTCAAGCATTCCATTTTTGGAAGAAAAGAAGGATTCTATCTAGTCCTTCTTTACTGTGGAAGTTTTGGATTATCCATTGCACTTTTCGCTGTTCACTTCATTTATAGATATGGCGTCGCTGACAACAACTTTCGGAAGAAATATTTGATGGGACACCGGCTGATGGCTCTTTGCTCGATGCCTCTAGTATGTGGTGCGTGTTGGGCCGGAATAGAAATTTTCCTATTTCGATCTAGTTTCGAATCGGATTCTTTCATGAGGTTCGTTTGAGACCGATCCGTTTATACTTCTGAACTTTAGAATACCCCTGCTCCAAGGTTACGACTCTAGAATCGAGGACATCTCTTATATGGTTCTCTGGTTCTATGTGCCTAGCATCAATGGTCAACTCAAACCAAATTGGTCCGCTTTCATTGGTATGCTAGGATTATGGCTCATGATGTCTTCCTCGTTCTTCTGTGTCTTTTACTTTGGCATCAATTGCTATATCAAAATAAGCAAGGCTTTGAAGAAATCCAAAATGTCCTCTTACTACACCAGGTCGATTCAACATCAACTATTTCAAGCGCTGGTTATACAAACCCTTATCCCTGTAGTGCTAATGTATGTCCCTGCTGGAATCGTTTTTGTCTTCCCGATGTTGAACATTGAAGTTGGATTTGTGAGTAGCTTTGTGACGGCTACTATTGCTATTTACCCAGCTGTCGATCCGTTGCCAACTATGTTTTTAGTTGAGAGCTACAGGAAGACTATTCTTTGTGAGTTTTCTGAATATGAAATGTTTTGATGGAGGGTTCCATTTGGGTCAGTCGAAAATCGGCGACCTCCGAATGAACAGAATCTGTACATTTTCGCGTCACACTTCAGAATAGGCTTAGCCGCAATTAGTTTCATACAGGCCGACGCAAAAATGCACAAATTTGGATGGCTGAATCTCCCGACGGAATGGAACCCTTGGCCTTGATGTGAACTAAAATACTTCCAGGTGGCTGTCAGAAGGATACTAAAACAACGAGCGGAAACAGTGCTGATTTACAAAACTGATTGTCCTTTTTATGGGCAACAAAACAATGCTTTGTGAGTCACTATGAATCCTTCTGGTATAATTGGGCAATACTTTTGTAGAGTACTGTACAATAATACTTCCTCGAGTACTCCCAAGAGCGTGAACAGTCTAGTCGTTTTTATTATTTCTAGAATTCACTATCAGAACAATACACAAAACCATACACTGACAACAATGTATATTATAATCCCACGGGGACTTCAAGGCTTTATAAGCAAGTAAAGCAGATGTCTAGGAACTCACTTTATTTTCTTGAAATGCTCACCATTGGCAACTGGAAATCTTTCATCAAAACTATTCAATATGGTGGTGGTGCCGTTGGTGTCTTTCTCAACTCGATTCTCATCCTTCTCATCGTTTATCGCTCTCCAAAAACTCTCGGAGCTTATAAGTATCTCATGATCTACATCTCGCTTTTCGAAATCTTCTACGCTATCCTTAATGCAATCACAGAGGGCCATATTTTTTCTCATGGTCCCGCGTTCATATTCTTCCGCCTATTCAAGCATTCAAATTTCGGGCGAGCTGAAGGAATATACCTTTGCATTGTTTATTGTGGAACTTTTGGGCTCTCTATTGCACTTTTCGGTGTGCACTTCATCTATAGATATGGTGCCGTGGACAATGTGTTCCGGAAGAGATTCCTGGGTGGGAAGAAACTGCTGATCTTGTTCTTGATTCCAATTTTCTATGGAGTATGGTGGTCTTTGGTAGTGTTCGTCTTCTTCTTACCAAGCCCAAAAACTGACGCCTACATGAGGTACACTGCATTTACTACTTTCTCGCAAAACCTTGCAATTCCAGAATCCCTCTCCTCGAAGGTTACGACACCAGAATCGAAGATGTCTCTTACGTCATTATATTGTTTTGGAAAATCGATGATCTCAGTCATATGGAGCCGGTATGGAGCACTTTTATCGGAATTTCTTGTTTATGGTTCATGGTGTCTTCATCATTCTTCTGTGTTATTTTCTTCGGAATCAAGTGTTATCGGAAAATCACAAAAGCACTCAAGAATTCCAAGATGTCAACGTACCACGCGAGATCAATTCAGAAGCAACTGTTTCAAGCACTTGTTTTGCAGGTAGCCCCTATAATTCTTGAAGCTTGAACATCTGCTTCATTTTCAGACCCTCGTTCCAGTCATCTTAATGTACATCCCTATTGGAATCCTTTACATGTTCCCGATGCTCAACATTGAAGTTGGATTCATCAGTAGCTTTGTTACAGCGACTATAGAAGTCTATCCAGCCGTGGATCCATTGCCGACGATGTTTATCGTCGAGAGCTACAGGAAAACTTTGATGTGTAAGCTAGGCCAAACTGAAAAATTAAATAAAAATTTGACTTTCAGGTGGCTGCTGGAGCGAGAAACGAGACGCAGAAGGAGCGGCGGTGAAAGTGCGGAGCCAGAACTCAGTGCCCACGATTTCCTGAAGGGATTTCTGTTCTGAATTCTGAGAATAAAGTGTCTACCTGAATTACTGAGAATATAATATGTACCAGTCTAGAAAAAAACAAGTATATTCTCAGGAGACGGTTCTAAACAACTTGATAATCCATGTTATTGCTTCAAACAGAAGCTAACATCACAATGAACTGGAAATCTACTCTATAAACTGTCCAATACAAAACATAAAAGTATGTGATATTCATTTCAAGTTGATAAATAGTTATTTGTTCAAAAGTGATCTACTATTATTATTAAATTGCACAAAACCTGATGTTCACCCTCCACGGGACGAACTCTTTCAAAAACATGACATTTGACAGTAAACGGATGTGATATCCATCCTGAAATCATCTGATAGTTTCCCCCTATCTCTGACTGCATAACCAAACTTACTTTCCGTTTGACGTGTAACGGCCGGAAGGTGCGCAGTCGATATATGCTATCGCTTCGTTGGGACCAAACGCTGTCGAAATGCCTGTGGGAACGCCATTAACATAGCCCTGCAATAAACAATTCTGTGAAGAAACACATTTTTGAGCCTCGTTACCTGAATTATACTCACTACACAAGCAGATGCACCCGGGTATGTGCACGACAACCGCTTTGTTTTGCAACCGTTCGGTGAGTCAACTTCTCTGGAAGGTAAGTAAGAAATCTAGACAGTATGTCTTCAAGGATTAGGTTGTCCAGAAAGTTTTCTACCATAATTTCTTTGTTTCACTATTTTTCTCCCAGTATGCCCACACATAACTCCTGTCCAGGTCAAAAGTTTTAATTTGTAGGGCTTCATAAACTTGTAATAAACTTCAGAATGGTCAGAATACCCTGATTAAAAATTTAAGTTTTAAAAATCCCTTTGATTTCATATCCACCGAAGAAAACGGTTTCAGATGGTAGCAAACTTTCCTGATCACCTTATACTTACGTGATTGTCACCTGGATAACCGGTGCCGATGTTGACACGGCTAGTGCAAGACATGTTGGGCATGCTGGAAAAAATAGGTTCAAATTTGTTTTCCTTACAGTAATAAATTTTGAATTGACAACTGTAAGGAAAACTATATTCTTACGTTCACGGCAATTGTTGAAGGCACAGCTCAGTGATGTGATTCCGTTTCTGAAAATCTTTTCTTTCAGCTGTCTATTTTTTCAATAATTACATCATTGCTGTAGGGTAGGAATATGTACCGTCTGCCTCGCAGATCAACGTAGCGCTTACAAAGGTGGACGCTGGAGAAGTGGCAATGTCGAGGCTTCCAGCCTGGAACGTAATAGCTTCATATGTTTTATCACTTTTCTCATTTTCACCAATAAAACAACATCACAAATTTGGCTATCGGTTCGTTGACATCTCACCTCTGTCTGCTTACAGTCATCAGGAGCAGCAAGCTCCCTGAAATGAATTTTGCCAAATGCTTTGAATGAAAACTCACGTGGTCATAAAACCGGTTCCTGGTGGCATGGGCATAGGCGGAGCAATTGTGTTGATGTCACAATTTGTGCACACTGAAAAAAACATAAACTATTTTAAAATTCGAAATTAGACTTGCTTGAAGGAGGCGCGCAGTCGACGAAATCGCAAGACACAGTATCTATTCCGTCGCTGAATAATATTTTTTAACATGATAAAAAAACGTTTAATTCAAAAAAACTTACAACACCCACGATACAAATGTCCCATCGCCTTGACAGTTTATGAAGGCTTCAGCTTGGTTTGTATTTGGGATAATCTCGAGTGCAGCTCCCCCTAATGGGCCTTCTGCCTGAATTTAAAGTTTTAGTAAAATTCCTCCTTGAAAAAAATACCGTTACAGCAATTGATGCGCATACTTGATTATCAGTTCTGGCGCAAGTCAGAAAATATCCTTTGCATCCGCCAGGACCCGTGATTTCACTGAAACGAGTTGAATTTTGAATAACATTTAGAGTAGGATTTCAATCATTTTTTATTTTCTCAAATGATCACCCCGGTTCCAGTATTTACGAATATAACAATATTTTTGCACAAAAATCGTTAAAACTCGAAAAAATCGATTTTCAAAATGTCAACTGACATTTTTTCTAACCTATTTCAATGAATGTAGAATTTTTAGCTGATTCAAATGCACCTAATCTCGCTTCTCACAACGCAATATAAACATTTTTATTAACAAATTTTCAATTGTCGCGCCGACCGCTGCCGACGTATGAGCCGACAGCGGCGAGCGCGACAGCAGATTTAAGTCGGCAGCGGTTGGCGCGACAATTGCAAATTTGTTCATAAAAATGTTTCTATTGCGTTTTGAGCAGCGATATTAGGTGCGTTCGAATCAGCAAAAAATTCTACATTCATTGAAATAGGCTAGAAAAATGTAAGTTGACGTTTTGAAAATCGATATTCTCGAGTTTTGACGATTTTTGTGTGGCAGTGGCATATGTCAGGAGGGGGTGATTCTGAAAGGTCTGGGGCGTTTACTAAGCCTATTTAGTAAAACTATAAATCTAGAAAAGATCTGAAAGGACCTCTATTTTTTGAGAGACCTCAAGGGACCCTATTTTGCAATAGCTCCCTTTTTTCGAACCATTTCCTGAACTCAAGTTATGAAGTACTTTTTTTCAAACAAAAGTGGGGTTCAACAAATAAAAACACATATTGTTTTAAACTATAAGAGAAAACAATTTGGTTCCGGGATTTTTTTTTCGTTCCGTGATTTTAAATTTGGTTCCGGGATTTTATTTTTCGTTCCGGGATTTTATTTTTCGTTCCGGGATTTTTTTCGTTTGTTCCGGCGTTCTAGAACAGTGCCGAATATTGTTACTTTCGTAAATACTGAAATTGGGACGATCATTTTAGAAAATTTAAAAAAAATTGTAATCCTGTTTTAAGAAAGCTCTCACCTGTAATCGAGAGTCGTGCCAACAGGCAAGCCTGTAGCGACGACTGCATTGATGTCACAACTGGTACAAGCTGAAAATATAATGTTGAGTTCAATAATTAATGACGACTCACAAGGTGGAACCGCACATCCATCGAAAACGCATGACAACGAAGTTATTTTTTCCCTGGAAAAATTTTTGTATGAAAGTCAATTCAGGTTGAGAATGGAACTTACACCACAGCATTCAAAGCATACAACCCATCATCCTTACAGGCTACAGTAACTGACGCTTCGTTTGAATTCGAAACGCTTGCTAGTGTTGATAGCCCAATAGAGGTTTCTGCCTGAAACGGTTTTTTTGTCACATTTCAAACAAATGGTATCAAGGTTACATCAATGGAGACTGAAGTGCAAAATTTGTTGTCAGTCCGGCTACATTTCAGAGCCGCTTGTTTGCATCCATCGGGTCCGGTGGTTACTCTTAAACCTTTTTAAATTTAGGGTTCCATGGTTTATAGGTTGCTTACGGTGCTTCAAAACTTTCACCAGCTGGTAATGGCATAGGAGGAGAGATTGCAGCGATATCACAAGTGGCACAAATGATGGGCTCTACACAGTTGACAAAGTTACATGAAAGCCCGGTGATGCCAGTCCTAAAATTAGATTTTTTAAAAGTAAGTTGTTTTACACTTACACCGCGTTGAAGGAATACGTCCCATCAGCTGCACAAGTGAGCTCCGAAGTCACTGACGTTGTCGTGCTACTCGTTCCCACCGAAGTGAGTCCCGATGCGCTTTCAGCTGACATCGTTACACTGTCACATGTTTTGGTGTCAGTTCTCTGGCATACTACTGTAGTTATCTTGCAGTCTCCGGCAGCGGCGGTTTCTCTGAAATCGTTTTATTACTATTACAGGTAACTATCCGACAACGAGCTTACGTCGATGTAAAACTAGTGACTCCAGGATCCGTCAAAACCGGTGCGATGTCATCGATTTTGCATGTAGTACACACTGAACACTTGACATTAATTCTAATCAAAAATGGAAATGAAACGCACTATCTGTTGGAGCATTTGTGAATGGAGCATCTGTTGGAACTTCTGTCTCTGGTTCTGTCACCGGGGCGTCTGTCGGCGGTTCTTCTGTCTCCGGCTCGTCCGTTGGAAGATTGGCGCCGGTAGAAGTTATGAACACTTCTTCCGGGGGAATAGTTTTTACACATAGCTCCACTATACTACAAAGAGAAAAAACCAGGATAAAAACTCGAAGAGTCATGGAATTGTTGATCCTACAAAAAAGAGACAGACTGAGTGTTGTAGATTGTTTCTCCCGACAGAGACTATCAAGAAGGCAGACTAGATTTTGTACTGATAAAAGGTGATCTGAGATATATCATTGTGTACGCAGGATCAATTTCATTCAGAGAGGAAGCATTCTAATCCCCACGTTCGATTTCAAATCGGAGACAAGAAACTTGTTAAAAAAAGAGACTGAAGATCGACATTTTTTAATGGCATTTTGTTTCCGATTTGTTTTCATCAACGAATGTACAAAAAAGCACATAATTAGATAATTCGTGACATTTTTAGCTTGACTTTTGTATGCCTATTGAATGTTAGAGCATATTTCTTTTGGAAGTTTGATTGACATTCATCTGAAATAAGCCAATTTTTGGAATTCATCGGTAAGATGAAAACTTTCCCCTGCAAGTACACCTTCCATATTGCATAAACCACAATTGACACTGTATCTGAAGATCGAGAACATTCTGATTTCTAGTTTAGGACAAGCCTCATTGTGTTTTGTTATACTCTTTTTGGTTACGGCGAAACAGGTTTTCGTCGGGTTTATCGGAAGTCTGGACGCAGTGAAATAAATCTTTGATCTGCACTCAAAACTGGGAAGAAAGTGAACCTTCGATAATATATTATGATTGTGTATATTAAGAACGTTCTGATTGACCTCTTTTTGGTTTTGTCGCTATCAGTGTTGCTTTTTGAACCCTTTTCAAATTGTTTGGGCAGAGTTCGGTGCCTAGAAACAAAATTCCTACAAAAAAATAACCAGAAAATTTTGATAACAATGATAACTCAGACATCACATTGATCCAAAAATATCGAGACAAAAACTTGCTAGCGAATCTTGAAGACTTATTGTCGAAAATGGAATTTAAACCGGAGACAAGAACGTTCATGTGTTGTTATTTTCTTCCCGGGTTTTAATTGGAAAAGTTACATTCTCGAGTCGCGGTCTAGAAAATATGAAAACTAGAAAAAATCGCAGTTTTCGATACGGGTGCCCGTTTGGAAAACACACCAAGCAAGAATATTGTCCAGGCATTTCAGGACTATTCTTTACCTTCGCTGTCGAGAAAATTTAATCCTAGATGTTATGTCCTTGCGGTGGCCACGAGCAGGAGAGTAATACTACTTTATTTACATAGAGAGAACCAATTTACACTGAGTTCAATAGGCTTTTATAGGCAGTTCTTATCGCCACGTAGATCTGAGGGTTGACGTTACTTGTAGACAGTTCACGTCACAACACCTCCCCTTCTTTACGAAGACATGTGTCTACTGTCGTCTGTATCCTTCCACGCAGTCTGTATCCTTCCACGAAGTGCCACGACAGCCGCTGCTTAGACTCCACAGCCTTCCTTTTGACCAGAGTCATCTCATAGTCGTTGTTGCCTCGATTTCGACGTGATCTCCATCTCAAACGCAACGAGCTCATCGGGTGGTCGTTCAGCAGGATTCCAAATTTTTGTCCACGACGGCTTACTTACGGTGCCAAACTCGCGGTACACCGGGGTCCTCCTCCTTCCTCGCCAAGCACACCAGACATTGTTCGTTGGATCCAGCGCACGCGACATTCCGGGATCCATCATCTCATCCTGATCGCCACTGTTATGTCCTTGCGGTGGCCACGAGAAGGAGAGTAATACTACTTTATTTACATAGAGAGAACCAATTTACACTGAGTTCAATAGGCTTTTATAGGCAGTTCTTATCGCCACGTAGATCTGAGGGTTGACGTTACTTGTAGACAGTTCACGTCACAACACTAGAAAAACCGGATATCATGTTCGTAGACTTTTGTTTTCGAAGTCTTCAGGCGGCCAGACTAGATTTTCCTTGTATGAAGAAGGTGATCATAGATATATCAACGGATACACAAGACCAATTCTGCCAGACATTGATGTACCGAGATTCACAACACCGACAGGAAAACTTGATAAGAAGAGAGTATGACGTCAGACGCTTTTATTATCGACCAAATAGTGTTAGGAAAGTAGGGATTTTATTGTATTGCACTGTAGTTGTTTTTTTCTATAGTAAGAATTGAAATAATCATCAGAAGACTATTAGCTACAGTCGTATTCGCACTGCAATTGATTGATCCCAGGTCTAAAAAGATCATCTTTGGTATGAAAAATTGCATACAAAATCTCACCCTCCGTCGAAAGAATACTTCCCGTCGTTTTGGCAATCTAAGGTAACGGACGTACCACCAATTTGTTCTGCATATACTATCACCGTTCCATCGGCCTGAGTTTTTTTCTTTCATTTTCAAAGTGAACTGTTTTAACGCTCACCGTCATAGTAACGTCGCATTGTTGATTATCAGTTCGTTTACATCCTGCAAGACGTATATCGCATGAGGAAACAGGGTGAGCTCCAAAATGGCTGAAAACCCAAGCTTATATAAGTTTATGTTAATTTACAAATTGTGTTCCTTACGTTGACCAGAATTCTGATCCTGTTGGGTAAGGCATTGGTGGTGCAATTTTGTTGATGTCGCAAGTTTTACATGCTGGAATACTTGAAGAGTAATCAATTAAATACAGAGTGCTCACCCGGGACGCAGTTCATGAATTCGCAGGATAGTTCTGTGATTCCTTCCCTGCGAAAAAAATAGTTTAAAGGTGTGTACATCTCAAAAAAAGTTTTGCTCTAATTTTGCCAGAATGTACCTTAGATGGGCTCGAACCTGTGGGCGCATTTCTATGGACACTGCGCCACTACCGGCTGAGCCACGCGGGCGCAAGTGGGCGCTCCAACCGAGGGCGTATAAAATGAGGAACGTAAATCTACTATTATTAATTATAAAAGACCTCAAAAGACCCTTATTTTGCAAGCCGTCTCGCTCCCTTTAACAGATTCAGTTATTCAATACTTACACGTTCGCTGGTGGATATGAAAAAGTTCCATCTGCCTGGCACTCCAAAGTAGCTGTTGCTTCCTTGGAAAGGGTTGATGAGAAAATTTGATTTGTTCCACTCTTAAAAATGAAATATTTCTAGCACTCTCTGATTGTCTGATTAATTACCATTATAGTAATGTCACAAACTTGATCATCTTCCCTCAAGCAAGTTACTTGACCTTGTAGACACATTTGGCTGAAACTGGAATTCGAAAAAAAAAGAAGAGTTCCGAAACTCACTTTGTAACCAAATTTGTTCCTGCTGGCGTCGATGCCGGAAGAGAAATTGAGTTGATGTCACAGGTGTCACAGGCTGAAAGGAAATCGTGAAATAATTGTATTAAAAACTGAACATTATACTCACGTAGCTTGCAATCATTGAAACTACAAGATAGTGATGTTATGCCAGTTCTGAAAATAAAACAATGTTCTTTGGTTCACACGACTAATAAGTACAATGTCGTTGCAGGGTAAGCGAATGTCCCATCTTCCTGACACTCTAAAGTTACAGTAGCTTTTCCGGAATTCGCGGTTTCTCCAATGTTCATGCCATTAGCCTGAAATGAACGAAAAGTTGCCCACTTATTCAAAACTAGTACTAATACCACTATAGCAACCGTAGCACAAACTTGCCCATCCACTCGTCTACATATCAATTCTACCTTCGTACAAGTATCACTGGCGTCGCTGAAACTGGAAGTGTGAAAAAGAAATGTAATTGAAGAACTCACTTCACTTGATATTCCGTTCCTACTGGCATCTGGGGTGGATCAAATTTTTGAATGTCACAAGTTTGGCATACTAAGGACTCAAAAACTTGTTAACTTGTTAGAAGCGTTTGCAACTCACAATTGGTCGCAGGAGCATCCGTAACTGTTCCAGGCGCTTCTGTGACCGGCGTAGGTGCATCTGTTACTGGGCTAGGAGCATTTGTCACCGGGGCGTCTGTCGGCGGTGCTTCAGTTTCTGGTTCATCCGTTGGAAGATTAGCACCGGTTGAAGTGATGAATACTTCTTCTGGGGGAATAGTTCTCACGCATGGCTCTACTAAAGTAACTACTGCTAATAGAAGAAACGAAATGCTATGCATCATATTTGCACGCAACGAAAAGGCGGACAGAAACGTTTCTCGGAAAAAAAAACATTCAAAATGTGACGAAATTGCTTTTCGTGAAGATTCAACGAACTAGATTATTGTCTTGATAAGGATTGAAGCAAACACGAAATTACATATCATTTTGGCCTTATTCCACAACACCAAAAACATAGAACATATCGGGCAACCAGACACGATATGAATTTCGATTGAAAGACGCGGATGGGATGTTTCACATTTATAAAATTTATATGTGAACAGGAGGGAAAATTTTAGATACCCAATTTCTACGTGCAACTGCTGGTGCACAGGCTTCAAAATCTCTTGGAAGTGATCTATAGAAAGTCAGTATCAAACATTGTAACGGTTATATCTAGTTTTACACTCCATAATTATTCATGCCTAGACGTGCACATGTGTAAACCAAGTACCCCTGTGAAAAACTGGGAAAAAGAGCCTAAAAAGTGAGATGTGGTTCAAATACAAATGACGTAATTTCATTTTATTTTGCATGATGTTACTACACATTGTAATGATGATAGGAAAACAACAACAACAAAGTTTTATTTTGAACAAAGCGCTGACTTAAGAATTGATACTATTCCTATGCATAACCTTAATCTTGTTCAACAATTGCTTCCCTCAAAAAACCGGATGAGTGAGATAGAATACCCAAGGACAGACGCAAGTCTCCAGATCATTCCCAAATGGGCGGACGAGTATAGCATAATAAGTCAAATCACTTCCGAGTTGACCGGTTATCTGGAACTAAAATGATACAGCACAAAAATCAATCGTTCGAAACTCACCACCATAATCGAGTTGGACAGATAAGACAATATCATGGAGCAAGTGGTCAGTGTCAACGAGACTTTTGCTTCGTAAGATTTTTGAGATCTCGCATGTAGACTTAAAGATTGTTTCAAACGATGCAGCTTGAACAGAAGGATAGCGTTATTGACGAAGCTAGCCGATCCCCAGAATACGTTGTTGGCTAGGAGGAAGAATCCATTTTTAAGCTCGAAAAGGGAGCCTTGGAATCCGAGAATGATGGAGCCGAAAGGGAACGGACCATTGATTTGTTTACAGTAACCTTCGGCCGGGAACATGAAAAAGGTGCTGGAAATTGGATAGATAAAGATGATGGGGAGAGCGACACGGAGAAGAGTTCCATTGATCTGGAAATGGAAAACAGATTTTCCAAGGCTTTCCCAAATTTCCTCAGCCAGGCTAGACCTAGACTTGACTCCCTATCCTCATAGTAACGTGTTATTTTCTATTCTAACTACAGTACCACGCAATTACCTTCACTTGAGTCTGAGGATACGCTATCAGAATCAGACGCATTGTGGAGACTAGAAACGGAAACAACATGGTAGCATAGTTGACGTAATATGTTACAATATACAGAACAATAAGATATCGGTTTGGTGTTACACTAGCACACCAACTAGTGAACACTCCGGCAGTCATAAGACGAAGGTAGACGAAATCGCAGATGAAGAAAAGGAGATACTGAAATTTCTATTTCTGTTGGTTTTTTTGTTCCTGCTAGTGATGGAAATAAGCGAATAGTTTAAATAAAAAAAACAGAAGTATCTTTTACATTTTTCAAACTCAATTTTTTAAATATTCTAACATTACTTACATGTGATCGATACTAAGACTCACCATAAACTGCGATATAGAAATCGCACTGAACAATGGAACATTGACATTCTTATCCTTGACAGCGTACAGTAGCCTCACAAATATCCGTAATATTATGATAACAGTAATTGGGATATAGAAAATTGGAAAGATGAGTAGGATCACAGGGAAAGAGAAGAGAGAAACTTCGAAATCAATATAGGTTTGGTTTCCATGAATACCAGGAAGCAATGGTACAGTAGACATTTCTCGACGCTGACCGATTTCCGAAAGTGAGTATGTAAGGAGCTGGTCAAGGTGTTAAAGAAAGGTGACAATTTGTCTATATCTATCTTAATTACAGCCGTCAGTTGTGAGAACTCTGTGCAACAAAGGAGGCGGGGCTTAGTTCAAACTCAAAATGAAAATTTTGCGTTCTGGTCAGTTAAGAGTACTAAGCACTCAACAACAAGATTTGAATCCAAATTTAGATTGTCATAATTTTTGTTGATTCTTGTGTGTCTGCAATTAGGATCGAAGCAAATGTCGAAGAATCGAAAAGAGATTGCAAAAGAGGTTTTGAAGAAATTTGTTTGATCTTGTGGGAAATCGAAATTTCGAGAGAAGTCCGCAACCGACAATTACGCTGTTGTGATTCCGCGAGTTCAAAATTAGTGTTTATGGAGAAAAGTGTAAGTTTTCTACTTCCTTGTAGGGGAAGTAAAACGACTCAATGTGAAGATACTGTAGGAAAAATGAGAAGAATCACAGGAAATGAGAACAGAGAGACTTCGAAATCAATGTAGGTTTGGTTTCCATGAATAACGATGTAGCTTGCAATGAGATTTTTCAAGTCTGACAGCTTTCGAACATTTTTTAAAACTTGGATAGAACTGGTCAAGATGCTAGAGAAAGGTGACAAATTGTCTTTGTCTAAATTATAACCTTCCTTTGTGAGATCTTTGTGGACTGCAAGGGGTGGGTTATCATGGAATTCGAAAATTGCTCTTCTGACCAATTTGAGAAGAGTGCCAAGCACTCGTTAACACCTGAGCAAAGTAGTAAACAGCTAAACGCGGACTCTGTTAAAATCTTGTTGTCTTTTTCTTCTTCTACTACTACCTGCAATTAGAATCGAAGCAAATGTCAAAGAATCAGAGACAAAACATTACCGAACATTTTTGAGATTGCAAAGAAGTTTCGAGAAAAATTCGTTTGATCTTGTTCAAAACGAAATTTCGAGAAGACTCGAGCACACACCCTGCAATTACGATGAGCAATTGTGGTTTCGAGTCCAAAGCTGGTGTTTATTATGAAAATTCACGAGAAGTTGTATACGTTTTTTTTGAGGATCATGAAGTGCTAACAAGATAAAGTTTCAAATTTGTCCCGCTGATTTCGCTGTTTCGAACTTAAAGGTGGTGGGACAGCAATATTGTAATCTTTCTAAATCTTCTGTGATCTGAAGCTATGAATAGTGTAAGGCTCTGATATGTATAAAGCTGTTCTATTTTGGTTGATTTTCGTTTGAAAAGGCCTTAAATATAAACTGTCGTAAGATTTGCCTCATAATGCGCAGACACTACAACCAACACGCTCACGCAGTGCACAGAATTGCCCCGAAATTTTAACCGAAAACTGATGTTCGTGGAGTTTCAAGAATCTGACATTTCCGAGAGGCTAATTTCTACCATGTGTACAAGAAGATCTTATTCACTCTCTTAAAACTGTGTTTTGATGAAGTAGTATTTTCAGGATAAGTTTTTTTTGCAACTGTGACTAATGAACTTGGAAAGGATTATTATTATTATTATTATTATTATTATTATTATTATTATTATTATTATTATTATTATTATTATTATTATTATTATTATTATTATTATTATTATTATTATTATTATTATTATTATTATTATTATTATTATTATTATTATTATTATTATTATTATTATTATTATTATTATTATTATTATTATTATTATTATTATTATTATTATTATTATTATTATTATTAAGGAGAAAACTGTCAGCGTTCGTTCTGAAAAAAGAAACATGAAAGTATAAACCCTTCTCAGAAACTCACAATAGTTAGCTGGGTGATGCGATATCTGAATTTTTTTAAATTATTGTGACCGCTTTTAGCTGAAATCAACTCACTTTCCTGCAAGAACAAATGCATATGTTCCGTCATCTTGACAAACCAGTGGTACAGAAAGTTGAGAAGCTGAATTGGTGTTGTGAATAATTTCTGTCATTCCATCAATAACAGCCTAAATATTTTGGAATGTTTCACGGTATTGTCTGCGGTTTACTTCACCTTAACAAGCATATAAGCACATGACTTTTCATGTTTGCAAGTGACCGTTGTTTCTTTACATGTAGTACCCATTTCTCTGCAATATTTTAACCATGAGTTTTAAACTCGTGCAAAGTCAGAACAAAAGTGTAAGTGAAGCTAGCCCAGGTGGCAAACTTCCCTCAGGTGGACCCACGGCTGTAACATCGCATGAAGTACAAGCTGAAAAAACTTTGATTAATAAAATTGAAAACAGTTCCCGGTCTCATCGGCTCGGCATTCTGAGGCAACATTTTTCAATGCCAATTTCAATTCCGAGTACGAAAACTGTGTTTTTTTTTATTCGTTGAAACATACTTACATGGGCAATCATACACGCACGATAGAGCGCCGACATCTGCCAACATTCTGAGTTTGATTGTTTGAAACTGAAAAAAATAGTAAAAAATAAGCTCACGCGGGTGCATTATTGAATGTTCCATCATTTTGGCATTCTAATAGCGCCGATGCTTGGTTCATGTCGGTCGCTTCAGCAAGCTTACCAGCGGCCGACTGAAAGTTGTGTATGAATTATACTGTATATTGAATAAGTTCCCATAATTTTGGCCCTTATGAACCGCAGCTGGCTAGTTCGATGACCCATGAATGCTGCGGCTCATTTGGGGCCACACAGTAGAGCTGTGGCGCCAGAGCCGATCATAAAAACAGTTCTTACCTGAACAGTGACTTTTTTGCACATTGCGCCGTCGGTTCGTTGACACGTAAATACGGTATCTTTGCAGCCTTGCGCATTCGGTGCTTCACTGAAACGCAAAAAGAAAACATAAGAAACGTATATGGTAAGTGCTTACGAGGTCGAGAATTTAGTTCCCATCGGCGACGTTGCTGGTAATAGCGGAGTGATGTCACAAGTGGGACAACAACCATCAAATTTGCAACCAAGTTGGGTGATTCCGGTTCTACATTATAGTTTTTTTTTCTTAACAATTTGTCTTTCAATCAACTCACATTCCATTTGCTGTAAATGAAAACTTTCCGTCATTTTTACACTCCAAAAATGCGGAAGCTTCGGTAGCTGTTGTTGCTGTGGCAAGTACAGATGTTTGGCCGTCGTGAGTTGCCTTAAAATTTGAAGTTTTTGTATGATAAGTAACGCCGATTTAAATTACTTCAAGAGAAACGGAAGTGCAAATTTGTCCGTCGTCACGTTGACACTTCGCTATTGCTTCTTTACATGTACCGGTCATTTCTCTGAATTTCAAAAAATGTGTGAACTCAGTGGAAAAAGTTACTTACTCGCTTGTGAAACTGGCTCCCGTTGGTAAGCTGTTCTCAGGTGGAGCTATGGCATCAATATCGCATTCCGTGCATGCTGTCATAGTTTAACTTTCAAATATCTTTATTTAAAAAAAACTTACTATGACACTCATCAAAGACGCATGATAAAGCCCCAACAGTTGTTCTGAAATCGATTTTTCAATAGAAATTTCATAGAATACTTCAAAAGTACTTACATTGTTCCCGAGTCATATGACCCATCATCCTGACACTCTAAAACTGCCGATGCTTCATTTGTGTTAGCTTCTTCAGCAAGATTTCCAGCAGCAGACTGAAAATTGAAACTTATTATGACCAGTATGACGTTGCAAATCTTGTCATCTGTTCGCTTACATGTGAATAGTACTTCTTTGCATCCATCTGCGTCTGTTTGTTCACTGGAATAGATAGCTCGAGCTATAGAATAGGAAAGGCTAAAATGTCTTACACATTTGTGAAAGTAGTCCCTGTCGGCGAAGTAGTCGGTAGAAAAGGTGTTATAACACATTTTGGACACGCTATAAAGTTTTCATGTGATAACAGTTTTGGAAAGAACGCTCACTCATCGGCAAATTCGCTCCAGTAGACGTTATGTATCCTTCATCAGGGGGAATGATGCGAACGCATGCTTCTGCTAGATTGGCAGTGCAGAATATTAGAAAAAGTATCTTCAATGGCATGATGGTTAAGAAATTCCACAGAAAAAAGAAAACGAGGAAGTGCTTCTCGCAATATGTATCGTACGCTCACTACCTGAAGGAAGGCGGGGGAAAAGTGACGAAATGAGATCATTCTCATAACGATCCAGAAACAAAAGGCGACGATCATTTCTCCGACAAAATAGAGTGACATAGATGAATGTATCAAATTTTGATCGCACGTATAAATCTCCGAGATGGAAACACTTTCTTCCGCACTGACGTTGCACGTATCTGGCTAGCGAGTGTAGTTTCTTCCGATCCTCGACGACCACAAACAACGATATTGTGACCGATATATGATGGACAAACTTGCTACGCCCTTCTATGAAGACCAATGATTGTGTTTCGAATGGACATTCAATTCAAATTTATTAACACAATTATTAGTTCTGAAAATGAGGTAGCTGTAACCCAGTTTTGAAATTGACATTAATGCAGAATAGGACATGTAAACTGATTGCAGTTGACTCCGGTTAGACCCGTACTGAAAAAAAAAACAATTCACTTTAATAATTTCACTATTAAACTAACTGTGAATTTGCTCCAAATGAACCGTCAGCAAAGCAAGTGAGCAACGCTGTGGCATGTGTGAAATCGTTTTCTGATGAGATCAAGCGTTCCCCGTCTGGTGAAACACCCTGAAATTGGACTTTGTTCTGAAATTCTCGAGCACAATTTTTTCTTACTGTCACGGACGTTGAAGTACACACACCATTAACTTCGCATTTCACTTTCTTTTGTGGACACCCGTCTGGTCCAGTGACGTCTCTAGAAAAAAAATAGATGGAAAGGAAATGCTCCAAAAACTCACTCAACAGTCACCACCATACTCGGAATTTTTCTTGCTATATCAGACGGCTGTAGGTTGGTACACGTCGGACATGCTGAAACATGCAATTTTAAATGTGTTATTTGGTATCAAGGTTACGTGTTTTGCAATTGTTGTATTCACAAGAAAGCGATGTGATTCCGGTTCTAAAATTTCTTGAATACTCACTGCTCAAAATTTTCAGAATATTATACTTACACCCCGTTGACAGGATAGGCATATGTACCATCTTCTTGGCATACTAATTGTGCCGTGGCTTCCGTTGCACTTGGAGCTGTTAGAAGAGCAGTGGTGCCAGCCATTATAACAACATCACACATCATATCGTCGGTTCTCTTGCACGTTACTTCCGTTTGCTTACATTCTCCGGCGAGTTCTCTGAAAATACAGTAAGCCTCTAAGCCTAAGCCTCTAAGCCTAAGCCTCTGAGTCTAAGCCTCTGAACCTAGGTCTCTAAGTCTGAGCCTCTAAGCCTAAGCCTCTAAATCTAGGTCTCTAAGCCTAAGTCTCTAAGCCTAAGCCTCTAAGCCTAAGCCTCTAAGCCTAAGCCTCTAAGCCTAAACCTCTAAGCCTAATGCTCTAAGCCTAATGCTCTAAGCCTACTCGGTCGTTCTCGGCAACTTTAGGTCGGAAGTTGATCGGCTTTAGCTCGCTGTTTAGTCGGATTCCGGACAAGACCGCTGCTAAAGCCGACCAAGATCCGACTAACTTCCGACTAACCTCCGACCAACGCGCGACTTATTCCCGACTAACCTCCGACCCCTCCTTTGTTTATCGGTTCATTGAAAGAAAATTATCAGTAATTCAACATTTATTTCAACAGCAAAGAAAGACAATGGAAGTAAAGACAACAAAAAGGCAAAAAGAAGAAAGTAAAAAACAAGGCAAAAAAATTTTTAAAAATAGTTTTGAGAAGTTTAGTTTTGAGAAGTTTAAAATAGTTTTGAGAAGCACTATCTCTGCATTGATCCGACTTTTGGAGTGTTCTTGGCAGCACTGAAAAAAGGATATGAGGAAGGTTTGTGAGAGAAGAACGCTTACAATCCAACAATCGTCTCAGGGTCGAATGTTTCCGAATCGGTCGAGCTGCCTCTACAGTGATCTCTGTACATTTTCACATCTCGCCAAGTGAGATGATTAGTGCATGACGAACGAAGCTAAAACACGTTCATTTTGAAGAGACTTGCTCGCCCAATTGCATCATCGAAAGCTGGAAAATTATCGTAATCATGACAAACTCCGAGTGACTTCACATACAAATTCTCATTTCCTTTTCGAAATCGTTCTTATCATCAAATGTTTCGTTTTGGTTCTCGTAGTCGACGCCTTCTAAATTATCTAAAACGAGGAATAGTTAATTTATGTACAACACCAACTATCCAACCTTCTGTTTCTTTTTCTTCCCAATGATTCCATCTTCCAATTCCACTGGAACTTGAAATCCTATTGAAGTCCTGATTCTGAATACCATTGACTTGATCTTTGATTACACCTTTTGGAAGCTTCATAATCCTGGGTAAAAATGCTAGCTCCCAAGATGCTTCTGGAATCAGATTAAGGTAGTTGGAATTACATCTCTCAACTCACGAAGTTTTCTTTTGGAGCGAATTCTTCCGGCCATTTTCGATTCTTTAGTTCCTTTTACACTTCATTCCCTGCAATCAAATCTTCTATTTTTCAAATGAATATATAGCCAACAATTTTTAACTTAATCTGAAGCATTCAACGAGAGAAAAAAACACTAAAAACATAAAACTGTAAAAGAGAAACAATAGTTGAAAACTGAAAAAAAAATTCGAAAAACGACCGCAACGCACACGCATCGCCTTTAAAGTCCGACCAACTTCCGACCAACTTCCGACCATCTTCCGACTAACCTCCGACCAACTTCCGACGTGCCACCAGCTTGCGCGCACCCAACTTCCGGCCAAAGTCCGACCAAAGTCCGACGCCTCGTTCATATATGAACTTCCGACTAAATTCCGACTAACCTCTGACTAAGATCCGACCTAAAGCTGACACGTGGTCAACTTCTGACCTAAAGCCGACTAACTTCCGACCTAAAGCCGAACCCCCCTCAACTTCCGACCAAAAGTTGCAAGTTTTCAACCGAGTAATGCTTTAAGCCTAAGCCTCTAAGCCTAAGCATAAGATGCTTTCAAAAACTCACGTTGAAACGAAAGTTGTTCCTGTTGGGTATGGCGTTTTCGGAGCAATGGCAGCGATGTCGCATTCGGTGCATGCTGGATTATTTTGCCGTAATACATTTTTCAGAAAAAAAAAACTCACAATGACATTCATCGAAGATGCATGATAAAGCTCCAACAGTTGTTCTGAATTCAATGTTTTGAATGAAAAACTTTGAAAATTTCAAAATATAGTTACACTGTTCCCGAGTCATATGACCCATCATCTTGACACTCTAAGTTTGCTACTGCTTCATTCGTGTTCGCTTCTTCAGCAAGATTTCCAGCGGCAGACTGAAAGTAGGAAACCAATTTCTTCCGGTTGGCGGACAATCTAATACCTTTACAGTAACCTTCTTGCATTTTTTATCATCTGTTCGTTTACATGTAAAAACTACTTCCACGCAGCCATCAGCATCTAGTTGTTCCCTGGAATAGATAGCTAGATAGGAATTGGTAAGGCTAAAAAATCTTACACATTTGTGAAAGTAGTCCCCATCGGCGCAGTTGTCGGTAGAAAGGGTCCTATATCACATTTTGGACACGCTGAAAGGTTTTCATGTGACAACAGTTTAGAGAAAGAAGCTCACTTATGGGCAAGTTGGCTCCAGTGGAAGTGATGAAGGCGTCATCAGGGGGAATAGTTCGAACGCATGACTTTGCCAGATTTACAGACAGAGTAAGAATAAAAGACGTTCTCAAGATAGAGAATAACATAGCTGATTGAAATTATTGGAAGTTGAAAACGAGCAAAATGAATAGCTAGATGTAAACAAGATGGGTTTGTCAGATTGAGGACAGAACTAGGGCAGGAAAAGTGAGAGAAATTCTGTTCTGATCTTCGTGTTCTCGGAGATATCAATACACTCGATTTGCACGTAGAATATACACTTTCATTTTTACATTCGTCGTGATTTCTTGGCCATTCTGATGGAGACTAGATTATCTTTGCCTTGTAATAACAATCGATTGAAAATTATTTTCAACATAAATTATCCTTGAAAACTTCTGGATGTGAAAATTCAACCCTCCATATGTCGAACACAAATCCAACCTCCAATTTATTTTGTTTTTCCAGAAAGTCGTTCTGAAACTTGTATCAAGTTGTATTTTTTATCTATAGACTAACCTCCAAACTTCGAACAAATTTTAGTAGCTGAGCAAGCCTTGTGGAGTACCTCGAGTTGTTACTTTCAATTTTATAATAGTGGTGTAAATCACTGGCCAACTGGTCCACCAACTTTTCGGTGGTTCCTAGAATGGATCCTTGGAATCGTTTTCCAGCATAAGATAGAGAAAATTGCATCATCATAAATGTCAATTCCACGTCATTGGGGTTCAAATCCAGAAGAGGTTTTACGAAATTCAATAAGTTCCAGTCAATGGCTTTCAGGAATCTGGAAATATAAATTTTCATTTAAAGTAGGATGACAGACATTTTTTTCTATTTTTTGTTTCAAATGATCGTCCCAATTCCAGTATTTACGAAAATAACAATATTTTTGCACAAAAAGCGTTAATACTTGAGAAAATCTATTTTCAAAAAGGCCAACTTACGATTTTCTAATCTATTTCAATGAATGTAGATTTTTTCGCTGATTCGAACGCACCTAATATCGCTGCTCAAAACGCAATAGAAACATTTTTATGTACAAATTTTCAATTGTCGCGGCGAGCGCGACAGCAGATTTATGTCGGCAGCGGTCGGCGCGACAATTGAAAATTTGTTCATAAAAATGTTTCTATTGCGTTTTGAGCAGCGATATTAGGTGCATTCGAATCAGCGAAAAATTCTACATTCATTGAAATGGGAAAGAAAATGTGAGTTAGCGTTTTGAAAATCGATTTTCTCGAGTTTTAACGATTTTTGTGCAAGAATATTGTGCAAGAATATACTTTCGTAAATAATGGAATTGGGACGATCATTTAAAGTAGGATTACAGTCATTTTTTAAATATTCTCAAATGATCGTCCCAATTCCAGTATTTACGAAAATAACAATATTTTTGCACAAAAATCGTTAAAACTCGAGAAAATCGATTTTCAAAACGCCAACTTACATTTTTTCTAACCCAATTCAATGAATGTAGAATTTTTCGCTGATTCAAATGCACCTAATATCGCTGCTCAAAACGCCCTAGAAAATTTTTTATTAACAATTTTTCAATTGTCGCGCCGACCGCTGAATACGTATGAGCATTCAGCGGCGAGCGCGACAGCAGACTCAAGTCGGCAGCGGGCGGCGCGACAAAGTGCAATTTCGTTCATAAAAATGTTTGTATTGCGTATTGAGCAGCGATATTAGGTGCATTTGAATCAGCGAAAAATTCTACATTCATTGAAATGGGAAATAAAATGTGAGTTAGCGTTTTGAAAATCGATTTTCTCGAGTTTTAACGACTTTTGTGCGAAAATATTGTTGTTTTCGTAAATACTGGAATTGGGACGATCATTTGAGGAAATAAAAAAAAAAGAGTGAAATCCTACTTTAATTATTGGAAACTCACCTATCCACGTATTCCTCTTCATGTTTCGAAAATTCGATCATTTTCCATTGTACTTTTTCCAAATCGAAGTAAGTATTGTATCCAAAAACGAAACTATGCCCAGTTGCGAAACCAGATTTCTTCGCATGAAAATTTAGAGCAAGTTTGTCGAATAAAACCCAAGTGTGCCAAATTCCTATCAAAATTCTGATTCTCAAAGAAATCGGAAGTTTCTGGAACTGATCGAAATATGTTAGCCATCTTGCGACTATCAAAAATGAAGTCTCCCAGTCCTTTAATTTGTCTTTGAACCCTTGTTTTGCCAAAAATTGAAATGTCTCTGGATTCGGTTTATCTCGAACGGAATTTAATCCGTGTGAGAGTTTCTGAAGAGTTGTTGGAAACTCTAATAACACAACAGGGCTCTGAAATTCGGATTTTTAGCAGATTTTTTAAAGCAAAAATGACTTACTTCACTCATTAAAATTCTCTCCGCTTCACTTAACAATAATTGGAGATCCACAAAGTTTTTCCCAAATTTTCGTTTTTCAAGCCGCAAAAACTGAGGCTTGGAGGAGCAAGATGCTCCAATCAAGTCTCTTCCAAACTGAAAATCTGTAATTTTTTAATCTTCTAATTTTCAAAAACTTTAAAAACCCACTTTCCGCTCTCATTCCCATTTCCAGACATTTATTCATTCTACATTTTTTACAATTGAATTGTAAAGAAATTTTATTGAAAATCTCGCAGACTTTTCCGTTTTTCGACTGGTTTTTGCATTCATATGGAATTTTGCGGATGGCTCCTCTTCTGAATAAAAAAAAGTTAGAAACCCAAAAAAAATTATTTGAATACCTGAAAAATGCAGCACATGCTCTACAGCTGAAAACTCCAAAATGGTTTCCAGACCCGGGAAGATCACAGATTTTACAGGGACGCATTTTTGCAGGAGAATTGGAAGATAGGAAAATAGAAAAGTAAAGGAAAGAGAAAAGTCAATAGAGTGAAAATATTCGAGGTTTAAAGAATGAGAGAGACAGAGAAAATAAAGACTGGTTGTGATAATTTTATTTTGTGGAACATCACTGGCGTTTTCAGTTGAAATAGGTCAACTTTGAGAGCCTGAAAAGTGGTTTCCAGACATCCGATATTGCTGAAATTTTGTGGGTGTATAAATCAACTCTAGAACTCTAAATTTGTAGTTGATCACTTTTTGATAGGGCCACGATCCAGTTAGTTAGGAAGCGCGGAAGCCAAAAGGCTCCAAAATGGTCGAGACGAAATTCGAGGCGACGTTAGTCTTCTTGGCCTAACTAACTGGATCGTGGTCCTATGAAAAAGTTGTCAACTACAAAAATAAAGTTCTAGCGTTGCTTGATACACTCAAAAAGTTTCAGAAAAATCGGATATCTGAAAGCCATTTTTTCGGACCATCAAAGTCGAATTATTTCACTTAGTGTGCGCACTCATTTTTCCAGTACTGTAAGTTTTGAATTCAAAAAACCATGTTGCAATCTTGAACTTTATTAATGCATGTAATACTTATTTAATACTAAATATACAAAAAAAAAATAAATATGGTTCTTATGATGCGTCCTCGAACATCTCGGGATGCGAAAATTCGATACAGTAAACATCGAAAATTTTGGCGATTTCTTGTTTGGCACGTTTCTCCCAGATGTCTTGCTGAAATTTGTTCTGATTTTAGGACCTTTAGATTTTCCAAAATCCCTACCTGAATCATATTATTAATCTTCAACATTTGATTCAGCCTTCCACAGTATCGTGGCATATTCAGCTCATTTGTGTAGTAGTTGTGTAAGTCGTTAGCCAAAATGTCTTGAAACTTTTCGGTGACTTCTAGAATTTCTCCTTGGTACTTTTTGCCGGCATAGTGGAAGCATAGTTGGCAGAGCATGTAGGTGAGCTCGATATCAGTGGGTTGAAGTTCCATGAGGGGTTCGAGGGCATCTCCAACCATCCATTCTTCCATTTCATCGGGGAAGCCGAAGCTGAAATAGAGAGATTTTAAAGGGTCCTACAGTAACACTTACGTTTTTTGAAAGAATGAGAGACGCAGAGAAGCAATACACTCTGCGCCCAAAGAGACGCAGAGAAGCGAGACACTCTGCGTCTCTGCCACTCACAACGCCACGACGAACTCTCTCTCTCTCTCTCTCTCGCGCTCAACTTTGAAACGCTATATCTTAAGAACCATTAGAGCTATCAAAAAGTGTTCAACAACAAAAATGTTTAAAATTTAATTTTAAACATTTTTATAGTTTAACATTGTTTGATAACTCTAATGGTTCTTAAGATACGACGCTTCAAAGTAACACCACACAATTTTTTTCGCTTAAAAATACTCACAACGCCAACTGCTCCTTTGGATACTTTGTAAACCAGGAAATATCCAAGTCCACAGTTTTCGGGTCACACGCCGAGTTCCAACCAAGCATCATTTGCCGTTGCTCACAAAGATTTTGTCGTCGACCCACAGCTGTCAATGATAGCTTATCCAGCCGACTCCAAACATGCCAGACGGACTTGAGAAGAAGGACCTAAAAATTAGCTATTGCTTTTGAGTTTTGCGATTCTCTAGCTAACCTGTTGTGCATGAGGTAGTTGTTGGAAATCATCAAAGTATGTCAGCCACCTGGCAACAGCTAGAAAATCCGTCTCCCAATATGTCATAGCCTCGTCTTTCCCCAACTTTGTTAGAATCTGAATCCCAGCTCCATTTGGAGCATCTCTGACCAGATTCAGGCCGAGAGCCAGTTTTTGGAGATTATTCTTGGCGAATAGAGGTTTCTCGGATCCCAATTCCAATAGATGTGAGGCTTTTTCTATAAGGTATTGACAGTCGATGAAGCTTTTGTCAGTGTAGCTAGGAGGTTCGATAAATATGATAAAGTGCGGTCGGCTGAGAAAGTGCTCCACTGTCTGAAATTTTAAGTTTCATGAAATTAGGTCAAATTGAAGGACCTACTTCTGGTAGCTGATCCATGAAGAAAATCCGTTTGGCTTGTTTGGTATTCACAAATTGTTCTGTAGCGGAAATGGGATCCCTGTCGAATTGAAATCTTCCCGGATCCATTCCAACTTCTTGGCACTTGTCCAGACGGCATTTTTTGCATGGAAACCGCCCGTTCTGCCAAATTTCACACTCGTTGTCTTTTTTGCACTTGTAGATGGTTTTTGCTCCAGTGGCGGCTCTTCTGAAAGTTATTGGGTTTTGAAGGGGGTTTTGCAGTGAAAAAAATCGAGTTTTTAAACCTATTTCAATAAATTTAGAATTTCTTACTGATTCTAACGCGCCTAATCTCGCAGCAATTTTTTTTTCAATTTCATATCAGCAGCGGAGAGCGCGACAGCACATTGTAAGTCGGCAGCGGCGAGCGCGACAAGGTGAAAATTTGTTCATAAAAAATTTTCTATTGCGTTTTGAGCAGCGATTTCAGGCGCATTCGAATCAGCGAAAAATTTTAATTTTTTTGGAATAGGATAGAAAAAATGGCAGTTTGCGATTTGGAAATCGATTTTCTCGAGTGTTATCGAATTTTATGAAAAAATATTGTTATTTTCGTCAATATTGGGACGATCATTTGAGAAAAAAACTATTAACAATCCTATTTTAAGATTCTAATAGATTTGAAGATTCCAAAGAATTCTAGATTTTTTCAGAATTTTTTTTGAAATTTCCAGCCAAAGTTTTATGACTTCAAACTTCCAACAATTTCTGTCTACTCCCCTCAAAATACCAGTTTTCAAAAAAAAAAACCGTGTACCCAAAAAAAGTCAACCCGTGACTTATAGTTTATGACCATACACATAAAATTCATGATTTGACTTTTACAACCCAAAGAAAGTTATAATACCAGGTCATAAACTTGGTTAAGTATTTGTGATCTAGGTGGTCAAGAATTTTTGATTTCCGATTTTGAGTTTTGGCGGGAAATTTGAATTTTCAAATATTGACACTTCACATAAAGAAGTCAATGCTTGTTTCCAGAACAAAATAATTTGAAAAATTAAGATGTTTGGAGACCAGAGAATGCTAGTTTTTTGAAATCACAATTATTTTCTTTTTTTTTCGACTCACCTAAAAAACGCGGCACATGCTCGACAACTGATTGCTCCGAAATGGTTTCCGTGAGCAGGTTGACCACAAACTTGGCATGGGAAAAAGTTCAGAGACACGATTTGATTAACGTCTTCTTCCATTGGTGAAACTGAGGGTGAGTAGAAAATCGAAGAAGATGGAATGGTTGAAGCACATTGCAGTTGCATCATAGAGGAGTTTGTGTTCATTTTTATAATCTACATGAAAAAAATTGTTGTAATGAAACTGTGATCGAAACATGAAATACATAATCTAAGGAAGATGCAGAAAGAGCACAACAAAAAACAAAGAAAATCTAGAATTTTTTGAGGCGGAAAAAGCCTAGAATGGGAGAAAAAAATGGAGAGAAAATATAAGCTAGAGTGAGTTCCTTATCGCTCAAAAAAAATGAGAGAAATTTCAAGAAAATAGAGAGCGATGGAAACGACGAAACGATAGGATGGGAAATTTTTAGTAGGTGATAAGTCGAATGTTATGGGGTGGACGATGCTGGAAATGGCAGGTTTGGGATGGTGATGATTTCTGATTTTTTTTTGGGTCGTGGAGGGAACAAAATTGGCTAGAAATTTTAAGGGAAGGGGAGTTGTGGAATTTCGAAAGATCATCAGTTTTTTTTTTGAAATTGGAAGGTAATTTGAGAAGGAGGAAAATCGGTTAAATGTATGTTTTTTTTTAATTAAAAAAAAAGGATTTTTCCAAAAAAAAAATTCAAAAAATTTTTAAAAGTAAATTTGAAGTTGAGATTCTGATATTTGAGGAGTTTAGATATTCAGGATTCTGAGATTGGAGCTTATAAAAATTTGACGATCTAAACTTAGCTTGAGATCTGAGTAGCTGAAAATCTGACAAACTGAATCTCTTTAACTTTTTCATTCCAAAGATTTGATTAAATTTTGTTTTTTTACAAATATGGACGGAAACAGGAAGTACAAATCCTAGGAAGAAAATTAGAATTCCCTAGAATTTTTCGATTACGTTATCAATACTCCCAGGAAAAATTGATATATCCAAAGATCACACCGTTTAGAAGGGCTCCCAGATGAGCTAAAAATGAGCCCATTATTGAAATTCAAACGGTTTGAAATTAGTCTTATTAGAATCCTCGTCAAAAGTTGACTCAAAAACATGCTTCAAATAAGGTGTTATGATCCATTTTGAGAATTCAAAAATGTTTTTTTGGGTGTTAGGAAAAAAGAGGGAAATGCCCTACGGTATTTTTCAATGAAAAAAAAGTGAAAAAACAAAAAGTTCGTCTGAAAATGCTGGTCACACTGACTATATGTCTAGTTTTTCGGGCTACTCTCATCAAAACAAGAGAAGAAAAACCGGAACCAATATGTTAATTCAGAGAACCAAAAAAACAATAGTGCGTGGTGTGGGAGAGAACATAAAAGGACAGAGCTGTCATTCGATATCAGAGAGAAAACTGAAATTGATCGAAAATTCAGTTTCAAAAGTGTTGGAGTTATCGAAAAAATGGGACTCCAAAAAATGACCATAAAGAGATTTAAAAAGTCAAAAACATTTTTGGGCAACTCTCAAACCAAAAAAAAAAAAAGAAACGGACATAACAATAGACTTAGAGACCACTATTGATTAGTTCATGAGGTGAGGAGAAGGGGGGGGGGGGCACGTGTAAACATTAGAAAAGGACAAGGGTGAAGATGGAGAAAGAAACGTGTAGACAATGTTTGAACTACATTCACGGGGTTTTATAATTAAGTGGCGGTGAAAAGGAGAGAAGAAAATGAAGAGCGAAGAATCAAAATACGAAACTTTTTCAGAGAAACATGGATGGTAAGTTATGCGGAAAAAGTTGATAGTTGAGCCGTAACCAGTTTTCAGTCAGGTAGAAATTTCAGATTCTAGAAATTTGAGGTCCAAAAATGGTAGTAAAGAAGATAAAAGAGAAGAATTCCGGGATTCCAGGGAATTTGGTTCTGAAGTCTTGAGGTTTTGTAAAAAGTGATCAGGCTTTTGATAAATGGAAAAATTTTGGAGGCATTCGATGATGATCAGGATATCTTCAAAATGGTCAAATGCATCTGAAAAATTCGCCAGCCAGATTTATTTGATTAGAATCGGACGAGTCATTAGGGTGAGTGGTTTGGGCATCAAATTATAGGATTGGAACACTGGTGACATTTAGGTAAGTGTGCTCCATTGATAATGTTGAAAAATTGGATTTTTGGATTCTTGGATCCTTGTATCCTTGGATCCTTGGATACTTGGATACTTGGATTCTTGGATTCTTGGAATCTTGGATTCTTGGATTCTTGGATTCTTGGATTCTTGGATTCTTGGATTCTTGGATTCTTGGATTCTTGGATTCTTGGATTCTTGGATCCTTGGATCCTTGGATTCTTGGATTCTTGGATTCTTGGATCCTTGGATCCTCACAGGTCGTTGGCGCTCATACGCATAATGGGTTTCATATGGATGGCGCTCATGTGATAACGGTACAAGCAATGCGTCCCAGGAGCAGCCATTTATGGGTCATCTGGGACACATCGCCCACCACCTCTGGGACGCATACGCGATCCATCCAGCCGCCCGATTATTCCTTCGTTCTCGTTCCCTAGGAAGCATTGAAACATGAATTTCGATGCATTTAATAACTAAATAAGCTCTAATATGATGTGATATTGTTCAGGTCTTCCAATTTCGTTTTCGTTCTATTTCTTTCTGAACTATTTTTTCAAGATTTCGAATTTTAACTCTATGTTTTTGTTCGGAAAAAAATATGGCTGAGTCTTTGAAAATAACACAAATTTCACTTCATAACAAACGAGAAACTTATCAACAAACCTTCTCATCCACCTGAAATATATATTAACTCATTTTTATGAAGTGAAAACTTGAATACTTTATGTACTTAGGAAAAAATTAAAAAAAAACAAAAAGCGGAACCCAAACGAAGTAATTTTTAGAAAATTTATGGAAAATAAGTTAAAAATTATCATTATTTTACCAGCCATATTTTTTTCAATCAAAAACTTAGAGAAAAAGTTCGAAAATCAGGAAAAAAAGTACAAGTTTGGGACTTGGTTGAAAAAAAAATGTCGTGATCGCCGGTCACGATTTCCGCTAAACAGCGATACAGCGTTCATTCGGATCGTCGTTACAGATCCCCCATCTGGGATCCATAATTGACACATCGCCCACGCGTCCATGACACATCTGGGATCCGTCTGCCGCCGCAGCTGAGTTTCTAGGCGCGTCCATATCCCATCCATATTGGACCCATCGCCGTCCATAGTTGGCTGATGTGTCTCAGATGGACGCATTATGCGTCGGGTATGGATAAGATCCATTATGCGTATGAGTGCCCACGACCTGTGCTTGGATCCTTGGATTCTTGGATTCTTGGATTCTTGGATTCTTGGATTATTGGATTCTTGGATTCTTGGATTCTTAGATTCTTAGATTTTTGGATTCTTGGATTTTTGGATTCTTGGATTCTTGGATTCTTGGATTCTTGGATTCTTGGATTCTTGGATTCTTGGATTCTTGGATTCTTGGATTCTTGGATTCTTGGATTCTTGGATTCTTGGATTCTTGGATTCTTGGATTCTTGGATTCTTGGATTCTTGGATTCTTGGATTCTTGGATTCTTGGATTCTTGGATTCTTGGATTCTTGGATTCTTGGATTCTTGGATTCTTGGATTCTTGGATTCTTGGATTCTTGGATTCTTGGATTTTTGGATTCTTGGATTCTTGGATTTTTGGATTCTTGGATTCTTGGATTCTTGGATTCTTGGATTCTTGGATTCTTGGATTCTTGGATTCTTGGATTCTTGGATTCTTGGATTCTTGGATTCTTGGATTCTTGGATTCTTGGATTCTTGGATTCTTGGATTCTTGGATTCTTGGATTCTTGGATTCTTGGATTCTTGGATTCTTGGATTCTTGGATTCTTGGATTCTTGGATTCTTGGATTCTTGGATTCTTGGATTTTTGGATTTTTGGATTCTTGGATTCTTGGATTCTTGGATTCTTGGATTCTTGGATTCTTGGATTCTTGGATCCTTTGGTTCTTTTTACCTATTTTTCTGTATTTCGTTCGAAAAATTTGACATCACGTCAGTACCATGTCTGTCTCCTAATCGGAACAAGTTTTTCTTCTGCTGTTGAAAATTGAGATCAAAGACTGTTTCTTCTTCTTCCCAGTTATAAACAACACACAGTCATTTTGTCCAAATTTCAGTTGGTCTACTTTACATTCTCAAAGCTCCAAATAATGGCCGATAAATATTCCAATTCCCCCAGATTCTTCTGTATTCTTGACCGCACTCTTCTTATCTGTATTTCTGGAATAATCGTTGCTCTCGGCTTCGTCTCCATCACCATGTCTGTTTTTTTGAATTTTCGTGTATCGCAACTTGTTCCTCTAATATTCGAAATTCCCGTTTTTATTGGAGCCATGGCGATGACTAAAACGAAATTGAAAATCGCTAAATATACCTTGATCATTTACTTGCTTCTTCTGATAATTTTGGCTTTGGTGTTCGTGGTTTTCGATATCACAGTGATGGCAACGGAGAAATCAGATGACAGTATTGGCTTTTTGTTTTCTTCAACAAATGTCACGAATAGTGAAAAGCCAATGTTTCAACGTAAGAAAGAGCCGAGAGAGCTGTTCATTGATTCTTTGGTCTTTGGATATTTTCTGGAACTCGTTTTTGTTATTGGAATTGGAAGTGAGTACCTTTCTTATATATAGATGGAAGCACAAGCCAGTTAGCTCAAAGTTATATTAAAATCTCTTTTTTTCAGTCGTCTATCTACAGTACTTCCTGGCCAATCGACTTCTAAAATATGTGGAATTCAACGAGACTACCCGTGTGTCCCCAGCATGAAATTTGGTGGAATATCATTTATCCATTTACTGATTTCAAATTATTTTATAAACAGTGAATAGTCATAAATCCTCGAACATTTCCGGATGAGAATATTGAGTACAGAAGACTTGGAATATTTCGGCAAGCTCACTTTTGATACGCCTTTTTCTTATATCTTCCTGAAAACCTTTACTTGAAAAAATACTCTAGCAAATTCACAAACCATTATTCTATTATTGATGCTCATCATTTGATACAACCTCGGCGCATATCTTGGCATATTCAGATCATTGGTATAGTAGCCGTGTAACTCATCGGCAAGGCTTTCTTCGAATCGTTCTGTTATCCTCAAAATCTCACCTTGGTGTCGATTTCCGGCATAATGGAAGCATAATTGACACATCATGTAGACTAGCTCAATGTCGGTTGGCTCAAGGGTAGTCAAGAGGGAAATGACAGAAGTGTCCATCCAGTCGTGTGGCTCGTCAAATAGGCTGTAAACGGGATATGTGTTGGCATCAAGGATGGCGCTCGGCCGGCCTGGGGCCGCGGCTCTACTAGGCCCAGATGGGTCTGGGCTGTGAAAATCTGACAGCCTTGGTAGCGGATTAATTGACATTAAGGATACCATTTTGGTCGGTAATAACAGCGACCGCCGACCGACCGCCGATCTAGCCCACCGAACCAGAATATCCACAAATTCGGTCGGCCGTGCCGGCGGTCGGTAGGTTGGCTAATTTTTCCGACCGAATGGAACCCTTATCTGGCATGCTACGAGCCGGGCCAAAATCAGAATTTCGCCGGCCCGCCGCGGGTTTCGGAAAATAAAGACACGGTGAAACAAGGCACTCTGCGTCTCTGCCGCCCTCAGCGCCATGGCGCACTCTCTCTTGTGCCCAACTTTGAAGCGCTTTATCTTACGAATCGTTGGAGTTAACAAAAAGTGTTCAACTACAAAAATGTTAAAAATTTTATTTTAAACATTTTCATAGTTAAACATTTTTTGATAACTCTAACCGTTTTGAAGATACAACGGTTTAAAGTAACACCATCCCATTATTTCTCTCAAAAAAACTTACAACTTCAACTTCTCCTTGGGATACTTGGTCGCCCATGAAATATCCACCTCCAGCGTCTTCTGATCGTATTTCGAATTCTTCCCAAGCATCATTTCACTATCACAACACAGCTTGCTCTTCCTGCTAGCCGCTGTCAAAGCGAGCTTCTCGAGACGAGTCCAAACGTGCCAGATGGATTTTAGAAGGGTAACCTAAAACAATTTCAATTTTTGTGTCATATGAAAACTACGAACTGACCTGGATGACACTAGGCAAAATTTGAAATTCATCGAAATACGTTAGCCACCGCGCCACCGTCAGAAAGTCTGTCTCCATTAGCGCAATCGATTCTTGGTGTCCCAGCTTTGTGATTTTTTGAAAATCCATGCTCACTTTAGCTTTATCTCGAGCTATATGCAAACCCATCGCGAGTTTTTTCAGTTTGCTCTCAGACACTAAAGGTGTTTCAGAGCCCAGCTCAATAGTTTTCATTCCTTCGTCTATCAAGTACTGTAGATTGATCAATTTTTTCTCTGAAGAGCTCATAGGCGGAGGGTCCATAAAAATTACAAATGATGGGCGGCCTGTTAGTAATTCGACTGTCTGAAATTTCAAATTTTCGTCGAGATGGTCCATGTTAACTAACCTCAGGTAGTTCGTACACAAAATTCGGCTTTTTCGAACGCTCTTGCCCCCTTGATATCAAGTCTCTACCGAATATGAATTCTGGAAACACTTTCTTCAGGATTTTCATACAATTTTCTCTCACTTTTCTTGTCCATTCCAACGTCCAAACACTTGTGCAGCTTGCATTTTTTACAAGCAAATCTCCCATTTTGGAGGACACCACAAGTCGAGTTATTGTCACATTTGTAAACGGATTTTGATACTTTTGCGGTTCTCCTGTGGCAGTCAGTTATTTTTTATCAATTTATTGGACTCTAACTAACCGAAAAAACGCCGCACACGCTCTACAAGTGACTGCTCCGAAATGGTTCCCGTGAGCTGGTTGGCCACAAACTTGACAGGTTTGTGATGACCATGAGGAGCATATGGCCAATTCCATGTGGTCTGGAAAAAAAAGAAAAGTTTTGCAAATAAAATTCTACTCCAAAAAGAGAAAAAAAACGAGGTTTCCCCAGGCTGACGAGAAACAAAGTACTTTGCCTCGTCTCTTTTTCCTTTTCATCAGTCTACCTTTGGCTACCTGCGTCTCTATGTTTAGTCTAGTTTCTCTTATCCGCTTTATTTCGCAATGTTTGGCGTGAGAATTGACCACGATTGGCCTAGGAGATCTAGCCGTTAATCTAAATACGTGTTACGTTGAGCCAAGGCTTGCGATTTTGAAAGCAACGATGTCTCCAGAAGCCTTCAAAACTCGAATTTCAGCAAACAAAAAAAAAACAATATTATCCTCAGATAATCAGAAACATACTGTACAAATTTAAAAAGAATCGGTTAACTTTGAAGCGAGTTATCACTTGTTACACATTACCGGATACCACATTAGTACTGAAAACTTACGAAAAGAGCCATAACTTGCTTCATTTTTAACCTATTGAAAAGAAAAAGATATGAGCATCATCTGGAAGAAAATTCTGATGTTTTTGTAAAAAATTTGTCCGAATCGGTTCAAGTTGAGCAGAGTTACAGCTTGTGACAGACAAAGACAAAAACACATTCAATTGTTATGCATGTTTATTGAACAAATAATTTCCGAAAAATTCAAAATCAAGTTGAAGCATTCTTCTCTGCAAACACCTTGTATGCTGCTTGATCAGCCTCCGATTGCGTTGCGATGAACAGTTCAGAATCCGCTTTGACCATGTCCGTGGCCTTCTTTACAGCTTCCGTGTTCCCTTGAGCGGCTTCAAACTGATTACGGTACTTGTCAGTGATCTCGGCAAGGCCTTGTGCGGCGCCGTCAGAAAAGCCTGCTTTGATAAGGCCTGCTTTCATCTCGGTGACTGAAAATTTGAGAAAAATGGGATGAGTTTTGGAATATTGAAGGATGGCTTACCAGTTGGCATGGTTTGTTGAGCTGCGACCAAAGCAGCTAGGCATGCGAAGACAATGAAGAGCTTGAACATTTTAAAGGCTGAATCAGGTTGAACGGATAATATTCGATGAGTGTGTTGTTCTTTTTATACCAAAAGTTTTGCAGGCCATGTATGGCGACGTACTTTGTGCCGACATGTTTTGTGCCTACATGGTTTGTTCATACGTTTTTTTTTTCATAACAGGCAAGCGGCGAACATTTGTTGTGACATACTTGTCCCATATTATAGCTATGTACAAGGCTGTCAAAAGGACGAGACACTGCCCGTCCTGGGGCCGTGAGAAGGCCGAGGCCCCGTGGGCTGTGAGAAGACTGCCGCCCCATGACCGTGAGGAGACCGAGGCCCGTGGACCGTGGCAGTGATTTGTCCCATGCCATTCATAGCTACTTGCAAGGCTGTCAATCGGCCGATCCCCGCCTGCCCTGGGGCCGTGAGAAGGCCGCGGCTCCTTCCGGATTGTTACCGAAGCTGTTTTCAGAGCCGCGGCCCCCTGTGGGCCGAGACCAACTGTGAGCCGGTTGTTGGTCATGGTGGCAGCGGCCCCGTAAGGAACTATTGTGCTTTGTACCACTTGCATCAGTACCATAACACTATTCAATCTTTGTACCGATACCATTTTGAGCCCATATTTTGAGCCCCCATTGGTCTACCAATGAATCACCTGGTGGTCTTTGATATTGACACTACACTTTGATTTTTTTTTCCTTTCGCTATCTGATTCTCTTTCTCTTCCATCTTATCTTTTTTTCTCCCAAACGATTCACATGACTCTTTTCTTCAATTTTTCTTGATTATTAATTGATTCTCTACAATCATGACTTCTGAATTCGAAACATGTGTAATTTGTGGACAACTTGGTCAGGGAAACCATTTTGGTGTGTTCAGTTGTCGAGCGTGTGCGGCGTTTTTTAGGTATTGAAATTTTTATGGGATTTTTTTTCAATAAGTTCTTCCAGAAGAGCTGCGGACTCGAAATGGAACACCATGAAGTGTATGAGTCGGCATTGTGATGGGAAGGCGTACCACTGTAAGCCGTGTCGTCTAAAACGATGTCATGCCGCTGGGATGGATATTTCTAGTGAGTTTTTTATCCATTTCTATGATGCGTATTCCCTTATTTCAGAATTCCAACACGACAGAGATGGTCGCCAGGTGGCCCCCACTAATCGCAAACGGAAAGTCCCGGAAACCATCGAATCTCTGCTCGGCAAACCTCATTTTGTTCTTCTGAACCCATCGGAGCCGAATCCATCGTTCAAACTCCAAAGGCCCTATGTGGACCTCAGTTCTCTTATTTCTCAAGCAATGGATATTTTGAGAACAGGACCACCTACGCCAATAGTGGCGAAAAACTATTTAGCGAAAATGAATTTTGCAGAGAGTTGTATGAGAAGGATCGATAATCATAGGGTGAGTGGTCTTCCAATAATTAGAAAAGAAACTGAATCTTTAGAAATTCGAATTGATCACCAAGAAAGAGGTCATGAGTTTCTGGGAGTACAACTTGCTAGCCACTGCCAAATGGTTAACACATTTCGACAAATTTCAAGAGCTGGATCATGAGTTGAAGGTAACTTTATGATCCCTTATTATCTACAGTAATCCCATTCCAGCTTCAAATCCTATTCGCTGTGTGGCATGTTTGGGGAAGATTGGATAAGTTGGTTGGGACAGCATTGTATCGAAGTCGGAATAAGGATGCCAAAAAAGTGGATAGACTGGCTGGAAATGGGATTATTACGGATATGATCGATGTGAAAACGGATTCAGGTTGGATGAGCAGTTATCCGATAGAGAAGTTGAGATAGTGAGTTCGTTTATGGGGTCTATGGGGTCTATGGGGTCTATGGGGTCTATGGGGTCTATGGGGTCTATGGGGTCTATGGGGTCTATGGGGTCTATGGGGTCTATGGGGTCTATGGGGTCTATGGGGTCAATGGGGTCAATGGGGTCAATGGGGTCTATGGGGTCTATGGGGTCTATGGGGTCTATGCGGTCAATGGGGTCAATGGGGTCTATGGGGTCTATGGGGTCTATGGGGTCTATTGGATCTATGGGGTCTATGGGGTCTATGGGGTCTATGGGGTCTATGAGGTCTATGGGGTCTATGCGGTCAATGGGGTCAATGGGGTCAATGGGGTTTATGGGGTCTATGGGGTCTATGGGGTCTATGGGGTCTGTGGGGTCTATGGGGTCTATGGGGTCTATGGGGTCTATGGGGTCTATGGGGTCTATGGGGTCTATGGGGTCTATGGGGTCTATGGGGTCTATGGGGTCTATGGGGTCTATGGGGTCTCAGGGGGTCTCATGGGGTCTATGGGGTCTATGCGGTCTATGGGGCCTCACGAACTCTATGCGGAATCAAGAGCCAAAAATTTCTCATTTTCAGTTTTCTCGACGGTGTCAGAATCTGCGACCTCTTCCCACTCATCGATGAACTTCAAACTATGGAAATCTCAGAAACCGAGCTATCCTTCATGCTGGCTCACTTATGCTTCCAGTACGCATCGAATCGTTTTGGCGGCAAAATTTCCGAGATCATGGAGCATTTTTTAGAAGTCTTATCAAACGATCTACACGACTATTTTGTTGAGGAAAAAGCGATGCCGAGATATTCGGGAAGACTTGGAAAAATTCTGAAGATCAATAAGGAAATCCTCGAGAATGTTAGAGTTTATAGAAGTCGAGCGGAGGTAGCGAAGGTTTTCGATGTTTTTAATTTGAGTTTTTCACATCCAGAAATGTTCAGGGATACTGGTTATGTTTGATGAAATGCACATTTATTTATTGTTATTTTTTTAATATGAAAATGCAAAAAACCAAAAATTAGAACGGAGTATCTGGACGCTGAGCAACCCATTCTTTGATGGCTGGAATCGCATACACCTTGTCTCTCAATGCTGCAAACTTTGGAAGCTCGGCAAGATTGAAAACATGATTCTTCTCCAGCGTGTTGATGGTCTCCACAATCACCAAGTCAGCAAAAGTGAGCCCATCTCCGACGAGGAATCCAGACTTGCTCTTCTCCAAAAGCCCATTGAAAATTTTGATGAACGATTCTTTGGCAGGGTCGGCAGTTTCCTCGGCAATCTTGGCTATCTCCTCTTCCGGTCTTCCACTGCGTTGAGCGGTTAGAAGTTGGCCTACTGCAATCAAAAAATCCTTATTTTGGTCGACGATAGCATCTTCCCAAGCTTGTTCTTCTAGGGTCTTCCCAGCGTAGCCAAACTTTTTTGGCAAGGTAGCGAATAATGGCAGCCGATTGAGGAATGTCGAATCCGTCGACAGTAAGGACTGGGGCCTTTTCGAATGGGGTTTCTGGAATTTGATTGGGTTTAGTTATTGAGAACATAATCAGGACGTTGCGACTTCTGTATCAATGTGTTGAGATTCTAAGGTACTGAAACTTTTCAAAAATTTTACAATGGAATCATCCACGAGGACTACAAGACAAATAATCAAGAAAACAACTCACTATCTTTAATCTTCTCCCAGGTTCCATCTCCTAGTTCGAATCTGAAATCTTCAAATTCTTGTCCAGCAAGCTTCAAAAGAATGCGAGCCGGCTCAGCGTATCCACGAGTCACAGGTGAGTCGCAAACTATCCGTTACGGGTGGATCGCCAGTCGCGCGCGGTTGAAATAGGAATGCTATATGGATCCATATCCGATCCGTAATGGATCCGTCGTTAACATTAGCTGATCCGTATTTCACCCGTTTCACGCGTTTTACGGATCCTCTCCAATTCTAGGTTTTCCTTGTTTTTCCATTTTTTCTTAGCTAGTGTATTGTCATAAGAATATATTGTCGGATTTTTTAAAGTGAGACTCGGTGTTTGCGGACTTTACAGTATCGCAAGCCAAATTTGGCTTGGTGAACTGAAAAGTCCGCAAACACCGAGTCTCACTTTAAAAAATCCGACAATAAATTCCTACAAAATTTATGTATACATATTTTAATAACAAACAAATAAGTGATATAATAAGAAAGAAAACGATTGAGAACAGCGAAATTATCAATAATTAGAAAAATATTCTGTGAAGACACGGGCTCATCTCGCCTCCAATTCGCGTCGATGTTCGAACGGTGAAGATCACGATCTTTGAGTTCTATATTAATCGGACATCTGGAAAACTGTGTGACTATTTTTTTTTAACCAGTAACAAACTCACAAGAATTTAACAAGTACTTCTCTTCAGCAACACAGCTCGAAGTTGTGAACATTTTATCGGCAAACTTCTCTCCAAGATGATCTGCTTCGATTTCTAAAAGCGTATTGATATTACAGTAGAAATCTGATAAAACTCACTTGAATTTCGCTTGTTTCTTTGAAGACGACATTTGGTTCATTTTATGTGAAGAACCTGGAAAAAAACATTAAATACCTATTCCAATATCATACCTCTCACTCGTCGTTGATTTTTCCATTGAAAATGCACGAATTTGTACATTGAAACGCTTGGAAATCCAGAAAATGGAGCAATTTGAAATGGCGAAAATAATAAGAAAAAAATTCGAAAAAGTAAATGGAAGAGCTTTTCAACTATTTCGGCCATCCATAACCGATCAGTATGCGAATCCGTATCTGATCCGAACGCGAACTTCAACCCAATCCCACGCGCAACCGTTTCTGATCCGTATGCGAACCCATATTCGGACCGTTTGCGAACGGAAATCTTGTTTTCAAAATACGGTCCGTATGCGAATCCTCGTTCGCAAAAACACCCGTAACGGATCAGTTATGCGTCGAATACCTTGCCTAGACCCAAACGGATCCGACTGCACTTCACCTGTGGTGTTGAAATGGGTTAGCTTGTAGGTAGACATTCTGAAAAATTGAAGTCAAGAAGAAGTTTAGAAAAAAATCTGTTTGAAAAAAAGATGCTCTCACCTGAGAAACAGCCGTCATATTTATACTAGACGTCGAACTGTCTGCGTCTCGAATTCTTCATAAACCACGGAAAATCGCACAAAAAAGCGTGTTGCGTTGAGGATTATTTAAAGGAATGGGTTTTGAAGATAGTGTGCCAAAACTATGCCAAAAATTCTCCCTCCATCAACTTCTATTAGTACCGTATTCCTTGGCTCAAAAAATTCTTCCGCTCCATTTTTTTCAAAGATTAGTTTAGGATTATGGATGCTTCATCAACTTTTGAAAATCCCTCAAACTGATCTTACAAACAGTACCAAAATCAGTACCATAACTAGTTTTTTTGGGATACCATTAAAAACAAAAAAAATTATTGGGAAATCATTTATTGAACATAAAATTTAGAATTGAGTATCTGGACGCTGAGCCACCCACTCCTTGATGGCTGGAATCGCATACACCTTGTCTCTCAATGCTCCAATCTTCGGCTGCTTGGCAAGATTGACGACTTGATTCTTCTCGAGAGTATTCATAGTCTCCACAACCACCAAGTCAGCAAACGTGAGCCCATCTCCGACAAGGAATCCAGACTTGCTCTTCTCCAAAATACCATTGAGAATCTTGATGTACGATTCCTTGGCAGGATTGGCAGTTTCCTCGGCAATCTTGGCAATCTCCTCGGCTGGCTTGCCGGCTCGTTGAGCCATGAGAAGTTGAGCGAAAGCGGTCATGAAGTCCTTGTTTTGGTCGACGATGGCGTCCACCCAAGCCTTCTCTTCTGGAGTCTTTCCAGCGTAGCCGTACTTGTTGGCGAGGTAGCGAATGATGGCGACGGATTGAGGGATATCGAATCCGTCAACGGTGAGGACTGGCGCCTTTCCGAATGGGGTCTCTGGAATGGAACAGTTTGGCGAAATGTTACTCTCCTATACATATTTGATTTCTAGGTTTTTTCAATCGGAAAACTTGAACTACACTTGAATCGTCCACGAGGACTACACGACGCCTTTTGAAAACAAACGAAAATGACAGAATTCAAAGTTCTCTTGTTAAAGCAACGGGCGTTTTTGAACAAATTCAGAACTGTCAATGTCTTGAGATTCTAAGCTACTGAAACTTTATCACTATTTCGAAAATTTCGCAGTGGAATGGTCCACGAGAACTACAAAACTTTAAAGAAGTGGAGCACACCTTAACACGAAAAACTCACTATCTTTAATCTTCTCCCAGGTTCCATCTTCATGGGTGAATCTGAAATCTTCGAACTCTTGACCGGCAAGCTTCAAAATGATACGCGCTGGCTCAGCGTAACCGCGGGCGTTGAAATAGGTGATCTTGTAAGATGGCATGGTTCTGGAACATTCTTTTAATTTTGCTGTTTCTAATTTCCAAATATTTCAATAATATAACAAAACTAAAGGTAAATCAAAATACAACTTGAAAAAAGCCTAAACGAAGGGCATTGATAGCACTACTATTTGCAAACAACCCCGTCCTATTTATACTAGTGATCTGACGCTCTGCGTCTCTTCTATGTTCAATCTCCGCCATGAACCAGCACAAAAATTTATGACAAAATGTGTCCGACAGGGCAGAGAATTTTTTTGTTCAACAACAATCATGAAACATTTCGGGGTGAGAGAAGTGCATATGAAATATATCAAATTTCTCAGCCAGCTCTCGCTTCCATCGTTTCTCCCATATCACTTTCTGAATGTAATTGTTGATCTTCAACATTTTGGCCAAGCGTTCCGAGTAGTTGTTGATGTTCTGTTCTTGGTAATAACGGTGTAAATCATCTGATATGAAATCCAAGTACTTTTCCATTTCGGTTAGTATGTACCCTCGAAGACGTTTTCCAGCATAGTGGAAGCAAAATTGACAGGTCATGAAGGAAATTTCGATGTCGGATGGATTCAGATCCATTAGCTGCTCCACGACTTGATTATGCACCCAATCATCGGAGCCTTCAATAAAACTGAAAAAAAGAAATGGATGGCCTAACTTTTTCTAGGCCACCACTTACAATTGAATTTGTTCATTTGTATAGTCACTACACCAGGAGACATCCAATTGACAAGATTTCAAATCAAAGCATGCGTTTGTGGAGATCATAAAATCGTTCTCGCCGATTTCCATTTTTCTCCGAAGTTTTGCAGTTCGATTCAGACGATCTAGACGGGCTCGAAGGTGCCACGTGGTCATGAGGATTTGGATCTGAAATATTGACTGGTTTAGAATCCAAGAATCCAAGAATCCAAGAATCCAAGAATTCAAGAATCCAAGAATCCAAGAATCCAAGAATCCAAGAATCCAAGAATCCAAGAATCCAAGAATCCAAGAATCCAATAATCCAAGAATCCAAGAATCCAGAAACCCAAGAATCCAAGAATCCAAGAATCCAAGAATCCAAGAATCCAAGAATCCAAGAATCCAAGAATCCAAGAATCCAAGAATCCACGAATCCAAGAATCCAAGAATCCAAGAATCCAAGAATTCAAGAATCCAAGAATTCAAGAATCCAAGAATCCAAGAATCCAAGAATCCAAGAATCCAAGAATCCAAGAATCCAAGAATCCAAGAATCCAATAATCCAAGAATCCAAGAATCCAGAAACCCAAGAATCCAAGAATCCAAGAATCCAAGAATCCAAGAATCCAAGAATCCAAGAATCCAAGAATCCAAGAATCCAAGAATCCAAGAATCCAAGAATCCAAGAATCCAAGAATCCAAAATCCAGGAATCCAAGAATCCAAGAATCCAAGAATCCAAGAATCCAAGAATCCAAGAATCCAGAAACCCAAGAATCCAAGAATCCAAGAATCCAAGAATCCAAGAATCCAAGAATCCAAGAATCCAAGAATCCAAGAATCCAAGAATCCAAGAATCCAAGAATCCAAGAATCCAAGAATCCAAGAATCCAAGAATCCAAGAATCCAATAATCCAAGAATCCAAGAATCCAAGAATCCAGAAACCCAAGAATCCAAGAATCCAAGAATCCGAGAATCCAAGAATCCAAGAATCCAAGAATCAAAGAATCCAAAATCCAGGAATCCAAGAATCCAAGAATCCAAAATCCAGGAATCCAAGAATCCAAGAATCCAAGAATCCAAGAATCCAAGAATCCAAGAATCCAAGAATCCAGGAATCCAAGAATCCAAGAATCCAAAATCCAGGAATCCAAGAATCCAAGAATCCAAGAATCCAAGAATCCAAGAATCCAAGAATCCAAGAATCCAAGAATCCAAGAATCCAAGAATCCAAGAATTCAAGAATCCAAGAATCCAAGAATCCAAGAATTCAAGAATCCAAGAATCCAAGAATCCAAGAATCCAAGAATCCAAGAATCCAAGAATCCAAGAATCCAAGAATCCAAGAATCCAAGAATCCAAGAATCCAAGAATCCAAAATCCAAGAATCCAAGAATCCAAGAATCCAAGAATCCAAGAATTCAAGAATCCAAGAATCCAAGAATCCAAGAATCCAAGAACCCAAGAATCCAATAATCCAAGAATCCAAGAATCCAGAAACCCAAGAATCCAAGAATCCAAGAATCCAAGAATCCAAGAATCCAAGAATCCAAAATCCAGGAATCCAAGAATCCAAGAATCCAAGAATCCAAGAATCCAAAATCCAGGAATCCAAGAATCCAAGAATCCAAGAATCCAAAATCCAAGAATCCAAGAATCCAAGAATCCAAGAATCCAAGAATCCAAGAATCCAAGAATCCAAAATCCAGGAATCCAAGAATCCAAGAATCCAAGAATCCAAAATCCAGGAATCCAAGAATCCAAGAATCCAAGAATCCAAGAATCCAAGAATCCAAGAATCCAAGAATCCAAGAATCCAAGAATCCAAGAATCCATGAATCAAAGAATCCAAGAATCCAAAATCCAGGAATCCAAGAATCCAAGAATCCAAGAATCCAAGAATCCAAGAATCCAAGAATCCAAGAATCCAAGAATCCAAGAATCCAAGAATCCAAGAATCCAAGAATCCAAGAATCCAAGAATCCAAGAATCCAAGAATCCAAAATCCAGGAATCCAAGAATCCAAGAATCCAAGAATCCAAGAATCCAGAAACCCAAGAATCCAAGAATCCAAGAATCCAAGAATCCAAGAATCCAAGAATCCAAGAATCCAAGAATCCAAGAATCCAAGAATCCAAAATCCAGGAATCCAAGAATCCAAGAATCCAAGAATCCAAGAATCCAGAAATCCAAGAATCCAAGAATCCAAGAATCCAAGAATCCAAGAATCCAAGAATCCAAGAATCCAAGAATCCAAGAATCCAAGAATCCAATAATCCAATAATCCAAGAATCCAAGAATCCAGAAACCCAAGAATCCAAGAATCCAAGAATCCAAGAATCCAAGAATCCAAGAATCCAAGAATCCAAAATCCAGGAATCCAAGAATCCAAGAATCCAAGAATCCAAGAATCCAAGAATCCAAGAATCCAAGAATCCAAAATCCAAGAATCCAAGAATCCAAGAATCCAAGAATCCGAGAATCCAAGAATCCAAGAATCCATGAATCAAAGAATCCAAAATCCAGGAATCCAAGAATCCAAGAATCCAAAATCCAGGAATCCAAGAATCCAAGAATCCAAGAATCCAAGAATCCAAGAATCCAAGAATCCAAGAATCCAAGAATCCAAGAATCCAAGAATCCAAGAATCCAAAATTCAAGAATCCAAGAATCCAAGAATCCAAGAATCCAAGAATCCAAGAATCCAAGAATCCAAGAATCCAAGAATCCAAGAATCCAAGAATCCAAAATCCAAGAGGCCAAGAATCCAAGAATCCAAGAATCCAAGAATCCAAGAATCCAAGAATCCAAAATCCAGGAATCCAAGAATCCAAGAATCCAAGAATCCAAGAATCCAGAAACCCAAGAATCCAAGAATCCAAGAATCCAAGAATCCAAGAATCCGAGAACCAAAGAATCCAAGAATTCAAGAATCCAAGAATCCAAGAATCCAAGAATCCAAGAATCCAAGAATCCAAGAATCCAGAAATCCAAGAATCCAAGAATCCAAGAATCCAAGAATCCAAGAATCCAAATTCTTAGAATTCAGAAATCCAAAAATCCAAGAATTCAAGAATCCAAGAATCCAAGAATCCAAGAATCCAAGAATTCAAGAATCCAGGAATCCAAGAATCCAAAAATCCAAGAATCCAAGAATTCAAGAATCCAAGAATCCAAGAATCCAAGAATCCAAGAATCCAAGAATCCAAGAATCCGAGAACCAAAGAATCCAAGAATTCAAGAATCTCGGAATCCAAAAATCTCGGAATCCAAGAATCTCGGAATCCAAGAATCCAAGAATCCAAGAATCCAAATTCCAAGAATTCAGAAATCCAAAAATACAAGAATTCAAGAATACAAGAATTCAAGAATCCAAGAATCCAAGAATCCAAGAATCCAAGAATCCAAGAATCCAAAAATCCGAGAATCCAAGAATCCAAGAATCCAAGAATCCAAGAATCCAAGAATCCAAGAATCCAAAATTCTCAAAACCCACCTGAATAACCCTCGGAATCTTCTGAAAACCATCCAAAAAGTTCAACCATTTCGCAGTTTTCAAAAAGTCCACTTCCCAAAAGTGCATGAAAAACTCTTTGTTGAAAACAGGAATCTGCGTCATTTCTTCAAACTTCGAGTATTCCGAAGCCTCGAATTGGTCCAAGAATTCAGAAGCAATGTGCATTTTTTCCAGAATCTTCAATTCTTGGTTCAGAACAGTTGGCCCGAAATCGAAGCAATCATTTGCCTTGTCAATGAGATAGGTCACATCGACTATTGATTTTTTGGTTGGATTTGGGACCGGGGAGCAATGGATAATGAAGGATGGGCGGCCGACTAGAGTGGACATTGAGGGCGGGAGAGTGGGCGGAGTCTTGATCTTATCTCGGTTTAGTTGGATATCTGGAAATCTAAATTGGAGAAATGGACGTAAATATAATTTACATTTGGAGTTCATTCCGACTTCATAACACTTTTTGAGTCGGCATTTCTTGCAGTAGAATCTGAAACTTATGGTCCAAAATGTACTTTCATGTAAAACTGTTGACCCACTTTCCTGTCGTTGATTTCACACTACACTTGTCATTCCCACGTAGACATTTGAAGTTTTCTCCACTTTTATCAATCATGCTCCGTCGGAAGAATGCTGAGCACGCTCGACAGCTGATTGCTCCAAAATGGTTTCCATGAGCTGGGGTCTCGCAAATTTGGCAGAGGATTTCGGGAGGGGAGGACATATTTTGGGCCCCTGAAAGTTTCGGTTTAAAATATTAGTGATATTCTGATAATTCAAAAAAATGGAGATATTGGAACAAAAAGCTTTTGGATTGTGATGATCTACTAATTGGGACTAATATTTTGAAAAAAATAGTTTAAAAAATCATAAAAAGTGATGATGAAATTCTCTCATGTAACTTTGAATTTGATCGGAAAAAATGAGGCAAAAAAGAGAGAGAGCATTAAAACTTGAGAGACTCAGATTGTTAGAAAAATAGATAAAGAAATGGGAAAAAGAGAGAAGGGCAGAACAAACACATGTGATTTTTGGGGGTTTATTGGTCAGTTTTTTAAAGAGACTCTGGAGGAATGTCAAGTGCATATAATCAGAAATCCCGTGGATAGTTCGATTTCTTGGAATCTTGGATTCTTGGATTCTTGGATTCTTGGATTCTTGGATTCTTGGATTCTTGGATTCTTGGATTCTTGGATTCTTGGATTCTTGGATTCTTGGATTCTCGGATTCTTGAATTTTTGGAATCTTGGATTCTTGGATTCTTGGATTCTTGGATTCTTGGATTCTTGGATTCTTGGATTCTTGGATTCTTGGATTCTTGGATTCTTGGATTCTTGGATTCTTGGATTCTTGGATTCTTGGATTCTTGGATTCTCGGATTTCCCATTTCAAAATGTCCTCAATTTTTGTGGTTTATGCCCGTCGGGCACGGTTTTTTATCTTCTTCTCTCTGTTTCTTTCCTTTTCCCTCTAGAAATAACCCAAAATTTTTATGTTTTTTGTTTCTCACAAACTCAACTTTCCATTTTTCGAACTTTCCAGAATGCAAAAAATTTGTAAAATTTGTGGTGCCGATGCTCATGGAGTCCATTTCGGAGCATTGACATGTAGAGCGTGTTCAGCGTTTTTTCGGTGAGTTCGAACCAGTTTTTTCTGTGAAATTTTTGGAAAAAAAATTTTCAGAAGAGCGTTGCTGACCAAGAAATCAAGAAAAACTTGTAAAAATGACAACATTTGTACTGATTTTTCTGGAAAGGATATTCCAGCATGTAAAAGTTGTCGGATAAAAAAATGCATAAGGATAGGAATGAAACCTCAAAGTGAGTTAAGAGAAAACACCGCCAAATTTAAACTTTCGATTTCAGACGTTCAACTTTCTCCCGTACCCCAATCTATTGAGATCCTGGTTGGCCGTCCAACCATGGTACTTTTCACCAACAATACTGTCAAAAAAAGAAATTACGTCGACGTCAAAAATTTGATTTCCGAAGGGTATCAAGTTTTGAAACTTGGTGCTCCGACTCCATTGAGCAATACTTTGAGCCAGCTGGAAAGAATGACAATGGAGATTTCATATTCAACTGAAAAGTGTAAACAATTGGATATGGTCGGTCAGGAAAGTTTCTCGAAGGTTTGGGAATTTGATTTTTTGACGGCCGCGAGATGGCTGACACAGCTGGAGGAGTTTACAGTACTGCCGATGACTATACAGGTAAGGTTTTTTTTATTTTTGGTTTCCAGATGCCCCCATTTACAGATGCAGTTCCTCCAAGCCATCTGGCATATCTTTGGCCGCATTTACAAGACAGGAAAAACTGTGGGGATGCGAAAGTCACAAGGGCAAAATTTGAAAACTCTCAATCTATCCGATGAGTTTTACATCGAGATGAATCACACTAAAATTGACATGTCATGGTTATCTCCGTATCCACTGGAGCAGATATTACCGTAAGTTGATTTTTTACGGATTTTAAACTCACGTAAAAATTTGAAGATTCATGTGTGACAGTGATAAGGATTGTGAGATTCACCTTCTCGTTGATACTATAGGAAAAATGGAGCTAACGGAAATCGAGCTGACTTATATGACCGCGCAACTTTGTTTCCAATATGCTGAAACTCGATTCGCTGGAACAGAATTATCAGGAATTTGTGATAGATTCCAGAAGATTCTAGCTGATGATCTGCATGGATATTATACGAGGGAATCGTATAGAACAAGAAATTATGCATTGAGGTTGGCACAGATGATGAAGATTAATCAGAGTATACAGGTAAACAATAGTCGAAAAATGGAAGTAAGAGTAGGATTTCGGTCATTTCATGTTTTTACTCAAATGATCGACAAAACAATAGTTCAGCATAAAAATCGTATTAAAAAATTCAAAAACTGTTGATTTAAAAGATTTTTTAATTTGAAGTTTTAAAAAATATAATTTATTTAAAAAATTATAATTTGAAAATTTATAAATTTAAAGTTTAAAAAAATCGTTTTTAAAACTTGAGAAAATCGATTTTCAAATCGCGAACTTACATTTTTTCTAACTTATTTCAAAAAATGTAGAATTTTTCGCTGATTCGAATGCACCTAATATCGCTTCTCAAAACTCAATATAAACATTTTTATGAGCAAATTTTAATTTTGTCGCGCTCGCCGCTGCCGAATCATATATAATTTGTAGTCGCGCTCACCGCTGCTGACAAAAAATCGTCTTGAATTTTTCCTATTGCGTTTTAATCAGCAGCGATATTAAGCGCATTCAAATCAGCAAAAAATTCTGCATTTTTCGAAAAAAAATAATCTAATTTATAAAATCCATTTTCTGGAGTTTTAACAATTTTTTATTCAACAATATTTTTATTTTCGTAAATACTGTAATTAACCCGATCATTTTAGTAAAAATCAAACGAATTTCAGAGATCCATCCGGCTTCAACGGGACAAGACTTTGATGGCTTATACATTCGACATTTTCATTGCCGAATACTCTCATCCGGAGATGTTTGTGGATACTGGATGTTGATAATATTTATTAAAACCCCGAATCAATGAACATATCAGCCGGCGAATAGTCCACCAATAAAATATCAAAAGTTCTGGCGATCAATGATTTTTCTCGAATTTTTCTTATATTCTCCTGAATTCCCTTGTTGATTCTCATCATGATTGCAAGCCTTCCAGCATAGTTTTTATCCGGGTTCGAGGTGCTCATATAGTAGTCATGGAGCTCGGACGCTAAGATGGACTGGAACTTTTCGCAAACTTCTGATGTCTCCGTTCCAGCGAAACGAGTTTCGGCGTACTGGAAACATAGTTGAGCAGACATGAAAGCGAATTCGATTTCGTTCAATTTTATGTTGGATATTGTGCTCATAAGATGTTCAGCTTGTTGTTCATTGTCTATAGCGTCCAGGAATCTGAAAATTTAAAGATGAGCAATTTTTTGGTGCCTAGAAGGACTGTTTTGGCAACTCATTCAAGGGCGAATAACTTTTTTCAGGGAGTTCGGCCAAAAATACAGTCAACGGGAAAAAAGTTCCTTATTATAAAAGCTATCGATTGATTACATAACCGTGAAATTTTTTTGAAAATTGACAGAGTTACGATTGTGTTACCGTGAAATGGCCGAAATCACTAAAATCGGTAACTTTTTGGCAACACAGGGCGTAAATCTGTTCATTTTTTTATAAAATTGAACGGTTTTTTAGTAATCGATAGCATTTTTGATGAAACATTTGTTCTGTTGACTGTAATTATACCTGATCCCCCTGAAAATACTAATTCACATTTGAATGAGTTCTCGCCTTAACTCACGGTCGAAGTTGCTGAAACGAATACGTCGACAGCCAGGAAACATCAAAATCGGTATTCTCCAATTCTATATAAGCCTCATTCCAAAGATGAATAGTCTTCATATTCTTCCCGTGTTTCATCCATAACTCTGATGTTTTCATGGTTCTTCGAATCCTTCCAAGCACATGCCATACGGCTTGCAAAAGTTGCATTTGAGTTTTGGGGTGGAGTCTAGTGAACTCGTCAAAATGTGTCAACCATTTGGCAGCGGTCAAGAAATCGAATTTGAAAATGTTGTAAGCTTGTTTTTCACCAACAAACGGAATCATTCGGCAATTTTTTGGGAGCTTGAAATCGCCGAAAGCCAGCTTCTCAAGTCGTGTGAAATTTTGTGAGAGGGGAGTTGGAGAGCCAAATTTTAGAATTCCTTCGGCTTGAAGAATCATGTGATGCATATCAATTAGTCGACGTTCTTTCAGAGATTTCGATTCTGTGAAGAGTACAGTACTAGGTCGTCCAACAAACTGCTCCAAGGATTGACCAAGACCTTGGACATCTAAAAAATCAATTTTCACCGGAAAAAAACTTAAAGTTCTTACTCCTCGAGCTCATCCCCATATTTAAGCAAGCTCTCATTCTACAAGTTTTACATGCTGGAACTTTTGTTCCACTGAAATCCGTACATCTATCCTCAAACTTGCAAAAGTTTCGATCTCGTTTCGCAAATAGGGCTCTCCTAAAAGTTTCATAACATAAAAAAAAATAAGAAATTATTGAAGATGTTACCTGAAAAACGCAGCACATGCTCGACAACTGTACACACCGAAATGAAATCCAAAAGCTGGTCCTTTACAAATCATACATGGTTTTGGCATATTGAAGAATCGACAAAACAGTTTTGATAGGGACAATAAATTAGATGGAAAATGGGCGAAGGCAGGTGAAGGAGACTAAATTTTGGCCGCGGGCACAAACCACATGAAGAAAGGAGGGGTGTGTACTTTGTTAAACTTTTGGACTTTTGGACAAATATTGGGTAGTGTTATTTTTCCTATTGTGACAAAGGGTTTAATCCGGCGGTCCTTTCGAAAATAAGTTCTTTGGATCGAAAAAGGCCAGGGCTCCCGGCCGCCGTGAGTTCCCGCCGCGTTCCTTGGTTTTGCCAGCTTTGCCCATAACTGATTTTTTGAGAAGCAATTCAATATATTATTTTTATCGAGCCTGGTCTATTTTTTACAAGGAATCCATTGAGACTACTTTCAGTTACTCAGAAATCCAAAAAACGGCTCAATTGCGGGGTACTCTGAAAAAACCACCTAAAACAGTCCATTTTGAAGCGAGTTATCAGCGTTTGAAGTTTTGGTAAGAGAGACGCAGAGAAACGAGACAGTGTCTGCGTCTCTCGACAACTCACTTTTAGGCCTTTTTTTTAGACGGAAATCATTAAGTTTTTTCTAAGTTTTTCTGAAATCCAATGGAGCGCATTTATACAGTTCCTTCAATCAAAACTTTTATCTTTGAAGTCCAGTGTACATTGTTTCGCTTGCTTTCTTATCTGCGCCCAGGCAAACATATGACTTGTGCTCTTTTTCTTTCCTTTTTCTCAATTTTCTTTCATCGACAAACTTTCCAATTTCAGCTGGCTCATTGATTATTACAATTTTCCCGAAGAATGCCAAAAATCTGTGTAATCTGCAAAGACATTGCTCATGGCTTTCATTTTGGTGTTATGAGCTGTAGAGCGTGTGGCGCGTTTTTTCGGTAAGTATTTTTGAATTTTCAAATCCGACACTTTGTTTCCAGACGAGCGATTACCACAAAATTCAAAAGAAAATGCTGCAAATTCGACAACAATTGCATTCAAAGAAACGGCTCAAAATATCCGTACTGTAAGCCTTGCAGGCTAAAATATTGCCTACAAATGGGGATGAATCCGAAATGTGAGTTATTTTAAGTGTTAATATTATATCGATACTAGAGTTGCAGATATTCAAAGGCCGGGGAAATCCGTGGAAAAGTTTGTGGGGAGACCTACAGTAGTACTTTTCGCAAATCGAACGAATTTCAAGAATAGACACTTTGTAAACGTCTATCACTTGGTGGCCAAGGCTTCTGAAATTTTGGAGTTGGGGGCTCCGAGTCCTTATGGATCCACATGGAGCCAACTGGAAAAGTTGTCAATGGGAGGGTTTACTCTGCCAAGAAAGTTGAGGAAACTGAATTTCGTTGGAGAAAAAGATGCATATGACATTTGGAAGTTTGATTTTTTGACAGCTGCTAAATGGTTGACTCATTTTGATGAGTTTAATAAGTTGGAATCTAAATTGAAAGTGAGTTTCCTTTAAAAAGTCCAAAATCAAGTGTTCGGTTTAGATGAAACTGCTCCAAGCCACCTGGCACGTGTTTTCTAGACTTCAAAGGGTTTTGAGAACTTCCGAGTTATGGAGAGTTCATAATAAGAGTATGGACATGGCACATTTATGTCAGGATATCTACGTTCATAAGGAAAACACGGAATTCGATGTTTCCTGGTATTCGCGGTATCCATTTGAGGAGGTTAGAGGGTGAGTTATTTGAAAATCTTTTGAGAGAAAAAAATTAGTAGAAAATTTTCAAATCAGGAACTTATACTTTTTCTAACCTATTTCAAAAAATGCAGAATTTTTCGCTGATTCGAACGCGCCTAATCTCGCTACTCAAAACACTATAGAAACAGTTTTAGGCAACATTTCGTCAGCAGCGGCGAGCGCGACAGCAGGTTGTGTGTCGGCAGTGGCGAGCGCGACAGCAGTTTATGTGTCGGCAGCAGCGAGCGCGACAGCAGATTGTAAGTCGGCAGCGGCGTGCGCGACAATATGAAAATTTGTGCATAAAAAATTTTCTACAGCGCGTTGTGCTGCGAAAATAGAAATGTCTGAAATCATACTTTAATTTTTTCAGATTTCTGCATGGTATTGGTAACGAGTGTCAAGCTGACAACCTTCGAAACGTCGTTACCAAACATCATCTTTCTGAAGTTGAGCTCACTTTCATGTCGGCTCAACTATGTTTCCAATACGCTGAAAACCGATTCGCCGGGACAAATCTCGCAGAAACTTGTGAAAAATTCCAGTCTGTTTTGGCTTGTGATCTTCATAATTATTACCTGAAAACTTTTACAAAAGGTAAAAATTACGCTGGAAGATTGGCAGTGATGATGAGAACAAATCAAGGAATTCAAAAATCGATTCGTCAAATTCGAGAGAGATCTTTGATTGCAAAAACTTTCGATATTTTTTTATTGGATTATTCTCATCTTGAAATGTTCATTGATCTCGGTTACTGACCTACTTTACAAAATCAAAAACGTTCTTTGTACCCATTAAAAATTTGTACTCCAATTCAAAATTCATATCAAATATAAATAAAATAGTTCACTCTGATGTGGTTTATGCTCAATTGTCACCTTGAAGTATGTATACAGACATATGATATTTTATCATCACTTATTTGTACTAAATGTCTTTAAATTGAACTTTAAGCAGTTTGAATATGCAAAAACAATGCGAAATCTGTATGCTACCGGCACACGGATATCATTTTGGAGCAGTTAGCTGTCGAGCATGTGCAGCGTTTTTTAGGTGAGTTTGCAGTTCGTTTTGAACAGTGAAATTGAAATTTCGAAAATGCAGCGTTTTACCATAATTTTAGCTTCAAAATGAGCCAAAAATCAACCAAAACGGTTGAGTTTGAGCCGAGTTACGCGCTTTCAAAGTTTCAGTGAGAGACGCAGAGAAATCTCGTTTCTCTGCGTCTCACTCTCTAACCGAAACTTTGAAGAGGCATAACTCGGCTTAAACTTGTCCATTTTCCCTCGTTTTTGGTGCATTTTGACGCAAAAAATATGGCAAAAAACGACGCATTAAAAAAATTTTGAAATTCAAAAAATAATTTTTTTTTGAAAGTTCGTCTATGCTTATTTTTCGTGCGTTTTGAAGAGAAAACATGGATAATATAGCGATAATACAAAATTTGAACCTCTTGCTTTTTAGAAGAGCAATTCTTACAAAACGAATTCGTAAATCTTGCAAATTCTCCCAAGACTGCTCGGATTTCCGAGGAATTCATAATCCACCATGTAAGCCTTGCCGAATGGAAAAATGTCTGAAAGCCGGAATGAGATCGGAGCGTAAGTTTGTTGAGAGGAAAGTGCGCTCTATTGATAATTGCAGACCTCCAAATTTTAAAACCCGCCAAAATAGTCCAATCCGTGGAGATCGCGTTGAGCCGTCCGACAATTGTGCTAGTTTCAAAAATATCTTCAAATCAAAGAACCTTCATCGATGTCAATACTTTGATAAAACATGGACTTGAAATTTTGACCCAAGGACCTCCAACACCTTTGGATCCAAATTTGACTCAATTGGAGAGAATGAGTTTTGGAAATTCGATGTCAACGAAAAATAGCAAAAAATTAACATACGTCGACAAGACAAAAACTCTTCAATATTGGGAAGCAGATTTTTTGGCAGCTGCGAAATGGCTCACTCATTTCAATGACTTCATGTTGTTACCCAAAGGAGTGCAGGTTTCATTTGGATTACTGTAGATTTTCAAAATTATAATTTCAGATGCAACTGCTCCAAGTCACCTGGCACATTTGGTCTCGGCTCTATAAAGTTATAGCGACTTCCCAGCTATGCTCTGGAAACTGGGAGCAAATGAGGGTGTTTCAAATGTGCAATGAGTATTACATAGATGTCGATGAAACTAAAATCGATGTTTCTTGGATTTCAAATTGCTCTTTCGAGCAGGTCAGATAGTAAGTTTTAAAAAATGTCTCCATTGAAGTAGGATTACTGTCATTTTTTAAATTTTTTCAAATGGTCGTCCCAATTCCATTATTTACGAAAATAACAATATTTTAAATATCGCTGCTCAAAACGCAATATAAACATCTTTATTAACAATTTTTCAATTGTCGCGCCGACCGCTGCCGACTTAATCTGCTGTCGCGCTCGCCGCTGCCGGCGCATACGTCGGCAGCGGTCGGCGCGACAATTGAAAATTTGTTAATAAAAATGTTTCTATTGCGATTTGAGCAGCGATATTAGGCGCATTAGAATCAGCGAAAAATTCTACATTCATTGAAATAGGTTAGAAAAATGTAAATTCGCGATTTGAAAATCGATTTTCTCAAGTTTTAACGATTTTCGTGCAAAAATATTGTTATTTTCGTAAATAGGACGATCATTTGAGAAATTAAAAAAAAATGACTGCAATCCTACTTAAATATCATTATGAGTTTCAGCCTAATGTTCGGCACGGAATGGGACGAACTGATAAAACGAGGAGTGAATATGGTCTCTAAATTGAACTTATCTGAAATCGAGGTCACTTACATGGTTGCTCAGCTTTGTTTCGAATACGCTGCGAGTCGATTTCAAGGAAAAGAGATCGCAGAAATCTGTGAAAGATTTCAAACAGTTTTGGCCGATGATATTCATCAGTATTATACTAGGGATAACCTTAAGGATAAGAACTACGCGGGAAGGTTGACGCAGATACTGAAAATTAATCAGGAAGTTCAGGTGGGACAAATGGGTACACAGACAGACAAAGAAAGAATTCCAGAGAACCATCAGACTCCTTCGTGATAAGACCCATGTGGCTCGAACCTTTGACATTATTATTGTGGATTTTTCTCATCCCGAAATGTTCATTGATACTGGTGTTAGATAAACCTTTTGATTTTGTCTGTGTGCCTCTTGGAAATAAAAATAATTCAAACAGAGAAATAGAGAAGAGAGAACATTTGGTTTTCTGCCCGTTTGTGTCTACCTGTCTGCGTCTCTTTGTGTAGTTTCTGCCCGGCCGAAGAGACCTTCTTTCAGTACAAATTCTCGGCATACGAATATATTTAGTTGAGTATTTTTACATTATCTTCTTATTCGCAATTATGAAAAACGACTGTGATATTTGTGGTGCTCCAGCTCATGGATACCATTTTGGAGCAATGACGTGTCGAGCATGCTCGGCGTTTTTTAAGTGAGTTTTTAAAATAGCAAGACCATTTTTTTATTTTTACTATAGTCAAATAATCAATAACATTATTTGCGCATTGAAAACATTAAAACTCGAAAAAATCGATTTTCGAATCGCGAACTTACATTTGTTCTAACCGATTTCAAAAAATGTAGAATTTTTCGGTGATTCGAATGCACCTAATATCGCTGCTCAAAACGCCGTAGAAAAGTTTTATGAAAAAATTTTCACTTTGTCGCGCTCGCCGCTGCCGACTCACAATCTGCTGTCGCGCTCACCGCTGCCGACTCACAATCTGCTGTCGTGCTCGCCGCTGCCGACTCACAACCTGCTGTCGCGCTCGCCGCTGCCGACTCACAATCTGCTGTCCCGCTCGCCGCTGCCGACTCACAATCTGCTGTCGTGCTCGCCGCTGCCGACTCACAATCTGCTGTCGTGCTCGCCGCTGCCGACTCACAATCTGCTGTCGCGCTCGCCGCTGGTGACAAAAAAACAAATTTCCAGACGATCCCTATTGACGAAAAGCTTCCGAAGATCATGTAAACACAATAATAACTGCATCGACTTCACCGGAATCAAAAACCCACCTTGTAAACCTTGCCGTCTCATAAAGTGCCTCCGAATGGGCATGGATTCTAAAAGTAAGTAGCAAGTTTGCTCCATTGACAAATTTTATCCTCCAGATCTTAAAAGTGCTCCAAGTATACGAAAATCCATCACCTCATATCAAACTTCTGAATATTCTTCTGGAAAAATCTCAATTATAACCTCGAATCATCGAAGTTTTGTGGATCTCAACTCTTTGGTCTTTCATGCCTTTGAAACGTTGGATTTTGGAGCTCCAAAAATGCTCAATTCGAACTTGACGAATCTTCAAAAAATGAGTCTAGCATACTCGGAATCCTTCGAAAAACTCGAAAAGTTTCACCATCTTAGTCGACAGAAAACTTTGTTCTTGTGGGAGCGAGAATTCCTGTCAACAGCAAAATGGCTCAGTCATTTTGATAAGTTCACCGATTTGCCAAGGGGATTGAAAGTGAGTTGAAAACCAAAAAAAAAAAGGAAAAGTTCAAGAGAAATTTTCAGATGCAACTTCTCCAATCCATCTGGCATGTTTGGGGTCGATTGAACAAAGTTGTAAAATCCGCAGATTTAAGGAAACAACAAGGACGAGTTTCTAGAAATTTATTGTTTTGTGATAAGTTCTATGTCGAGTTTGAGAATATGACAGTAGATACAACGTGGATTTCTAGACACCCAGTGGAGCAGCTTCGGTGGTAAGGTTTTTGGAGCATTCTTGCAACACTTGATACGTTTTTAGTTTCATGGACGTCTCTGACACTGGCTGGAACTTGGAGCCCTTCATCCAAACTGTACTATCTTTGAATCTTTCGAAAATCGAGTTAGCCTACATGTCAGCTCAATTATGTTTCCAATATGCTCAAAATCGTTTCTTAGGAACGGAGCTCTCCTCGATTTGTGAGAAGTTTCTAGAAATCATATCGAATGATCTTCATTCTTACTACATGGACTCTTTTGGCGATATGAAGAACTACGCGGGAAGGTTAGCGCAAATGTTGAAGATAAATCGAGGGATCTTGGTGGGATTACTGTAGGAAAATTACGAAAAAGAAAAGAAAAAAAATTACAGACTTCAATAAGAGAGCTTCGGGAAATGACAAAGTTGGCTCACACATTCGATATTTATATTGCTGATTTTTCTCATCCGGAGATGTTTGTAGATACTGGTTGTTGAATAAATGATGAAACTTGAACTTGTTCACGAGGAGTACACAGAGCCTTGAAATAATACCACATAGAATCCCAACGCGCCAAAGACACCCTAGCCCAGGGCTGTCAGATTTCACGGCCCTTAAGGGCCGCGGCTCAAGAAAATATTTCTAACAGGGCCCGGCCGGGGGCCGCGGCCGTCTCACGGCCCATGGGCCGGCCGTGTGACAGCCTTGCCCTAGCCTGTCTCGACCAATCTTTTATACACTTCCCGTAGTACATAGAAAGACCAACAAAACAAATAGAACCTTTCAAGTTTCGTTGTCTGCGTCTCTCCATTTTCACTATTTTCTTTTTCAATCCTTCTCTCCTTTTGTCGTTTGTCATTTCCCACCATTTTTCTCTGTCTTATCAACTTTTGGTCTCTATCTCTCTTTCTCTAGTTCTACCAACTCTGTCATACGTTACCTTGTATTCTCTCTTTTTCTGATCTTGTTTTTTTTACCGAGATTTACGTATTGAAAAATGACCAATTCCGATGAACCTCCATGTGAAATTTGTGGCCAAATCGGTCAGGGAAACCATTTTGGGGTGATCAGTTGTCGAGCGTGTGCTGCTTTTTTCAGGTGGGTAGTTTTTTGGATTTAAAAAAAAAATTTCTCAAGATTTTTTTTTCAGAAGAGCAGCAGATTCCAAATGGAGCACTATGGAGTGTCTGAGCAAACACTGTGATGGGAAGACGTGAGTTTTTTTGAAAAAAATTGAAAATTAGGGTCGAGCTTCAGTTAAAAAGTGATCTCTGGATAAAAATAAGGAAGTTGTTGACATACTAAAAATCGAAAAATTGATTAGATTTTCTGTCATTGTTTTTGGTATTTTTTTCCCGAAAATTGCATCAGAAAACCTAAATCAAAAAAATTGGAAATGAGTATTACGAAATTACGAGAATCGAAAAAATGACGTTTTAGATTAATTTTCGATATTTTGAGATTCTTGGATTCTTGGATTCTTGGATTCTTGGATTCTTGGATTCTCGGATTCTTGGATTCTTGGATTCTCGGATTCTTGGATTCTTGGATTCTTGGATTCTTGGATTCTCGGATTCTTGGATTCTTGGATTCTTGGATTCTTGGATTCTTGGATTCTTGGATTCTTGGATTCTTGGATTCTTGGATTCTTGGATTCTTGGATTCTTGGATTCTTGGATTCTTGGATTCTTGGATTCTTGGATTCTTGGATTCTTGGATTCTTGGATTCTTGGATTCTTGGATTCTTGGATTCTTGGATTCTTGGATTCTTGGATTCTTGGATTCTCGGATTCTTGGATTCTTGGATTCTTGGATACTTGGATTCTCGGATTCTTGGATTCTTGGATTCTTGGATTCTTGGATTCTTGGATTCTTGGATTCTTGGATTCTTGGATTCTTGGATTCTTGGATTCTCGGATTCTTGGATTCTTGGATTCTTGGATTCTTGGATTCTTGGATTCTTGGATTCTTGGATTCTTGGATTCTTGGATTCTTGGATTCTTGGATTCTTGGATTCTTGGATTCTTGGATTCTTGGATTCTTGGATTCTTGGATTCTTGGATTCTTGGATTCTTGGATTCTCGGATTCTTGGATTCTTGGATTCTTGGATTCTTGGATTCTTGGATTCTTGGATTCTTGGATTCTTGGATTCTTTGATTCTTGGATTCTTGGATTCTTGGATTCTCGGATTCTTGGATTCTTGGATTCTTGGATTCTTGGATTCTTGGATTCTTGGATTCTTGGATTCTTGGATTCTTGGATTCTTGGATTCTTGGATTCTTGGATTCTTGGATTCTTGGATTCTTGGATTCTTGGATTCTTGGATTCTTGGATTCTTGGATTCTTGGATTCTTGGATTCTTGGATTCTTGGATTCTTGGATTCTTGGATTCTTGGATTCTTGGATCAAAATGGATTTTGAAATTTTGAAATTTTGATTTTTTTTTTCAGTTATCACTGTAAACCATGTCGTCTGAAAAAGTGTAGAGATGTTGGAATGGACACTTCTAGTGAGTTTTTTCTTTGAAAAAGAAAATACATTTTTCAGAAAATCTGTTTGGCTGAAAGAATAATTTCAAAAATTTGTTTGCCGTTTTTAGGTTTTTCATTTCTCAAAAAGCCGAAAATAATTAAATTTTTTCTGATTCAAAGAAAAAAAGAAAAATGGTTCAAGAAAAACACAAATTCAGCAAAGGTCCTTCTAAAAAATTTCAGGTTCTCAGAATTTTCAAAAAAATAATAAATTTCCAGAATTCCAACACGACCGTGACGCTCTTGCCGTAGCAACCGTCAATCAAAGAAAACGAAAACTTCCTCAAACCGTTGAAGACTTCTGTGGAAGGCCTCACTTTGTACTCTTCTGCCCCCTGGACCCCTTAACTATGAAAAATCAAAAAGTGAACACTTATGTGGATATGAGTCTTCTCATCTCTCAGGCTATGGATATTTTCAAAAATGGATCCGAGAAACCATTGGTTGCAAAAAATGCACTTTTGAAGTTAAGTTATGGCTATAACTGCATGAAGAGGACGGAGGAGATGAGAAGGCTAACAATGGTTACCCGGAAAGAAGTCACCAGTTTCTGGGAGTATCATTTTTTGACAACTGCCAAGTGGTTGACCTACTTTGACAAGTTTGAGGGCTTGGAGCCTGATTTGAAGGTGCTGTACTCCAAGTTTTAGGTCTTCTAAAACTCAATTTTTAGATGGAGATCCTAACAGCTGTCTGGCATGTTTGGGGAAGGTTGGATAGGTTGATGGCAACTGCGCTCTATCGAGCACAGAATAAGAATGCAAATCCGAGAGATAGAGTGATTGGGAATGGGGTTTTGGCGGATACGACAACTGTGTTGTCGGACTCGAAATGGATGAGCCAGTGGCCCACGGAGCAGTTAACCTAGTGAGTTGTGGTATGGAGGACTATGGGGTTCCATGGGGGCTTATGGGTCTTATGGCCCATGGGACGTTACAGGTGTCCATGAAGGCATAAAAGTGTCCTTGAGTGCTTATGCGGCCCGGGACCCGAACCGGAAGTTCAAAGACTGAAGCCCGATTGAGCCTGAAGCGTTTATGATGTTCCATGACAATTTATGAGGGCCTATGTGTTTCTATCCAATCTAATGAGTTACTTAGGGTCTGTAGCAGACATACGGGATTACGGGTTTGCCCGCGGCCCGGACCGGCCCAGCCGAAAAGCCCGGCCCACAGATAGGATTCATGGGAGGCCTTGCAGTCCATAGAATCATCAATCCCCATTTTCAGCTTCCTCAACGGCATCCGTGGTTGGGACCTCGCCCACCTCATTGAAGAACTCCAAACCCTGGATGTCACCGAAACCGAACTCACCTTCATGCTCGCCCACCTTTGCTTCCAGTACGTCTCTTCTCGATACGGTGGAAAAATCGCTGAAATAATGGAAGGGTTCCTTGAAGAACTAACTAATGATCTACACAAATATTATGTACAAGACCGAATGATGATTCGATACTCGGGAAGATTGATGAGATTGCTCAGAATCAACAAGGAAATCCTGGAGAATATTAGGCTGTATAGAGGGCGAGCAGAGGTCGCCAAAGTTTTCGATGTTTTCAACTTGGATTTTTCACATCCAGAAATGTTCAGGGGTACCGGATTTGTTTGAGTTTCTTGGATGTTTATTTTTGTACATAAAACCTCATATTATGAACCTCATATTATGATCTTGTAGCAGTTGTAATTACTGTAGTTTTTTGAAATAAATATTATTATTTTGAAAATGCCAGTTGTTTCCAATGAAACAGTTCATATCTGCATAAAAATGTACATGAGATATCCCATGCACTCTTTGTTGCAAATTGTACCGTCCATTTTCAGCTGTATTTTCAGAAAACAATGAACCACGAATTTATAACCTGTGAAGTTTGTGGCCAGATCGCTCATGGAAGTCATTTTGGAGTGGTTAGCTGTAGAGCATGTGCAGCGTTTTTCAGGTTAGTTTGCAGTTCGTTTTGGGCTACATAATCAAAGTTTCGAAAATTCATTATTTTCGCCGTAATTTCTGTTTTAAAATGAGCCCAAAATAAAGCAAAACGGTCGATTTTGAGCCGAGTTACGCGCTTTCAAAGTTTCAGTTAGGGAAGCAGCGAAATCTCGTTTCTCTGCATCTCTCGATCTCTAAGCGAAACTTTGAAGAGCCATAACTCGGCTTAAACGTAACCGTTTTTGCTCGTGTTAAGGGCATTTTGAGCACGTTTGGTAGAGCACATTTTTTTTTCAGAAGATCCGTCAACTCGAAACTGACCACTACACCATGTTTGAGCAAGTTTTGTGACGGGGAAACGTAATAATTTTCATCAGAATTAACTAATCTCTAACGCAATATTTCAGCTACCACTGTAAGCCATGCCGATTAAAAAAGTGTCTAGTAGTTGGGATGGATATAAAAGGTAAATTTTCATTTAAAATTTTCTGTGGTAATACATGATTTTCAGCCTTCCAAGATAGTCTTATGGAAACCTACAAAACTCTACTTTCACGAAAACGAAAACTCCCTCAAACCATTGAAATCATTTGTGGAAGGCCTCATTTTGTACTTTTTCAACCATTGGTCTCCAAAAGAAACAAAGAACCAAATACATATGTGGATATGAGTCTTTTGTTGTCCAAGGCTTTTGATATTTTCAAATTTGGAGCCGAGAAACCATTGGTAGCAAAAAGCGGGCTCCAGAAATTGAGCTATGGCTATAACTGCATGAAGAGAGTGGACAAGAGGGAGAAGGTTACTGTAGTTAGCCGGAAAGAGATCACAAGTTTTTGGGAGCATCACGTGTTGACAACTGCCAAGTGGTTGACCTACTTTGACAAGTTCGATGAGCTGCAGATGGATACAAAAGTACAGTAGTACAAATTTAAGACTTCCTAAAATCCCTTTTCAGATGGATATCCTCACAGCTGTCTGGCATGTTTGGGGAAGGTTGGATAAGTTGATGGCAACCGCGCTCCATCGAAGACGGTGTACAGATGCGAAGCCATCGGAGAGAGTGATTGGGAATGGTGTGGTGGCGGATACGAGTGATATCACAGCGGACTCGAGTTGGATGAGCAAGTATCCAACGCAACAGTTGAGATAGTGAGTTGGTATGGGGGCCTATGGGGGTCATGGGGTCTTATGGGATCTTGAAGGGTTCAGTGGGGTATCATGGGTTCTGAATGGTCCATGGGACGTTTTAGGTGTCAACGAAGGCATAAAAGTGTCCATAAGTGGTTTTTGAGTGCTCATGAGTGTATATGGGGCCTGAAGCGTTTATGGTGTTCCATGAAGATTTACAGATGTCTATGGGTCCGATGAGATTCATATAGTAAGCCATGGGTCAATGGAGGATTATTGGGCTTAGGGGGTCTATTGAGGCCATAAGTCCATAAGGATCAACGGAGGTCTATGGGAATCTATAAGGATCTATAGAGAATTAGACGGGGTTTTGGGGTTCACGAGGACCATTGTGGTGTTTGTAGGCTCTGTGGGGACAATGAGAGCTCAAGGTGTTATTGGGGTTTATGGGGCCCTGTAATGGTCGGCGGTCTTTGAGTGACTACAATTGCTTATTAGCCTTAGGTCTTTGGGATTCATATATCCACTACAAAAGCGTAATTTCCAAATTACAGCTTTCTCGACGGCATGCGTGGCATCGATCTTCACCACCTCATAGACGAACTCCAAACCCTGGATGTCACCGAAACCGAACTCACCTTCATGCTCGCCCACCTTTGCTTCCAATACGTCTCTTCTCGATACGGAGGAAAATTTGCTGAAATAATGGAAGGATTCCTGGAAGAACTAACTAATGACCTACACAAGTATTATGTACAAGACCGAATGATGATTCGATACTCGGGAAGATTGATGAAATTGCTAAGGATAAATAAGGAAATCCTGGAGAATATTAGGCTGTATAGAGGGCGAGCCGAGGTCGCTAAAGTTTTCGATGTTTTCAACTTGGATTTTTCACATCCGGAAATGTTTAGGGATACTGGGCTTCGTTGATATTATGTGATTTTCGGTTTCTAATTTTAACGTTGATGTCATTTTTTCTATGTACTTGTTATCAGTTCAATAAAAGCGTCTTCTCCATTTTTCAGTTACACTCCAAACATGTCTTGGGAGCACTTGCCTAATGATTTCAAAGTTAATGTTGCTAGATTATTGGATCCAAAATCGAGGTGAGAACCCAATTCCAATATAACTGAAATCCCCCAATTTCAGATACTCTCTATCATTATGCTCAAAATCCGACCATGAAACCACATCGAGTCTTCCATTCAATATCGTCACTTATTGTTTCATCAAATTCTTCTTATTTGAAGGCCAATGCGATTACTGTATCGGTACCGCATCAAGGATTCACCCGCGAGGTGTCCGTCAAAAAGTTCCATTGATTTCTGGAGTTTCGAGCTTCCTGAATCTTCTGAAACATCCGGAATCCCGAATGGCTAACTTGGGTTTTCTAATGGATCCGGTTAATGATGCTTTCTATATGGTTTTGTCGAAGAAACTGGAAAATGATCAATTGAAAATCCGTGCGGAAAAGTTGGTGTTCAGTGGAGAGATTTCGAAGCTTCAAAGTCCCATTGTGTTGAAACTGATTGGGTTTTTGGATTCTGAAACCTTGAAGGACCTCCAATTAAATCAGATTCCTTCTGAAGAATTTTTGAATCAATTGACGGAAACCGAGCAGTGGAAAAATTTGGAAGAAGCGGCGTTGATTGTGAAGGGACTGAAAAATTTGAAAATCGATTGTTTCACCCATCTCAATCGATTGAATTTGAAAGGATTCGAAGAGCTCAATGAAGACAACATGGCCAAATTTATTGAGGTTTACATATTTTTTATTCAAATCATGAATAATGCAATTTTCAGAGCTTCAAATCCCGCAATCCTCCTCTTCACTCATTTTTCATGATTTCAAAGGAGTCCAATTTCTCGGAAAGTGTACTGAAACGAAAGGAATTTGAAATGCCGAATCCGGGACACAAATTACACGTGGATTTTTTGGAAAATGGGATTCAAGGAAAAGTGGTCACGATTTTTAGAGGTGGAGAAACTGTGTCGTTTGGACAGTTGACAAATCAAATGATGCAGCCCAGGGCTTTTCGAATGTAAAAATTGAATTTCCGAGTTGTCCGAGAGGACTACACAACTCAATTTTCTGACGTGTTATCAATATGTTTGCTTTCTGTCTGTTTGACCGATAAAAATTTTCACTTTTCTTATATCAGTTTACCTTTATGGATAGCACAATTCCATCTACCTGGCAAAGTTTGCCACGTCATCTAAAAATCAGAATCGCAAAACTATTGGATGTGAAATCCAGGTAAGCTACTTCTAATTATTGCAAAATCTCCTTGAAATTTTTAGAGCATCACTTTCCTCATGCTCCAAATCTGACCATGATTATCTGTTGGAAGTTTCATTTTCCATAGAACTTTTCTCATTTGATAGAATTCGCTTGAGCTATGGACATGTCAACTTTTCCGTTCAGCTTAATGACAAAGTTTTCAAACACCGTCTCCCGTATGATACTGCAATTTTGAGCTTTTCAAAGATTTTGAAACATCCGGAGTCAAGAACTCAAGATTTGAGATTCAATATGGGACCTGAAAACGATAGATTTTACTCCATGTTGTCAGCCGATTTGGAATCAAACGGGCAGAAAATTCCAGCAGATAAATTGAGATTTAATGGAGATTTTTTGAGCTCGCAGGGATCATTAGTGCTCAAGTTACTAGGCTTGATGGATTCTGAAGTTTTGAAAAGCCTTCATTTTGATGCAATTTCGTCTGAAAAGTTTTTGGAGAAGTTGAAGAAAATGGAGCATTGGAAGAGTCTAGAAGAAGTTGTGATGAGTGTGGAGAAATTGGGAAATTTGAATATTAAAAGTTTCTTTCATTTCGATCGCTTGTCTTTGATGGAATTCAAGGGGTTGGATGATGAGAAAAAAGTGAAAATGGTAGAGGTAGGTCCTAGGATTCTTGGATTTTTGGATTTTTGGATTCTTGGATTTTTGGATTCTTGGATTTTTGGATTCTTGGATTCTTGGATTCTTGGATTCTTGGATTTTTGGATTCTTGGATTCTTGGATTCTTGGATTCTTGGATTCTTGGATTCTTGGATTCTTGGATTCTTGGATTCTTGGATTCTTGGATTCTTGGATTCTTGGATTCTTGGATTCTTGGATTCTTGGATTCTTGGATTCTTGGATTCTTGGATTCTTGGATTCTTGGATTCTTGGATTCTTGGATTCGTGGATTCTTGGATTCTTGGATTTTTGGATTCTTGGATTCTTGGATTCTTGGATTCTTGGATTCTTGGATTCTTGGATTCTTGGATTCTTGGATTCTTGGAACCTTGGATTCTTGTATTCTTGGATTCTTGAATTTTTGGATTCTTGAATTTTTGGATTCTTGGATTCTTGAATTTTTGGATTCTTGAATTTTTGGATTCTTGAATTATTGGATTATTGGATTCTTAGATTCTCAAAAACTTTTTTTCAGAACTTCAAAACCCGAAATCCCCCAGTCAACTCATTTTTCATGATATCCAAAGAATCCGCTCTACCGTTCCATTTGTGTGATAGCGTACTAAAAACTGAAGAATTCGAATTGCAAAATCCAGAATTCAAATTACAAGTGGAATATTTGGAAAACGGGATTCAAGGGATAGTGGTCAATATTCAAAGTGGAAATGGAGTTTCTTTTCATGATCTTATTCTCAAGTTGCACTCGTTTTGAAAATTATTTTTTGCTGTTTACTTTTGATGGCTGATAACAAGAATCAATAAAACATTTCTCACTCTCCATTTTCTTCCATTATTATCACAGAAAAATGTCACCAATTCAGCCAACTTGGCAAAATTTACCACGTCATTTTAAAGTGGATGTTGTCAAATTATTGGACGTCAAATCAAGGTAAGAATCTGTCCAAAAAATCAGAAATAATCTTGAAATTTCAGACTATCATTATCCCTGTGCTCCAAATCTGAACATGAAACCACATCGGATGTACCATTCACTATTCTTTATTTTTCCATCCCTCAAGTTCTTTCAATCGAAAAATTCGTCAATTTTTTTATTCAAACCGATGTAAAAGTTACAAAAGTCAAACATCTTGTGCCATTTGAAGCAGCGACTTCAAGTATTTTGAATATTATGAAACATCCTAAATCCAAAATTGCTCATCTCAATTTCTTGATCTCATATGATGACGACGAATTTTATTCGAGGCTCATAGCGGAACTCGAATCGAAGAAAATTAAGATTCACGCTGAAAAAGTGACTTTTCATGGAAACTTTTCGATATCTCAAGAGCCAATAGTTCTCAAATTATTGGGATTGATGAATTCTGGTGCGCTGAAAACTCTCCATTTTAAAACGATTTTTCAACAAGAGTTTTTCGAAAATCTTAAAAGAATGGAGCAGTGGAAAAATCTCAATGGCGCATCAATGAGTGTTCAATTTATGGAAAATTTGAAAATTGAAGATTTTCTACATTTGAACGAATTGAATTTAAAAGGATTCAAAGGCCTGAACACTGAGAATATGGGAAAACTAATTGAGGTTTGTAAGAAATCCAATTAAATTTGGAATTCTTGTTTTCAGAATTTCAAAACTAAAAATCCAAACTCTTTTTTCATTGTCTCCAAGAATCCCAGAAATTTGAGAATGGCCATTGACACAAGGACAAAAACTGAAGAGTATAAATTATCAACTCCTGGTGCCAAATTATATGTGGAATTTTTGGAGGATGAGATACGAGGAAAAGTGATTCGAAACGAAGAAAATCCAACTTTTGATCAACTTTTGTATCAGATGTATTCTTGAAAGTAGAATGTTTTATTTGTACTCAAATTATTGTCCTAATTTTATTTACAAAAATGACATTTTTTTTGTATAAAACCCGGTAAAACTCGAGAAAATCGATTTTCGAACTTTAACCTATTTCAAAAAAGTGTAGAATTTTTCGCTGATTCGAATGCACCTAATATCGTTGCTCAAAACTATAGAAAAACTTTTATGAACAAATTTTCACTTTGTCGCGCTAGCCGCTGCCGACTTCAAATCTGCTGTCGCGCTCGCCGCTGCAGACTTAAAAACTGCTGTCGCGCTCGCGGTTGCAGACTTAAAAACTGCTGTCGCGCTCGCCGCTGCAGACTTAAAAACTGCTGTCGCGCTCGCGGTTGCAGACTTAAAAACTGCTGTCGCGCTCGCCGCTGCCGACTTAAAATCTGCTGTCGCGCTCGCCGCTGCCGACTTAAAATCTGCTGTTGCGCTCGTCGCTGCTGTCTTAAAATCTGCTGTCGCGCTCGCCGCTGCCGACTTAAAACCTGCTATCGATTAGAATAGCGGTTAGAAAATCGATTTTTTCGATTTTCAACCATTTTTATGTAAAAAATATTGTTATTTTTGTAAATACTGGAATCTTTACTAATAACAACCAGTGATTTCCGTATGTCTGTCTGTATGTTGGCGGCTGTAACTCAGCTCAAACTGAACCGATTTAGATGAAAGTTTTACAGAAAGATCAGAAATTTTTATTAGTTGATGCCCATATGTTTAGATTTTTGATATCTCAAAATTTGAGCAAGTTAAGGCTCTTTTCGTGCATTTTCAGTACTAATTTCGGTACCGAAAATGTGTTGCAAGTCATAGCTCGCTTCAAAGTTAACCGATTCTTTTGAGATTTTCACGGTTTGTTCCTGATTATATGAGGATGATGCACGACTTTTTAGTATTTCAAAAATCCGATTTTGAAGCCTGCTGGAGCACTTTTTCTGACCAACTGGGTTCATTTTCACTTGCGCGGCGGCAGAGAGGCAGCGCACACACAAAGTATAGTGGCCGACGCGAACCCGGTTGATGTCGGCCGCTTCTCTGAACTACCCTCGCCGGCGAGAGAGGAGAAGCCGGTTCAATTAATTAAATTTGGGGTGAACTTTTCGAGGGAAAGAGATAGATGGGTCGAATTTTATATCATTCTGTTCGTCTCGCCGCGAGGAGATAGAATATTTAGGAAAATTTTTGGAAAAGTTGAAAAGGTGTTATCGTGGTTTGAAGTTCCAAAATGTGTCTAATCTGATTCCAAGAAGTACTAAATGTGTCGCTTTGTTGTTCCGAAGGTTCACAGTTTTAAGAAAAAGAGCCGAAGGCTCTCAAAATGGAACAGTAGGTTTAAAACCTAGAGTAAGCGAAGGCCAGGTGGATGAGCCCCGAAGGGGCGACATCCACCTGGTTGGAACTATCATTTGAGAAAAAAAATGACTGTAATCTTACTTCAAAAAAGAATACTTATCTTTGTTGACATGTCTTTTCGAAAAAAAATTGTCGACTTTTCGAAAGTGACTTAAAATTGTAATGACTCATCGTTCGAAGCATTATTTCATCGATACGTAGAAATTCGAAACTTGTTTTCTTCATTTTCTTTTATGTGCACCGGAACCAGTGTATGATATATAAGACTGATAAGCCCTTTTTTCGTTCACATTTTGCCTTGTAAGTTAAAAATGGAAAATTTACAACCGATTTGGCAACATTTGCCTAGTACTTTCAAAATGGATGTTGTGGAACTATTGGATTTCAAATCGAGGTAAGTCTTACTGTTTGAAAATCAAATTTTTAGAAGTGAATCTGAAATTTTCAGGATGTCTCTCTCCTTATGCTCAAAGTGTGATCGTGAAATTGTATCAAATGTTCCACTTTTTCTGGACACTTTGTGCTTTCTTCAAGTTTCTAGGAAAGGAACTATCAAATGTATTATTCGATACAAATCCAGAGATGGTTACAAAGATTATATATGTGATCTTTCGCTTGGAACTGTTTTGGGTTTTATGAAACATCCGAAATCCAAAATCAAAACTTTGGATTTTCAAATGGAATCAATAAGACCCGAGTTTTTCTCATCATTAGCTGAAAAGCTGAAAGCTAACAAATATAAAATGCGTGCTGAAAAAGTGGCTTTCAATGGAGACGTTTCAAATTCCAGAACTGCATTGGTTTTGGAAATTTTGAAACTTTTGGATTTGGAAACTTTAAAAACCTTACATTTTGGTTCCATTTCTTCGGAAGAGTTTTTCAATGAGCTTAAGAATATGGAGCTTTGGAAAAATCTCTGTGGAGTTTCCTTGGATATTGAATCGTTGAAAAATTCGAATCTAGAAGATTTTCTTCATCTAAACCAGTTGATTTTGTTTGGATTCAAAGAGCTTGATGAAAAAAATAAAGCCAAGATTATTGAGGTAAGTCGGAATACCACAAAGTGGAAACTTGATTTTTCAAATTTCAGAATTTCCCAGCCAAAACCCCGCCACTGGCCAACTCGTTTTTTATAATTGCCCGAAAATGGGAAAACTGGAGATTGGAAGGAGCACGTAGAATAAGATTCGAAGAGTATGAGATGCCAACACCAGAGAATAAAAGCAGCGGCGAGCGCGACAGCGGATTGTGAGTCGGCAGCGGCGAGCGCGACAGCAGATTGTAAGTCGGCAGCGGCGAGCGTAACTGCAGATTGAAAGTTGGCAGCGGCGAGCGCGACGAAGTGAAAATTTCTTCATAAAAAATTTGGCTCTTTCCCGGAATAACGGTCCTTTGTGAAAATAACGGTCCGGCGCGAAAGAAAAAATTCCATTGAAGAAATAAAAAGGTCCTTTGGAAATATAAAGGTCCTTTGAAGAAATAAAACGGTCATTTTGGTTAATATAAAGGTCTTTTGGGTATTACGACGGTCCTTTGGAAATAAAAAGGTCCTTTGAGAAATAGAACGGTCCTTTTGGGTATTACAACGGTCCTTTGAGAAATTAAACGGTCCTTTGAAAAATTAAACGGTCCATTGAAAAATTAAACGGTCCTTTGAAGAATATAACGGTCCTTTGAGAAATATAACGGTCCTTTGGTCAAAAAAACGGTCCTTTTAGAAATATAAAGGTCCGTGGGGGTAAAATAACGGTCCTTTGAAAAATAAAAACGGTCCTTTGAGAAAATAAAACGGTCCTTTGACGTTGGGAGTAAGTCTGTCAAGAATTCAAATTTCTCTTCCTATCATTCAGCGCTACAAATTAGGCTTAGAAACGTCTTGTCAGTTAACTTCGTTCGTAACAAAGCATTCCAAACCCTTTCTAAGCCTGAATTTCAAACGAACAATTAATTTGGTATCCTTATATTTTGTCAAAAATCCTGTTTAACCCACGAATTTTTATAGGACTGTTTTTTTTTTTACCAAAGGACCGCTATTTTGACCAAAGGACCGTTTTATTTCTCAAAGGACCGTTTTATTTCTCAAAGGACCGTTCAATTTCTCAAAGGACCTTTATTTTGATCAAAGGACCTCTATTTCGACAAAGGACTTTTTTTTTGAGTTTCAACGACTTTGATGCAAAAAAATTTTTTATCAATAATACATGTACTTTCAATAATTACAATTGTCATTAAAAAATCAATAATCCATTCTGCATCGAAAAACAGCCCATCTAAAGTCAGCTTCCACATATCTCTTCCTACAAACTGCTCCATACATCCCAGTTGTCGAAAATTTCACACACAATATGTAATCTTGATTTGCCAACTCAAATCTTTGAGTGTGCACGTACTCTCTGGGAGGTCTGAAAATCAAAAGCATTTTTTCTGGAATCCGAGTTGAACTAACATTTCCGCTTCTGTTGGCTCATTTTTTGCAGGAACATCGAACTTGGTCAGGATTTCCTCCACTGGTAATGGGAGCTCAGTAATAAAAAGGAACGCGGAATCATCTGGAGCATTTCTGGAGATGAAACTCTGGAAATTTTATGGTTCAATCAAATCAGAATTTTCTTATTTTCACCTCTATTATTTTCCAGCATTGATCTGCATTCAAACTCCGCACATATTGAGTGTTGATTCGATTGAAGTGTAGAAAATCGTCCATTGGAAATTCGAAGTCATAGCAACCGAAAGCTCTGATTTCTCGAGAATTCTTCCATTGCTCTGTGGCACAAATTTGGTCCACAAATTCATAAGAAAGATTTGAGGACAGCTTGATGCTCTTCAAGAATTTGGTATCGAAAAAAGTCAGAACATCCAGAAATCTTCCTTCCAAATATCTGTTGTAGTACTCTTCATAATAAAAGATTTCCGATTTGAACTTTTTCTTCGGATTATTCTCCAGATAAAGTTTCAAGCGACCCACAAAAGTTTCCAGGAAAAATTGCACATTTTCCGGCTCATTTCTTCGGTCAAAATCGAAATCGATTGTCTCCACAAAAGATTTTGGATTTTCGAAAATGGCGATGATGATTCCAATTAGTTGATCTATTCCAGAGCATCTGTAGGTAAATCCGCAGAGTCTTATCTCATTGGGAGGGCAAATAGTGAGCATTCTTAGGTGGATAGGACGACTTCTGACGATTTCTTGGTCGGATTTGGAGCAGATTTTTAGGCGGCATCTGGAAAAAGGAGCATGGAATATATGAATGTGAGAATCCAAAAATCCAGAGATCCAGGATACAGAGATTCGAGAATCCAAGAATTCAAGAATCCAAAAATCCAAGAATTCAAGAATCCAAGAATCCAAGAATCCAATAATCCAAGAATCCAAGAATCCAAGAATTCAAGAATCCAAGAATCCAAGAATCCAAGAATCCAAGAATCCAAGAATCCAAGAATCCAAGAATCCAAGAATCCAAGAATCCAAGAATCCAAAGCTCTAAATATTAAAAACTCTAAAAATCAAAAGCTCTAAAAATCGAAGGCTCTAAAAGTCGAAGCCAACCAACCGAAACTCCTGATTCAAATTATCAAAAATTTCCAAAAATCAAAACTTCTTTGTTCACGAGGAGTACAAATTCAAATTCTCAACAAAAAACAGTGATTCTCCACTAATATAGATCAAAATCACCCACCTCGATTTGAAATCCAACTGATCTACCATATCCCTTTTAAAATTGATAGGCAACTCTTCCCAAACCGCTCGAGCCTTGGGCATTTTCCAATAAAAATCTATATGGAAAAAACAGTCAAAACAGTCAAAAGTAAGGTTGCTAGCAGCGAATTCAATAATACGTGATAACGAAGTTCTTATCGCTTTTTGTACCCGTTGGTGTCACTCGTCTCTCTTTCTCTTTTATGTGCTATTTTTTCCTCCTGGTGGTGGTGTGTTCTATGATACACTATGACTGGTTTTGATGAGATGATGGACATGAAATATTGTAAAAGACATGATAAAAAAGATTTACTTGCACAGAAAGAGAAATGCATAAAACGTGTTCAGGTTGAAATGAAAATGAAAAGCGTAAGAGAAAGTCTAGGTGTTTAATGAAAGTGGAGAAGATTAGAAAATGTAAAAATTGTGTTCTATGAAGTCGCATGGACTATCCCTGATAATTGATTCAGTTTTTAATTGACAAGCAAATATTTATTGCCATCGGGAAGTGGTAGACTCAATTGATGAAGACCAGTTCTGGAAGTCAATATTTTTAGATTAGCAGTATGTTTTTTTTTGAGGTCACGAGGGCTCCTGGTAAACAGCTCTATTCAGTCTAGTATTGCTCCAATGGAGTAAACAGTGTCTGGCAAAACGGAGACAGAGAGCGAGGTTAAAGGTGGTTTGACAGCAAATTTTAATTTGTGCCCTCAGTCCGAAAACAAGCCTACGCCTCTTTTCTAGAATCCAAGATAACTCCAACTAACCTAGTTTTGAAATCCAAGAATCCTACCAAATCCTTTTTGAAGTTAATAGGTAGTTCTTGCCATATCGGCATCGCTTTTTTCATGTTTTCTAATCAATATTATTTCTGAAAGTTTGGTCGACATATTTGATTTCGAAACATGTTTTGTTTACACAATGAAACTTCATTCCAAACAATGCATAGAACATTATAAATTTGATAAGAACATCAAACGTAAAAAAAGTACAACATGAATAATTTTAACAACTAATTATACCCCGAATCTCTGAACATTTCCGGATGCGAAAAGTCCAATTTTATCAAGTTGAAAACCTTGGCCAACTCCATTCTCGGACGATGCTCCCATATTTTTCTCTGTATCGCATTGTTAATTTTCATCAGTTTTGCTAATCTATCAAAATAATTGTCCATTCGAAGCTCTTTCGTGTAATAGTGATGAATGTCATTTGCCAAAACACTTTGAAAATGATCCAAGACTTCTAAAATCTCCCCTTGACATCGTTTTGCAGCATATTGGAAGGATAGTTGAGCCAACATGAAAGTGAGCTCTATATCCGTTGGGTCAAGATTTTTCAGAGCTCCAGTGATGTTATATTTATTTGGACTTCGAAGGAAACTGAAAATCGTCAAATTTTTTTGCTATCTCATCTCAACTTACCTTCCAACTTGTTTCGATGGATAATCACTGAGCCAACTGGCATCAAAGTGAACTTTTTCCTTATCCAAAATCAATCCTTGCCGGGTTACTGTATGGGTTTTTGGAAAATTTGGATTATTTCTTTGATGACTCGCTAGTAAGGAATGGTGGTCCAGCACTTGCCATACATGCCACATGGATTGTAGAATTGTTTGCTGGAATTATGATTAAAGTAGAATTATCCCCTCTTTTTTAATTTTCTCAAATGATCGTCCCAAGTCCTGTATTTACGAAAATAACAATATTTTTGCACAAAAATCGTTGAAACTCGAGAAAATCGATTTTCGAAACGCCAACTTAAATTTTTCTAACCTATTTCAATGAATGTAGAATTTTTCGCTGATTCGAACGCATCTAATATCGTTGCTCAAAACACAATATAAACATTTTTATGAACAAAATTGCACCTTGTCGCGCCGACCGCTGCCGACGTATAAGCCGGCAGCGGCGAGCGCGACAGCAGATTTAAGTCGGCAGCGGTCGGCGCGACAATTGAAAATCTGTTAATAAAAATGTTTCTATTGTGTTTTAAGCAGCGATATTAGGTGCGTTCGAATCAGCGGAAAAATCTACATTCATTGAAATAGGTTAGAAAAATGTAAGTTGGCGGTTTGAAAATCGATTTTTGTGCGAAAATATTGTTATTTTCGTAAATAATGGAATTGGGACGATCATTTGAGAAAATAAAAAAATGACTGTAATCTTACTTTAAGAATCAGATATAATAGTTGACCTACTTTGTGATTGACACTCAATGCTTCAAATTCCGAAAAGTGCATCAACCACTTGGCCACGGATAGAAAATAGAACTGCCACATATCAGCGACCTCTTTTTGATTCAAAGTTTCCATAAATCTATAATTCTTGACATTTCCCCTAATGTCTCTCAATCCAATGGACAATCGTTTAAGACGAGTTTCAGCCAAATGCACCATCTCCATGGGTTGAGCGAATATTTTGGAAGCCTCATCCACGAGATATGTGACGTCTATGTAAGTCTTGTGAATTGGTTTTTCAGAATCCCAGAAGAGGATGAGTTCAGGTCGGCCCACAAAGGATTGGAAGGATTGGGGGATGTTTTGAGCGACGATGGAGTTGGTTTTGGGAGTGTCGTGGTGGCTGTCACGGTGGTATTGGAAATCTGTTTAAGGTAGGATTACTGTAATTTTTATTTATACTCATATTATCGTCCCAATTCCAGTATTCACGAAGATAACAGTATTTTTGCACTAAAATCGTAAAACTCAAGAAAATTGATTTTCAAATCGCGAACTTACATTTTTTTCTAGCCTATTTCAAAAGATTTAGAATTTTTCGCTGATTCGAATGCGACTAATATCGCTGCGAGCGCGACAGCAGATTTTAAGTCGTTAGCGGCAAGCGCGACAGCAGATTGTAAGTCGGCAGCGGCGAGCGCGACAGCAGATTGTAAGTCAGCAGCGGCGAGCGCGACAGCAGATTGTAAGTCGGCAGCGGCAAGCGCGACAGCAGATTGTAAGTCGGCAGCGGCGAGCGCGACAGAGTGGAAATTTGTTCATAAAAGTGTTCATATTGCGTTTTGAGCAACGATAATAGGCGCGTTCGAATCAGCGAAAAATTTTGAATTTTTTGAAATCGGTTTGAAAAACTTAAGTTTACAGTTTGAACATCGATTTTTTCGCGTTTTATCGATTTTTTATGCAAAAATATTGCTATTTTGGTAAACACTGAATTCAGGACGATCACAATTTTTAAAAATGACAGAAATCCTACTTTAGTAATCCAAAAACTCAAAAACCCAAAGAAAACTCACTTGTAGTTTTCATCCCAACCTTGAAGCATCTTTGCAGTCTACACGGCTTACAGAAGAATCTAAATTTTTAAAGTTTATTGTTTCAAGGATCTTAACTTTTCGAAACTCACAACTTGGAGTCACAATTCCTACTCCGGCATTTCAAACTATTCCATTTGGAGAATGCGGCTCTTCGAAAAAACGCGGCACATGCGCGACAGGTAATCGCACCAAAATGGGTGCCATGAGGACCAGGAGATGCACAAACTTGGCAAGGTTGCATTTTTAGAAATAAAGTGGGAAAATAGAGATGAAGAACTTTGGAGAATTAGAGAACAAGAAATTTCTGTCAGGTGTGTTATCAATGACATAATTTTGTGATCTGGTTGTGATTTGTGTCTCGAACGGAAAGTATAAAAATTTGCATCATTTTATTGGAAACTCAAATTCCCAGAAGAAGTTTTTTATCTTGCTCCAAATTATCCTTCCTACAACAAGCTCCCCGCACTCAAATTCGCATTGCTCATTTTTATTTTCAAACTGAAATCTTTGCTGAAAATTCAAAAATATAATATTTCCAATCACTTTTTTTTTGACTTACCGAGAAATGTTTCTAAATTTGGTAAACTGACAAAGTTCTGAATATGCTGCTTGTATTGAATATCGACTTTCAGGAGTAACGAAAATCTTGAAAAATGCACCATGTGGAGAGTTTCTAGATATAAATGTCTGAAAGTAAATTTTCACAGGTGATCAAATGAAATCACTATACCTGAACCAAGGCAACTAAATCCCATGGCATCAAGATTCTACTGTAGCCGTTCAAAGTGATTTGAAAAACTTTTGGTGGTAGAAATTCGGTTATAAAATTTGTTATTTTTCCTTTCAGGATCAGAGTCCTGATGTTTTTCCATTGTGCCGTAGTGACAAGATAAGATAACATGTATTCTGGGATTTCAGGTAGAATGACTAATTCTTTCAGTGTTGAAGAATCCAAGCAGTCCAGCACATCGACAAAATCTGGTGTGATTTGGAATGAAGAGTGGAATGTGAGCTGGCGAGCTTTGATCTGACCGAAATTTTAGTGAGCGACATTTTGAAAGTGTGAGAGGTATTTCACTCAAGAATTTTTTTAATGAAAAATCATAGTTATAAAATGTCTTGAAATTCACCTACCTTAATCCCTATTCCATTGTGAATCAATGCACAAAGCAATCTTCCAAAATATGTAACATTTTCCAAATAGTGAACCAAGAATAAGTCGATAGTAGAGTTTCGGTGCTTAAACATTTTCAAAAACGCTAAAACGGCACCATCCATCGATTCGAAGTCCCTCCAATGAATTTCAGACTTTTCGGTTTCTTGTAAAGCTAATGCGCTTTGTTTTCCAGGCTCTATGGAAATTTTATGGAAATGAATAGGGCAACTTTCGACGAGGAATAGCTCAGATTTGGAGCAAGCTGAGAGATCGCATCTGAATTTTTTCGAGTAGGATATGTAGGATGTTTGTATTCTAATGATTGTTCCAATTAATTACTAAAAAAATACTATTTTTCCATAAAACTCGAGAAAAACGATTTCAAAATCGCGAACTCACATTTTTTCTAATCCACATCGAAAAATGTAATTTTTTTTCGCTAATTGCATAATCTCGCAGCTCAAAACGTTAAAGGAACATTTTTAGTCTTTTTTGTCAGCAGCGGCGAGCGCGACATCGCATGGCGTGTCGGCAGCGGCGAGCGCGACAGCAGATTGTAAGTCGGCAGCGGCGAGCGCGACAGCAGATTGTAAGTCGGCAGCGGCGAGCGCGACAGCAGATTCTGAGTCGGCAGCGGCGAGCGCGACAGCAGATTGTAAGTCGGCAGCGACGAGCGCGACAGCAGATTGTGAGTCGGCAGCGGCGAGCGCGACATCAGATTGTAAGTCGGCAGCGGCGAGCGCGACAGCAGATTGTAAGTCGGCAGCGGCGAGCGCGACAGCAGATTCTGAGTCGGCAGCGGCGAGCGCGACAGCAGATTGTGAGTCGGCAGCGGCGAGCGCGACAGCAGATTGTAAGTCGGCAGCGCGACAAAGTTAAAATTTCTTCATAAAAAGTTTGTTATAGCGCTTTGAGCACCGATATTAGGTGCATTCGAATCAGCGAAAAATGCTGCATTTTTTTTAAATAGATTAGAACAAAATTTATGTTCGCGATTTGATAATCGACTTTCATTTTTAAAAAATTATATTTTCGGGGCGGTCATTTGAGTACAAATAAAAAATAATTAAAATCCTACTTTGAAATTACCTAGCCTCATAGTCCAAGTAGCCAACAACGTCCTGTTTCAAGTGGAATGGTAAATTTTTCCAATTTGGAACGATTTTCGGCATATTAAGTGGTTAGAATAAAATTGAACAGGGAAAAAAACAAAAATAAGGTATTGGGAATCGCGAATATTTTCGAAAAATTAATTTGAAGAAAGTGTTTCGCAGCAAAAGTGATAAAACTTCCATTTTTTGTTTACAGGTAAAATTTTTACTCATAAACTTTATTATTCAAAAGAATTCATATAAAAATCATCAAATTCTCAACAGCCACTCCTTATCCTTCCGCAGACTTTCCACATGACACACGGCTCCTTGAATCCCGATTTCAAAAATCCTGGCGACGAAAACTAAATCATTCCTGTTCATTTTGAAATTGAAATCTGTATATTGCTCTTCTCTAAAATTTAAACTTCAATTTTTTAATAATTATTTTCATTAACCTTTCTATGACAATGGCAGTTCTAGTCAGTTCTCTCATTGTCCCATCCATATCATAACGGTGATCTGGGGTTGTTAAAACTTGGAAATAAGAAGCCCATGGAGAGTTTCTATTGATGAAAGTCTGAAAATGGAAATCTACAGTAATCTGAACTGTATGTCATACCTGCACCAAATCCACAACATTTTGAGGCTTCAAATCTCTACAGTATCTATTCACAGATAACTGTATGGCATTTGGAGGTAACAATTTTTCAATGGATACTGTAGTTTTCTTTTGCAGAGTTAGGGAGTTGAGATTTTCCCAATAGTCTGATGAAATTATTTTCTTGGTTATATCGTCAGAAATTCTAGGTTGGATTCGAAGGTGATTGAAGGTTGATGGATCGAAGCAGTTTAGAATAGTTAGTAGAACTTCTGTGGCTTTGAAGTCGGAAAGGAAACTGAAGGAGCTAGTTTTGAGCTGAAAATATGAATAATCCAAAGTTCTGGAATCCAAGAATCCAAGAATCCAAGAATCCAAGAATCCAAGAATCCAAGAATCCAAGAATCCAAGAATCCAAGAATCCGAGAATCCAAGAATCCAAGAATCCAAGAATCCAAGAATCCAAGAATCCAAGAATCCAAGAATCCAAGAATCCAAGAATCCAAGAATCCAAGAATCCAAGGATCCAAGAATCCAAGAATCCAAAAATCCAAAAATCCAAAAATCCAAAAATCCAAGAATCCAAGAATCCAAGAATCCAAGAATCCAAGAATCCAAGAATCCAAGAATCCAAGAATCCAAGAATCCGAGAATCCAAGAATCCAAGAATCCAAGAATCCAAGAATCCAAGAATCCAAGAATCCAAGAATCCAAGAATCCAAGAATCCAAGAATCCAAGAATCCAAGAATCCAAGAATCCAAGAATCCAAGGATCCAAGAATCCAAGAATCCAAAAATCCAAAAATCCAAGAATCCAAGAATCCAAGAATCCGAGAATCCAAGAATCCAAGAATCCAAGAATCCAAGAATCCAAGAATCCAAGAATCCAAGAATCCAAGAATCCAAGAATCCAAGAATCCAAGAATCCGAGAATCCAAGAATCCAAGAATCCAAGAATCCAAGAATCCAAGGATCCAAGAATCCAAGAATCCAAGAATCCAAGGATCCAAGAATCCAAGAATCCAAGAATCCAAGAATCCAAGAATCCAAGAATCCAAGAATCCAAGAATCCAAGAATCCAAGAATCCGAGAATCCAAGAATCCAAGAATCCAAGGATCCAAGAATCCAAGAATCCAAGGATCCAAGAATCCAAGAATCCAAAAATCCGAGAATCCAAGAATCCAAGAATCCAAGAATCCAAGAATCCAAGGATCCAAGAATCCAAGAATCCAAAAATCCAAAAATCCAAAAATCCAAAAATCCAAAAATCCAAAAATCCAAAAATCCAAGAATCCAAGAATCCAAGAATCCAAAAATCCAAGAATCCAAGAATCCAAGAATCCAAGAATCCAAGAATCCGAGAATCCAAGAATCCAAGAATCCAAGGATCCAAGAATCCAAGAATCCAAAAATCCGAGAATCCAAGAATCCAAGAATCCAAGAATCCAAGGATCCAAGAATCCAAGAATCCAAAAATCCGAGAATCCAAGAATCCAAGAATCCAAGAATCCAAGAATCCAAGGATCCAAGAATCCAAGAATCCAAAAATCCAAAAATCCAAAAATCCAAAAATCCAAAAATCCAAGAATCCAAGAATCCGAGAATCCAAGAATCCAAGAATCCAAGAATCCAAGAATCCAAGAATCCAAGAATCCAAGAATCCAAGGATCCAAGAATCCAAGAATCCAAGAATCCAAGGATCCAAGAATCCAAAAATCCAAGGATCCAAGAATCCAAGAATCCAAAAATCCAAAAATCCAAAAATCCAAAAATCCAAAAATCCAAGAATCCAAGAATCCGAGAATCCAAGAATCCAAGAATCCAAGGATCCAAGAATCCAAGAATCCAAGAATCCAAGAATCCAAGGATCCAAGAATCCAAGAATCCAAGGATCCAAGAATCCAAAAATCCAAAAATCCAAAAATCCAAAAATCCAAAAATCCAAGAATCCAAGAATCCAAGAATCCAAGAATCCAAGAATCCAAGAATCCAAGAATCCGAGAATCCAAGAATCCAAGAATCCAAGAATCCAAGAATCCAAGAATCCGAGAATCCAAGAATCCAAGAATCCAAGGATCCAAGAATCCAAGAATCCAAGGATCCAAGAATCCAAAAATCCAAAAATCCAAAAATCCAAAAATCCAAAAATCCAAGAATCCAAGAATCCAAGAATCCAAGAATCCAAGAATCCAAGAATCCAAAAATCCAAGAATCCAAGAATCCAAGAATCCAAGAATCCAAGAATCCAAAAATCCAAGAATCCAAGAATCCAAGAATCCAAGAATCCAAGAATCCAAGAATCCAAGAATCCAAGAATCCAAGAATCCAAGAATCCAAGAATCCAAGAATCCAAGAATCCAAGAATCCAAGAATCCAAGAATCCAAGAATCCAAGAATCCAAGAATCCAAGAATCCAAGAATCCAAGGATCCAAGAATCCAAGAATCCAAGAATCCAAGAATCCAAGAATCCAAGAATCCAAAAATCCAAGAATCCAAGAATCCAAGAATCCAAGAATCCAAGAATCCAAGAATCCAAGAATCCAAGGATCCAAGAATCCAAGAATCCAAGAATCCAAGAATCCAAGAATCCAAGAATCCAAGAATCCAAGAATCCAAGAATCCAAGAATCCAAGAATCCAAGAATCCAAGAATCCAAGAATCCAAGAATCCAAGAATCCAAGAATCCAAGAATCCAAGAATCCAAGAATCCAAGAATCCAAGAATCCAAGAATCCAAGAATCCAAGAATCCAAGAATCCAAGAATCCAAGAATCCGAGAATCCGAGAATCCAAGAATCCAAGAATCCGAGAATCCAAGAATCCAAGAATCCAAGAATCCAAGAATCCAAGAATCCAAGAATCCAAGAATCCAAGAATCCAAGAATCCAAGAATCCAAGAATCCAAGAATCCAAGAATCCGAGAATCCAAGAATCCGAGAATCCGAGAATCCGAGAATCCAAGAATCCAAGAATCCAAGAATCCAAGAATCCAAGAATCCAAGAATCCAAGAATCCAAGAATCCAAGAATCCAAGAATCCAAGAATCCAAGAATCCAAGAATCCAAGAATCCAAGAATCCAAGAATCCAAGAATCCAAGAATCCGAGAATCCAAGAATCCGAGAATCCGAGAATCCAAGAATCCAAGAATCCAAGAATCCAAGAATCCAAGAATCCAAGAATCCAAGAATACAAGAATCCAAGAATCCAAGAATCCAAGAATCCAAGAATCCAAGAATCCAAGAATCCAAGAATCCAAGAATCCAAGAATCCAAGAATCCAAGAATACAAGAATCCAAGAATCCAAGAATCCAAGAATCCAAGAATCCAAGAATCCAAGAATCCAAGAATCCAAGAATCCAAGAATCCAAGAATCCAAGAATCCAAGAATCCAAGAATCCAAGAATCCAAGAATCCGAGAATCCAAGAATCCGAGAATCCGAGAATCCAAGAATCCAAGAATCCAAGAATCCAAGAATCCAAGAATCCAAGAATCCAAGAATCCAAGAATCCAAGAATCCAAGAATCCTAAAATCAACAAACCTTGAAATCTTAAAAAACTCACTTTTCTCCCTCCAAATTTCTCAATTCCAGACTTCAACACTTCCGAAAACTCTTCAATTGTTGCTCGATAAGTCTCAAAAGTTTCTCCTCTCCTTGATTTGAAACAAATATCAAAATTTCCCATTCTTGACTTCGGGTGCTTGAATATCCCTAATAAAGCCAGAATCCCCTTTTCCGCAGAATCAAACACTGCGTATAACTTTTTCTTCGAATTTTTCTTTTCTTGAAGTGAATAGAAATAGTCTGGGTACCCATTATTTGGATCCGGGGAATACAACTCCAGATAAAATTCGTGGATTTTTAATGGACAGGATTGAACAATATCGTAGTCGGATTTGGAAGTTAAGGCTAGATGTAATCTGAATTTTAAAAAATTTGTTTAAGGGTTGAAAAAAAAGAAAAAAGTACCTAGTTTCAAAGTCCAAATATTCTACTAGAGATTTCTTGAAATGTACAGGTAGATTTTGCCAAGTAGGCATTATGGCTGAAAAAAAGGAATTTTAAAAAGAGGAAAATTATGAAAAGGTCGGTGGAATGGTCAATCAAAAAGTTGTTGGTGCATTTTCAAAAAATTAAAGAAATTTTTTTGAAAAATTTCGTAACACAAAAAATATGGAAAACTGATATGTTATCGTAAGTTGTCACATATGTGGTTTGTACCCCTGATAAAAACAAATTTGATAAAAAACAGTCTGAAGTTCTAGTTTGTAGTTAAGATAAGATAATCCCAAAATCTCAAATATAAACAACTCTAAAAATCTCCAAAAAAATCTCGCAAAATCTCAAATGTTCGAAAATTCTAAAGCGTAAGAATCCATTAATCCAAAAATCCAAGAATCCAAGAATCCAAGAATCCAAGAATCCAAGAATCCAAGAATCCAAGAATCCAAGAATCCAAGAATCCAAGAATCCAAGAATCCAGGAATCCAGGAATCCAAGAATCCAAGAATCCGAGAATCCAAGAATCCAAGAATCCAAGAATCCAAGAATCCAAGAATCCAAGAATCCAAGAATCCAAGAATCCAAGAATCCAAGAATCCAAGAATCCAAAACACCAAGAATCCAAGAATCCAAGAATCCAAGAATCCAAGAATCCAAGAATCCAAGAATCCAAGAATCCAAGAATCCAAGAATCCAAGAATCCAAGAATCCAAGGATCCAAGAATCCAAGAATCCAAGAATCCAAGAATCCAAGAATCCCAGAATCCATGAATCGAAGAATCCAAGAATCCAAGAATCCAAGAATCCAAGAATCCAAGAATCCAAGAATCCAAGAATCCAAGAATCCAAGAATCCAAGAATCCAAGAATCCAAAAATCCAAGAATCCATTAATCCAAAAATCCAAGAATCCAAGAATCCAGGAATCCAGGAATCCAAGAATCCAAGAATCCGAGAATCCAAGAATCCAAGAATCCAAGAATCCAAGAATCCAAGAATCCAAGAATCCAAAACACCAAGAATCCAAGAATCCAAGAATCCAAGAATCCAAGAATCCAAGAATCCAAGAATCCAAGAATCCAAGAATCCAAGAATCCAAAAATCCAAGAATCCATTAATCCAAAAATCCAAGAATCCAAGAATCCAGGAATCCAGGAATCCAAGAATCCAAGAATCCAAGAATCCAAGAATCCAAGAATCCAAGAATCCAAGGATCCAAGAATCCAAGAATCCAAGAATCCAAGAATCCCAGAATCCATGAATCGAAGAATCCAAGAATCCAAGAATCCAAGAATCCAAGAATCCAAGAATCCAAGAATCCAAGAATCCAAGAATCCAAGAATCCAAGAATCCAAGAATCCAAGAATCCAAGAATCCAAGAATCCAAGAATCCAAGAATCCAAGAATCCAAGAATCCACGAATTCTTGATTCTCGAAGCCATAAAAACCTCAAAATGTTCAAGAATCTCAAATTACGACCAAAAATCAACTCTACAAACTCGTTCCAACAAAATTGCATCACAGAAACAGACTCAAATCACAAGACATTTTGTCACTGTCTCTCCATCTGTTTTACTTTCACTGTCTGCGTCTCTTCAAGTTCTTCTCTGTCTAACCTATGCCTATTTGCCATACATCTTTCTTATTCTTATTGATCTTTACTAAAAATGACCAACTCTCCAATTCGAAATTGTCAAGTTTGTGGAGCCGAGAATAATCATGGCTATCATTTCGATGTTCAATGCTGTAGAGCGTGTGCTGTATTTTTTAGGTGGGTCAAAATTCAAAATTTGTGAAATTCCCGCCAAAAAAAAATTTCCAGAAGACGTGCCGGTACAAAATACGTCACCCTTAAATGTCAGTCTAAACATTGCGATGAAAAATTCAAACTTTGTAAGCCATGTAGGCTTAAAAAGTGTTACGCTGTTGGCATGAATATAGAAAGTAAGTGATGGCCGAGAATTGGATTCCTAGGCCACCAATTTTTTCAGAGTTTCAACACAATCGGGACCCCTTGAAGAGTCATCAACCCCTTCCTAGATCTTTCACAAATTTCATAGGCCGTCCGGGACTTGTTATTTTTTGTATCCCCGAGGATTCTTATGAGAAAACTTATGTGGATTTGAAAGAATTGATGAGGACGGCTTCTGGAATAATGAATTCTGGAGCAGAAACTCCGTACGCTGGACCTTCCCAACTGAAAAAGCTAACCATGGCTTCGAGTTTTTCCGTCAGTAAAAACTGCAAAGTTTATAAGACTGTCTCATGTGGAGAGCTGTCTTATTTTTGGGAGTTTTATTTTTTGAGAGTTTCGAAATGGCTGACATATTTTGACGAGTTTCAAAGGATCCCTCATGAAATGAAGGTACGGTAACATTGCTCATCATAAAAGCTCTTTGCAATTTTCAAAAAGTTTAGCTCCAACTTCTAACCTCATTCTGGCACGTCTACGCACGTCTAGACAAAATGGTTACTACTGCTAGCGCTCGAAAGAAGAAAATTTGTTATAATGACAAAATGTGGGCCATGAGCAATGGTACTATACTGGATTTGAATCATACCCAAGTGGACTTCACTCCTATTAGCAAGTACCCGATGGAACAGATTTTATAGTGAGTTGCAAACTTTCAGAATTTTGAACTCCTTTTTATTACAGCTTCCTCAACAGTATTACGGTATTCGACCTGATTCCCGAGGTGGATAAGTTGGAAGAGTTGAATGTAACAGATGTGGAATTCAACTTTATGTTAGCACAACTGATGTTTTCTTATTCTGGGAAGAGATTTCAAGGAGATGTCATGAAAATTTGTGATCGGTTTCAAGAGGTTTTATCGGATGATTTGCATAGCTATTATGTGAATGACATGAAGATGTCGAGGTATGCGGGAAGGTTGAGCCAGCTGTTGCAGATTAACAATGCAATACAGGTGAGTATGTCAGTAGGTCAGTAGGTCAGAAAGGGTCAGAAAGTCAGTAAGTAGGTCAGTAGGTCAGTAGTGTAGTGGGTCAGGGGGTCAGTGGGTCAGTAGGTCACTAGGTCAGTAGATACAGAAACAACAGTAAGACAGTTTTCTACAGTAAGACAGTAATACAGTACAACGGTGACATAGTAAGAAAGTAGGTCAGTAGGTCAGTAGGTCAGTAGGTCAGTAGGTCAGTAGAGCAGTAATTAGGTCAGTAGGTCAGTAGGAAAGTCGGTCAATAGGCCAGAAAGTAGGTCAGTAGGGCAGTATTTAGGTCAGTAGGTCAGTAGGCCAGTTGGCCAGTATGCCAGCAAGTAATACGATTGCGGAACAGTAAGGCAGATAGTAAGACAATGACTACCGTTATACAGTAACTTGGGTGATAGTGTATACACAGTAAGGCAGTAAAGTAAGACAGTACAGTATGACAGTACATTCAGACAGTTCAGTAAGACAGGTTAGTAGGTTAGTAGGTCAGTAGGTCAGCTAAAATGAAACAGCGATTATGATGCCAAACGACAAAAATTTCGATATTATGATCTCAAATTGTCTTTGAAACGCTTTTTGACCACAGATGTGAATTTTCAAACAACGGCCTTCTTACGGTCCCAGGGCCCGCCGTCCGCAGTCTTTGTAACAGCCTTGGTTCCTAGGGTCAGTAGGTCAGTAGGTCAGTAAGTAGGTCATTAGGCCAGTAGGCCAGTAGGTTAGCAACTAATACGATTGTGGAACAGTGAGACAGACAGTAAGACAATAACTGCAGTAATACAGTATTTTGGGTAATAGTGTAGACACAGCACAGTAAGGCAAAAGTACAGTATCCTAAGGATACAGTAACCGATCGATTTTCATTCCAGAACGACATTTGGCGAAACCGACCGCGAGGAGAGCTGGCTGCACTGTTCAACGTTTTCACTGTTCAATTTTCCCATCCTGACATGTTTGTAGATACGGGCCTTGTATGATGGCCTAGAATTTCAATATTTGGGTTTCTAGGTCATAGAAGTTGTATCTGTACATTTATTGAATAAAACTCCTCAATTTCCAGCTCAAAAAATGTGTATTTTTATGTTCCTGCTCGAGCATAACTCCCAAATTGTGTTATGATGTATGCCTGAATATCAGAAATCTGGCACACTTTTTCCTTCATTTCTTTCGACCCCTGGCAATTCGATTTCACACCATTTATTATTCCTTCCGTCGATTTCTCTCCATTTTTCATCTGCTCCCGCCTTCAGAAATGATTTTCTAACCATGTATACAAATTGATCATTGAAACAGAAAAAAGTCTATATGTTTTTGTACTTTGAAATTTTGGAGCAGCTGAAAACATTTCTCATTAAATTTTCCTCACTTGTTCTTGATAGACCACTTTTTTTTGTTTCAAGAATGGAAGTGGTGGAAATTCAAGTTTGTCAAGTTTGTGGCTCCGAAGGAACTCATGGAAATCATTTTGGAGCAGTTAGTTGTCGAGCATGTGCAGCGTTTTTTAGGTGAGAAATTTTGGGGGAAAACTACTCCCTGGCTCATTTTTTGTCCCTTTTCTTCCAGAAGAGCCGCGTTTTCCAAATGGAGCACATCGACTTGTAAAAATGGGAAATGCACCAAGTTGAGGTGAAAATTTTCAGAATTTCCAAATCTTTGAATAATAATTTTCAGATTCTTCTGTAAGCCATGCCGAGTCAAACGATGCTTCGATGTTGGAATGCAGACATCTAGTATTTTTTTTTTCATTTTTTTAGAATATATAAAAAATTTTCAGATTTCCAATACAATCGTGACAACCTTAGCTCCAAAGTCATTCGAAAACCCCTCATCCCTCAAACCTTCGAATGCTTCGTTGGACGTCCAGAAATGGTGCTATTCTGGGATGCCGAAAAACCAAACCACAAGTCGCTCATAGATGTGAATAGTCTTGTCCAAGAAGCCTTCAAAATATTCAGTCAACCTGCAGAGAGTGTTCATATAAGGGAAAGTTGTTTACATCGGTTGTCGATAGGAATGAAAGAGTCGAGGAAGAAGAATTTGGATGGGCTGGAAGTGGTTAGCAAGATCACTCAAAAAGTTGTTGCGGATAGTTGGGAGTATTATTTTCTGACAGTGGCACGATGGTTGATGCATTTTGAAGAGTTTCAGAAGTTGGAGGATAGTGTGAAGGTAGGTTTTGAATCTAGCCGTTTCGCAACTAGGACATTTTGCAACTACCGTAATTGTCAACCGGAAAATTTCACAGTCAGTAGAGCAATTTACAATAGTTCATGAAGTTGGGAACCGATCAGTCCCAAATCTGTTTTTAAGGATCGAAGTTTCCAAATGTCCAGTTTTCAAATCGATACAGCAATGTTTTCACTGTCTTATTGCGATTACAGTCTTACAAAAATTTCTGTACTGTGCGTCTTAGGAATTACGGTAGTCACAGTACTAGCTAAAATGAATTCACATTCGGGCGTCTTCGGTTGAAATAGGTCAACTTTGAGGGTATAAAAAAGTAGTTTCCAGATATCCGATTTTTTTGAAATTTTGCAGATGTATAGAGCAATTTTAGAACACCATTTTTGTAGTTGACCACATTTTCATAGAACCACGATCCAGTTAGTTAGGGCGCGCGGAAGCCAAAACGATTCAAAGTGGTCAAAATTCGAGGAGACGTCAGTAAACTTTGCCTAACTAATCAGATTGTGGTCCTATAAAAAAACCGTCAACTACTAAAATAGAGTTCTTGAGTTGCTCTATACCCCCGCTAAATTTCAAAAAAATCGGATATCTGGAAACCACTTTTTCGAACCTTCGAATTTGACCCATTTAACCGAAGGAAAAAAGTTCGGCTTACGGCCCTCAAGGATTACCGGCGACCTAACCTGCTGGATTGTGGTCCTATGAAGAAGTTGTCAACTACAAAAATAGAGTTCTAGAATTGCTCTATACACCCGTGAAATTTCAGAAAAATCGGATCTCTGGAAACCACTTTTTCACACCCTCAAAGTTGACCTATTTCCACAGACGGGTGTTTTTATTTTAGCGAGTACTGTAACTTTTTAATTTTAAAATACTGTGTTCTTACCTTTCTAAATTATACTCAAATTTCAGCTCCAAATCCTCGAAACAATCTGGCACATTTGGGCCACCCTTGACCGCCACTGCGCCACAGCTGCCTACCGTCGAAGTCACCCAAACGCGCCAAAAACTCAAATTATCTCCAGAAGAGGAGTAATGATGGATCTTCGGAATATACAATTTGATTCCACATGGCTCAGCGATTATCCGCCGAATGAGGTTTCGTAGTGAGTTTTGTTCCTCCCCAGTTTCAAAGAACAATTTTTGTGATTTTAGCTTCCTCCGACAGAGCTCCGGTGAGCACTTTGACATCATTGGTGCACTATTGGAACTCCATCCAACAGACATGGAAATGACGTTTATGCTCGCACAATTGTCATTCGAATACGCTGGAAAACGGTGTCAAGGAGAGATTTTGAAAGTGACGGAGCAGTTTCAAAATTTATTAGCCAACGATCTACATGACTATTATGTGAAGGAGATCAAAATGGTGAAGTATTTTGATAGGCTCACGAAATTGATGAAAGTCAATAATGCTCTGCAGAAGAATCTATGGGAGCATCGACCGAGGATGGAGGTGGCGAAGATGTTTAATATTTTAAAGATAGAGTTTTCTCATCCGGAAATGTTTAGAGATTCTGGATTTAATTGATAAATGATTTTTTGAAGTCCCTTTTTTTATTTTGTAGTTTGTGCCTTAATGATGTTTCTGTCCAGTAGTCTCATTCCAATTAAAAATGTACCTCTCAAACTTCATTCAATTATTTTCCAGAAATAGTCCATAGTCTTCGAACTATTCAACTTTCAGCACATCTCCTCTGACGCCAATTTCAGTATTTCTGACGGCCAGAAATTTTCCAGAAGTCGTCATTTTGAAACGTTGTGTATGTCGTCCTACTACTCCAATATCGCTGAAAAAATAAAAACTTGCAGTTTTCGTTTCTGCAAACTAACTCTGGAATTATTGGTTGATGTTTTGGTAGGATATTGTAGGTTTTGAAGACGTCAACAAGTTTTGGAGGGTTTTCGGATTGGAAGTGGAAGAAGGAACCAATGGGGACGTCACCAGAGAGGAAGGTCTGAAAAAAGAATCCAAGAATCCAAGAATCCAAGAATCCAAGAATCCAAGAATCCAAGAATCCAAGAATCCAAGAATCCAAGAATTCAAGAATCCAAGAATCCAAGAATCCAAGAATCCAAGAATCCAAGAATCCAAGAATCCAAGAATCCAAGAATCCAAGAATCCAAGAATCCAAGAATCCAAGAATCCAAGAATCCAAGAATCCAAGAATCCAAGAATCCAAGAATCCAAGAATCCAAGAATCCAAGAATCCAAAAATCCCAGAATCCAAGAATCCAAGAATCCAAGAATCCAAGAATCCAAGAATCCAAGAATCCAAGAATCCAAGAATCCAAGAATCCAAGAATCCAAGAATCCAAGAATCCAAGAATCCAAGGATCCAAGAATCCAAGAATCCAGAAATTCAAGAATCCAAGAATCCAAGAATCCAATAATCCAAGAATCCAAGAATCCAAGAATCCAAGAATCCAAGAATCCAAGAATCCAAGAATCTATGGTTTCTAGAAACCAAGAATCCAAGAATCCAAGAATCCAAGAATCCAAGAATCCAAGAATCTAAGAATCCAAGAATCCAAGAATCCAAAGAATCCAAGAATCCAAGGATCCAAGAATCCAAGAATCCAAGAATCCAAGAATCCAAGAATCCAATCTCCAAACTCTCACCTGTATCATCTTCCATATATGCTCCGCTTCCAACTTCTCAAAGAGTACTGTACATTTCTCCGCGTTCAAAAACTGATCTACCGTATCCACTCTCCCATTAGCCAAATGAATCTCTTTACAATTTCTCCACTGCTCCATCTCCCCCAATTTCATCATTTGCTCCATGGAAAACTTGCACATATCGTTATGAATCGTTTCCAAAAAAACCATATCAAACAGAGTCAGAAACTCCATAAAATCATCAGCCTTATCTTCTGGTGTGCATCTCCAAAATAAGCTTTTGGCTCGGATTTTGAAGTTTTTCTCAGAAGACTTCAACTGGGAAATGAGATGTGGGATTTGATAAAATCGGGTGGCAGAGCTCAGGATTGTGAGCTCTTGAATTTGCAGACGAGGAAGTTGAAGAAATCGAACAATATCCGGAACAGCTGGGAGGTTCAGAGATCTTTTTTGAATTTTCAGAGTGACTCCTTTGGCCGGTGGGAAAAAAATTTCTAATGATTCTAGATGGATAGGGCATCTGGAAACCAATGCATGATCGTTTTTGGAGCATCGTTGTAAAGAAGCTCTGGAAATTTATCAAAAGTTCAATAGAGCACATTTGCAAGACCCACCTCGATTTCAAATCAAGTTTTTCGATCACTGATTTTTTGAAATGTTCCGGTAGGGATTGCCAAGTTGCACTAACAGAATTAACCATCACGTTTTGCAGAGAGAAAAAAACGGAACTAGATTTCAATATAGTTTTGGAAATAGAAAGAGAGGTTCTTATCAAAAATGTATGTGTATGTATGTTTACACGATGACGAATTTTTTGGTGACGAGAGGAAAATTGAGGCCAGGGGGAAACTGAACTAACGAAACAGTGGTTGTTGGATTCTTGGATTCTCAGATTCTTGGACTCTTGGATTCTTGGATTCTTGGATTCTTGGATTCTTGGATTCTTGGATTCTTGGATTCTTGGATTCTTGGATTCTTGGATTCTTGGATTCTTGGATTCTTGGATTCTTGGATTCTTGGATTCTTGGATTCTTGGATTCTTGGATTCTTGGATTCTTGGATTCTTGGATTCTTGGATTCTTGGATTCTTGGATTCTTGGATTCTTGGATTCTTGGATTCTTGGATTCTTGGATTCTTGGATTATTGGATTCTTGGATTATTGGATTCTTGGATTCTTGGATTCTTGGATTCTTGGATTCTTGGATTCTTGGAATCTTGGATTCTTGGATTCTTGGATTCTTGGATTCTTGGATTCTTGGATTCTTGGATTCTTGGATTCTTGGATTCTTGGATTCTTGGATTCTTGGATTATTGGATTCTTGGATTCTTGGATTCTTGGATTCTTGGATTCTTGGATTCTTGGATTCTTGGATTCTTGGATTCTTGGATTCTTGGATTATTGGATTCTTGGATTCTTGGATTCTTGGATTTTTAGATTTTTAGATTCTTGGATTCTTGGATTCTTGGATTCTTGGATTCTTGGATTCTTGGATTATTGGATTCTTGGATTCTTGGATTCTTGGATTTTTAGATTTTTAGATTCTTGGATTCTTGGATTCTTGGATTCTTGGATTATTGGATTCTTGGATTCTTGGATTCTTGGATTCTTGGATTCTTAGATTCTTGGATTCTTGGATTCTTGGATTCTTGGATTCTTGGATTCTTGGATTCTTGGATTCTTGGATTCTTGGATTCTTGGATTCTTGGATTCTTGGATTCTTGGATTCTTGGATTCTTGGATTCTTGGATTCTTGGATTCTTGGATTCTTGAATCCCCCAAAACTTGTCGACGGCTTCAAAACAATTTTCATCTCTTTGTGGCTCTCGAATATTTTTCAAGCCAAGCAAGCATAGAAAAAAACTTTGTTTACTATTTTCGTTCCTCTTTTTTCACTCTCGCGACGGCACACTCAACGATTCAGAAATAAAAATAACAAAGAATCTTTAGCCTTCCGGAATAATGAAATTTGCGTCCATAGTATGAAGACTATACATATTATTTTCGGAAAAAAATAGAGTGCCGTTCATATCCAAGTGCATTTTTAGTTACTCGGGATACTGCAGAGGAAATTAAAAATGTACGGAGAAGATTGCACGTAGACATGTGGAATAATGCACGAAATGGACATTGGAGATTCTAGAGAATTCAGAGATTAGGGATTTTGGGAGCTGGAATTTTGAGATTTTGAGAAACTGAGATTCTAGAATTCTGGGTCCCAAGCTCGGAAATCACCTATGGATTTTTCAGCTCATCTTTCTAAATAGCCCTCTTTTTTTAAACTAGACTTTTTTCTTGTTATCTGTAAACTAGAAATATAAATTTCTGTATAAACAGTTTCCCAGACATGTATTCATATTCAAATTTTTCGTATTTTGAGTGCAATGTGTTGAGAGTTTATATACATAGACGCCTTTTATCTTCATATCACTTTTTCTTTCATCAAAATAACCTCGCGTACTCAAAACACACATGTGTGATAGAGCAATATTTCAAAAAGTATTTTAAACTTTATTTCGTTCCTTGTTTCTACCCCACACGGTGAATTTTTCACGACGTATATCGGAAACGCGCTCCGTTGAAATCTCTTGGCACGAATAAAACTCTTGGCACGAATCTACAGTAACCCCGATTCGAAAAATATCGCTTACTTTTCAGTGGAATTTATCATGACTTCCCTTGTTATTTTTAGAGTGAAAAATTAATATTTTGCATTAAAAATCACTGAACTCGTAAATGAGACCTTTTAAATGTCGAAAACTGCTATTTTAACCGATTGGTGTTTGCGTATCACTGAAACGCGAACGACCGTATCACTGAAACGCGAATCTAACTATTTCAAACCGGCATTTGCGCGGGAAATTAAAATACGTCGGGAAAAATTCACCGTGACCCCATAATTCCCTAAACAATGGTCATTTCCAAGATTAGAATCTTGATTGCACTATTATATCAAGATCTGGCCCACTCAAACCCGGAAGTTTACGGTATCAAATGTTTGATTACCTTCCATTTCACTTTCTCATTTTATACCTTATAGCCAACCTGAAAAGGCATAGTTCTAGATAGTTCTAGGCCTAGGCCTCTGGAAAACAACGAATTTCGAAAACAGGTTCCTCGTGCCCTCCCGAATCCCTCTTTTTTCTGTTTCCCATCGTTTTTTTTTGTCGCAACATTCATCTTCAGCGACACGCTTCCCGTTTGATTTATTTCTTCTCTGTTGTAATAGACACTTATTTCGTAGAACACTAGCGGGGGTCACTTCCTCTATTGATATCTAGCAGATCATCGATTAAGGAATGCTAAAGACCCCCTAGCCTACTACTAAATCTTCTTCTACTACATATTCGGGCGCCGTTGTCTCTCCAGACCCGGAAATCATTGTCTTTACGAAGAAGAGAGGGAAAAGAGACCACAAGACATGACACATTCGTTCTGACGTGAGGAAGTATTAACAGGGGGTCTGCGTGGCTCTCAAATTCCCACGCTCTCTCGCCCATTCCACTCCCCGTCTAATTCTCGCTCACACGCTCATCTCTGGTCGTCTAACTAGCGGATTTTTTCTACTTCCGCGTTTCGCCCGTTTTTTCCTCCTTCCCTTAGTGTGTCTGTCAGTGAGCGCCTGGACGCACGCCCCGGGGCGTCCCTTCCCTTTTTTTCTCGCTACTCATTTTCTATATATGTGCCGCTGCTGTTTTTTTTCTGCCTTCTTCTGGCTTCCTGGTTTTTCTTCCAATCCGTATCTATGTTCCTTTTGGTTCCTCTTATAAGGGGTGTGTCACCGGGAAATGAGTTCAGTTCCGGCTAGTATAAAAGTATATAATCAAGAAGTTTGAGTAGAGAAATAACTCATTTTGAACTCCATTTCTTGAAGAATTAGATTGGAAATTGAGTCAGTTTTTAAGTTTGGCTGGATCTTCAAAGTTGAATCTTCAAAGAATCTTTCCCATTTTTCGGAGACAAAAAAAACTTGTGAATCCACTTTCGAAGACACTACCGAATCTTGAGAATAGTGCAGATTTTATCGGTGGAAAAAATTTTCGAAGATTTTCGAAATGTTCAAATCTTGGTGGCGCTTTTTAATCTTTTCTTTAAACATCTTGGTTTTTATTATTTTTAAGGGATTTTTTGTTAATTTGAAGAGAATCTCATGGTTTTTCGAATTTAACATATTATTATAAATGCCAATGTGTATTTGATAAGACCCTGATGTATGTGTTTTCTCCGAATAATTGTTATCTTTTGTGATAAGTGACCACAGGGAAAATTGGATCGTATTTTCCAGGGTAAATCGAAAACTTTGGATTTTATAGCCTCTGAAGACATGAATCCAAGATTTTGTGATTTCCAGAATTTTATCCGGAATCCGTCTAAAAAATTGAACTCTATGAAGTCTAAGAATCTCAAATCTCAAAAGAATCTCAAAATTTCAGAAGACAAGCAATTCAAAATCTTGAAACATGAGAACCCTGATATAACAAAGCCTCAGAATCTCAGAACTTCTGAATCTTGGTAATTATCAGAATTTCAAAACATCCACATCTGAGAATTTTGAAATTTTTGCCTGGCTGAATAGCCTAATTCTTGAAAAATTGAAAATCGCTCCTCGAGTTTTTCTGATTCCAAATTTCTCGGAGTTCACATTTTCCTTCTTATCTTCGTTGTCAAAAACCAAAATTTCTCCAAATTTTTTTCAAAACTTTCCCATCTTCTTCCTGGTTCCCACCATCATTTCCTCCCCCTCCACAATTCTTCAGAACGTCCGCAAATCAATCATCCAAAGTGTCCCCATCATCATCATCATTTCCTCGTTTTCCCTTCTCTATTTCTCCGTCTTGAACAACTTTCTATCATAAGCTCTATTATTTCTTCCTCCTCTCAAAACTCAATCCTTCATGGAACCGCCCATCGAAACAACTATATCTTTCTGTTCCTCATTGTTTTCGGTTCACCTTCTAGACATCCGCCTCCGTCATACTCTCTAACTTCCTTGTTATTTCACCTGCCCTCCCTTGACGCTTTTAACAACTTGTTTTTTCAGCCAAAATAACCATGATGAATTCGATTCCCCTATCGTCAAACTTCCCATCCACCAGTATCAGTACGGACCCGAATGTTAGCACGGACCATGAGGATTCTGTATTCTCCCTTTCCACGGGAAGCTTCTCCTTGCTTTCCGTCGGATCTTCAGATGGTATGTTTTGGAATTCTAAGCCTCGCATCATCTAAATCCTTTCAGAATCCTCATCCACGTCATCTACCGTATCTACATCGTCCTCCGGGATCCTAACGCCACATTTGAAAAAGTTCAAGTTCTGGTTGGAGCTGCCTGCAGAGTTCCGAAAGAATGTTGTGCAGACGCTCGACTATAAGTCAAGGTGTGTGACAAGGAAGTGGAAGCAAGTGCATGAAAATAATCTGATAATAGACTTTGTACCTTGTGTGCATTACGCTTTCACTCTTATGGAAAAAGGGGTGTGAGAAAGGAAGGCAGCTGAAAACCGAAAACCGAAAACAATGAACAGTTTATTTTTAGTAATGTACTTCCGGGCTGGAATGTGTTTTGATGATCCATTATTGAGGGAAAATTGAAAATAGTTTTTTGGGGTTTAGTAGTAGCAAGAGTCTTCATAAGATAGACAGTATGGCTCCGCGACATTTCGAAAGCAAAAATTTAGACCCTTTTGATTAAATATCGCACGGAACGGGCTCACTGCAGACTTGGTCGGAATCGGAAAAAACTAGTTTTTGTTTTTTTCCGATTTTTTTTCTGAAAATCGGAAATTTTTTTTTGGAAATTCGGAAAAAATAGACAAAAAGTTTCCAAAAAATTAGAGATTTTACCGAAAATTCAACATTTTTGAGCAAAATTTTTGAGCAAATTTTTCCGATTTTTTTCCGGAAAAAATTTACCACAGTGAATTTTTCCCGACGTATTTTAATTTCCCGCTCAAATGCCGGTTTGAAATAGTTAGATTCGCGTTTCAGTGGTACGGTCGTCAACATTGAAGTACGCAAAAGTACGCAAATACCAAACGGTTAAAAGAGCAGTTTTCGACATTCAAAAAGTTTCATTTATGAGTTCAGTGATTTTTAATGCAAAATATTAATTTTTCACTCTAAAAACAACAATGGAAGTCATGATAAATTCCACTGAAAAGTAAGCGATATTTTTCGAATCGGGGTTACTGTAGATTCGTGCCAAGAGTTTTCTTCGTGCCAAGAGATATCAACGGAGCGCGTTTCCGATTTACGTCGCGAAAAAGTCACCGTGAATTTCGAGAACTCGATTTTCCGAACAAGCCTGGCTCACTGTACTGACTATGAGAAGTATTTTTTTCACAGAAATGTTTGAAATTTTTTCGAAACGTCACACTTTCAAAATGTCGTGTTTGCGAAATGTCGCGGAGCCATTTTCATCGAACTATCAAAAACTATATTCATTTTTCAGGTGCTGCCTCCGCAAGAGCTCAGCCTACAACCGCGATCTCATCGACTCCTGCCCTCTGATCATGTCCTACATCACGATGAAAACCGACCGAATCTACAATCCAAAAACCAAACAACTCGACGAACAAGTCGTTTTCTCAGTGTTCACTGACAGCTGGAAGTGTGTCAATTTGCATGGCGTCGACGATTTCTTGGCACTTTTCAAGAATCGGCGATCCGTCGCACAGAACTTCTGGTTCGACTGTTTCGATGAGAACAAGCCGTGTGTGGTCAAGTTTTTGGGCGATTTGGAGGTGGAGATGAAGAAGAGAGGCGGATTGTGCAAGATTCGTGCGAGGAAGATGCAATGGAATAACAATTTCAAAGTCTTGCAACCCAAGAAAGTCACAGCGGACCCGGGCGTTCACTTCATGAGACTTCTCGAACTCTTCGACACGAAATACTTGAAGTCGTTGGATTTGATGAAGTCCAACTTCACCCCAAGCACCATCAACATGTTGGCAAAATCATCCCATTGGTGGTGTCTCAAGGAAATCTGCTTGGAGCTTCAACAAAAGCCAATGCTCGATTTGCTATTGACCGCTGATCGGCTACAGTACACCAATCAAATTTTCAGTGGCCCAGAGATTTGGAAAGTTTGTCAGAGCTTTCAAACTCGCGACCTCAGGCGTGGAGCGTACTTCCAATTAACCGCCAAAAAGCCTTGGGATGTTGAGGAGGTTCTCAAGCACTTCCAAGTTCCAATAAGGGATGAACCTATTGAAGGCAAAAGGTGAGCTATTTTGAAACGAGTAATAAACCTGAGCAATCTTATTATTTTCCAGAAGCCCATTCATCAAGCACACCCAACGGTTGCAAACGCGCTCCGCTGGCCTTGTTCTTGTTGTCAAGCTCAATTCGGAAGTCGCCAAAGGTGTTGTCTGCCGTGCAGACCATATTGAGGAGGACTTCGGACAAGATGCATAATCATCGATCTCAATCGTTCAATTTTTAATTCGCTTCCAACAGGGTTCAATTTTTTTCTTGTGATACAACAATGAATTCATTTTGACATAACTGTGTGACCCTAGACTCTAGTTGATTCTTCAATTTCCCTTCTGTTGACACGAGAGAGATCTGTTTCGATGAACTATGGTGTGTTCACTTCCTAGTTCCGAGAAGGAGAGAAGGGATTTGCATATTTTTGGACGGACTAGGCAAGGTAACCAGGAACTAAAGTTGAGAGGGGTTTCCAGGAATCAGATTATTCTGGAATGTATTGAGAAACTCTAGAATTATATTCTTGTAGTTTACAATTTGCAATGCTGTCATTCACAACTGATGTCACCTCAAATTTCGTCTCATATATTTACTAATATTAGGTCGGCGAAATTTATAGTAAGTGCGCTCCCTTGCACCTGCCGGGCGTGGCCGAATTTCGACGGCCCCGGGACTAGGATTCTCCGCGCGGGGAAAAAAAAACTTTAACCGATTATTTGATTGTTTTATGCCTAAATTTAGGCATTTTTCCTTAATTTTTGCTATCAACTTTTATTTTTTCCTTGTTTTTCCTGCTGAAAACAAAGAAAACGATGAAAATTAATAGTTTGTAGCAACAATCAAAGAAAAATGACTAAATTTAGGCCTGAAACATTCAAATAATCGGTTGAAGACTTTTTTCCCGCGCGGAGAATCCTAGTCCCGGGGCCGTCAAAATTCGGCCACGCCCGCCAGGAGCAAGGGAGCGCACTTACGATAATTTTTGGCGCCCTAATAACAACCTGTAATTTTTGCTTGTCTGTTTGTATTTTGCAGGTTGTAACCAGTGTGCTGTCTCGAAAAAAAATTTCTCGAAAAATGACATGACGAAAAATTTCTCGAAAATTTTTCGAAAAATATTTTCCACAATTTCTCGAAAAATTTTTCGAGAAATTTTCGAGAAATCGTCAATTTTAAAAACTTCGCTTTTTTAGGAATTTTTATATATTATCTAACTTTTCCAAGTTTCATCGCGCTCCATAGCGAACTTAGGAAAATTCAAAATTTTGAGCTTCCGCGCTCACTTTTTTCAAATGTAGGTCACGTCAAATATAATAATTTTATTGATTTTGTGATTTCGGCGTGACCTACAAGGGAAATAAGTGAGCGGAAAAGCTCAAAATTTCGGATTTCCCAAAGTTCGCAATGGAGCGCGATGAAACTTGGGAAATTTCGATAATATCAAGCGACGCAGAATTTGACGACAAACACGATGGTTATATTATCCAACTTTTCCAAGTTTCATCGCGCTCCATTGCGAAGTTGGGGAAATTCAAAATTTTGACCGTTCCCGCTCACCTTTTTCTCCTGTAGATCACGTCAAAAATAGAAATTTTGTTTTTTTTTGTGACCTACAAGAGAAAAAAGTAAGCGGGAAAGCTCAAAATTTTGAATTTCCACAAGTTCGCAATGGAGCGCGATGAAACTTGGAAAAGTTGGATAATAATATTAAAGCACAAAAGTGACTGGTACTCTAGAAAATCGGGTCTGATTTTGCGCAAGTTCACTTTGATGAAACATTTTAAAATCAAATATCGAATAGTGTTTTGAAACTATACCCACAATACATACATTTCTGTTTTTGTACGTAAAACTTGTATATTTCTCGAAAAATTTCAAAAAATTCCTAGATTTTTCGAGAAATATTTTTCGAAAATTTTTCGAAAATATTTTGAGAAATTTTTTTTCAAAATTTTTCGAAAAATTTTTCGAGGAATTTTTCGAAAAATTTCTCGAATCCGTTTCGACAACGCACACTGGTTGTAACTTAGCGTAAACCGAACCGATTTCGATGAAAGTTTTACAGAAAGATCAGAAATTTTTATTAGTTGATGCCCATATATTTAGACTTTTTATATCTCAAAAACTGAGCAAGTTACGGCATTTTCGTTAGTTTTCAGTACTAATTTTGGAACCCGAAATGTGTTGCAAGCCATAACTCGCTTCAAAGTTGACCGATTCTCTAGAAATTTTTACAGCTTTTTCCTCATCATCTGAGGATATTGCACGACTTTTTTTTTGTCATGAAATTAGGTCAACGAAGCGCAAAAACCTCCATTTTTTTGGACCATTCAGTAGTTTTTATTATCGAAAGAGGGAGAGAGTGACGAGTTCACAGAATTATATTTTCAACATTTTCATTTCTAAAAATTTTTTGCAGACCCTCAAAGTTGACATATTTCAACTGAAAACGTCAGTGCGCAAATTCATTTCGGCGATTACCATAACCGAAATTCAACGGAAAATGGAGCAAAACCAACTTTTTCTCATTAAAAAAACATTTTATTAAAACAAGTATCAAATGATCCACAAAAACAATAAAAAACATAGTTGTCAAGGCCCGGGCCTGCCCGGCAAGGCCCGGTAAGGCCCGAAGGCCCGGGCCGGGCTTTGGAAAAATTTTTAAGGCCCGGCCCGGCTGAAAAAAAAATTTTTTTTTCAAAAAAATTTTTGCTTAATTTTTTTTTCTAAAAGATAAAAGCATTCAAACTTTTCAATTTTCAGTCTATTTCTAGAAAATTTCGGAAGTTACTACTTCTTCTACTTCTCATTTTTTGTCCTGTTTCTAGTTTTTTTTTGTCCTATTATCCAATTTTTCCAAGTTTTACCGCGCTCCATTGCGAAATTGGTGAAATTCGAAATGTTGAGCTTTCCCTTTCACTTTTTTCTCTTTTAGGTCACGTCGAAACAGTGTGCCTTATCGACAAAAAATTTATCGATAAACGAGGAATTCGATAAATTATCGACAAATTTATCGATAAATTTATCGGAGTTTTCTCGATAAATTTATCGATAAATTTACCGATTTATCGATAAAAATCCGGTAAATTTATCGATAAATTTATCGATAAATTTATCGATAAATTTATCGTTAAAAGATAAACAACAAGCGTTGCGGAGTGTCGTTGTCTTGCTCATGCTAAGTTCTTGCTCATGCTAAAATTTGAAATTTGAATGACTGTGCGCATTTAAAGCATTTATCGATAAATTTATCGACAAATTTATCGATAAATTTATCGACAAATTTATCGATAAAGTTCGATAAATTTGTCGACATTTATCGATAAATTTGTCGATAAATTTATCGATAAATTTATCGATAAATTCTCGATAAATTTACCGTCAAATTTATCGATAAATTCCGATAAAACTTTATCGATAAGGCACACTGCGTCGAAACCTCAAACTCAACAAAATTATTCAATTTGACGTGACCTACATAAGAAAAAAGTAAACGGGAAAGTGCAAAATTTAGAATTTTCCAGAATTCGCAATGGAGCGCGATAAAACTTGGGAAATTTGGATAATAGTTCTTAATTTATTGTTCAATCGTTATAATGTTGTTAAAATAAGTTTTGTTGATTGTTTTTAGTACGAAAAAACAACAAAACCCCGAAAAAATATACAAAAATTTTAATTTTGAAATTTGGCGCCGGGCCTTCGGGCCTTAAGCAAGGCCCGGAAGCCCGGGCCGGGCCGGGCCGGGCCTTGACAACTATGATAAAAAATAGGATCTATTTCGCAAACCGAAGAAGTTGGCTAAAAATGTTCATATTCCAAGTTTATGAAAAAATCGAGATATTACAAAAATCTTATTTCAATCGCTTTCTTCCCTACAAATGTATCCATCGAGTTCTTTCGTACCGAAACCACCGTCTTTTATTCTCACAACAAGCAGCAATCCATGAGTTTTGGTTTGAAATTGGTAGAGATTTTTGGCATCTCTGGGTGAACTGTAAAACATTTTACATTTATTGAAGCGAGTTAAACCATACATGTCCAAACCCGGGCCGGGCCGGGCCAGAGGGGAATTTTCCCGGCCCGGCCCGGGTAGAAAATTTTCGTCAAAATTTTTCCGAAAAAAAAAATCAATTTTTCATGAAAAAGTTTCTGAATTGTATGAAAAATCATGAAAGTACTAAAAGTATGAAACATTCTTAAATTGAACAGAAAACAGTCAAAAAATTGATTTTTTTTTTTCCAAAAACTGATCTTTGAAAAAATTGGGTCTCCAGACCCGGGCCGACCAGTATGAGTTAAACGAAATCTCACCTATATCTAGGATTTTCCATTATTTTCGGAGCAATTTTGAATTCCTGAACAAGTCGCGCTTCAGTCACACCATATTGGTACTTGATGCAGAACCAGTGTACTAGTCTTTTTAGATTCTTCTTATTGATGAACGAGTTGATCAGTTTCCAAGCGTCAGCAGCAGTTAAGTGGGTCGTTTCAGTGTCAAAATGATTCAGGTGCAACACTGAATCCATATTGATATTCTGTCGGCCGGAGAGATGAACTGAGTTGGCATTTTTCCATCCTTGAGTATTGGTAAGGTACTCCACCATCTCTCGAGATAAGTCAGGACGAATAAAGATTCTCCTCAAATGAGTTTGATCGAGCAATTGGAAAACTCGACGTAGATCCTCATACGAAATGGAGCGAGTTGACAAATCGAAGCATTTCGTTTGGAGTTTCGGAAGTGACTCAAGTTTGGACAGACATTCCTCATCTAATCCATTTTTCCATTTGAGTGTCAAACTTCGAACGCTGACTTTCCTGTGTTTGAAGATGTTACAAAAGTAATCGACAACGTTTTCTTCAATATCAACGGATTCGCCCGCTCCTGTGATGCTTAGTTCTGGCCGCGAGATATCGAGACCGATTACTCTAATGAGCAACGGACAAGAATCGATCAAATCTCGGTCGCTTCTTGAACAAACGCGAAGACAGAATCTGAAATTGGAAGCAGTTCTGTTGGTTTTTCGAAGATAATTTTAGGTTCGGATAATAGTGGGATTTTACACGGGGTTCGACGATGTCCGCTTTTGCGAAGTCGCGCTCCACTGCACTTTGGCGGTAATTCAAATTATTTCGCTGCGTAGCGACTCGATTGCAATGCTAAAAGCGAAAAAAAGTTGATACGTAGTTTTAGCAACCCTCGAAACCCGAATTTTCGGATTTTTCGGCGATTTTTTCGAGTTTTTCGGTTGTTTTACAGCGATTGCAATCGAAAAAACTGTTTTTCATTTTAAAAAAATCATTGAAAAACATTAATCACCGTTTGTCAACTTTATGGAGTTTTTTCGACCTGTATGAATGTTTTTTTTTAGTCGCGCAGATATGCAAAATCAGCATTTTTCGACAAAAAATCTCAAAATGAGCAACCGAAATTTTCCTTTTTTTTAATTCCCGCGCAGAAATCAGCAGAGCGCGTTTGCTCGCGTTTCGAAAAAACCGTACACCGCGAGATTTCCAGAGTCTCGAAATCCAAACAATGTCTTTGGCTAGTTTGTTTTTTCTTCTACTCACCTGGTCTTGCAATCCAAATATGAAACGAAATGCTCCTTGATTTCCAATGGAATTCCTTGCCAAGTTGGTTCTGGTGCCATTACTGCAAAAAAATATTTCTAAAATTTCTAGAATGAAAACGAAGTAAACGGCGAAAAAATATTTTTCAAAAATGCGAACAAATGCATTGCTAATGCTAAAAATCAGCGATTGACGACAGCTAGAAAATCGAGAGAGCGCAGAGAAAAATAGAACAAGATATAGAAAAGAAAAACGATTTATTGCCGAAATTCGGTCAGATTTAGAGTGTTGAGTCGACGCGAAAATCGACGATTTTTAGTCGACTTGGAAAATCGACACAACCGACTTTTTTTAAATCGAGGATTTTTCTCGTCGACGAAAATCGATTATTTAGTAGTCGACTCTCGTCGATTTTTGCGTCGACGAAAATCGACGAAAGTCGACATTAGTCGATGAAAAGTCGACTTTTCATCGACGAAAGTCGACTTTAGTCGATGAAAAGTCGACTTTTCATCGACTAATGTCGACTTTCGTCGATTTTCGTCGACGCAAAAATCGACTTTTCGTCGACTAAAAATCGACTTTAGTCGATGAAAAGTCGACTTTTCATCGACTAAATTAGGTAAAAATGGACGTTTTTTTATCAAAGAATCGAAGTGAAAGCAATTTATTTCTTTTGAAGAAAGCTTTTCTGTCACGAATATCTTCGGTTGGGTAATATTTGCCAGAGAGAAAATTTTTATTATGTCTAATTAAAACCGTAACAAAGGAGAAAAGATATTTTAAAGTGGGAAAATCATATTAGATGGTGAAAAATCGATTCACATACTGAGTCGTAAGAGATCGATAAAACTGACTCTTGGGGAATCAATAAAAGTTACTTTGAATGCAGGAAATTTGAATGTTTCGAAATGATAGATTGATCGATGTTACAAGATCTTGTTCGAAGAAGTCGTCGTTGTATTCTCGTTTCTCTGTATTTCCTTCACCTTCATAATCCGAATCGTCGTCGCGTTCGTATTCTTCTGTGCATTAATCTTTAGACCTACAAAATTAACATGTAAACAAAAAACTGTCGAATCTTACTCCAACGTCGAAAGCGCAGCATTGAGAAGATGAAGACTGAGCGTTTTTGGCTTCATTCTATTTCTTCTACATTCACCGAGTTTGCAGGTCCGTCTATTGGTTCGATACCAAGAAACTGAAAACATTTTTAAATATAGCGTTTTTAGTTAAGCTTACAAATGATTTTCTCTCCTCGTTCACAAAACAGTAGATGATTACTGCATATAATGACTTTTCCATGTGCTTTGCATCCCATCCATCAACGGTGATCCAAACTCTCTGCAATCAAAGTAGCATTCTTTAGTGTTGAAACGAGGTTGAAAAACTACCTGTACGTTTTTCAATTCTTCTTTCACTTTTGTAACGTATGTGTTGGATTTTTCGACGAACTTTTTGCGCAGAGAATCGGGTGTCAGAACTTCATAATTCACATCCAGTTTTCTGCAGAATTCTTTGAAATGTCGGTTTTTCCGTCACTTTTCTTGGTGAAGAAATCCCCCGCGATTGAGTCTTTCATCTAAAAAACCATTCTTTACTCAGCAAAATTGCGAAAAAGTTAAAAAAAGAACCAGAAAACGAAAAAAAAAGTTTTTTTCACTCGAAAATTGAACGAAAAAGAATTATTCCACCAAGTAAATTCGAATTCCCGCTGCAAATTCTATGCCATCGCCCGTGTAATCCTCTCGGACAATTCAGTCGATGTTTTGTCGACATTTAGTCGATTCAAAGTCGATTGTCATCGATTATTAGTCGACATTTAGTCGATTCAAAGTCGATTGTCATCGATTATTAGTCGATTTTCGTCGATGATCGTCGACTAAAAATCGACGATTGTCGTAGTCGATTTTTTCATAATCGACTTTCGTCGATTTTTTTCAATAATCGATTTTGTTTAAATCGATGAAGTCGACACCGATTTCATCGACTTTTTCCGATTTTCGTCGAATATGCAATCATCGACTCAACACTCTAGTCAGATTGCGTTGAGAATGAACGAAAAAATGGAGAAAAAAGAAAAAAATTACAGGGCACCCTCGCCGTGTAGTCCTCTCGGACGAAACCGTCTGCCTCTCTGCGTCTCTCGCACCCACACACTCTTTTTCAGGTATTTCAGTATACTGCGATTTTCAGCAAACTGGGATGGTTTTTTCCAAAAACAAAATCATAAGAGAGTTAGAACAGGTCGTCAGCTTCATCTCAAGGTATAAAAAATCATCATTTTTGGTTCCGAACTCGCTGAGAAAAACTTGAATCTAGATTTTTCAGGCCAAAATTTCTAGCTTTCGTCAAGAATACACTTTCGCTGATGTTCATATGCCTTTAAAATCAGTAAAAACGCCTAATGCGCTCCGAATTGTTCGAATTCATTCAGAAAATATCCAAATTCGTACTACACACGCTGGTTCGCTCGGTTTTCATAAAAGCAATTCAGTGAGGGTAAAACCAGATAAATCGATATTTTAGCACATCGTTATTTTTTTGTACCTATTCTCGTATTTTCACTTCATATGACCATCAATGATAGCGTATGCTTGACGGAGGCTCCAAATTTTGGCCTGAAAACTGTAAATTCAAGTTTTTCTCAGCGAGTTCGGAACCAAAAATGATGATTTATACCTTGAAATGAAGCTGACGGCCTGTTCTACCTTTATTATAATTTTGTTTTTGGAAAAAACCATCCCAGTATTCTGAAAATCGCAATATACTGAAAAACGCGAAAAAGAGTGTGTGGGTGCGAGAGACGCAGAGATGCAGACAGAGTAGTTCGAGAGGACTACACGCCGCCTTAACGGTACGCAAGTGCGTTCGGGTGCATAAACGTAAGAAAGAGGGAATTCAAAAAAAATGGCCCAAACTAACGATTCTGTATTAAAAATAGAGATGAAACCAGAAACCAAAAAAATGCATTCAAATATCAAAAAAATTGACAATGTTCATATGTTATAAATTAAAGGATTTCTTCTTCGAAGAGGTGCACCATTCCGAATTCTCCGATTCACTTGAATGTGATCTGCTGGGGATGCTGATCCATACTGCCAGAATTGATGGTCAATGTCCAAATCTCGTGTGCAAGCATACGCTTCGAAGTCTTGACACCCAAAAGCGGAACTTCTCATTCGCACAACAAATACTATTCCATGTGTTCGGGTTTCGAAATGATAGCTGGATTGATGTTGATTATCGTATCTGAAATGGCCATAGGAGATTATGAGGTTTTCCGTGAATCTACAGCTTAGGCTTAGAGTCTTAGGCTTAGAGGCTTAGGCTTAGAGGCTTAGGCTTAGGCTTAGAGGCTGAGGCTTAGGCTTAGAGGCTTAGGCTTAGAGGCTTAGGCTTAGGCTTAGAGGCTTAGAGGCTTAGGCTTAGAGGCTTAGGCTTAGAGGCTTAGGCTTAGAGGCTTAGGCTTAGGGTACTGAAACCTACGCATTCAGATGTGGAACTTTTTCTGGAACCATCTGGAATCCCGATGCAATTTGCTGTTCGGTTAATTTGCAAGTATAGGTGATACGTAGGCCAAATCCCGGCTCAAGATTGTCCCTTGTCACAAATGCATTGATTAATTTCCAAGCATCTTCAGCGCTATGATTAATTAAGGCGAGTCTCATCCGATCCAAATGCAACACTGAATCCATTGGAATGTCCTGTATTCCGTACAAAAAGATTTCCTCGACATTTTTCCAGCCATCAGTGTCCACTAGTTTTTCAATATGCTCTCGGGAGACAATCTGTCGGAAGGAAATCGTCTTGAGATATTGAGGTTGAAAAAGTCCAAAAATTTTCAAGAACTCGTCAGAGGAAACTCCACTCGTTTTGAAATAGACTCTCTGTGCTTTCACTTTGGTGCATTTTGCGAGCCTTTCAATCTTCATGAGCCTCATTTTGCTTTGTCCAGGATGCATTGGCTGGAAACAGAAGATCACACTGTCTACTGTGGATTTTTTCGACTTGAAGATTCCGAAAAAATGGTCGATTATATTGTTGTTAAGTTCCACAGTATCGCTCCCTTTTTTGATGTGCAATTTGGAGCGGGTTGAGTTTTCTAACAGGTAGATTTCCAACTGGTCCAGAGAAATTGGACAATTTTCAACCAAGGATTGGTCTGATTTAGAACACACACGGAGGCGGAATCTGGAAATTTGTTATTTTGAGATTTTTTGAAATTTGATGTTTTGAGATTTCATAATCCTTGAATTTTTTAGATTCTGAGATTCTGAAGTCTGAAAAACTCTGAAAACTTGAGACATGAATAATGGAAAGTGTCTCAAGTTATTTCTGATACTGAAAATCTTTACTATTAACAAACGCAAAGTTCTGTGTGTGTGTGTGTCTGTCTGTGCCGTGTCCGGATCCCGCTCTAGCTCAGTCCTCACTGGACCGATTTTTCTCAAATTTTGGCAGGCTATCAGTAATTCCATCGAGATGATGCCCATCTATTTTGTTTTTTGATTCGCTAAAAAATGAGGTCACAAAAGCTCAAAAACTTCCATTTTTGGTTGACTCCAGACAGAGACACACACAGACAGACACACAGAGGGAGGGGGGAGGAGGTTGCTGTGGAAAAGAGCGCCGACCGCAGTAATGTCACTGCCCTTCCTCCCACTCCGATATGTGCACCTGTGGCGCAGTGGTAGTGTTCCAGTACAGTAATGGGGGAGTTATGGGTTCGATGCCATACCAGTCCAAATACATTTTTTATTTTTTTTTCGAATGAGGTAAGGACTTCAGTAAGTCGTCGTAGTCCTCGAATGCAATATTCATTTCGACCAAAGGTTCATTTGGTATGGGGCCGGAGGCACCGTGTGTAATCTTAATTTGAGGTGGAAGCCCTTGCAGTGAGGAGCCGTAGGCTCGAACGCTTTTTTGTTTAATTTTGGACCGAAGACCTTTGGAGAATTTTGTGATCAAAAATGATTTTCTTGACCGCGTCCTAACTATAGGTCCCCCTTCAAATTGAAAATAGCATCATTTTCTGTAACTTATGTTTTGAAAGCTGTCATCAAAAAACATCAGAGTTGTTCAAAAAAGTCGTTATTTGTTGGTTTCCATCAAAACAAACCACTGAATGAAGTTTGGAAAAAATATTTTTTCGACATTTTGGTTATTTTCGAATAGCTTCAGAATAGCGTAAATTTCTCATTATATAATAAGTTTCCTGACAAAACCTTCACTGTACTGTTTTTTCAGAGAGTTCGCAACAACTTCAAATAATTTGCTTTCTCTATACAAGTAACACTGTCATTTTCCAGCTGTAATAAAATTTGTTGTAAATTTGCAGAATTCTTGGGGGGTCCTATCGTTATGAAGCGGTCAAAAAGTGACTTTTGAGCATAAATTTCTCCAAACTTGATTGACCTCTTTGAAACTTTACCCACAGAAGTTTTGCGACATGCCTAAAAAACTAATTTTTTAAATACCGTCGTTGGGAGGGGGTCTTTATGACCTATCTTTATGACACGATCTGTAGAGCGAATAGTCCACAAGAAGGAAGCAAGCAAGCGCAAGTGATGACGCCACTGAAGGGGGGTGAAGGGGGCGAAATCCGCGATTCCAAAAGACCCATGCAAGCTGGAATGCACACATTTCACATTACTGATGTTCTCGATAGAGCGCAATGAAACTTCCAAAATATTCCTAACACAATTTTCACGATCGCACCTAATTTTAGATTTAAGCGCCGTTTACGTGAGGCCAGGAGATTGGAGCCGCCGTGAGGCGGCGTAAATCGACTGGTATTGCCAAAACTCCCAAAAACCGGGTCTGGCAAAAAAAATTGAAAATTTCGGATTCTAGGATCTTAAAATTATCTGGTTTTAGTTTCTTTAATTCTGAAACTTTCCTTAAAAAACTATTCACCTCGATTTGTAATCCAAATATTGCACAATTTCCTCCTTGACTTCTATTGGGATTCCTTGCCACGTAGGTTCCAGCTTGGAACTCATTGCGAAATAGCCTTCAAATTTGAGTTTTGATCTGAAAAAAAGACAAATAATCTGAAAAAGGTTCATTTTATAGCAATCATTGTTTTCAAACCATGAAATGTACAGTAACAATGATGAAGACGTGATTAAACCTAATAAAGCAGTCAATAACCCAAAAAGCGAGGAAAAAATGAGAGAAAATGTTTGTGTGAAGAACAACTGATTGCGAAATGTAGAAAAGAGTGTACATAGAGAAAAATGGGAAGAAATATAGGGGAAATGTTTCGCCAAAGAAAAAAAAACAAAACTGAGAACGAATTTTAGGAATTTTTAACAGAGATCGAATTCATTTCAATTTGGTTTTGAGATAAAGGAATGACCTGAAAATCCAGAGCTTCACACCCCCAAAAGAAGATTTGAAAATTCAAGAATCCAAGAATCCAAGAATCCAAGAATACAAGAATCCAAGAATCCAAGAATCCAAGAAACCAAGAATCCAAGAATCCAAGAATCCAAGAATCCAAGAATCTCGACTACAATGTACGGAACTTATGATAGTTTGTATTCCTTATCAAATGTCATCCATCTCCGGGTCTTCTTACGAATATTGTGCCTTCGTTGAGAAATTTAACAGCGCAAGTACATAAAATTCTCATAAAATGAGCGCAGAAGCCGGAGGCAATGAAACGAGAGTACAAACTTCAATATGATATTGGCTTATCAGTGATGGGTATATAATAACGGCCTGTTTCATTTTTGCCAATCAGTTTTTGATTGCAGTATAGTTTTTCTTTCCATGCCAATTATTCAATACTAACTTCAAAATTTTCAGGTATGAAGACCCTAATCTTCCTGGCCCTCGTCGGCCTTTCCACGGCCGCGGTCCACGTGCATCAGATTCAATGGCGAGAGTCCATCAGAATGGAAATGATTCGTAATGGAGAATACGAGGCCTATTTGGAATACCAAGAGGGACTCCGTTCGGCATCGCCAAAAATGTTGGCCAGTCTTCCGGAGAAAGTCAACGATTTCGGAGACTACGAGTACCTTGGCAACATTACCATCGGAACCCCAGAACAAGGATTTATTGTGGTTTTGGATACCGGATCAGCCAACCTTTGGATTCCAGGACCAACTTGCTCGTGAGTACTCTCTTTTTGTAGTAGATGAAATTATTGAGTTTCAGAACCAACTGCCAAAAGAAGCATAAGTTCGACTCCACCAAATCTAGCACTTTCATCAAGAACGGAAAGACATGGACCATTCAGTACGGATCTGGTGACGCTGCTGGTATTCTTGGAGAGGATACTGTTAGAGTGAGTAAGCCTCTAAGCCTAAGCTTCTAAGGTTAAGCCTGTAAGCCTAAAACTGTGAGCCTAAGCCTCTAAGCCGAAGCCACTAAGCCTAAGCCCCTAAGCCTAAGCCTCTAACCCATAACTCACTCGGAACCGAACTAAAATCCTCTGGCTCTCCAATATGCGGCAACATGAAATCAAAATGAGTACAAGACGAAACGAGAATCGTCTTTTTGATCTTCAACTTCTCAAATAACCCAAGTCCAAAAACCGTGAAGCCTAATCCTCTAAGCCTAAGCCTCTAAGCCTAAGTCTCTAAGCCTAAGCCTCTAAGCCTAAGCCTCTAAGCCTAAGCCTGTAAGCCTAAGCCTCTAAGCCTAAGTCTCTTAGCCTAATCCTAAACATCTAAGCCTAACATCTTTTTCAGTTCGGTGCCAAGGGTCAACCCCAACTCCCAGTCCCCAAGACCACCTTCGGAATCGCCAGCAAGATCTCCGCCGACTTCAAACGCGACGCCACCGACGGAATCCTCGGACTCGCGTTTACCTCCCTCGCCGTCGACCGTGTCGTCCCACCACTCATCAACGCCATCGACCAGAAACTTCTCGATCAACCACTCTTCACTGTCTGGCTTGAGCACAGAGGCGCACTCAACAACGTCGGAGGCGGAGTCTTCACCTACGGAGCCATTGATACCACCAACTGTGGACCAGTAGTCGCTTATCAACCATTGTCCTCTGCCACCTACTATCAATTCAAGGTCGCTGGCTTCAAGTTGGGATCTTACTCAAATACCAAGACTTATGAAGTTATCTCCGATACCGGAACTTCTTTCATCGGAGGACCAGCCAGTGTGATCGAGGGACTTGCCAAGGCCGCCGGAGCCACTTATCGTGAGGGCAACTACTTCATCGACTGCAAGGCCAACCCGGGACCACTCGACATCACCATTGGATCCCACACCTACGCTATCCAGCCAATCAACTACATTGTGAACGCTGGAAATGGAAAGTGCTTGTTCGCCGCGTTCCACTTTGGATCCGGAGGCTTCGGACCGGCATGGATCTTGGGAGACCCATTCATTCGCCAATTCTGTAACATTTATGACATTGGAAACAAGAGAATGGGATTCGCGCCGTCTCTTCAGAAGTAATTTTGTAAATGTGTATAGCACACGAAATGAAGCTTTATTTCTATTAGTGATCTGTTGCCAAAAGCATACTTCTAATGAACATTCCCCAGGGGGGTAGAAAGGGGAGCTGGTCCATAAGCCGTCGATTAACTTGAAGGTGGTCTTCTGAAGTCCAGATGCTGAATTTTTTGAAGTCATTAGTGTCCGAGCAAGCATATCCTTCAATGATTTGATTTCCAAACGCGGACTTTCGCAGATTTACTACGAAAGTGAAGCCGGATGTGTTTGTTGGGAAATGATAGCTGAAATTAGTTGGAATTTAATATCACAAAAAAAATGTCTGGCTGTCTCGCTGTCTTGCTGTCTCGCTGTCTCGCTGTCTCGATTTCTCGCGGTCTCGCTGTCTCGCGGTCTCGATGTCTCGCTGTCTCGCGGTCTCGATGTCTCGCGGTCCCGCTGTCTTGCTGTCTCGCTGTCTCGACGTCTCGAAGTCTCGAAATCTCGCGGTCTCGCTGTCTCGCGGTCTCGATGTCTCGCTGTCTCGCGGTCTCGATGTCTCGCGGTCCCGCTGTCTTGCTGTCTCGCTGTCTCGACGTCTCGAAGTCTCGAAATCTCGCGGTCTCGCTGTCTCGCTGTCTCGCTGTCTCGCGGTCTCGCTGTCTCGCGGTCTCGCTGTCTCGCGGTCTCGCTGTCTCGCGGTCTCGCTGTCTCGCGGTCTCGCTGTCTCGCTGTCTCGCTGTCTCGCGGTCTCGGTGTCTCGCGGCCTCGCTGTCTCGCGGTCTCGCGGTCTCGCTGTCTTACTGTCTCGCTGCCTCGCTGTTTTGCTGTCTCGCCCTCTCGCTGCCTCGATGTCTCGATGTCTCGATGTCTCGATGTCTCGACGTCTCGAAGTCTCGAAGTCTCGCGGTCTCGCTGTCTTACTGTCTTACTGTCTCATGCCTCACTGACCTAATGACCTATTCACCTACTGTCTTACTATACCCTACTCACCTCTTATCCAATTTACTCGAAACCTTCAAATCAACTTGACCACTACTGTAGTTAACTCGAAATCCAAATCCTGGCATCAAATTTTTCCTTATCGCAAACGAGCTAATGATATTCTGAGCATCTTCAGAACTCAGACTATCTACATAACATCTAAACTTTTCCAAATTCTTCACAGCGTCCATAGGAAAGTCCTGGCGTCCGTAGCAGAAAATTTGTTTGGCGCTTTTCCAGGTTTCAGTTTTCAAAAGTTCCTCCAAAAGGTTTTGAGATAAAGTTTGACGGAAAGAGAGTGTCTTGGCATTGAAAATGTCAAATATTTTGAGGTAATCTTGATCCGAAACTCCATTGAAATCAAAGTAAACGGTTTTCGCTCGAATTCGGAAAATCTTGGTTTTAGCCAAAACTTGGCAGAGTTCTGCTCCCTGGGCTCCATCCAGGCTCAGTATTACACTTTTGATAGTGGTTCTACTTTGCTTGAAAATTTTCAGAAAATGGTCGAAAGTATTTTCCTTGACTCTAGTATAGCCATATTGATCTTTGATGTGAAGGGAACTGTCATGTATCTCAATTTGTTCAAGAAAAAATGGGCAGTTGTCGATTAGATACAGATCGCTTTTAGAGCACACTCGGAGACGAAACCTGGAAAAAGGATGTCTTCAGATTCTGAGCTACTGAGCTACTAGATTCTTAGTTTCTCACCTTGATTTAAAATCCAAATTTTGGACGATTGCCTCTTTGACTTCAAATGGAATTCCTTGCCAAGTCGGGTTCAATTTCATTATTTTTTTCGAAATTAGCACAAAAAAAGTAATGCTCAAAACCATACTATCACTGTGTTTATAAAGAAAACAAAGGTGCAAATAAGACAACAAAATAAGTCATAAAAACTGGAAGTATATATTTATTCATTGGAAAAAACGAAAATAGACTTGACAAATATTTTTCTCATTGACAATTCGTCACTATTCAAGTGAGTGGGTGATTGTGTCTTCTGTTTGAATTTGTAGTATGCGTAGTCACCTTTTTTCATAGACATGGATCAAAATTTCCACTACTTCGTTGTGAATTTCGAACTCTGCTCAATTTGTATGTGTTGGTGATTTCTGTGATTTGTTCTCTGGTTTTGGAGTTTGAGACGCATTATCGGAGAAACTGGAGGATTCCGGGTAAAAACTTTTTTCTTTTAAAATTTGCGAAATTTCGCCCTGATACCGAAAAAAAAACCTGAAAAACCGCTTCAAAGTGGCCCATTTTTCTGGAGGTGTCTCCGGCGGCAGTGTGGCCTACTTCCTTCTCTTCCAACAGACTAGGTCACCGTTTTTTGCGCCGATTTTTTCACTTTTCACTGCTTTTCCGGTGAAAATTATTGTTTTTTCCATGAACTTTCGTTGAAATACTCGCATTCCATTGAAATTCACCGAAAAAACATAGAAAAGTGAAAATAAAAATGTTTTCGTAAATACTGGATTTGGGACGATCATTTGAGAAAAATTAAAAAAAAAACAATTTTGCCATTAAACTTCCATCACTCATCAAAGTGTTTCATTCTAAAAAAACCAAAGTTTCAAGCCCAAACAAATGGTAAGACACAAACAATTCCAATGGCAATGAGAGCCATGAAAAATACAAAATAAATATCCAAAAAAGTTTTCTGAAAATAATTCAGCTTTCTTCCAAATGGATCCATTTGTGGGAAGGGGCCGAATCTGTAAACCTACTGTTTTTTAGTTTCATATTCAAAAATAGCAGTACCTCGCCACAAACTCTGTATACTTCACTACCATTTCCTTGGGACTTCTTGGTTGATTTCTCAACATTTCAGCAATCCGTCTAGCATTCTCTGTGTACTTTTTCTCATACAAAATCGAATGAACCGCCTGTTTCACTTTCTTTACGTTTGCCAGCTCCTTTTTGTGAAGAACAATCACGGATCCATGTCTTGCCAACATGTTCGCGTTTCTAGTTTGATCCCCATAAATCGGTACCATTATAGCGGGTGTTCCGAGATGCGCCAACTCATTAGTACTTCCCAATCCACCATGAGTTAAGAATCCGGAGAGTCGGGCGTCGGCAAGTAGGGCTGTTTGAGGGACCCACTTTGAGAAATAAATATTGGAAAGGGTTGAGGCGAATGTGACGTCATCGGATTCATATTTCCAAATGAAGGTGACATCGGGGAAGGATTCGATTGTAGATAAGATTCCGGATCTGAAAATTCAATTATTTTTTAAAACTCCAGTTTTTTGTACCTCAATTCAACTGGCATATTCACCGACGGAACCGCTGAGCCAAATGAAATCAGCATCGTTTTCTTCCTTCTGCTCAAAACCTCTTCCCAATCTTCACTCAACTTCTCAGCCTTGATTTTTTCCAGGTCTACAGTAATCCCACCAACTGGGATCGTTTTTTGAATAGTTGCTCTTGGATAGTCAAGGAATGGGACCGAGTTTGTAAAGTTTAATGAAGCCGAGGCCATGAGCTCTTTCCAATCGGGGATGTGAGCCCCGAATTTCTCACGGTAGGCTTTGGTTTCGTAGTCAAGGAGTACGGCTAGAGTGGATTTGCTTTCCTGGAAAAGAGGTACAGTAATCCAAAACTGGAAGTATTGAAAAACCTACAGCAACAAGTCTGTAGTTTTCCCATCTCTCCATCATGCTCATTTTCTCACCGACTTGGCTTGAAAGGGCTGAAAAAATGGTTTGGAGGGTTCAGATTCCCAGATTTGTGCGCTTTATTTTTTAGAGATTCTCAAGCACATGCTTCTAAGCCTAAGCCTGAAATCCTGCCTGAAATCCTAAGCCTCTAAGCCTAAGTCTCTAAGCCTGAGCCTGTAATCCTAAGAATCTCAGCCTAAGCCTCTAAGCCTCTAAGCCTAAGCCTCTCGAAGCCATAACTCACTCGGAACCGAACTAAAATCCTCTGGCTCTCCAATATGCGGTAACATGAAATCAAAATGAGTACAAGACGAAACCAGAATAGTTTTTTTGATCTTCAACTTCTCAAATAATCCAAGTCCAAAAACCGTGAATGGCTCAGCGATAGCAACATCAAAATGACGACTTTCCAATTGCTCTATGACTTTCTCATTTCTCATGAAATTGTCGCATGCTATCTTCATTATCTTCACATAGCCAGCAACCATCTGAAAATTAAATTTGATACTTCACAATAAGAAAAAATCATACTTTTCCCATTTCCGAGGACTTCATCTCTATGGTCCATAAAGGGCTCTTCATTTCTTTCAGAAGCAAGGCTAACTCATTTTTTGCAGTATCATCTTGCTCCACAACAATCACATCTTTAGTGGATTTCACTCCTAATTGGTTGCGAAAGAAATCCAAGCCAATGGAAACTAGGAAAGTCTGAAAATTTGAAAATAAGAAGCTTCTAACGAAGTTTTGCCTACCACATTATGCCCAGCTTCCGTCAATGTATCGGCAATTCGGGCCAAAAAGTTGGTATGGCTAGCAGCGTACGCGGGTGAGTGGACAAGGATGTTTAGGGGCATTTTTTGGGCAAAAAATGTGAATCGAAGAAAAAATAAACCGGTTTTTATATTTTAGTGTTAACGAATTGTGGTCGATTGCACAACGTTGGGTGCTTTGATAGAGTCTATTCGAGGGTTTAGAGGGAAGAAAAAGATAACATTTTGATCGCGAGGGTAAACAAACGGGGAAAAAGTATGGGTGGCAGCGGAGGAAACTATAGACTTTTTATTTATATTAAAATAGAAATAAATCAGAAAGGAGAAAAATGGATTGTTAATGGATTCTAGAAAACTTTGGTTCATGAATTTTCAGATTCGTGGATTTCGAAATTGTGTGGAATGTTTTGAACTTGAAATTTTTGATTCTGAATTGTTCGAAATGTACGAATCGCTCGGAATCACATAATTTACTTTCAAAGTTTCAGATTCTTGGATTCTTGGATTCTTGGATTCTTGGATTCTTGGATTCTTGGATTCTTGGATTCTTGGATTCTTGGGTTCTTGGATTCTTGAATTCTTGGATTCTTGGATTCTTGGATTCTTGGATTCTTGGATTCTTGGATTCTTGGATTCTTGGATTCTTGGATTCTTGGATTCTTGGATTCTTGGATTCTTGGACTCTTGGTTTCTTGGATTCTTGGACTCTTGGTTTCTTGGATTCTTGGATTCTTGGATTCTTGGATTCTTGAATTCTTGGATTCTTGAATTCTTGGATTCTTGGATTCTTGGATTCTTGGATTCTTGGATTCTTGGATTCTTGGATTCTTGAACTCTTGGATTCTTGGATTCTTGGATTCTTGGATTCTTGGATTCTTGAATTCTTGGATTCTTGGATTCTTGGATTCTTGGATTCTTGTATTCTCGGATTCTTGGATTCTTGGATTCTTGGATTCTTGGATTCTTGGAGCACAAATTTTTGAGCTCTGTGTCATGAGCTCTATGTCATAGGCTCTCGTAGACTGCTTACACGTTTCCTGTTATTCAAAAAGAATGAAAGGAAATTAAGAAACCAACACACATAGTGTTCCCGCCTCTAACACATTTCCCAACAGATTCATTTTGCCGTCATGATGGAGTTCGATGTCTCTGACAACATCTCCCGTTTCTGTTACATCACTACAGTATGCTTCAACACCCTACTCATCTATCTTACTGTATGTCATACCAAGCAAATTGTTGGAACTTATCGGAATATGATTGTGATCTTTGCCTCGTTTGGAATCTGGTTTGCGAATTGCGATATTTTAGTGAGACCTGTAGGTTCATAGGAAAAAAATAGAGATCAAAAATTGGAAGTTGCAGCTATTGCACTCTTACAATGGAAGTTTCGTCTACTTCACCTTGGGTAGCACATTTCGAAACTCCAAATCGGCATCTGAAAAAGCGTTATGTAAGAGATAACAACCTTCCAGATGAAAAAAAAACTTCAATTTTTCAGTAATGTACGGTGGAATGTACGGAGTGATCATGGGCTTCCTAGTGGTACAGTTCACCTACCGCGCTTGTGTCCTGTCCGCTCCGAAGCTCACAAAATATTATGACGGTTGGAAACTCATTCCATGGATAATGTATGCCTTGCTGATCGGACTAATCTGGGCGAATGGATCTCGAATGGTGGCCCCGGATGAATACGCTTATCAGTATGTGGAACATGAGATTATGACCGAGTACGGAGTGAATGTACGAAAAATTGCAATGTTCGCTTTCTTGGCATATGTGAGTGATTTACAGTACTATTTAGAGACTTCGGCTTAGTGGCTTAGGCTTAGAGGTTTAGACTTGAAAGCTTAGAGGCTTAGGCTTAGAGGCTTAGGCTTAGAGGCTTAGGCTTAGAGGCTTAGGCTTAGAGGCTTAGGCTTAGAGGCTTAGGCTTAGAGGCTTAGGCTTAGAGGCGTAGGCTTAGAGGCTTAGGCTTAGAGGCTTAGGCTTAGAGGCTTAGGCTTAGAGGCTTAGGCTTAGAGGCTTAGGCTTAGAGGCTTAGGTTTAGAGGCTTAGGCTTAGAGGCTTAGGCTTAGAGGCTTAGGCTTAGAGGCTTTGAAACTTCTACAAAATTTCCAGAACCCCGATGGTAGTTTCCGTTTGATTACGGTATGCTCATTGGCAGTCCTCACTGCAGTGCTTATGATTCAATATTCCATTTGCCTGGTTTGCGGAATAATCATGTACCGAAGAATGGCCGGAAACATGTCCACGTTTTCCAGTCAACATGAGAAACTTCAGAAACAATTTTTCAAGGCGTTACTGTACCAGGTATTCGATAGAGCGCATTTGTGACATAAGCAACTTATTTAGGTATTCACCCCTCTTATCTGCTTCCATTTCCCTTGTTTCGCTCTCTTCATGCTACCGTATTTGGACTTGAAAATGAGCTTCCATTCTACACTCTGCATCTATGGATTCAGCACCTATCCATTGTTGGATTCAATGATTTTGCTTTGTGTGGTTTCAGAGTACAAGAATGCGATTAAAAGTAAGATAATCTCTTTTTGGTTTTTTTGGTAATTTTCTGTACAAAAACTTTTTTCAGAGTTCGGAAATATGATTTCAAGAGAATGGGAGATGACAGTAAGGAACGATGGAATCCCTGAACCTTCGATGTCGGTGGTGATGTCGAGAATGTGATCCCAGACATCACACCCAAAGTCAGAACTAATCCAAACCTATAATTTTTGCGACTAGCTTTTCTGTTCTGATTAATTGTCACCTTATCCGCTCCCCTGACTCATACTAGTTTTTGTCGTAGACTTTTCTGAATTCTTGTTTCCATTTTCGCCTCTCATGTCTAACAATTTATTGTCTCCTTTACAAGCCTATTATAAAACAAACTATTCCAAATGTCCTCCAACGCCGTATCTCGAATCACATGAATTTTTTGATACCGTTATGAATTACTTAACACCATTGTTGATTGTCACTGGAGTTTATGCGATTATTGTGATCTTGGCAGCAACGCCGATTGAGATGAAAAATGCGAAGAGGGTGCTGTTGAATCATCAGATTACGTAGGTTGGCTTGCCATTTGGGCCGGAGATCTTCAAAACAAAAATTGTATGAAAATGTAGTGCTCGATGAGATCTACCAAGGGATGGTAAACTCAAAAAGATTGCGCTGTTCCGTTTTTCTCAAAGGGAAAAACCGGCCAGGCCCAGTTTGGCCTGGATTGCCCAATAAAAGTTTCGGATTGACCGACTCAAATAGTTTCAACGGCATAGTACGCTACTAAAATTTCAGATCAATTTGGGGCGCTTCATTGGTATGCTTCTTGGTCCGACCGTTTATTCACTTTCCGTCGAGTGCACGACACTATAGTGGACTTTTACTGATAATTGGCATACCATTCAAAGTTTTCTACTTTTTGGGAATGATTGCGCAATCCGGTAACCTTTCTGGGCTAAAGAATGTGCTTTGAAGAAACGGAAAACGTAATGGTCATGTAAGGCCGTTTCGCAAGTCACGTCGATTTCGCAACCGCGTCATTCCGCAACTCTAAAAACTAACAGGTTAAAAACTAATTTTCATTAACTTTGTATGAAAGCTGTCCCCATTTATTATAGGCTTTTGACTAACTAGCTAAAATTCTTAGTTGGAAAAAGGACCGGTTGCAAAGCCATATCAACTGTGCCAGGACTCAAAGGGCCCCAAAAAAGCCCCACAGTGGGCCCCCAGTTTTCTCAAATTCAAATTTTCAGTCGAGGGAATCTCTCGCGCAATGATATTCGAAAACCGATACAACCAAATTTGCATAAACCGCCGACACGTTATGGGTCCCAAAATGCGTATCATATTCTTCTCGGCTCACTATCTCTTATTCCATATTATCTTTGGGTATCACACATTCTACACTTCCATTGATGACATCTCTGCAAAAATGAGCATTCTGAAAAAGATTCCCTGTCCGGATAAGACTTTTTTCGACGCTAACACTTTTGTTATCACTACCAATATGTCCCTGGACTCGGCAATTATTGCATTTCAATCCGGATATCTATTCGCTTTATCATTATTTTTCGCATTTCTTGGCGGGTACTATCTTTGGAAAACAACTTCTACATTTTCAAAGACATTGAAGAATATGCAGCAGCGTTTTTTCATCGCCGTCACTATTCAGACCATGAGCTCTTTTTTGGTCCTGTACATTCCCAATCTACTTTTTTGGTGGTTTTCTTTATTTGGAGCTACATTGAGCACGGCGGCAACGATGATCATGGGGTGTATCACTCTTCATACGATTTTGGGAAGTGTTTTGTTGGTTTTACTCTATCGTCCTCATAGGGAATACACAGCTAGAGTTATTCGATGTGAAAGGGCGAAGGTTCAAGCGACAAAAAGTGTCGTGGTTGTATCGGTGCAGATAGTTTGAGTTTTTTTTTTTGAAAAGTGAGTCTTTCTCTTAACCTTGCATTCCCTATTTCTATTTCTATTTCTATTTGTTAACCAGATATTCAGAGAATGATTTAGAAATAGGAGTTTCTCGCTGGAACCATGATTCTCCGCCACTCTTTCTTCTGCTGTCTTGCCATGCGCATCCATGACACTCCAGGGTATATTTTTCGGTTAGTCGATCTTTAATATCGTCATCCCACTTTTGTTGTGGCCTGCCTCTCATCCGCCTGAGTGCTGTTCCCTATTGCATTCCCTATTGAAACCTATACCAATTCTATAACAACTTTTTTCTCTTTGGCCCAATTAGATTTCAAAGGTCGACTGATCTCTCTATAACATAGAAAACTTAACTTTCAACATACAATTTCTTTGTAAAATCATCTGAACAATATGGACTTGCGACAGTTATAAGTTGGCTTACAGCTGTTGATTTAGATCAAAATTCATATCTTTGCGAATTGTTCAAATTGAGTTTTTCGGGTGTTGTAGACTGAAATAGGATTTCGGTCATTTTTTATTTGTACTTAAAGTAGGATTACAGTCATTTTTTAAATTTTCTCAAATGATCGTCCCAATTCCATTATTTACGAAAATAACAATATTTTTGCACAAAAATCGTTAAAACTCGAGAAAATCGATTTTCAAAACCAAATGTACAATTTTGTGCTGATTCGAATGCGCCTAATATCGCTGCTCAAAATGCTCTAGAAAATGTTTTATGTCAACAGTGACGAGCGCGACAGTAGACAGTAAGTCGGCAGCGGCGAGCGCGACAGCAGATTGTAAGTCGGCAGCGGCGAGCGCGACAAAGTGAAAATTTGTTCATAAATCCCGAAATTGAATTTTTTTTCTAACAATTTCAAAAAATTTAGAATTTTTCGCTGATTCGAATGCACCTAATATCGCTGCTCAAAACGCTAGAGAAAATAATTTATGAACAAATTTTCACTTTGTCGCGCTCGCCGCTGCCGACTTACAATCTGCTGTCGCGCTCGCCACTGCTGACATAAAAAATTTTCTCTAGCGTTTTGAGCAGCGATATTAGGTGCATTCGAATCAGCGAAAAAGTCTAAATTTTTTGAAATATTTAGGTTAGAAAAAATGCAATTTCGCGATTTGAAAATCGATTTTCTCGAGTTTTAACGATTTTTATTATAAAAATTATTGTTATTTTCATAAATATTGTAATTGGAGTTAGTGAAAAATCATTGCAATTAGTTGACCACACGAAAAACATTCCAGAACCCTCTTCAACTTCCGGATATAGTCAACTCTTCGATGTTTCAAACTTTGATCTATTATTTCCTCACTAGGCCAGACCGCATTTCTCATGACATTTACCTATTTCTCATGACAGTTATCAGATTTTTGTTAATTATATGTAGTGTGGAGGCACACAAATGATGGTGCTTGGATTCTGGGAAGGCGTCATTAGTAAGCGTATGCCCAGAGGATTTAGTCATACGTCTCGCTAATCCCTCTATCTAGTTCGTTAGCGAAAATATTTTCAATTTCACTTTCAACTTGTCATTTCGTCTTCAAGGAAGTGACATCGCTGGTGATTGTCTACCAGGCTGTTTTGACTGGAAATTTTCGCTTTGAAATCCAGTCATGACCGCTGTATCGCCACTCGACGAGTACTATCTCACCAACTATACCAAATGCGTCCCGATGCCGTATTTCGATTCTCAAGATTTCTTCGAAACTGTCATGAATTATCTGACTGCTCCGTCGATTGTTTTTGGAATCTACGGAATTATAATGATTGTTGTGGCATCTCGGGATAATATGAAAAGTGCTAAATGGGTACTCTTGAATCATCAAGTCTCGTGAGTAAATCTAGAAACCATTTTCATACTGTAAGATCGGTTAAAAGTCTCAGATGTCTATAAAACATAACTTGGTTCTCATTGAAAGTTGAGTACAAAAATAGGAACTTTTTCAGACCACTGAGCCTATTTTACAGTTAAAAAAAATGGTGGTCTGTCAAAATGAACTAATTTTTATCTCCAATTTTCAGATCATTTTGGTGTGGCTCATTGGCTTGCTACTTGGTCAGACCGTACATTCATTTTCCGACTCCCGCTCGATACTATTCTGGGTTGCTGTTGTTGGTTGATTGGTTTCCATTCAAGCTTTTGAACTTTTTGGGATTAGTGTCACAACCAAGTAAGCTTACTATAAAAGTGCAATGAGCTTTGGGGGACTGGAAAAGTGGTTTCCTGGAATCGGATTCTAGAACTTCATTTTTCAGTTGAAAACTTGTTCATACAGCTTGAATATGAGCACTTTTAATTAGGTCATGTAGAGTGACGTTACCTTGGATTAGGCCTTATACCATTGGGATTTTCATTCAACATAACAAGATTCATCTGCGATTCTAACAGAGATCCTTAACTAATAAAATCATGTTCTAGGATAGCGTCCATAGAATTTCAGAAAAAAATATTTTCAAGGTGGTGGGGCAACAAAATTATAACTTTTCTCAAACTCCTGTAAACTGAAGCTATAGAAAATGTAAGCCGATTCTGATATGCCAACTGTCTTATTTTAGTTAATTTCCGTCCAGAAACAGTCTGAAAACATGAACTGTCGTAAGGTTTGACGCATGGTACGCAGACACGACAACTGACGCGCTCATACAAAAATTCACAGAATTCCCAAGCGATTTTCCCCGAATCTTTTTGAAAGCCTGAAATAAACAATTGAATCACATACTCCCATTTTCAGTCGAAGCAATATCTCGAGCCATGATATTCGAGAACCGCTACAGCAAAATCAACATGAACAAAAAATACGTGATGGGTCGCAAGCTCCGCTTCCTATTCTTCTCGGCTCACTACATCCTATTCTTGGCCATCTACATGTACCACGTATTCTACTCCATTGTGGATGATGTCTCCGCAAAAATGGAAATTCTAAAAAAGGTCCCGTGCCCGGACAAAACATTCTTCCACAAAAACTGTCGGGTTATGGCGTATACTGTCACCCAAGACTTGTGGATCATTGCATTCCAGTCGCATTATCTTTTTGGATTGTCCTTTTTTCTTGCGATTCTATGTGGATTCTGTCTCTGGACAACTACATCACATTTGTCACAAGCGACTCGAAAAATGCAGCAGCGATTTTTCATCGCTCTAACTCTCCAGACCCTCATCCCATTTTCGGTGATGTACATCCCAACGGTTCTATATTGGGCGGTTTCTGCAATGGGGATTCCATTCAATAGTAAGATCTTTTTTGCTAGGAATTTCATAACCATGGTTATGATCACTGATTTTCCAGGCACCGGCCGACTGACGATCATCTGCATTGTGCTACATTCAATTCTGGGGAGCATTTTGTTGGTTGTGCTTCACAGACCGCATTGGGAGTACACTATGAAGCTTCTGTGTTGTAGACAGACCAATGTTGGAACTAATGTATTCGTGACGTCTACAGCACCGCTGAAAAGGACTTCTAGAATTTGATAAAGTAGAAAATATTCTTATTTTGTAAAAGTATCTTTTTTCGCGCATCAAACTCAATTAATAAATAACCCATTGAGACCAGCATCCGGTTGTTTTTTAGTTTCAAGTAGAAGGAGATTGAGTTCGATGTATGAATTTTCGGTCTACGCAGTTTTTGACATTTCCCATTTTTCCGAGCAGCTGTTTTTTATTGGATGCGGAATTGAAAATAAGACTAGTATACCTGAAGGCAGTAGTCATACCTTTTTGCCCATGAACTGCAGTAACGAAGCCGGATATTTTGAATCGCCCGAAATCCTAACCGCTTTTCTCCATTTTATCACGGGGATATCCTCTCCAGTGAACGTTTTGGGATTCTACATGGTCTTATGGAAAACTCCCGAAACTATGAAGACAATGAAAATGTACATTTTGAATCTGCACGTGTGGATTACTGTTCTAGACTATTGTACTTGTTTACTCACTGTTCCCTATTTAATACTTCCAGCATTTGCTGGGATACCATTTGGCTTATTACGCTATTTTGGAGTGCCAACTATTGCGCAAACTGTTGTAACTCTGCTAGCAGTGGCTTGTCAGTTGTGGCAAAACCGGAAACGTTTTTTAAATTTTTAGTTTTCAGATGTGTTCGCCTCCATGACAGCGATATTCGAAAATCGGTTTTTTGTTGTCTGCGATTTCAGAATGAAGGTAAAATGGAAATACTGGAGGCGAGTTTGGTTGATTTGTCACTTTCTAATTCCATCTATGATGTCGGTTCCATTTGTCATTTTGACTCCTGAACAAGAAATGGCAAAGAAGCATCTTTTTGAGGTAACGTACTTTCGAAATGTTCTAAACTTAACTACTTTGATTTAGGAACTCCCTTGCCTTCCAGATTATGTCAAACGTGAGCCGGTATTCGTTTTGGCCGAAAACATTGGCTTTCACCTCACCATCATTGTTGTGTTCCTTGCTTCTTGTGGCATCGAAATTCTCTCGTTCACTACAGTTCTTGGCAGATATATTTTCAAAAAAATGGGTGACAAATCTGTATCCCAAAAAACATGCAGAAGATATTCCTCATTGCTCTGATTATTCAAGTCAGTGTTCCAGTTGTAATGTTTGGCTTTCCACTGTTTTATGCGTTGTTTTCTGTGTTAACACGATACCACAATCAGTCGTATATGAATTTGGCACTGATTATTGGGTTGACCCATGGTCTGCTCTCTTCGTTGGCCTTGATTTTAGTGCACAGGCCATATCGTGATGCGTTGTTCTCAATGATAGGTAGCTTCTATGGCAAATTGTGCCAAACTGGATCTAAAGAAGGTTCAAATCGATGGGCTCATGCTTATGTGTCTTCTTCTACCCATGTACAAGTTTGATATCTCTCTGATGGTTTCCTTACTAAATGTCTACGAGCTACTATTCAACTATTCAAAAAAATATTGAGGGTATTCCTTTGAAAAGTTTGAGGTGTGTCAAGACGAAAAAGATTGAATACGAATTACGCATTTTGCGATACCCTCGGTTTCCGAGCAGATGTTTTTTGTTTAAGCGAAAATGAGAAACTCCAACTGCATTTCTTCTTTTGTTCACAGCTAACGCTCGATTTTCCGTTTGCCAATGAATTGTTCTTCTCAACTTGGCTATTTTGAATCTCCCAAAGTTTTAACGAATGCTCTCCATATAATCACAGTAATAACTACACCAATAAACGCCTTGGGTTTCTACATTGTCTTACGGAAAACGCCCGAAACAATGAAGTCGATGAAAATGTACATTTTGAATCTGCACGTGTGGATTACTGTTCTAGACTATTGCGTGTGTTTCCTCACTGTTCCCTATTTAATACTTTCAGCATTTGCTGGAATACCGTATGGAATATTACGGTATATTGGAGTGCCAACAGTTGCGCAAACTGTGGTAACCATCAATACGGTGGGTTGAAAGTTTTCACGAAACCGGAAAATGTTTCGCTATTTTTAAACCTTTAGATGTGTTCGCTTCCATAACAGCAATATTCGAAAATCGATTGTTCGTTGTCTGCGATTTTAAAAGGAAGCAAAAATGGGAAAAGTGGAGGCGGGTTTGGTTGATTTTTCACTTTCTAATTCTACCTATAATGCTGGTTCCATTTGTGCTTTTGACACCCGAACAAGAAATGGCAAAGATGCGCCTTTTTGAGGTCACTTTTTTTTCGAAATGTTTAAATCTCAACTACTCTTATTCAGAAACTACGATGTCTTCCAGATTATGTCAAACATGAGCCGGTGTTCGTTTTGACCGAAAATATCGGCTATCACCTTTCCATCATTGTTGTGTACCTTGCTTCTTGTGGTATCGAAATTCTCTCGTTCACAATATCTCTTGCCAGATACATGTTCAAACGAATGGGTGACAGAACAGTATCCCAAAAAACAGTGCACATGCAGAGGATGTTCCTCATTGCACTGATGTTCCAAGTCAGTGTTCCTGTTAGTATGTTTGGCTTCCCTTTGTTTTACGCGTTGTTTGCTGTGCTGATGGCATACTACAATCAATCTCATATGAATCTGGCGATGATTATTGGCTCAACTCATGGTCTGTTCTCTTCGTTGGCTTTGATTCTCGTACACAGACCGTACCGTAATGCACTGTTCTCAGTGATCGGTAGTGTCTATGGAAAATTGTGTCAAGCAGGGTCTGGAGAAAGTTCAAATCGATGGGCTCATGTTTATGTATCCTCTTCTACCCAGGCACAAGTTTGATGTGTTATTTCTACTATTACATTAAAACATTAAAACAACATCAGGGTTTCCATTCGGAAGGTCATGTACCCGCCCGTCGGGATTACTGTAGTATTTTAAAAACATGTTGAGCTCTCAAAATGAAAATCATTGAATATGAATTACGCATTTTCGTCATATCCTGGGTTTCCAAGCAGATGTTTTTTGCTCTAACGAAAATGAAAAACTTCAACTGCATTTCTCCTCCTGCTCATGACTAGCTCTCGATTTTCTGTTTGCCAATGAATTGTTCTTCTCAACCTGGCTATTTTGAATCTCCCAAAGTTTTAACCAATGCTCTCCATATAATCACCGTAATAACAACACCAATAAACGCTTTGGGATTCTACATTGTCTTATGGAAAACTCCCGAAAAAATGAAGTCAATGAAAATGTATATTTTGAATCTGCATGTGTGGATTACTGTTTTAGATTATTGCGTTTGTTTCCTTACTGTTCCTTATCTAATTCTTCCAGCATTTGCTGGAATACCATTTGGCTTATTACGCTATTTTGGAGTACCAACTATTGCTCAAACTGTGGTAACCATGATCGCGGCGGGTTGTACGTTTTTTTTTTCCCGACAACGGAACATTTTTTGATATTTTTGAATGTTCAGATGTATTCGCTTCCATAACAGCATTATTCGAGAATCGGCTTTTCGTTGTCTGCAATTTTGAAAGGAAGCAAAAATGGAAAAAATGGAGGCGAATGTGGCTGATTTTTCATTTTCTAATTGCGCCTTTATTGGTTGTTCCATTTATAGTTTTGACACCCGAGCAAGAAATGGCGAAGAAGCATCTTTTTGAGGTGGGATTTTCATGGTCGGGCCCGTCAACGAACATTTTTTAGAGCCGCGGCTCAAGACCGTGATTTGAAAATTTTCATTTGCGATCTGAAAGCGTTTCAAACACAATTTGAGGTCATAATGTCGAAGTTTCTGTCGTGTAGCATCAATTTCACTGTTTCTACTATTTCATTTAAAAAATTCTTTTTAGCGGCTCCGAAAATGCCGGAATTTGTTAAAAGACGTTCATGCACTAGACGACTTTTAGATAAAACTTGAAGTGAATCGATAACATTTACTTTTATGAAAAACTGAAAAACAAATGTACAGAAACTTTGTAAAATCACTTTGAATATGCCTATTTCGTACACACAAAAATAAAAAAAATAAACTGTAAAATCGACGAAAATTTGTCTCTAGCCCGATTTCGCAGTTCAAACTCATGGCCCTGAGCCGCGGCCCGCGGGGACGTGAAAATCTGACAGACTTGCCACTGCACCACTTGATTTTCAGAGAATCCCGTGTCTCCCGGATTACCTTCACCGGGAGCCCGTTTTCGTGCTCACCGAAAACATTAGCTATCACCTAGGCTCTGTAGTATTCGTTGTGTTTACTTGCGTCTTTGAGTTCACCTTGCTTGCTATCTATATCGGGCACTACATATACAAAAAACTAAGTGACAAAACGACATCCCAACGTACCATGCGTATGCAGAGAATGTTTCTGTTAGCGTTGCTGATCCAAGCCAGTGTCCCGTTGTTGATTTTCGGCTTACCAATTATTTATGCAGTGACCGCCGTTTTGGCCGACTATCACAATCAATCACATATGAACCTGGCGATGATTATTGGCTCAACGCATGGTCTGTTTTCCACGTTAACTATGCTTTTTGTGCACACTCCGTATCGCGATACATTGTTTTCAATAATGGGCAGTTTTTTCGGAAAATTGTGCCAAACTGGATCAAGAGAAGGTTCAAATCGATGGGCTCATGCTTATGTGTCTTCTTCTATCCATGCACAAGTTTGATATCTCTCTCTCTCTCTCTCTCTCTGATGGTTTCCTTACTAAATGTCTACGGGGATTCCTTTGAAAAATTTGAGGTGTCTCAAGACGAAAAAAGATTGAATACGAATTACGCATTTTGCGATATCCTGCATTTCCGAGCAGATGCTTTTTTGTTTAAGCGAAAATGAGAAACTCCAACTGCATTTCTTCGTTTGCTCACAGCTAACGTCCCATTTTTTCGTTTGGCAATGAATTGTTCTTCTCAACCTGGCTATTTTGAATCTCCCAAAGTTTTAAAGAATGCTCTCCATATAATCACCGTAATAACAACACCAATAAACGCTTTGGGTTTCTACATTGTCTTATGGAAAACTCCCGAAAAAATGAAGTCGATGAAAATGTACATTTTGAATCTGCACGTGTGGATTACTGTTCTAGACTATTGCGTTTGTTTCCTTACTATTCTCTATCTAATACTTCCAGCAATCGCTGGAATACCGTATGGAATATTGCGCTATCTCGGAGTACCAACTATTGCCCAAACTGTGGTAACCATGATCGCGGCGGGTTGTACGTTTTTTTCTCTACAACGGAACATTTTTGATATTTTGAATGTTCAGATGTGTTCGCTTCCATAACAGCAATATTCGAGAATCGGCTTTTCGTTGTCTGCGATTTTGAAAGGAAGCAAAAATGGAAAAAATGGAGGCGAACGTGGCTGATTTTTCATTTTCTAATTGCGCCTTTATGGTTTGTTCCATTTATAGTTTTGACACCCGAGCAAGAAATGGCGAAGCAGCGTCTTTTTGAGGTGGGATTTTAGGATTAATAATGGTTTTTGTTTATTATTTTGCTCGGTGAAAAATCGGCTCCGCGACGTTTCGAAAGATGACGTTTCGAAAGTGTGACGCTTCGGAAGTGTGACGTTTCGAAAGTGTGACGTTTCGCAAGTGTGACATTTCGAAAGTGTGACGTTTCGCAAGTGTGACGTTTCGGAAGTGTGACGTTTCGCAAGTGTGATATTTCACGTGTGCATCGTTTTGCCATTGAAATGACACACTTTCGAAATGTCACACTTGCGAAACGTCACACTTTCGAGAAACGTCACACTTGCGAAACGTCACACTTCCGAAGCGTCACACTTTCGAAACGTCATCTTTCGAAACGTCACGGAGCCGAAAAATCGGCCTACTAGCCGCGGCTTCAAAAACGTGAAAACCATCACTGAAAATAATCTAATTTATTGGGTGAGATGAGTCAACTCAGACTTTGATAAGGCATAACTTGAGTTGTAGTTGACCAATCCAAAAGATTTTACTATAAAAATGTGCCCAATTTACTCAAGTTTAATTCGATTTTTTGAAACAAAAATGAAAATAATTTTTTTGGTTTCAAAATTGTGAAATGTAGTTCAAAAGCCGCGGCCGGCCGTGTGTCAGTCACTGTACCACTTGATTTTTTTTCAGAGAATCCCGTGTCTTCCGGATTACCTTCACCGGGAGCCCGTTTTTGTGCTCACCGAAAACATTGGTTATCATCTAGGCTCTGTAGTATTCACCGTTTTTTCTTGTGTCTTTGAGTTCACCTCGCTTGCTATCTATATCGGGCACTACATATACAAAAAACTAGGTGACAAAACGACATCTCAACGAACCATGCGAATGCAGAAAATATTTCTGTTAGCGTTGATGATCCAAGCCAGTGTCCCGGTGCTTATCTTTGGCTTACCAATTACTTATGCAGTGACTGCCGTTTTGACGAACTATCACAATCAATCTCATATGAATTTGGCAATGATTATTGGCTCAACGCATGGTCTGTTTTCAACGTTAATTATGCTTTTTGTGCACACTCCGTATCGTGAAGCCGTTCGGTCAGTGGTTGGCTAACATCAAAAATTTCTTTCTTTCGTATTCCCAAAGTCAGCGATAACGATCTTTTGTGAACTTGTTTGCTCAATGAATATTTTACGACGTTTTTTTCTATCTCTGCGTCTCTAACACCTCGTCTTTGCTTTTTTCTCTCATTTTGGCATTTCCTGTTTCTAGACATTTTCAGTCTCCCCATGAATCCCGAAAACCAAATCTCAAACTACTTTTGGCAAAACCTCCCAAAAATTTTCAAACTCTCGGTTATCCAACATTTGGACTATAAATCAAGGTAACTTCCAGAAATTTCGCAATATTTCCCAATTTTTCAGATGCTGCCTTCGGAAATGCTCCAAAGAAGACCGAAGTTTTGTGGAATTGGTTCCGATAGTTTTGATCAAAATCAAATTGAAAATAAGCCAAAATGGAAGGGCTCAACTGATTTTCAACGATAATGATGTGAAGCAAAAAGACTATCCATCTGAAGACATCATCACTGATTTTTCACTAATTTTCAAAAATCCGAAATTCAAAGTGCACCAAATAGAAATCGATGGATTCAATCGTGGACATAGTCCTATGACTTTGAGATTTTTCAAAGATTTGCTCAAGAAATTTCGAGAGGACAACTTGACTTTCAACACTAAAAAAATTCACTTTCTCGTCGACTTCTTAAAGTATGATTACACTTTTATGGACTTGGTGAGGAATTGTAATCCCAAAGTCTTGGAGTCGATTACAATTATTCATGAAACATCCAGAAGATGTTTGGAAACCTTGAAGGATACAGAGCAGTGGAAAAATTTGAAGAAAATTGGATTCGGAGATATTGATAGTGTTGATGTTGATTGGTTGTTGCATTTAGAGAAAATGAGGTTTAAAGTTGAGGAAATTTCGGCGAAGGATATTTGGACATTGGTACAGGTGGGAAGATCGATGATTTTGAATTGAAATTCTTGGATTCTTGGATTCTTGGATTCTTGGATTCTTGGATTCTTGGATTCTTGGATTCTTGGATTCTTGGATTCTTGGATTCTTGGATTCTTGGATTCTTGGATTCTTGGATTCTTGGATTCTTGGATTCTTGGATTCTTGGATTCTTGGATTCTTGGATTGTTTTGGATTCTTGGATTCTTGGATTCTTGGATTCTTGGATTGTTTTGGATTCTCGGATTCTTGGATTCTTGAATTCTCGGATTCTGCGATTCTTGGATTCTTGGATTCTTGGATTCTTGGATTCTTGGATTCTTGGATTCTTGGATTCTTGGATTCTTGGATTCTTGGATTCTTGGATTCTTGGATTCTTGGATTCTTGGATTCTTGGATTCTTGGATTCTTGGATTCTTGGATTCTTGGATTCTTGGATTCTTGGATTCTTGGATTCTTGGATTCTTTGATTCTTGGATTCTTGGATTCTTGGATTCTTGGATTCTTGGATTCTTGGATTCTTGGATTCTTTGATTCTTGGATTTTTGGATTCTTGGATTCTTGGATTCTTGGATTCTTGGATTCTTGGATTCTTGGATTCTTGGATTCTTGAATTCTCGGATTCTTGGATTCTTGAATTCTCGGATTCTGCGATTCTTGGATTCTTGGATTCTTGGATTCTTGGATTCTTGGATTCTTGGATTCTTGGATTCTTGGATTCTTGGATTCTTGGATTCTTGGATTCTTGGATTCTTGGATTCTTGGATTCTTGGATTCTTGGATTCTTGGATTCTTGGATTCTTGGATTCTTGGATTCTTGGATTCTTGGATTCTTGGATTCTTGGATTCTTGGATTCTTGGATTCTTGGATTCTTGGATTCTTGGATTCTTGGATTCTTGGATTCTTGGATTCTTGGATTCTTGGTTTCTTGGTTTCTTGGATTCTGGGGATTTTCACTAATAAATTTCTTTCAGAATTTCCTCTCAAATAATCTACCGATTCAATCCTACTTTGATATCACTTTGAATCGAGAACAAGACGTTCAAAATATTCTGGATTATTTTTCTTCTGAAAATGTGGTACTGAAAAATGAACCGATTTCACTCAGGTAAGTACACATCTTCGATTTTTCCAATATTTGACCGAATTTTTTCAGAGATTCCCAATTGTACATTCACACTCAACGCTTCAAGTTTCCAAATAAAGACAAAGTTTTGCTACTGAAATTGAACGCCTGGAGCATTTACGGATTCGTTGGGAGAGCCAGTAGATATCAATAATTTTATTACTTTCATAAATATATTTATTTACAATCGAGATTCAAAGTTACAGTAACAAAAAATCACTTACAGTATCCACAAGTTTTTGGACACTGATCCTTCATCAATGCCTTCCATGTGGGGTCCGTACACAAATACTTCCTCTTCGGGCAATCATTTTCTCCAGTTTTCGGATTCAATCTATCCGAACACTTTGGAGCAGTTGTTGTGCTCCCAGTTGTGCAAAATTCACAAGTTTTTGGACACTGTTCCCTCATGACCTTGTTGTAGTTTGGGTCCGTGCATAAGTTGACTCGCATTGGACAGTCGCTGGTGTGGGTTTTAGGGTTCAGTCTATCTTGACAAGGAGCACTTGTGGTTACTGTAGTTGGAGCATTTGGGGTGGACGGGGTGACGACTGAAAAAGATTTTGGTGTACATTAGAAAAACATTTAGCTTACTGTAGACATCATCATCGGGACAGCACCCATCAGTGACGATGGTAAAATATGGTGGACAACCATTTTCAGCGGGTAATGGATCCGTTGTGCATCCAAGCTCAACAGCTCCCTGAGCAAAAACAATGAAAGAAAATATTAAGATAATTTTCATCACGTTTTAGTGATACTCCTTTTGTCCCCACCCATGACTGTTTATATAAGAATCTTAAGCCTTTGGATTATTTTGTTATCACAAAATAAGTTCCTTTGTTTCAGGTAGGGCTTACACTATCATTATACTCTTTTGATTTCACCATCACTTTTTTTTGCTAAATTTGAATTTTTTTGGAGCACAAAGACTTCCGTTGGGTGGGGCCTTAAACAAGTATAATTTTTTTGTTTGTTTTACATTATGATGGTTACTGTACTCAATAGACTATTGAGGGATACTGTACTTTGCCAAACAAAAAAGTCAGTCCAAATATCAAAACTAATGAAACCACGCACTTTCGAAACTTTTGCGCCCACACTTTGTTTATACAGGTTTGACTTTTTCGCAGCGAATTTTTTCCGTGTCTTTTGATCATGCTGTAGAGGATTTGAGAGTGTGCACTTTTTGGAATCAAAAATCAAAGAATTCGAGAATTCTAGAATCCCAGGTTATATGAAATTGAAAAACCGAGAATCCGAAAAGCTAAGAGTCCTAGAGTTGGAAAATACGGTAGTTCAAGGCTTCAGAAATCCAAGAATCCAAGAATCCAAGAATCCAAGTATCCAAGAATTCACGAATACAAGAATTCAAGAATCCAAGAATCCAAGAATCCAAGAATCCAAGTATCCAAGAATCCAAGAATCCAAGAATCCAAGAATCTAAGAATCCAAGAGTCCAAGAATCCAAGAATCCAAGAATCCAAGAATCCAAGAATCAAATAATCCAAGAATCCAAGAATCCAAGAATCCAAGAATCCAAGAATCCAAGAATCCAAGAATCCAAGAATCCAAGAATCCATAAATTCAAGAATCCAAAAACTCTAAAATTCAAGAATCCAAAAACTAAAAAATTCAAGAATCGTAATATCCAAAATAAAATAAAACTGTCAAAGAACTTTTCACATGTAATGTACCCGAGTTGTCGTACCGGGTTTTGACTGGAAGTAGGCTCATTAAAACAAGCACAAAAAGTTATTTAAAAACCGGAAGTCTTTTTTGCTCCCTTTTGGTACTTTTTCAGAAAATCGAGTTTGTAATAAAAATTTTGAAATTTCAAAAATTCAACTTCAAACGATCACAGTTTTCTTCAAACTTGTTCAAATTGAACAAACTAAAATGTGTTTTATAACTGATAAAATAAAATTTATGAAATCAGTACAAATAATTTTTTGTACTTTGTGGTACCCCACTTATGACCCAAAATGCAATGCTGCTTCATTGCAACAAAATGCATAGCAAGACTTTGACGGTCGATTTTTGTTCAAAACTAATTTCAAACGATTAAGCATGTTAAAATTACTAAGTATGCAAAATTTTAAAAAATTTCAACCGTGGAAAATTTTTTTATAAAACTTTGAAAAAATGAAATGTCGAAAAATTTTGAGAAAAGTCAAATTTTCAAACAAAACTTGTACAGAAAGCTTTAAGTTTCTTAATATTTTCTGATTTGCCGTTTTATGAGCTTTTGAATGAACTATTGATCGTAAAGATTGCACAATTTTGAGGTAGTTTATGAAACTTTGAATGCTACAGTAGTGTTTTCTGTGACGAGTCACAAATCGAAAAAATGAAAATGGAGCTAGAGACTCAAACTTTTTTGTATTTTGTAGGAAATTGTGATACAAACCAAATTGTCAGCTGCAACTTTTTTCTAACTCTTCACACAAATCTGATAAAACTGAAAATAGTGTTTGGTACAGGCTTAATCGAAAAACTGTGTTTCTACGACCTGGATGAAGAGTTAGAAAAAAGTTGCAGTTGACAATTTGGTTTGTATCACAATTTCCTACAAAATACAAAAAAGTTTGAGTTTCTAGCTCCATTTTCATTTTTTCGATTTGTGACTCGTCACAGAAAACACTACGGTAGCATTCAAACTTTCATAAACTGCCTCAAAAATGTGCAATCCTCACGATCAATAGCTCATTCAAAAGCTCATAAAACGGCAAATCAGAAAATATTAAGAAACTTAAAGCTTTCTGTACAAGTTTTGTTTGAAAATTTGACTTTTCTCAAAATTTTTCGAAATTTCATTTTTTTTTAATTTTATAAAAAAAACTTTCCACGGTTGAAATTTTTTAAAATTCTGCATACTTAGTAATGTTAACATGCTTAATCGTTTGAAATTAGTTTTGAACAAAAATCGACCGTCAAAGTCTCGCTATGCATTTTGTTGCAATGGAGCAACACTGCATTTTGGATCATAAGTGGGGTGCCACAAAGTACAAAAAATTATTTGTATTGATTTCATAAATTTCATTTTATCTGTTACAAAACACAGGTTAGTTTATCCAATTTGAACAAATTTGAACAAAACTGTGATCATTTGAAGTTGAATTTTTGAAATTTCAAAATTTTTATTACAAACTCGATTTTCTGAAAAACCACCAAAAGGGAGCAAAAAAGACTTCGGGTTTTTAAATAACTTTTTGTGCTTGTTTTAATGAACCTACTTCCAGCTAAAACCCGGTACGACAATTGGGGTACATTACATGTCAGATTCAAAAAATTCCCCAACATTGGGAGTTTCAGAACCTAAAAATGTCCAAAAATTACAGAGTCTTCTTACCTTGAAGAATTTTTAGAATCTGAAAAAATCTCATCTTTCAATTTTGAATCTCGAGCAAGGCTCGGAATTCATGATTCTGATCAAATTATTTTCCTATTTCCATGATTTGTGAGCCCTTGCCTACTCCCAAAAACCAATCCGCCCAAACCAAACAATAAACCTTCGATCCAAACCACTTCCCCATTCCTTCGAAAATCCGCCACCACAAATCATGACACCTGTTTCAACAAACGTCTACAAAACTCTAAATTGCTTGTGTCCAAACTAATAATAGTGGATACTGTATCAATGTCACACTGTTTGCTCATTTCATTTTTTGAAAAACGAGGCGTTGATGAGAGCATCTGTACAAACCAATGAAGCTAGAGATGGTTTGATACTAATATAGTGCAGAGAACAGCCGGTTTTGTATATAAGGGACCCCCCTAGGTATGGAATCTTCACTCTTCTGGCCTGCCCGCCCAAAAAACCATGATCGCCCTCTTCGTCTTCTTGTTCGTCGGCGCTTCCGCTGAAATCCTCGGAGACCTCAACTGCACCACCTACGTTGGAGATGGTACTATTACGGTAGGAACCTGCACATCTACATAACTTCCACACAATTTCATACATTTTCAGTTCGGCTACTCGCCAAGTGCTACCGTTTGCTCGAACACCATCTCGGATGCCTCTTGTGATGTTCTCTATGCTCCAGTCACTGCTGGAGAATATCCAGGACCTGGAAACGATGTGGAGCGTCCATTCAACTGCTACACTACCGAAGGAGCCAATACTGGAGCTTTTAGTGCTGATATGAAGAAGGCTGCCTTGGATAGCTGTCCAAAGTCTTGTGGATATTGTTGCCAGACAAGCGCTTACAATTGTAGAAATGTTAATTGTGAGTTTGAAAAGATAAAAAAGTTTATGTCAATCGCAAGGATCACCAGGGCTGCCCAAGGCTGTCAGATTTCACGGCCTTTATAGGCCGCGGCCGGCCACGGCCCATTTGGGCCTTCCTAGTAGAGCCGCGGCCCCGGGGCCGACCGTGGGCCGCGGCTCAGTGCATAGTTGAACTAGTTTCAACAAATCCCGGCATTTTTTGGGTCCGCTAAAATAGATTTTTTGAACAAATTGTAGAAACATCAATTTTTATGCCAAACTACAGAAATTTCGAAATTATGACCTCAAATTGTCTTCAAAACGCATTTCGACCCCCGCTGCAAATTAAAATTTTTTTTTTTTAAATTAAAAAAAAAAAAATTTTTAATTTCTTGAACCGTGATTTAAAAATCACGGCTCAAGAAAATTTTTTTGATAGAGCCCGGCCGGGGGCCGCGGCCTTCTCACAGCCGATGGGCCGGCCACGGCATTCTGTGGTGCGCCATTCTAATCATGGAACCCTACGGCGGCCGCGCGGCTCGACCTTTTTTGATTCAAAGAGCTTGTTCTCGTAAGGACGGCCCCAAGAATTCAAAAGATCACAGATTCCGGGCCGTGGCAGTGATTTTGCCAGCCAAGCTCAAAATCCCTTCATTCCAGTCCCCCGCCTCAACTGCGACACCATCACCAGAGACCAGTGTACCTCGGCCACCTGGAGAACCATCATCGCCGCCGACTGCCCATCCGCTTGCGGATTCTGTAACGACGGTGGATGCGTCGACGGTGTCATGGACTGCGGTAACGACTTGTCCATCTGCAATTCCGTCGGCATGCAAGACTTTGTCAACCAGTACTGCCAAAGAACTTGTCAGCGATGCTCCTCGTCCACCACTGCCGCCTCCTCGGGAACCGGTACCTGCACTACCTTCATCGCCGATTCCAGCTCGTCATGCCGCGCCTGGGCCACCAACGGTTTCTGCACCAACAACTTCTATACCCCAGCTCAACGCAGAGCCTATTGTGCTACCACTTGCAGACTCTGCTAGATGGGAATATGACAAACACAGACATCACCAAGTTATACGAGTTGACACGACGGGCAAGCCAGACAACTTTTTATTAGATATCATAGCTTTAATCGTTCTCAATTTTTCGTGGAATCATCTTTGCTGTATTTCTTGATTGACCCCCTTGAAATAAAGATTTTTTTCACGAATTTACTGTTTTCATCAAAGCTAGGCTGCCGCACGGGCCTGAGCTTGTTTTCAAAAGGGCGGGCTTACCACGGCCCAGGCCACGGCCGGCCGCGGCCGTGTTTGCCACATCCTGGAAGAACACCTCGATTGCTCACTCTTATTTTTGAATAGTGCTAGAAACTGACCAAGTATCAATTTCCTTCCTCATTGTTAGTCACCTTCCAATCTTTGTCTTTCTGCGTCTCTCTTTTCTCTTATCTAACTTTTTTCTCTTTTTTTCATCTAGGTCTCATTTTGATCGAAGGTGTTGGTTTTCTTCCGCTCAGTTCGCAGTTTTTTTGAATTTCTACCAGTTTTTTGAGGTATCTAACTCCCAGTAAACTATGGAAGAGTATCCGGAAATTGAGAAAGAAGATTCCAATGATCGAGGTTCCGTGGTCGATCTGGCTAGCCGACTAGCCCTACAAAGACAAAAAGAGCAAATATGGGCTCTGGCACAGAGCGAAACTAGGGAAATTTTGAGCAAACTACAAGAGATGAGTTTCAATTTCGACAAGATTACAAGTGCGGTGCAAAAGATTCATTCTCAGGTGAGATTTTTGGATTCTTGGATTCTTGGATTCTTGGATTCTTGGATTCTTGGATTCTTGGATTCTTGAATTTTTGGATTCTTGGATTCTTGGATTCTTGGATTCTTGGATTCTTGAATTTTTGGATTCTTGGATTCTTGGATTCTTGGATTCTTGGATTCTTGGATTCTTGGATTCTTGGATTCTTGGATTCTTGGATTCTTGGATTCTTGGATTATTGGATTATTGGATTCTTGGATTCTTGGATTCTTGGATTCTTGGATTCTTGGATTCTTGGATTCTTGGATTCTTGGATTCTTGGATTCTTGGATTCTTGGATTCTTGGATTCTTGGATTCTTGGATTCTTGGATTCTTTGATTCTTGGATTCTTGGATTCTTTGATTCTTGGATTTTAGGATTCTTGGATTCTTGGATTCTTGGATTCTTGGATTCTTGGATTCTTGGATTCTTGGATTCTTGGATTCTTGGATTCTTGGATTCTTGGATTCTTAGATTCTTGGATTTTCAGATTCTTGAATTCTTGGATTCTTGGATTCCTGAATTCTTGGATTCTTGGATCCTTGGATTCTTGGATTCTTGGATCCTTGGATTCTTGGATTCTTGAATTTTATGATTCTTTTTTCAGTGCCTCGTGAGCTCTGGATACCCCGAAATCCAACACGGAGTACTTGGAAGTGTTGACACAGAAGTTGGAATCATCAAAAGGAATAAGGACTCATTTTCCAGAGAACTTGCTCATTTTCGAATCGTAGTCGCTGGTGTAAACCATGCAGATTCAGAAATCAAGGAGAAAAGTTTGGTGAGTTTTTGGCCTTAAAAGATTGGCATAAAAATCTATCATTTCCAGCAATATGCCTCATCTATGGCTGCCTTCCTGAACCGGGATAGCATCCACAGAATATGTTCCAGTTTGCTCAATGCTATTATGGATTATCAATACGACGAAATTAGGATAATTTCTGAGTCCGCAAAAGTGCTCCATGAAGAAATGGAAACATTCAAGAAAAATACTGGGGATGTACCCATAGACCTTGCAATGTCTCGTCCCAACTTTCCAAGGGTAAATAATTTTTAATTGTGAAATTTGATCTCGATTTTTAATTTTTGAAATGATGAAACTATCCTTTGATGAAATTTATAAAGTTTTTTTCCACCTAAAAAGTTTGAATTTCAAAACAAAAAAATAAGACAAGGAATTGATTTCGAATATCAAAAATTTCTCGGCACTCATTCACAACATAGACTTCTGAGAGAGTGCAGAGGTGAAAGAGGACATAGGCTGTCTCTTCTTTTTGTGTGAAAGTGCGCCCCAACACAACAAAGGTTTCTATGGATTTATCGAAAAAATGTAAACGAAACTATTGTGTTTTTCTTTTAAATTTTGTTCATTTTGAATGTTTAAAAACGATTCTTTAATTTCTACGATAGAGGAAAAATAATCGAAATTTGCGATGCTAATTTTAATTCTACAAATTCTAAATTAGACTAATTTCCTGTGATTTTAAATTAGTAAATTGGATTTTCATGTAATCTTCAAAGTTTTATTACAAAATCGAATTATTTTCTAACTTTTATTCTTAAAATAGTTATTGCCAAAAATCAATAATTTTATTTGACAAATTTTTATTTTCTTCCCAAATTTTAAGTGAAAACAATTGTTTGTCTTTTTTTGTTCATTTTGAATTTTTCAAAACAATTTTTTTGGTTTTTCAAAAATTATCTTTATAGAAAAAAGTAGTCGAAATTTGCGCCTTTTTTTCTTCAAATTTGAATTTAGACTACTGTTCTATGATTTCTAATTAGTAAAATTCTTCATTTTTTTGCATTTTATTGCAAAATTGAACCATTTATTCATTTTTTTCCAAAAAATTTTTTTTTTTCAAAAAGCAATATTTTTTTTTTACAAATTTCCTTTTCTTCCCGAATTCTGAATGAAAACAATCTTTTGTCAAAATCCCTCTAAATTCAATTTTAAAAAAAAAATTCAGAGCATAATAATGATCTCCAAGTAATCTTCAAAATTTTATTGCAAAGTTAAACTATTTATTGATTTTTTTTTGCCAAAACAAATTTTGTTCAAAAAACAATACTTTTTTTTTGACAAGTTTTGCTTTCCATCCCAAATCCTAAATGAAAACAAAACTCTGTCAAAATCCCTCAAAATTCAATTTTTCAAAAAAATAATGAAAGCATAATTATGATCTCCAAGTAATCTTCAAAATTTTATTGGAAAAATTGAACCATGTTCTAATATTTTTCCAAAACAACTTTCTTTCAAAAATCTTTTTTTTTGGCAAATTTTCCTTTTCTCCCGAAACCCTAAATGATTACAAAATTTTATCAAAATTCCTCTAAATTCATCAAAAAAAAGCAAAGCATAATGATGATCTCCGAAAAATTCCCTATTGATTGGTATGCTTTCCATCGAAATCGGCCCACTGGCTGGCGCGCTTTGGGTGTTTTGAAGAAAATCGCCCAAAGCGTCCCAGCCAATGGACCAATTTCTATGAAACCTATAGAAATCGAAAGAAAATTGAATAATGATAATGTTCATTTTTTGAATTTTTCAGAATTTCCAATTTTGACGCATTCTGGGGCCCTAATTCTTTTTTTGTTAGAATCTCAAATTTTTCACTTTTGGTCGTTAAGAATTTGTTTTTTCTCGCTATTTTTTTGGACACTTGCATTTTTAAAGTTTTCCGCATCATTTCAATTTTTACAGATCCCCATGTCTGCTACTGCCCCTCTTCCCAGCATCAAAATCACGTCCTCTGACAATAAAATTCTCGAAATCGACGAGCTCACTCTCCGGCAATCGGTGACCCTTGGAGGCCTCGCCGACGCTTTTGGACTCGATTCGCGAGTCACTATCCCGCTGAATAACATCGATGCGGAGACGCTGTTGAAAGTCTTCACGTTCTGCTGGCATCATAAGAACGATACCGATGAGCAAAAGGTGGCGAAGGAGCCGATATCGGAGTGGGACAAAAGGTTTTTCTCCGGAATGAGTAACGAAACTCTGAACAAAATCGCTCTCGCTACGAACTATCTCGATATTCCCACGCTTACGGATCATGTCGCATTGCAATTGTCTAGCTTTTTGTCCGGGAAGAGCACTGCTGAGATGAGAGAAGCTTTGTATGGTCGGGGAGTTGTTCCGCCTGGCGCACCGGCTCCAGTTCCACCTCCAAAGAAAATAGTTCCAAAAGCCACTACCTCCACTGTCAATGCTCCAGAAGCCCCCACGACATCCAATGCCAAGAAGGCTACTACTCCGAAGAGCAAGAAGGCAACTGCTAAGAGGGCTCCAAGGAAAGCCAAGGCTTCCAAGAAGACTACCAAGAGAAAAGCAACTGCTACCAAGGGCTCAAAGGCCAAGAAGGCCAAGATTGTCGCTATCGAGATTTAAGAAAGCTGTCAGAAGTTATATTGATAATTGGATTAATATTTTAACGATCTCCTTTATGAGTCACCAAGTGATCAATTCTGAGCTTTTGAAGCCTAATTTTGAATAAAATTCTCAATAATCCAAATTTTCATTCACACAACATCTGGCAAGAAGCTAAGCCTTCTCGGTCTATCATCCACAAAAACCACTACTTTTTTTCTTTGGAAAATATTCAGAGTAAACTCCCGATACGGTTTATGTAGCAATATCAGCAAAATACTCGACAATATTCCATGAAGAGCAACACAAATGAATAAAATCGAACTTTCCACTGAAATTATCTTACAGTTTTCTGAAAGTTGGCCCATAGGTACTATTGAACATGATGAAAAAAATGACGTAACTTTTTTCCGCCCATATTGACCCGGAAAATTTTTATGGCGGCTCAAAAAGCTAGGTCGTCAAGCAGAGATTGTACAATTTCGAAAGAATTCATGGCTCCTTTTTCAGTTTTTCCATCTGGAATCTTGATAAAACAATCAACACTATAATATTAGCCGGCCAATTTCGGTCATTTTGAAGAAACATGGCCAATCTGAGGATATCAGCATTTTTTGGAATTTGACTGTTTTGGGGCCCAAAAGCAAGATTTTTGTATAAAAATTGTTGTGTGTATGTTTTTTGACTGTAGAAACAGTATAGTACTGTTTTTTTTCGGATTTCTAGAATAACTTCAAAAAATCGCTTGAAGAGCCTGTGCACCCATGCTCAATTTTGTCAAAAAAAAATTTTTTCAGAACTCGCTTGAAATGTATCTCAATCGATAGAGAAACATTTTTTAGGCAGACTGGTACAAAACTTTTGTTAAAAAAGTAATCCAGTCGTCAAAAGAAACTAAGTTCCTATGTGAAATTTAGTACTAAAACGCTTTCTGGGTCATTTTTTGGCACTGAAACTAAATTTGGGCTAATAAAAATTGCACCACTTTTTTCAGCATACTCGATAGTACTTATGAGCAAACTTTCTAAAAACACTTCCCTTGTTAGAATTTAGTATCTATTTTTAGTACCTACCATGAAACCCAAATCCAACACCCATCATGATCCAGTACATCAAAAATGGAAGAAATAGTACCAAAAATGGGACCAAGACTTGAATAACTAACGCTGCTAGAAATTTCTTTTGTAGTTCTTTTGTTTTTTGAGAAAGTGCACAACTCTTTTTCAACAAATGATATCCACTGAAAATTGCGAAAAAGAAAGCCAAACTGAATAGATAAATCGATTGGCCAGCACTGACTTCAGATTGTCTAGCCAAGTTTAGAGTCATCACATGAGTTTCTTCGTCGAAAAAATGAACTTCTGGACAGGGAATATGTTCCAGGATGTTTAGTTTTGCAGATTTGTCATCTACTATTGGTGATAGATGCATAACGAAAAGAGCCATGAAAAATAAATAATGTACTAGGAAAAATAGAATACGTAATTTGGAGCCCATGCTTTTGTTTGAAATCTGACTGTATTGATTTTCGAAAAGCATGACCAGGGAGATTTCGTAGACTGAAAAAAAGAAATGAAGTTTCAGGATCTGTGGAATCGAAAATCCAAGAATCCAAGAATCCAAGAATCTAAGAAACCAAGAACCCAAGAATCCAAGAATCCAAGAATCCAAGAATCCAAGAATCCAAGAATCCAAGAATCCAAGAATCTAAGAAACCAAGAACCCAAGAATCCAAGAATCCAAGAATCCAAGAATCCAAGAATCCAAGAATCCAAGAATCCAAGAATCCAAGAATCCAAGAATCCAAGAATCCAAGAATCCAAGAATCCAAGAATCCAAGAATCCAAGAATCCAAGAATCCAAGAATCCAAGAATCCAAGAATCCAAGAATCCAAGAATCCAAGAATCCAAGAATCCAAGAATCCAAGAATCCAAGAATCCAAGAATCCAAGAATCCAAGAATCCAAGAATCCAAGAATCCAAGAATCCAAGAATCCAAGAATCCAAGAAACCAAGAATCCAAGAATCCAAGAATCCAAGGATCCAAGAATCCAAGAATCCAAGAATCCAAGATTTTCCAACTCACTTGGATACGCCGTTTGCCCTAAAATAATAGACACCCTAAATGGAATTCCTATCTGCAAAAATAGTCCAGTTGGAAAAATAGCAGTTGAAGGGAAATAGACAAACGGTCGTACCAAGACACTAGCGATTGATCCAAGATAGAAACTTCTGGAATTTTCGGTTGCAAATTCGCTCCATTGACAAGACTTACGCTACATGCGAATTCAGCACCACCCATTTCGATTTCTTCATTTCTTTCGGCGTCGCTACTAATATCACCACTATCCCATAGACTCCAAGAATCACAGAAAATGGCGCGAAAATGTTCATAGCCAGTTTGAAGAACTCATAAGTTTGTAGATAATGAGTAGAAGGGCAATTTGAGCAGTAATTGGAAAGAAAGTAGTCTTGAAGGGGATCAGATGACATTTTCTTTGAGATGAAAGTTTATAGAATAAAAAAATCTCAGAAAACAAACTAAATTCATATTTGTCATGCAAGCTTGATAATAGCTTTAGTCATTGGTGTTTTGAGTAACGAAAAGAGAAAATTTCGGTTTTTGTTGAGTCATTTTTAGGTTTAGTTTTTAGCCTAAGCCTCTAAGCCTAAGCCTCTAAGCCTAAGCCTCTAAGCCTAAGCCTCTAAGCCTAAGCCTCTAAGCCTAAGCCTCTAAGCCTAAGCCTCTAAGCCTAAGCCTCTAAGCCTAAGCCTCTAAGCCTAAGCCTCTAAGCCTAAGCCTCTAAGCCTAAGCCTCTAAGCCAAAGCCTCTGAGCCTAAGCCTCTAAGCCTAAGTCTCTAAGCCTAAGCCTTTAAGCGAAAGCCTCTGAGCCTAAGCCTCTAAGCCAAAGCCTCTAAGCCTAAGCCTCTAAGCCTGAGCCTCTGAGCCTAAGCCTCTAAGATTAAGCCTCTAAGCCTAAGCCTCTAAGCCTAAGCCTCTAAGCCTAAGCCTCTAAGCCTAAGCCTCTAAGCCTAAGCCTCTAAGCCTGAGCCTCTAAGCCTAAGCCTCTAAGCCTAAGCCTCTAAGCCTAAGCCTCTAAGCCTAAGCCTCTAAGCATAAGCCTCTAAGCCTAAGCCTCTAAGCCTCTAAGCCTAAGCCTAATCATCAAAATCAGTCTACAAAACTTTATTCAAAATATTTTAAGCAGAAAATTCAAATTTAATTCACAGACACCTTGCTGAATATTCTAGATGCGCCTCCAATTTCCTTCACATTTTTCTTCCGACAAATTTGAACCGTATACTGTCTGTAAGGTTTGTGAAGTACGATAAGCAAAAAACTGGACGTGATGCCATGTAGTGCAACACAAATGACGACAGTGGCACCGTAACCTGAAAATTTTGAAAAAAAAGGTTGTATAATTGTCTTCTCAAAATTACCATGAAAGCTGGTGCCGATTAGCGTCAAAATCAAGTAGAACAATAAAGGAAGAAATAAAACGAAAGAGGGAACCACCGACTGCACAGTCAAGGCCAACAAAAATCGCTTTTGCATACTTCTGGTCTTCTCGGAAATCGTTGAATTCGATTTACTTTTCATCAAATAATATCCACTGCAAATCGAGAAAAAATGTGCCAGACTGAAGAAATAAATAGATTCAAAACCACTGATTTCTGAATGTCTAGCCACATTTGTGGTCATGACGTAGGTAAAATCAGAGGAGAAGAAATGTGGATCCGGACATGGTATGGTTTTCAAAGCCTCCAGTTTTACGGACGGTTCATCTATCGGCTCAATAAGGTGAATGGTGTAAAGAACGATGAAAAATAGATAGTGAAGGAAATAAACTGCAAATTTGGCTTTGAATCCCAAGAGCCTGTGATTGGAAATTTGAGTGTACCGGTTTTCAAACAACATCACCATCGAGATTCCGTCAACTATAAATTTTCAGTTTGAACTTGGCATGCGCCTTTAAAGCCTCTTACTTGGATACGCAGTCTGCGATAAAATAATTGCAATTCTAAACGGAACTCCTATCTGTAAAAGTAGTCCAGATGCATAGTAAACTCCAGTCGGGAAAAATATGAATTGTCTGGTGAGCACAGTGGTAAAGGACCCAAGGTAGAAAGAACTGAAATTCAATTGCAAACGCGCTCTATTGAGAAAACTTACGAAACATGAGAGTTTAGTATTACCCATTTCGCACTAGCCATCTCTTTTGGCGTAGCTTTCAGTATCAAAAATATCCCGTAGAATCCAAGAATTAGAGAAATTGGGGTCAGAATGTTCATGACTAGTTTGAAGAATTCATAGGATTCTAAATATGAGATTGGAGGACATGATAAGGAGAAATTTGTTAGGTAGTACTGAAGAAGTTGGGATTCGGCAGTGGTCATAGTCAGAAATCATATAAAATGGAAAATCTTGGGAAAAACAAGGTAAAGTGATTCATTCGATTGTAAATCAAATTATATATATATATTTATTGATAAAGGACTATATAGTCACTGATATAATCAATATGTAAAAAAGAAATTAAAAGTTAAATTCGTTGAGCGTCAAATAGGGGGATAAGTCAACATGAGTTAAGTTAGTTTTAAAAGAAACAGTTGAAATAATGGGAGGGAAAGCTGTTTTTGGAAGCGAATTCCAGCATGATACAATACGAAGGGTAAAAAATTGAGAAGTAAGTTTGGACGAATTTTTTAAGGTACAACGAATGTAATAAGGATGACGTCTAAGACATGAGTGATTGAAGGGAGAAATGAATAGATTATGAGCAATAGCTACTTCCTGGGAAACCAATACTTTATACATGAAAACTAGATCCGAAATAAGTCTACGATACTCTAGAGAATCTAAGTTATACTCACGGAGACAATTGAAATAAGATACATAGGGATAGTTAAATTTTTTGTAGCATCTATAGAGAAAAGATTTTTGAACGCCTTCCAGGAGCTTGATTTGCTCCTTGATGACGGGAGAGAAAACAATTGTACCATACTCAAGAATAGGGCGGATGTAAATAATGAAACATTTTACAAAAATATCCATAGTAGACCGGCGGAGGACGTTAAAGAAAATGTTGATTCTTTGATGTGCTTTCCGAAGTGTGGTACCGAGGTGGTCAGAGAAGGTCAACGAAGAATTGAGAATAACTCCCAAATCACGAATCATCTTAACCGTTGGAAGTCTCTCGTCGTTAATGGAAAACTGGTTGTTAATAGTGTTAAGCCGTTTTTTGTGAGAGAAAGAGATGGATTCACATTTAGTGGGTGCAACACTCATCTGCCATTTGTCACACCAGTCTTCAAGTTTCTCAAGATCGCTTTCAATGTGAGTGGGGTCAGTAGAGAAAAGTTTCAAGTCATCGGCATAGAGAAGAAAATTTGAAGAGAAGTTATCACCTATATCGTTAATGAAAATAAGAAACAAAAGTGGTCCAAGAACTGATCCTTGAGGAACACCCGAGAGAACTTCTGTTTCTTTGGAGAATTTACCATTCACAACAACCGTTTGAGTTCTGTTGGTAAGAAAAGAGCAAAGCCAGTTGTGCATTTCAAAGACAATCCCGTAAGATGTTAGTTTAAGCAAAAGTTTTTTGAATGATACAGTATCAAAGGCTTTTTTAAAGTCAATGTAAACACTGTGCGTTGTAGTTTTAGACGCATAGTTATTGAGTAAACTTGCTTGGTAAGAAAGAAGCTGGGATTCTGTACCACGGTTGGAGCGGAATCCAAATTGGGAGTTAGTCAGAAGGCTGTTGTCATTCAAGAAAGAGATAAGGTGTTTGTGGACAATTTTTTCCATCAGTTTGCCGACAGAAGAAGTTAGTGATATTGGTCTATAGTTATTAGGATCGGTCTTGGCTCCTTTTTTATGGAGTGGTCTCACTATAGCTGTTTTCCAACTCGTTGGTACACATGCAGTACGATAAGATTCTCGGAAGATAATGGAAAGAGGAATAGATATAGCTGTGCAAGTTTTTTTGAGGAAGAGTGCTGGAAGCTCGTCAGGAGTCGTGTTGACTTTAGGTGCTAATTTGGAAAGGTAAAGCTCGAGTAGGCATGGGTTAAAATCAGGATTATTTATGATAGAGTGTGTGCGATTAGGGAAAGTTGGTGTGAAGCCATCATCAGAAGTAAAAACTTTGGAGAAACTATCGGAGAAAAGTTGTGCTTTTTGTGAATCATCGTGAACCGGAGATTTGGAAGAGTCTTTCAAAATTCCAATGTCACTTGAATCTTTGTAGCGGGAGTTTATAAATTTGAACAATTCTTTTGCTGAACCACCACTGAGATGTTTTTCAATAGTTTTAGTTTCTTCGGCAAGAAGGATAGATTTAAGCTTGGTAGAGAGAGCCTTGTATTTTGGGGAATTGCCTTCTTTTCTCCATATTTTGAGTTTATGTTTCTGAAGTTTGAGAGTATGCAAAGAATGTTTTTTTGAGAAAGGGTTAACTCTTTTGACAGGGATAAATTTTTCGATAAGGTTATGACAGATACGTGTGAAATAAGCGTACATAGCTGTTACTGATAGAGTAGAAAAAACGTGATCCCAATCAATGTTAGCTAGATAGTAGTTGATTCTGTCATAGTCGCCTTTGAAATAGTTACGAATTGACCTGAGGCCTTTGACGGAGCTGTTTCTCAACGATAGAGAAATTAGTCTAAAAAAGGAAGCAGATGAAAATTATCATTATTGCATCAATTCTACAAAACTCATGATTCAAAAATCTCATTCAAAATTTAAATGTTCCGTTTTCAATTCACAGAAGCTGGCACCACGCTGATTTTTCTGGCAACGTCTCCGTTTTTCTTCAACTTTTTCCGTTTGAATATATGAATCGTATACTCTCGGTATGGTTTATGAAGCACAATGAGCAGAATAGCGGACGTTATGCCATGAAGAGCGATACAGATGAGTATGATAGGACCACCACCTGAAAATCATTGGATGATGAAAACGTGCTCCATCGGAACTTACTAGGATAGACGGTCCCGGTGGACATCAAAAGCCAATAGGTTAAAAAAGGAAAAAATATAACCAAAAATGGGACCACTGCCTGCACAATTAAAGCCAACAAAAATCGCTTTTGCATACTTCTAGTTTTCTCGGAAATGTTTGAATTCTGTTTTTGGCTCAACAAACAATATCCACTCCATATCGAGAACATATGAGCCAAACTGAAGAGGTATAGGGATTGGCCGGAACTGATTTTTGAATGTCTCGCCAAATTAGTAGTCATCACCATGGCATCAGTTAAGAAAAAATGAGGATCCGGACATGGTATCATTTTCAGAATGTTGAGTTTTGCGGAGCTGTGATCTACGGGTTCAGAGAGATGAATGATGAAGAGGAGGAGGAAAAATGTATAGTGAGAAAAGTAGAAGACGAATCGAAGTCTTGGTCCCATCCAGTTTTGTTTAGAAATCAGACTGTAGCGATTTTCAAACACCATGACTGTCGAAATTCCGTCCACTAAACATGGGGAAAATTTTTTATTTTTGTCGGAGGCCAAGTTTGGGCTCACTTGGATATGCAGTTTGACCAAGAATCGCAGCAATCCTAAACGGTACTTCTAACTGTAACAGTAAACCTCTAGGATATTGTGCCCCAGATGGAAAAAATATGTAAGGCCTCACGAGAACCGTTGGATATGATCCAAAGTAGAAAGAACTGAAACTTCCGGTTGCAAACGTGCTCCATTGAGAGTACTTACGAAACATGAGAGTTTAGTATTACCCATTTCGCACTAGCCATCTCTGTCGGCGTAGCTTTAAGAATCAAAAATATTCCATAGAATCCAAAAACTAGAGAAATTGGGGCGAGAATGTTCATTACTAGTTTAAAGAATTCATAGGATTCTGAATATGAGATTGAAGGGCATGATAGAGAGTAGTTTGTTAGGTAGTACTGTAGAAGTTGGGATTCGGAAGTGGCCATAATCAGAAATCATATAAAATGGAAAATCTTAAGAGAAAACAAGGAACAGTGATTCATTTGATTCTATTATAAATCAAATTTGTCTATAATCAATTTTTTTTGGAAAAGGATCCAGGAAGTAGATGGGAAATATAATTTCTGTATTGATGCCGTAAAACTCATAGTTCAAAGATTCATTCAAAATTTAAATTATCCATTTTCAATTCACTGAAGCTGGCACCACGCTGATTTTTCTGGCAACGTCTCCGGTTTTCTTCAACTTTTTTCCTTTAAAAATTTGAATCGGATACTGTCGGTAAGGTTTATGGAGCACAATGAGCAGAATAGCGGACGTTATACCATGAAGAGCAATACAGATGAGGATTATAGGACCACCACCTGGAAAACATTTGATGATGGAAATGCGCCATCGAAACTTACTAGGATAGACGGTCCCGGTGGACATCAAAAGCCAATAGGTTAAAAATGGAAAAAATATAACCAAAAATGGGACCACTGCCTGGACAATCAATGCAAACAAAAATCGCTTCTGCAAACTTCGAGTCTTTTCGGAAATGTTTGTATCCTGTTTTTGACTCAATAAGCAATATCCACTCCATAACGAGAACATATGAGCCAAACTGAATAGATATAAAGATTGGCCAGAACTGATTTTTGAATGTCTCGCCAAATTAATATTCATTACCATAGCATCGGTTAAGAAAAAATGAGGATCCGGGCATGGTATCATTTTCAGAATGTTCAGTTTTGCGGTGCTGTGATCTACGGGCTCGGAGAGATGAATAATGAAGAGGAGAAGGAAAAATGTATAATGAGAAAAGTAGAAGACGAATCGAAGTCTTGATCCCATCCATTTGTGTTTAGAAATCAGACTGTAGCGGTTTTCGAACACCATAACTGTCGAAATTCCGTCCACTAAACATGGGATATATTTTTCAATTTTTCGGGGCCCAAGTGTTTGACTCACTTGGATATGCAGTTTGGCCAAGAATCACAGCAACCCTGAATGGCACTCCTAACTGTAATAGTAACCCTCTAGGATATTGCGCCCCAGATGGAAAAAATATGTAAGGTCTCACGAGAACCGTTGGATATGATCCAAAGTAGAAAGAACTGAAACTTCCGGTTGCAAACGCGCTCCATTGAGAGTACTTACGAAACATGAGAGTTTAGTATCGCCCATTTTGCACTAGCCATTTCTTTTGGTGTGGCTTTCAATATTAAAAATATTCCCAGAAATCCAAGAACTAGAGACATTGGGGCGAGAATGTTCATGACTAGTATGAAGAATTCATAGGATTGTAAATATGAGATTGGAGGACATGATAAAGTGTAGTTGGTTAGGTAGTACTGTAGAAGTTGGGATTCGGCAGTGGTCATAGTCAGAAATCATAAAAATGGAAAATCTAGGTGAAAACAAGGAAAAATGATTCATTTAATTTTAAATCCAATTTGTCTATAATCAATTGTTTTTGGAAAAAAAATCGAGGAAGCAGATGGAAAATATCATTAATGCATCAATTCTGCAAAACTCATAATTCAAAAATTCATTCGAAATTTAAATATTCCGTTTTCAATTCACGGAAGCTGGCACCACGCTGATTTCTCTAGAAACGTCTCCGGTTTTCTTCAACGTTTTCCTTCTGAAAATATGCATCGTATGCTCTCTGTAAGGTTTATGAAGCACAATGAGCAGAACTGCCGATGTTATACCATGAAGAGCCATACATATGGTTATGGTAGGACCGCCTGGAAAACATTGAATGATGAAAATGTGCTCCTTTGGAGCTTACTATGATAAGGTGCCCCGGTGAACATCAGAAACCAATAGATTAAAAATGGAAGAAATTGAACCAAAAATGAAACCATTGCCTGCACAATTAAAGCCAACAAAAATCGCTTTTGTAAACTTCTAGTTTTCTCGGAAATACTTGAATTCATTTTTTGCCTCAGCAAACAATACCCGGCATCAGTTAAGAAAAAATGAGGATCCGGGCATGGTATCATTTTCAGAATGTTCAGTTTTGCGGAGTCGTCGTTAACTGGTTCAGAGAGATGAATCACGAAGAGTAGCAAGAAAAATGTGTAATGAATAAAGTAAAACAGGAATCGAAGCTTTGATCCCATCCAGTTTTGCTTGGAAATTAGACTGTAACGGTTTTCAAACAGCATGACTTTCGAAATTCCGTCAACTATACATGAAAAAAATTTTCATTTTTTCAAAGGTCAAGTTTTTGACTTACTTGGATATGCAGTTCGGCCAAGAATTATAGCAATCCTAAATGGTACTCCTAACTGTAACAGTAACCCTGTCGAATGTTGTGTCGCGGATGGAAAAAATATGTATGGTCTAACAAGGACAGTTGGAAACGATGCAAAGTAGAAAGAACTGAAATTTCCGGTTGCAAACGTGCTCAATTGAGACAACTTACGAAACGTGAGAGTTTAGTAATACCCATTTCGCACTTGCCATTTCTTTCGGCGTGGCTTTCAATATTAAAAATATTCCATAGAATCCAAAAACTAGAGTAATGGGGGTCAAAATGTTCATCACCAGTTCGAAGAATTCATAGGATTCTAAATATGAGATCGGGGGACATGATAAAGAATAGTTGGTTAGGTAGTACTGTAAAAGTTGGGATTCGGCAGTGGCCATAGTCAGAAATCATGTGAAATGGAAAATCTTTGGAGAAAAACAAGGAAAAATGGTTCATTCGATTGTAAATCAAATTTGTCTATGATCTAATGTTTTTGAAATATAACAAGGAAATTTTGCTGTAATTTATTGTTATTTTAAGAACGAAAAAGGAAGCAGATAGAAAATATTACTTTTGCATCGATACTGCAAAACAGATTCTTCAGACAAAAACAGGCAGCTTGTCATAGTTCGAAAATCCATTCAAGGTACAAGTATCTCTTTATTTTTTCTTTACTACATTTTTTTTAGTTTGAATGATTGAAAAAAGGAACAATCAAATATAGCCTTGAAAATTCGAAAAAAAATTACTGTACTTTTTTGTATTTGAGCCAAAATTTTTTGGGCCTAGTTTCCTTTATTTCTGACCAGCAGAAATGTGACATTTTGGCCCACGATAGTTAGTTTTATGAATTTCTTTGGTAATGTACTCGTGATAACAACCAAGGCGATTATAAAAATGTTCATTTAACACAAAATTTCAAAACGAAATCGAAAAAAAGGCACAATCGATTCTCAGTTGACGTATGGAATCCAGAAGTCTATTTTGCTGAAAAAAATTTTCGATTAGCGTTAGATGAGAAAAAAAGGGAAAACCTTAAAACTCACTCTGTTGACCTGACTCTGATTTGAAGTGTCTGGGTTCTGGAATCAGAGTATATGTACTCTAATGTCGTCTTATAGGTTCCTCCAGTGAACAAATGTTGTAGGGTGTCCGCAAAATTCAGTCCATCCTGGAAACAAAGTTGTTAGGAGTACACGGGAAAGTTGTTCTTCAAGCTTCTTACAGATAAATAATTTTTACATCGAGCTGCGAAATACGAATAGGAATCATAAGGACTTGTGATGTTCAAGCTCATGCTTTGGAATGTGGACAATACTCCTGCAAAATAAAAACTTTATCAGTTTGGGCAAAATCCCACTTGCCGTTGTCTTGAAGCGTAACATAGAAATTGTAATATGTATAAGCTGGTAAGTACATATCAGGTAGTGTCATCACTCCGGATCCAGATACATTGACATTCACCGCGTAAACTTGGTAGGGATCCCAGTCCATAGTGAACATATCTTGTACTGCCTGGAAATTACAGAATGACCTTTGGAAAACTTGGTTAATTAATGTACACACTATGTAATAACGGCCGTAATTGAGAGCGAAGAATCCTAATCCATTGGTCCTGGTTGCCAAGTTGTACAAGGTTTCATAATAAAGACCCCCAGAAGAATTCATTGGCATTATGGTTCGGACAACGCAGTTATTCTCACGGACTTTTGCAACCAAGCTATCGATGTTCTTCTCATTTGGGAAACGCATTGAAGCAACGTGAATCACACAACCACAGATTGGAACTTCGGTGGTGTCCAAGAACTTATCGATAACATTCAATATATCACTTCCGGTAGAGTTATTAGAAAATCCAACTGCTGGGTTTGGCAGGTGTTCGTAGATGGAGTTGTTCCAAGAACTACAATTTTTGGTTAGGATTACAGTACTCCAAAAAAAAATGAACTCACTTCCAATCCGAATGGAATTGGGCATCTTCCGGCTGTTTGAGATCAAACCTCAGATTTCCGAGAACAGTGAATTTGTCGCTGGGATCATTTGTAATCGCGCCAAGAACATATTTAAATTGCTCAGCATCAAAATCATTTGAGTAAGTGAAGAGAAAAAGGCGTGGCGATTTTGGAGTGCATGAAGAGCTGTCTGAAAAAATGTGTATTAGAATTGCGTTAAATTTTCAGAACCCTGAAAAAGTTGCCTATGTTTTAGTCATCCTAGCCTAGGTCAATTTTGATTTTTTAGGTTGGTTTGAGTTTAGTGTGTGTGTGTGTGTGTGTATGGGAATGGAGTGGAACTGACGATAGGGGAGTGATAAGAAAGAAGGGCACATGGGCAATTTTATAAGCAAAATTTGTTATCGGTATTTGAGAAAAGGAAGGGCGAGAAACCGGAAAAATATTTGAGACTTTTACCATCCTCCAACGGAAATAGGTTTTACGGCTGTCACTAGGGGCAAGGGTGCCTAGGCTAGCCGTGGCTTCGGAGACTTAAAGATTAACGCTGAGAATTAATTTTCATTCAAAAAATGAACTTTAAACCAGGATTACAGTCATTTTTTTATTTTTTTCAAATGATCGTCCCAATTCCATTATTTACGAAAATAACAATATTTTTGCACAAAAATCGGTAAAACTCGAGAAAATCGATTTTCAAAACGCGAACTTACATTTTTTCTAACCCATTTCACTGAATGTAGAATTTTTCGCTGATTCGAACGCACCTAATTTCGCTGCTCAAAACGCATTTTGAAGCGAGTTATGATCATTTGAAGTAAGCAACATGCACTTTGTCGCGCCGACCGCTGCCGACTAAAATATGCTGTCGCGCCCACCGCTGCCGACTTAAATATGCTGTCGCGCTCGCCGCTGCCGGCTCATACGTCGGCAGCGGCTGGCGCGACAATTGAAAATATGTTAATAAAAACTTTTCTATTGTTTATTGAGCAGCGATATTATGTGCGTTCGAATCAGCAAAAAATTCTACATTCATTGAAATAGATTAGAAAACATGTAAGTTGGCGTTTTGAAAATCGATTTTCTCGAGTTTTAACGATTTTTGCGCAGAAACATAAAAATGAATTGGGACGATTATTTGAGAAAAAAATGAGTGTAATCCTACTTTAATTTCCCGGCCGTGCGGTAGCCCCCTTGATCACAAACATTTGAGAATGAAGGAAAATTAGTACTGAAAAAACGTTTTTAATGTTGTAAAACTGAAAATTCGAATTTTAATTTAAAATTTATTCAATTACAAAAAAATTAAACCAAAAATTAATTCAATCTACCACCGACCACGGATTCATGCTGATCTTTCTTGTGCTTTCAGATGGTTTCCTCGAAACTTTTTTCTTTATAAAAAAGTGAGCCGTATACAGACGATAAGCCCGATGCAGCGTTATCAGGAGGACACTGGCCAAAATTGAGTGGATAGCGATGCCAATGGTTTTGAAGGAGCCGAGGACTGAAAAGTTCTAAGTTTTCTTAAATTTTCAAAACCTGAGACCCACCACTATATTCATCTCCGACTGCCGATAGTGTCCAATAGAAAAGACTCGGAATAAATAGTACAAAAAACGGGATCACTGATTGAATAACCAACGCCAACAAAAATTTCTTCTGCATTTTCCTAGTCTTCTCCGAAATCCCAGATGACGTTTTCCAGAGACAGTAACCACTCAAAATTGCGAAAAAATAAGCCAAACTAAAAAGATAGACGGATTGAAAACAAGACAGTTGAAATTGTAGCGTCATATCCATTGTCATCACTTCGGTTTCCTTCTTGAAAAAAGTTGGCTCTGGACATGGAATATATTTCAGAATCTTGAGCCTCGCAGTGACATCTTCTACGTCTGGGGAGAGGTGATAGATGTAGAGGAAGAGAAATAAAGAGTAATGGAAAATATAAAAAATGACACGAAATTTTGAGCTCATTTTTCGATTTGGATTAGTGCACATTTGATTGTAACGACTCTCGAATAGCATTACTCGCGAGATTCCCTGGACTGAAAAAAATAAGTGGGATACAGTAATCTTGAAAGAAAAACCCACTCGAATATGCAGATTGACCGAAAATCGATGCGAGTCGAAAACTCATTCCTAGCAGTAGAAATAGGCCAGTATCATATCTAGCAGATGAGGGATAGTGGATATAAGGTCTTTCAAGGAAACAGGCTAGCGAGCCGAGCCAGAGGGATCTGAAAATGAAGGAGGTTTGGGATTCTGAAGTACTAAAGTTTCGACGTTTGGCTCTTAATACGGTTTTGAGCAAGCTGTTTGATTTTGCGGCCGTCGTGGGCCGCGGCTCATTTGGGCCTTCACAGTAAAGCCGCGACCCCTGGGCTGGCCGTGGGCCGCGGCTCAGGGCCGTGTGTTTAAACTGTGAAATCGGGTCAGATAACCGGCTTGGAAACTCAAAATATTGAAAGTTCTGCTTTTTGGTTTTTCGAGATTCTCATACACTGCGGTTTTATGGTTGTCGGATTCTTGGATTCCCAAAACTCCAATTTCCCAAAACTCACGTCACTTGAAAGTTCATCACCACCCATTTCGCATTTTTGATTTCCTTCGGTGTCGCCACCAATATCACCACTATTCCATAAACTCCAAGAAAAATCAGCGGTCCTGTTAGAATATTCATAGAGGCTTTGAAAAATCCATACGACTCTAGAAATGGGGTTGGAGGACATGAAGTGAAATTGGTTAGAAAATAATTTTGGAGTTCTGCAATTTGAGAGTCGGTCATTTTTTTTTGTAGAAAAATAACCTGGAACACAAAAAATTTATCAGACTTCTAATTCATAAATCAGCTGGTAATTGAATGGGAAGTAATTTGATAGTGGAGGAAAAACAAATCCAGGAAGTGTTTGAAGTCTGGGGTTGAATAGATTCACCTGTTTTTTTGATTGTTTTTTATGCAAGAATTGAAGAATTGAATAATCCAAAAATCCAAGAATCCAAGAATCCTTGAAACCATGAATCCAAGAATCCAAGAATCCAAGAATCCAAGAATCCAAGAATCCAAGAATCCTTGAAACCATGAATCCAAGAATCCAAGAATCCAAGAATCCAAGAATCCAAGAATCCAAGAATCCAAGAATCAAAGAATCCAAGAATCCAAGAATCCAAGAATCCAAGAATCCAAGAATCCCAGAATCCAAGAATCCAAGAATCCAAGAATCCCAGAATCCAAGAATCCAAGAATCCAAGAATCCAAGAATCCAAGAATCCAAGAATCCAAGAATCCAAGAATTGAAAAATCCAAGAATCCAAGAATCCAAGAATCCAAGAATCCAAGAATCCAAGAATCCAAGAATCCAAGAATCCAAGAATCCAAGAATCCAAGAATCCAAGAATCCAAGAATCCAAGAATCCAAGAATCCAAGAATTGAAAAAATCTGAAGTTTTGAAATATTGAAAGTAAAACATGTTATTCCGACCGATTTGTACATTTTTTTTTGAAAACTTTTGAAAAAAAAACTTTATTACAAATTTTCAAATTTTCAATTAGCCGTCCATGGAGCCACACTAATCCTTCTCGATATCTCCTCTGACTTTTTTGATTTTTTCCAACAAAAAATTTTGACAGTAAACTCTCGATAATCATTATGAAGCACAATGAGCAAAAAACTGCTCAGAATTGAGTGTATAGCTATACATATTCCTGTTAATGAGCCCACAACTGAAAATTCAGGTTTTTCAACTTTTAAGATGTGACACATTCAAAATACCGTATTTACTCCAATAGACCGGCACCTCTATATGTCCGGCACCCTCTAATAGACCGGCAGTCAAATGACCATTTTGAAAAATAAACCGGCACCCTCCAATTATCCGGCACCCCAAAAATTAATGAATATTGGAAGTACTATTTTTTGAGAATTTCGAGTTTTTTTCCAATGTTTTTCACACAATTTTGGATTTTACGTAATTTCGGATGGTTTTTGCGCTTTGTAACTGTTCGAAAAGGCTTTATCATACATATTTTCTGTGAAAAAACTCAATTTTTCGTTAACTTCTCGATAAATTGACACTTTGAAAAATAGACCGGCAGCCTCTAAATGACCGGCACTCTCTAATAAACCGGCATCAAAATGAGGACCACGAAAAATAAACCGGCATGCCGGTCTATTAGAGTAAATACGGTATGTCACATTTTTCCTCATACCTCTATAAGAAGTCTCCATATCCTTTTGTAGATAATAAGACAAGCTAGGAATGTATAAAACTCCAAAAGGAACAAGAGTTTGAAAAATCAAAGAGAATAAAAAATTCCTCTGGATTTTCCGAGTCTTATCCGAGACCCCTGCTTGAATTTTCAGAAGGTGATAAGCACTCAAAAACGCGAAAAAATAAGCCAAACCGAACAAATATGTTGACTGGAAAATTGATAGGATCCATTCTGAAGACAAATTGGTTGTTAGTATATGAGTATTCTCATCGAAAAACGTAAATTCCGGACACGGAAGGTAATCCAGAATATCGAGTTTTGCAGATAAGTCATCTACTGGAGTATACAGATGGTTTATGAAGAGAAAAAGGAATAAGGTATAGTGAAGGATGTAGAATCCAATTCTGAGCTTGGTGCTACTTTTCTGGTTGGTGTACGTTTGATTGTAGCTATTTTCAAATAGTAGAACTTGAGAGATTCCGCGGACTGAAAATAATCAAACTAGGACTACAGTAATCTTCAAGAGACCCACTCGAATAAGAAGTCTGCCCCATAATGGAGGCGATTCGAAAATTGACTCCTAGTAGAACAAATAAACCAGTATCATATCTAGCAGTAGAGGGATAATGGATGAAGGGTCGCTCCAGGAAACAAGCCAAGGAGCCAAACCAGAAGGAGCTGAAAGTTTGAGATTCTTGGATTCTTGGATTCTTGGATTCTTAGATTCTTGGATTCTTGGATTCTTAGATTCTTGGATTCTTGGATTCTTGGATTCTTGGATTCTTGGATTCTTGGATTCTTGGATTCTTGGATTCTTGGATTCTTGGATTCTTGGGTTCTTGGATTCTTGGATTCTTGGATTCTTGGATTCTTGGATTCTTGGATTCTTGGATTCTTGGATTCTTGGGTTCTTGGGTTCTTGGGTTCTTGGATTCTTGGATTCTTGGATTCTTGGATTGCTATATATTAGATAACTTGAACTTGGAATATGGTATTCCCGAAAGTTTAGAATCTCCTATTTTCCATTTCTTTTATTTTAAAACTTTCAGTTTTTCAGTTTTCTATATTTGCGATATCCCAAACTTCCAAATCTACAGTTTTCTAGGTTTCCAATCATCACCATTATGAAATTGAATTATTCTAAACTCACGCGATCTGAAACTTCAGCACCACCCATTTCGCAGTTTTCAACTCTTTCGATGTCGCCATTAATATAACCACCATCCCATAGACCCCCAATACAATAAGTGGTACTGTCAAAATGTTCAAAATAAGTTTGAAAAACTCAAAACTTTCAAAATAAGAAGTCAACGGGCATTCCTCGGTGTAATTCGTGGTGAAATAATGTTGAAGTTCGAAATTTTCAAAAGACATTTTGAAAAGTTCCATGAACAGAGAATACATGATCGAATGAGGGAAAATAGACGATTTTGATACTGACAATTTTTTGTAGGAAAAAAAACATGTTTTGACAGGTGAACTTGAGATTTTCAGCGATTCCAATAACACAAAATATAACAAAAATCACTTTCTCAAATGATCACAGTACACAAATTCGTCAATGATGGGAACACTCTCCTGATTGCACCACCACCCAAAAAAAGAGTCAAGAAATCAGACTTTGAGTCATAGTACGCTTGTATTTAAGTAAACAGAGGTGGGTAGACTTGATAAGGTTTTCCCAAAATCAATGACGAGGGGTCTTGTTGTATTCGCTGCTCTAGTTGGGCTCATTTTAGCGGCTGCTCAATTTTCGATAACCTTCAAGAGATCCGAATCTTCAAGGCTCAAGAAGAAAACTGGACAACAAACACTCTATGATACCCTGGATGAGTACTACTTGGCTGATATTACCTTGGGAACACCGGGTACGGCAAATTTGTAATATTTCTGAAACTATAGATAGTAAATGGATTCTGATATTATTCCGTCGCCAACCCTTGAGCCTCCGCTAAAACCACACTCACAAGCAAAATACAACGACGATTTTGATGGCGGAGTGTCGTTGTTGCGGAGGCTCAAGGGTCGGCAACTGAATAATATGCCAACTGTCCAAAAATAGACCATCAATCTCAATTCTATGATTCTTTTCAGCCCAAAACTTCTCCGTCGCCATCGACACCCTTTCTGCGAACTTATGGATTCTTGATGTCAACTGTGAAACCCAATTCTGCCACGGGTACGCCCACGATGGCACTTTGAAGAATTCCTTCAACGGAACAGCATCTTCAACTTTCCTAGATTCCCACAGAACTTTCCAGATCCCGTACAAGGGTGGTGTTTCTGGACTCTTGGGGAAGGACACGTTGAACATGGCTGGATTCTCGATTCCCGGTCAAGACTTTGGAAGGGCCACGGATGTCCCATTACAGTACACCAAGGAACCTGTGGATGGAGTTCTAGGCCTTGGGTTTCCAACCGGAGCCTTTTCCCAGACGAAACCGGTTATTGCTTCCTTGCTTCCTCAACTCGAAAGTCCAATGTTCTCGATTTGGCTAGAGAAGAAAGGCGAAGAATATGGAGATGCTGGAGGCTCGATTTTGTATGGCGGATTAGACAAAACTGCATGTGATCAGGAAGTTAACTATGTCCCACTGGCAACGACCAAAGTATGGGGATACTACGTGGATGGTGTCTCATTTGCAGACTACATCCGAGTCAGGAAAGAGCAGGTTTAGAAAAAAACTTTTAGGCCTCCAATACGGTCTAAATTTCAGGCCCTATCCACCACTGGCTCTGGTTGGACTGGTATTCCCAGTGTGGTCCTTACAGCTCTTGTGAAGACCATCAAGGCGCAGTACGACTTGGACCATCAAGCCTGGCTCATTCCTTGCTCCTCCGTCAAAACTTTTCCAGATATAACTTTGACGATTGCTGGAAGACCGTATACCATCAAATCGGAGAACTATGTCATCGACTTGGGATTGCATGATGGACAGTGTGCCTTGGCATTTTACTATACTGATGCGGAAGAGACTCAATGGGTGATTGGGGATGCTTTAATCAGAGGATACTGTCATATTTATGATTTTGCACTTGGGAGGATTGGCTTTGCCAAGTTTATTAAGGATCTTTGATTTGTTGAAATTTATATGAAGTTATAATTGTGATTTGTGTCTTACCTTCTGTAGACTTCCGGTACATTATAGACATGTACCGGAAATTAGCTAGGTACTTCTAGTTACAGGCAAACAATATTCTGAGAAACCCTCTATCGAAAACAACGAAAACCCGAGAAACCCCTACTGTACCGGAAATAATACGCTCGAGCCACGCCTTCTCCCATAAACGTGGTTTCGTTGACTATAAAACCAACCCAAACCTAATCAACTCGCTAACCATGATCGATCTAGTATTGGTCTACAAGCACATTCCCAAAGTTTTCGGCACCTTGGCATTCATTGTGAATCCCATTTTTGTCTACCTGATATTCACAGAGAAATCGACAAAGTTCGGAAATTATCGTTATGTGTTGGCGTATTTTGCGACATTCAATTTGGTGTACTCTGTGGCGAACGTGATGATTCCAATTGTGTGTTTGATGGTTATGCATTAGCTTGTTCATAGGGGGGTGTCTTGGGCTCAGAGGGAGGTCGGCCTAGGGCCAAGGTCTCAGAGAGTGACTGGGACTAAAATACCGAACATAGTAGGGCTTTGCCGACGGTTCTAACTCTGTCCTCTTCCAGGACATCCACAGTCACCGATATTGTTTCTACTTGTTCATAAGTGACGGACTCTTCGTTGACCAATCCGATTTTCACCTTCACATTCTGTCCCTCCGATGCGCCCTTGTCGCTGCCAGCTACGCTGTTCTCCTCAGCCACTTCATCTATCGATTTTTGGTGATTCATAACAGCACCTTGACACGTGGAAACTTCCACATTTATATGATGATTTCCTTTGGAATTCTAATGTCCTACACATTGTTTTGGCATACCGTGAGTACTCAGAATCAGAGGTGTCGAGAAATGACAATTTTCAGTCCTGCTTTTTCCTGGGAAGTGCAAATCGCGAAGTGAAACAGTATATTAGAGAGAACTTCAAAGAAATGTATGAAATTGAGCCCACGGAACGGAATATGATTTCCTGTTTGTACAATGAAGGGTCTGAGAACACTCTCATTAGGGGATGGTCATCGACTATCATATGGACAACTGTTTCAGCGATATCTATTGGCGTCTTTCTCAAGCTTGCTCACATGGTATCCCCTATTCAAAAAAATCGCACGGAAAAATCGACTCGATTTGAATTTCATTTTTCGCGCCTTTTTCAGATCAAATATCGGCCAATCAAAAATGTGCTCTTTTACGGGCTCTTTGATGAATCTTGTTGGAAATTTCACTCGTTCGTGCTTTGAGATGTATCTCTGAAGAATTCTGTGTAAAAAAGTATTCGGAATTTCATCAAAGAGCCCACAAAAGAGCACATTTTTGATTGGCCGATATTTGATCTGAAAAAGGCGCGAAAAATGAAATTCAAATCGAGTCGATTTTTCCGTGCGATTTTTTTGAATAGGGGATAGCCATAACAAAGATGAGATACTTCGCACGAAAGAATGTTCGTTTCAGATAATGAAAAAGCTGCAGAAAACTACAAATAGCATGAGCCTAAAGACCTCGAAACTTCAAATCGAACTACTTCGCGCACTCATCGTTCAAACGGTGATCCCGATTTTTGTGAGCTTCTTCCCGTGTGTCATCAGTTTTCTCGTCCCGATTTTTAACATGGACTTGGGAAGGTTAGTTTCGGAAACTAAGCAGAAGGCTAGCAAAGTTTTCAGACCAATCAACTATGTCGAGGTGATTGCTTTGGGAGCATTTGCGTTTTGTGACCCGGTTGCTATTGTAATGTGTCTTCCAGTGTTTCGACAGAGAGTTTTGTGTCAAAAGAGGACTGATGACAAAGAGAGAAAGACTTCGAACACTCTGCCAAAGTCGGTAGAGAACAATTTAACTCTTTAATGACTCCAAAGCTTTTACATTATTCAAATAAAAAACCAGTGGCACAATAAAGAAAATTTCGAATGATCTTTGATGAGCCTTGACTCCGAGTTGGTGAAGAGCTTTATGAGCCTGGCGCATTCATGTTTAATGAGAGCCAATGCTCATGGTTTAGCATTTTTCGGAACCAATACTACAATTATTTAGGGAAACTTGTGCAGTGTAAGCCTCGCATATAATTTGAGTCATCAGCTATGTAAATAATGAATAACTAAACATTTGGAGCTTTTCAGAAGTTCAACAAGCGCATTTTATAGACATGAAGAGTTGGAAAATTGAATATTTTCAACCACAGATAAAGCGCGAACGGATCGGATAGGAATGCTATATGGGTCCGTAATGCGTCCGTTACGGATCCATCTGTAAAAGTTACAACTAAACTGATCCATATGCGAATCCGTTTACGGGTCGCACGCGAATGGAAATTTAATCGAAAATATAACGGGTCCGTTCGCGAGTGCTCGTTCGCAAAAACACCCATAACGCATCATTTATGCGTCGAATACCTGATGAACACACATAGCATTCCTATCCGGTCCGTTACGCGTAATTCGCGAATCACCTGTGACTATACGGATGCGTAAGAGACTCAATGGGTGATTGGGGCTTTGATCAGAGGATACTGTCATGTCTATGATTTCGCTCTAGCAAGAATTGGTTTTGCCAAGTTTATTAAGGATCTTTGAGTTGTTAGGATTTTGTATGAAGTTTTAATTGTGATTTGTGTCTTACCTTCTGTAGACTTCCGGTACATTATAAAGCTGTAACGGAAATTAGCTAGGTACTTCTAGTTATCACAAAAACGTAGCACATCTGATAAACAATCTTCCTTCTAAGAAAACCTCATTGTACCGGACACAATGAGAACCCGAGAAACGCCTACAGTACCGGAAATACGACGTTCGAGCCACGCCTTCTCAGATAACCAACCCACCAACCACTTGAAAGCTCAGTCATCCCACTCGCTAACCATGATCGATCTTGTATTAGTCTACAAGCACATTCCCAAAGTTTTCGGCACCTTGGCATTCATCGTGAATCCCATTTTCGTCTACCTGATATTCACAGAGAAGTCGACAAAGTTCGGAAATTATCGTTATGTGTTGGCGTATTTTGCGACGTTCAATTTGGTGTACTCGGTCGCGAACGTGACGATTCCATTGGTGGGTTTGATGGTTATGCAGTTGCTTGTTCATAGGCTTGTAGGGCCAGGGGCTCAGAGGGAGGTCGGCATTGGGCCAAGGGCTCAGAGTTGGCTGGGACTGAAATACTAGCTAAGAAACTTGATAAAACTTGATTTTGCTAAAGGGCTAAAGACTACCAAAGCCAATTCTTCTATCCTCTTCCAGGACATCCACAGCCACCGTTATTGTTTCTACATATTCATAAATGACGGACTCTTCGTTGACCAATCCGATTTTCACCTTCACATTCTGTCCCTCCGATGCGCTCTTGTCGCTGCCAGCTACGCTGTTCTCCTCAGCCACTTCATCTATCGTTTCTTGGTGATTCATAACAGCACTTTGACACGTGGAAACTTCCACATTTATATGATGATTTCCTTTGGAATTCTGATGACCTACATGTTGATCTGGCACACTGTGAGTATTCAGAATCATAGGTACCCAAGAATGGCATATTTCAGACCTGCTTTTTCCTCGGAGGCGCAAGTCTCGAAATCAAGCATTACATCAGAGACAACTTCAAACAACTGTATGGGATTGAGCCAACGGAGCGAAATATGATATCAAGTTTGTACAATGAAGGATCTCAAAACACTGTGATTAGGGGTTGGTCATCAACTATCATATGGATGACTGTTTCAACGATATCTATTGGAGCTTTTTTGAAGCTTGCTCACATGGTAGCCATAACGAACATTAGATGCTATGACCGAAATCATGTTTCAGATAATGAAAAAGTTGGAAGCTACTACGAATAGCGTGAGCCTGAAGACCTCCAAATTTCAAATCGAGCTCCTTCGCGCTCTTATCGTTCAAACAGTGATTCCAATTTTTGTGAGCTTCTTCCCTTGTGTCATTAGTTTTCTCGTCCCGATTTTCAATATGGATTTGGGAAGGTTAGTCTTGGAAACTAAGAAAAACTGTAACAAAAAATTTTCAGACCAATCAACTATGTCGAGGTGATTGCTCTTGGAGCATTTGCTTTCTGCGACCCGGTTGCTATTGTCATGTGTCTTCCAGTGTTTCGACAGAGAGTACTGTGTCAGAAGAGAACAGATGACAAGGAGAAAAGAAGTTCGAACACTCTGCCAACCCTTTGATAACCCAAATTTCAAATTCATATTTTATAAATTATTCAAATTATATGTCATTGTTGTCTTATTCTTTTGAAACACCTTCGACTCGTTTCCAGATTGTTCCTTCTGCCAAGCTCTCCTCTTACAACATAATATTTCCTTGCAAGATTCTCTATACGGCTTATGAGCCCATAGCATAACCAGAGTATTACTTATGCCATGTATTCCGGATAAGATAAAAACCATATTATTTCCGAATTGGTTGTAATAGTCGGAGATGATAGAAAAGGATAGATAGCCAAAGGGGATTTGAATGGTTACCAGGAAAATTGTGATCTGAAATGGCGCTTTGGAAATACAATTTTTAGATTTTCGAAAATGTCACCTGGATTAGGATCGCTTTCAAAATCTTCTTCTGCATTTTCAGGGTGGTTTCAGAAATAATAATTTTCGACTTTGAATTCATGTTGATATAAATCAATCCACAAAAAATCAATGACTCGATAACCGTGAGCAAAGCCACGCCCCCAAAAATAGACAATGCGAATTCAAAGTTATTGGATAACACAAAAATCTTATCCCGCTCAATTTCAGGACTCAAATTCGGGATCCTCTGAAAAGAAACTCAATTGAAAAAAAAATGAAAGAGTCACTTACTTTAATGATATTTTTGACTTCTATTTCTTGATCTGGAACCGCATATCCTATTGGTAGAAAATAAGTGAAAGCTATAAAATAGTTGAGAAATATGAATGGGATTCGAAAGTATTTCCAAGGCCCGTGTTTGGCGAAAAGTTGATAGTAGCGGTTTTCGAAGATCAAGGCAATAGCGACGCACATAACTGTAAAGAAGAATAAGACAAATAATGTACGTATGTCAGTGGGTTAGTAGGTTAGTAGGTCAGTAGGTAAGTAGGTAAGTAGGTAAGTATGTAGGTCAGTAGGTCAGTAGGTAAGTAGGTCATTAGGTCAGTGAGAAAGTAGGTCAGTAGGTCAGAGGTCAGTAGGTCAGTAGGAAAGTAAGTACAGTGAGACAATAGGTAAGTACAGTAAGACAGTAGGTCAGTAGGTTAGTAGGTTAGTAGGTCAGTAGGTCAAGAAGTCAGACGGTACAGTAAGACAGTGAGACAGTAGCTACGGTAGCTACAGTAACTACGGTAAGACAGTGACTACAGTAAGACAGTAAGACAGTAGGTCAGTAGGTCAGTAGGTCAAGAGGTCAGTCGGTACAGTAAGACAGTGAGACAGTATCTACAGGAGCTACAGTAACTACAGTAAGACAGCGACTACAGTAAGACAATAAGACAATAGGTCAGTAGGTCAATAGGTCAATAAGTCAATAGGTCAGTAGGTTGGTAGGTTAGTAGGTTAGTAGGTTAGTGGGTCAAATACAGTAAGACACGTTTTCAGTATCACAGTAAGGCTTACCTATAATTTGTGTCATCAACAAATAAAACTGATAAATCTGCGGTACATCCCACAAACTCAACAATCCCATCCCATAACCGCTAACAGTTGGAAAATTGAACACTGGAATTATCAAAATAGTCAATGTCCAATCTTGAACCATACACCAGACATGTAGAATGAATAATGTCCATTTCATAGACTTCATTGTTTTCGGGGTCCTGAACAGAATACAGTAGGCGCCAAGGAAGTGAATAGGAAGGGCGATAATAGAGATAATGTGAAGAGCATGGGCTAGGAATGTAGTGGTTTCTAGGTACATTTTTTCTAGGCTGGAAAAATATACGGAATAATAATATAAAGAGGAGGTCAGAAGTTGTTGGGTAGACGTTATGTCAGGTGAATTAGAAAAATAATATATTTGCTTATGAATGACAAATTTGATTATAGGGTTACCTGTCTTGAGTGGGTAACTTTGAGGAAGTTGATTTTATGATGCATGCACGTAGCATGTTCCTGAATGAAATTACGAAAATTTTTGACTTCAAAATTTCAGCGAAACAATTGGAATTTTTGACCACAGAATATCGCTACTACGTATCAACATTTTACAGCAATCAAATATAATTTGAATGATTTATAAAGAGTGGAATTCAGCGTTAGTTTCATCAAGGTGATGGAAGGCTGTTCGATGTCTTTTTCTCTTTGTCATCTGCTCTCTTTTGACACAACACTCTCTGTCGAAACACTGGAAGACACATGACAATAGCAACCGGGTCACAAAATGCAAATGCTCCCAAAGCAATCACCTCGACATAGTTTATTGGCCTGAAAACTTTGTTCCCGTTTCTCTTAATTTCCAAGGCTAACCTTCCCAAGTCCATGTTGAAAATTGGAATGATAAAGGTGATGACACACGGGAGGAAGCTCACGAAAATCGGGATCACGGTTTGAACGATAAGAGCGCGTAGGAGTTCGATGTGAAATTTCGAGGTCTTTTGGCTCATACTGTTTGTAGCTTTCTCTAGCTTTTTCATTATCTGGGATATTCTTTTTTTCGGTGAAAGTACCTTTTATGGTTACCATGTGAGCAAGCTTTAGAAAAGCTGCAATAGATAACGTTGAAACAGTCATCCATATGACAGTCGATGACCATCCCTTAGTCACAGTGTTTTGCGATCCTTCATTGTACAAACTGGATATCATATTTCGCTCCGTTGGCTCAATTCCATACAGTTCTTTGAAGTTCTCTCTGATGTAATGCTTGATTTCGAGACTTGCACCTCCCAGGAAAAAGCAGGTCTGAAAATTGGGCTTCTTTGGTACCTATGATTCTGAGTACTCACAGTGTGCCAGATCAATATGTAGGTCATCAGAATCCCAAATGAAATCATCATATAAATATGGAATTTTCCACGCGTCAATGTGCTGTTGTGAATCACCAAGAAACGATAGATGAAATGACTGAGGAGCACAGCGTAACTGGCAGCGACAAGATCGCATCTGAGGCACAGAATGTGAAGGTGAAAATCGGATTGGTCCATGAAGAGTCCGTCATTTATGAATATGTAGAAGCAATAACGGAAGCTGTGGATGTCCTGAAAAAAGACAGAGTTGGATTTCACAGCCTGAGCCTTCTTTCCGGCTTATCCCTATGGCGTATTCCAGCCAACAGTTTTCAAGCCTCAGCGTTAGCCTTACCCTTCGCATTAGCCTGCAAAGGTTTCACGAGTTTCTAGCGAGTGTCATAGTCATAACCAACGCTAAGTCTACCGAAGTCCAAAACCGAGCTACAGTCAGATTCATGGACATCAAACCCACCACTGGAATCTTCACGTTCGCCACAGAGTACACCAAATTGAACGTCGCAAAATACGCCAACACATAACGATAGTTTCCGAACTTTGTGGACTTCTCTGTGAATATCAGATAGACGAAAATGGGACTCACGATGAATGCCAAGGTGCCGAAAACTTTGGGAATGTGCTTGTAGACCAGTACAAGGTCGATCATGGTTAGCGAGTGGGATGAAAGGCTTTTTGTCGCAGAAACCAAGTTTGTGGGAAAATTCGAGGTTCGGGTGCGCTAATTCGCTGTACTATAGTGATTTCTCGAGTTCTCTTTGTTTCCGATACTATGAGAGTTTCTTAGAAGGAAGGTAATATTGTTGATCAGATGTTCTAAATTTTTGTGGTAACTAGAAGTACCTAGCTAATTTCCGGTACATGTCTATAATGTACCGGAAAACGTAAAAAAAATGCTAGACAAAAACTATTTAATCGAATGATGTATGGTACTTTGTGGTTAATCAGTTTTCTTAAAGTTCCAATGTTTTTTTTCAATATCCCTGTCTTTGCAGTACTTTTTCATAGCTTTCACTGTTCCATACTTCATTTTCTTCTGCACTTTTTAAAAATTCAAGTTTCTCACGTACTCAAAACGTTCACAAACCCAACACCAGCTCATTCAAGCTCTACAAAAAACAAGTCAAAGAAAAATTCATTCGATCTGTGAACCCCTAAAATCTTCATATTTCCAGATTCATGGTCACAAACTCCGTTGATGAGCCAAGTTCAGATTCAAAGCACTACTATTTTTCGACAAAGAGCGAATCACGGCGACCGAGGATTTTTTGGGCCACCAAACCATATAAAATTGGTCTCGATACTCTTTACTTCTCCACATTGTTACGTAAAAGGTATTACTGTAGGAGAGGCAGACGAAGAGGACCTGAAATTTCGCAACTACGACATTCTGCAACCGTTTGAAAAGGGGCTCACATTGTGTGACAATAATATAGATTTCCACATCGAAAACTTCGATGCTTGTAGTACAAAAAGTCCAAGAACCTGACTGAAATGCCATGTCACTATAAATACAACAACAGTAATCTGTAGTCGTTTCATGGTTTTCAAAGGCCGCGCATGGTTATTGTGATACTGACAATCGTGACTTTTCCACCAAAAACTGATTCTTAGAATGATAAATAACACCAAGACAATGTCACTCAAAAATACGAAAATCCATTTGTAAACTATACTTGAAATCACCCCAAATACAAACGGAGGACTGCAAGAGTAGATGGATTCTTGGTTGGTATTACTGTAGGCGTATAAGGTTGTGAAAGTGGAGAAGAGCAAAATTGGGATAGATGTGAAGATGATGTACTTTGATATGGAGACATTACGGTAGCTGGAATTGAATCGTAAAAAATTAGATCGAGCCAAAACTTACAAAATAGGGAACTTGACAAGCACAAAAATATCAGTCATAATTACTGTCATAGTCATGCCTTGAGCAGCTTGGAAGAATATATAAAACCAGATTCTATAAAAACAGTTTTCCCGTTTATACAAGACTCCAACGTCGTGAATCCCATTCATAATGGTACCCAACTGACAGAACAGGTGGCAGAAGCATTGGAAGGACTGGAGGATAGCTGAAAATTTTTGATTTTGGCGTGAGCCTCTAAGCCTAAGCCTCTAAGCCTAAGCCTCTAAGCCTAAGCCTCTAAGCCTAAGCCTCGAAGCCTAAGCCTCTAAGCCTAAGCCTCTAAGCCTAAGCCTCTAAGCCTAAGCCTCTAAGCCTAAGCCTCTAAGCTTAAGCCTCTAAGCCTAAGCCTCTAAGCCTAAGCCTCTAAGCCTAAGCCTCTAAGCCTAAGCCTAAGCCTATAGGCCTATTATCCTTACAAGTCCTGCATCGAATCTGCTTCCGTCTGATGTTCAAATGTATGAAAAGTAGATTTCCAATAGTGCCCAGGATAAAGAATAGTACTTTGTACGTAGCAATAATATACTGGTTTAGGATCCGCGGCTCCATTTTGAGAATGAAGTCTGTCGTAATTAGAAAACCAGATCAAAATGAAAAAAAGGAAGCGAATATTTTATGAATCAATGAATCAAAAAATAATGAGAGCAGAGACCAGTCTTCAAGGTCTGACGCCTTTTTCTCGTTTCATTTTGTTTTCGTGTGAGTTTGAGGATGATTTTTTGATTATAAAGAGAAAGAGTACATCAAAAATCAAAATATGAAAATTTATGTGGGCCTAAGCCTCTAAGCCTAAGCCTCTAAGCCTCTAAGCCTAAGCCTCTAAGCCTAAGCCTCTAAGCCTAAGCCTCTAAGCCTAAGCCTCTAAGCCTAAGCCTCTAAGCCGAAGCTTCTAACTAGGGAATGGTCTGAACAAAAGGTGGGATTTCACTTCGAGTGATACACCATTCGAAAGAGAATGAAATTTCATTCACAAATCAGTTTTCAATTTTTGCCACGGACATCAGAGAATCGAGAAATTTCAGTCCGAAGTTTGTGTGCTAAAACTGCATTTTTAGCATGTTTTTGCGTCTCTCCCCTCACAAAATTGCAACAAAATCGCCACACATGTGTACGCATTTCGAACCATCGAAATTTGTGGCGCGGGTGGTCGAGTGGTGAGCAGCGGTGACTGGTAAAATTTAGGTGTGGGTTCGATTCCAATTTTGTCAATTCTTTTTTTGGTTCTTTTTTAATGACTTTCCAAGTCATTTTTCATGGTTTTGCTAAAATTACTATAGCTCTTCCATATACGGTCTCTATTGCGTTTTCAATACCTTTTTCGAGATGTAGTGATTTTCCTCACAGCATAATCCGGAAAATTGTTGAGAAAAAGTGTCGTGAGCCTTCGAAAATCTCGTAATTTTAGCAAAACCATGAAAAATGACTTGGAAAGTCATGAAAAAAGAACCAAAAAAAGAATTGACAAAATTGGAATCGAACCCACACCTAAATTTTACCAGTCACCGCTGCTCACCACTCGACCACCCGCGCCACAAATTTCGATGGTTCGAAATGCGTACACATGTGTGGCGATTTTGTTGCAATTTTGTGAGGGGAGAGACGCAAAAACATGCTAAAAATGCAGTTTTAGCACACAAACTTCGGACTGAAATTTCTCGATTCTCTGATGTCCGTGGCAAAAATTGAAAACTGATTTGTGAATGAAATTTCATTCTCTTTCGAATGTTGTATCACTCGGAGTGAAATCCCACCTTTTGTTCAGACCATTCCCTAGTAAGCCTAAGCCTCTGAGCCTAAGCATCTAAGCCTAAGACTCTAAGCCTAAGCCTCGAAGCATAAGCCAAAGCTTCTAACCCTAAGCCTATTCAATTCTTCCCATGACACAACAAATTCACAGAATTATTATTCGACGATTTCAACGATCCCGAAGACACATGAATAGTGACCGTAGCCTTCCTAGGCCACCACAGACTACGGAATTGCTCCCGATACTCTTTGCTCCGCCACATGGTTATGTAGAATGTGTTACTATAGGATAGGCAAACGAAGAGGACCTGGAAATAATTTCGAAGTTTTTAAGTTAGGAGTCCGAATTCTTACACTGTGCGCCAAGACCATTCCTGCCAACTCGGAGAACACTAATGTTCTGACCACTATCGCGGATAAAATTTGACTGACCAACCAAGTGAATACAAAGATTATTACAGTAACCTGAAGTCGCTTCATGGTTTTTACAGAGGCACTACGGCTGTTTTGATCGTGGCTTTTTTGATAGAAGGCCCCGATAAGGATCATGTAGAAAATTAGGACCAATCCAGCTATAGAAAGATATGAGTACATATGAATGGTACTGGCTGTCGGACCGAAGGCAAATGGAGGACTACAAGAATATATAGAATCCTCGTTAGTGGCCAGGAATCCGTATAGAGTTGTGATAATTGAAAATGACAAAACAGGAAAACCAGTGAGAAAAATGTAAGTAGAGTTGGTGATTTTTCGATAGCTGAAAACTCAATTCTTGCAAATATTTTTGAACGTCTAAGTTTTCTTACAATATCGGAAACTTCACAAGGACCATCATATCAGCCACTATAACCAACATTATCATGCCTTGAGCCGCTTGAAAAAATACGTAAAATACGATCATATTGAAACAACTTCTTCTGTTATAGAGGCTTCCAATATCATGAACTCCACTGATAATAGTGCCGAATTGACAGAACAAATGGAAGAAGCATTGGAAGCATTGGAGGGTGGATGAAAATTTTGAAACGTGGTTTAAGAAACTAGTCGCTTTGTTACTGTGGGCCTAAGCCTAAGCCTCTAAGCCTAAGCCTCCAAGCCTAAGCCTCTAAGCCTAAGCCTCTAAGCCTAAGCCTATAAGCCTAAGCCTCTTAGCCTAAGCCTCTAAGCCTAGGCCTCTAAGCCTAAGCCTCTAAGCCTAAGCCTCTAAGCTTAAGCCTCTAAGCCTAAGCCTCTAAGGCTAAGCCTCTAAGCCTAAGCCTCTACGCCTAAGCCTCTAAGCCTGAGCCTCTAAGCCTAAGCCTCTAAGCCTAAGCCTCAACGTCTAAGCCTCTAAGCCTAAGCCTCTAAGCCTAAGCCTCTAAGCCTAAGCCTCTAAGCCTAAGCCTCTAAGCCTAAGCCTCTAAGCCTAAGCCTCTAAGCCTAAGCCTCTAAGCCTAAGCCTCTAAGCCTAAGCCTCTAAGCCTAAGCCTCTAAGCCTAAGCCTCTAAGCCTAAGCCTCTAAGCCTAAGCCTCTAAGCCTAAGCCTCTAAGCCTAAGCCTCTAAGCCTAAGCCTCTAAGCCTAAGCCTCTAAGCCTAAGCCTCTAAGCCTAAGCCTCTAAGCCTAAGCCTCTAAGCCTAAGCCTCTAAGCCTAGGCCTCTAAGCCTAATCCTCTAAGCCTAAGCCTCTGAGCCTAAGCCTCTAATCCTAATCCTCTAAGCCTAAGCCTCTAAGCCTAAGCCTCTAAGGCTAAGCCTCTAAGGCTAAGCCTCTAAGGCTAAGCCTCTAAGGCTAAGCCTCTAAGGCTAAGCCTCTAAGCCTAAGCCTCTAAGGCTAAGCCTCTAAGCCTAAGCCTCTAAGCCTAAGCCTCTAAGCCTAAGCCTCTAAGCCTAAGCCTCTAAGCCTAAGCCTCTAAGCCTAAGCCTCTAAGCCTAAGCCTCTAAGCCTAAGCCTCTAAGCCTAAGCCTCTAAGCCTAAGCCTCTAAGCCTAAGCCTCTAAGCCTAAGCCTCTAAGCCTAAGCCTCTAAGCCTAAGCCTCTAAGCCTAAGCCTCTAAGCCTAAGCCTCTAAGCCTAAGCCTCTAAGCCTAAGCCTCTAAGCCTAAGCCTCTAAGCCTAAGCCTCTAAGCCTAAGCCTCTAAGCCTAAGCCTCTAAGCCTAAGCCTCTAAGCCTAAGCCTCTAAGCCTAAGCCTCTAAGCCTAAGCCTCTAAGCCTAAGCCTCTAAGCCTAAGCCTCTAGCCTAAGCCTCTAAGCCTAAGCCTCTAAGCCTAAGCCTTTAAGCCTAACCCTCTAAGCCTAAGCCTCTAAGCCTAAGCCTCTAAGCCTAAGCATCTAAGCCTAAGCCTCTAAGCCTAAGCCTCTAAGCCTGAGCCTCTAAGCCTAAGCCTCTAAGCCTAAGCCTCTAAACCTATGCCTCTAAGCCTAAGCTTCTAAACCTAAGCCTCTAAGCCTAAGCCTCTAAGCCTAGGCCTCTAAGCTTAAGTTTCTAAGGCTAAGCATCGCAGCCTAAGTCTTCGAGCCTAAGTTTTTGAGTCTAAGCCTCTCAACACAAGATTTCATTGTCCAAACTCACATGTTCTACACCTAATCTGCTTTCTCTTATAATTTAGGTGTATGAATAATAGATTCCCAACAGTTCCAAGAATGAAAAATAGCACTTTGTATACTGCGATGACATAGAGATTTATGGTACGTGCGTCCATTTTAGATACTGAATTAGCAACCAAAAACACAAATAAGATCAAGGCACAAAAAAAGTCACTTTGGGCACAAAGTAAGATCGAAAATCTCGACTTTCACGGTTCAGTGTTTTCTTTGGTTTCTTCACGTTTTTTGTTCGAATATGCCTCCAGGTATCAAAGGCTCACACGAGATCAGAAAAGTTCCGTGTCTAGTCTGAAGTACATGTAGACGTGGATTGCACGGGAAACTCTAAAGGAATTCCCACATATCATGTCACTTTTTTTCTAATGGGTTCTTGGATTTTCCCATAATCTTTGAAAGCATTCGATCAGATCAGAAAATTTCCACTTCCGAGTTGTCATGGATCTTTGGCTTAGGCTTAGAGGCTTAGGATTAGAGGCTTAGGCCTAGAGGCTTAGGCTTAGATGCTTAGGCTTAGAGATTTAGGCTTATAGGCTTAGAGGCTTAGGCTTAGAGGTTTCGGCTTAGAGGGTTAGGCTTAGAGGCTTAGTCTTAGAGGCCTAGGCTTAGAGGCTTAGGCTTAGAGGCTTAGGCTCAGAGGCTTGGGTTTAGAGGCTTAGGCTGGGAAGCTTAGACTTAGAGGTTTAGGCTTAGAGGCTTAGGCTTAGAGGCTTAGGCTTAGAGGCTTAGGCTTAGAGGCTTAGGCTTAGAGGCTTAGGCTTAGAGGCTTAGGCTTAGAGGCTTAGGCTTAGAGGCTTAGGCTTAGAGGCTTAGGCTTAGAGGCTTAGGCTTAGAGGCTTAGGCTTAGAGGCTTAGGCTTAGAGGCTTAGGCTCAGAGGCTTGGGTTTAGAGGCTTAGGCTGGGAAGCTTAGACTTAGAGAGTTAAAAAGGGGCTTTAAAAATGAGCCAAAGATAAAAATGGTGTTTTTTATTTCTAGACCGATCGTTCAACTTTTAATTCCAAGCTTCATTAATATAATTTCTCAAAAAGTAACCGGTGCTGAAATCATAGACGTCGTGTTCACAGTGATCTTTGCTTTCTTCAACCGACACCAAATGAGCAATGTATTTTTGTAGTTTGGAATAAAATAAATTACAACAACAGGATCGATCAAAGGGAATGCAGATAGAGCAATGTTGCATACATAATTATTCCACCTGAAAATCAAGAATCTAAAACTCCAAGAATCCAAAAACCAACTCACCATGTCAAATTTATCAAAAATATAGGAGCGTACCATGCAATAATAGTCGGTAGAAAACTGGCAAACATTGGAATACAAGTTTGAGCTACTAGCGCCTTGAAAAGTTGTCGATTCAAATTGATACTGATATTCGACATTGCATGACTCTCATTCATTTTCTTCATTATTTTGTATCCCAGGACAAAGTACACAGTCATACAGTACATGGAGAAGAGGGTCAATGCAGAGATGCCGATCCAACTTTTGTAGACGACATAGTCACTGGCGTTCTGAAAAAGAAATCATTGGGGGCTGTTTCAGAATCGGAAGTGCAAAAAACAGGAGGGCCACAATAATCGTAGGCCCAAAAAACCAGAAGCTCATTAAATACCTGAGGACCAAGAATCAGTGGCTCAGAAAAATCGGAGGCCCGACAAATACTGACCCCTTTTTTGGGCTTACGATTTTTTTTCCACTGTTTTTTCGAGCCTTCATTTTTTCTTGGGCCCCGGTGTTTTGGGTTGCCGATTACGGTTTTTTGACCTTCGATTTTTTGGGACTCCCACTTTTCTAGGCCCACAATTTTTGTGAGCGTCAGATTTTTTTTGGGCCTCAAATTTTTCTGGGCCTCAGATCTTTTTTGGCCTGCTGATTTTTCGGGCCTCCGGCTTTTTTTTGAGCCTCCGGATGTTTGGGCCTACGGTCTTTTTTTTGGCCTCTGATTTTTTGTACCTACGATTCTTTAGGCTATAGTAACTCACCCTATACTGCCCTGTCAGCAATGAAATATTGTCTGAATTCACATGATGAACTTTTAAAAACGATGGCCTAATAATATCCCTGATCTCGTCATTCGGAGCCAAACACTCTTCACAGATCCATGTCCAAAATGCTCCGTGAGCACAGAAAAATATAAACATTAATAGGACTCCCAAAGGTTTCAACATTTTGTCAACGTGGTGAGGGCTGAAATTTTTTGAGTCATTGTGTACTCCACGAGGAGTACAAAAACTCACTAGAAAAGAATGAGGTAACGGTAGACAAAATGAATTATGAGAACGGCGTAGCTCATGGAGACGAAACAACATCTGGAGGAGACCCCATGGAGTCCATACTCGATATTTTCAAAAAATGGACCTTCGGTGATAAAAGTGACAAAACCATAACCACTGTTGAGGACGGCCTGAAAATTGGATTCTCGGATTCTTGGATTCTTGGATTATTGGATTCTTGGAATTTGGTCTTCTAGATTCTCGAACTCCCGAGTCTTCTAAATCCTACATTCAAAACCTAAAACTTACAATCGGAGTCAACAGTTCCGCTGTTGAGTAAACCATATCAAAAACTGCAAATCCAATCAACAAATATCGATATTTTCCCATCTGACTTCTAGATTTCGTGATGACCAAATAGATGAATAATGGATTTATAATAAAACTCAACACTCCGAAAATCTTGGGCATATTGTGATGGTACCAGTTGACGTAGATCATTTTTGGGGGGGGGGGGGTTTCAGTAGTAGTAAAAGATTAAGAATTCAAATAAAAATGGGGTGTGAGGAGGGAGGTAGCTTTTTTTAATGTGGTTTTGTAGTTGTGAATGAAATACAAAAAAACAAGAGAGTAGAACCGGAAAAATAATAAGATAAATATTGTAGGCTCAAATTTACGTAGTGAAGTCTGGTTAGGGGGCCGTGAAAAAAAGGCCTCGGCCGAGCCAAACATTGTCTTAGAGCCACGGCCTTGAGACGCGGCTCAAGACTCTACTTTTAGGCCACAAATGAGCCACGGTCCTCGTGGTCCATTGTTCTGCTTACTCGCCAGTCAACTGATCAGAATACATTTGTCAGAAACTACAAACATATTTTATTTTCCATTTCAAAAATGAGTCACAACCGAGAAAAAGAGATCTAAAATCATGCATCAAAAAAAGCTTTCAACTACAGTAAAATTATCAGGACTTCTGAATTTCAACGCTTGCCAATGGGGCATGAAGAAATCCGCGATGTTCACTTCACCCGCTTCCTGAAAACAAAAGAATATTTGGTGGCCTAACTTTTCGGTCCTAGGCCACTCACATAAACCCAATCGCTTGCTTCTCGGAGATCCAGATAGTACGTTTTGTCGCCCTTCGAGAAATAGCCCATCCACCAGCCGAATGTTGAATGGGGTGCTGAAAGTGCGCTCCAACGAGAATCTAGTAAAATTCTGGAATAACTAACCACTTATCAGTACAACATCACAATGATATTTCGAGTATATCAAGTCTGCTGTTGGATTGTTTTTGGAGACATAATATGTGGCCTGAAAATCGGAATCTGAGAATTTAAGAAAAAGTTCAATAGAGCGCACTTACACCTTCCCGATCTCCATATGTGGAAACTACTGCTCCAGGGAAAATATTTCTCATAAATTTCACATCATCTCCAAACAGGACTATTTTTCGATTGGGGCGGGAGTCTCGTTCTGAAAATTTAAATTTTTGGAACGTCCGTGTATTCCTCGTGGACAAGTATGGTGCCCTTACCTTTTTCTTCGAGAAATTTCACCGCATTCTTTATAAAAATCGGATTGGCTCCATAGAATCCAACCTCCAAAAAGTCCCCACGTCTAGCATGTACGCAAGTCCTGAAACAAATATTAGAGTGTAGGAAGGCTTATCCCGAAAATCGAATCTTTCGGGTACGTCTCATGGCGTGTACGCTAAAACTGTCAACGATTAAATCTATTCGTGAGAAACGAGAAAAATGAACTACTGGAAAAAGGGCCAAGAAATCAAGAGAAAACGTACACATGCGTCTCGGCGTTGGATCTGGGCAGGTTTCCGAAATCCGAATTTTGGGCGGTGTCGTTTAGATAGCCAAGTAGCTCGGTGCGCATGTCGGGGAAGTATTTCCAACTCTGGAAATGTGAGAGATTTGGACAGAAAGAAACAAGGAGATATGTGTATTAGGCTTAGAGGCTTAGGCTTAGAGGCTTAGGCTTAGAGGCTTAGGCTTAGAGGCTTAGGCTTAGAGGCTTAGGCTTAGAGGCTTAGGCTTAGAGGCTTAGGCTTAGAGGCTTAGGCTTAGAGGCTTAGGCTTAGAGGCTTAGGCTTAGAGGCTTAGGCTTAGAGGCTTAGGCTTAGAGGCTTAGGCTTAGAGGCTTAGGCTTAGAGGCTTAGGCTTAGAGGCTTAGGCTTAGAGGCTTAGGCTTAGAGGCTTAGGCTTAGAGGCTTAGGCTTAGAGGCTTAGGCTTAGAGGCTTAGGCTTAGAGGCTTAGGCTTAGAGGCTTAGGCTTAGAGGCTTAGGCTGAGAGGCTTAGGCTTAGAGGCTTAGGCTTAGAGGCTTAGGCTTAGAGGCTTAGGCTTAGAGGCTTAGGCTTAGAGGCTTAGGCTTAGAGGCTTAGGCTGAGAGGCTCAGGCTTAGAGGCTTAGGCTTAGAGGCTTAGGCTTAGAGGCTTAGGCTTAGAGGCTTAGGCTTAGAGGCTTAGGCTTAGAGGCTTAGGCTTAGAGGCTTAGGCTTAGAGGCTTAGGCTTAGAGGCTTAGGCTTAGAGGCTTAGGCTTAGAAGCTTAGGCTTAGAAGCTTAGCCTTAGAGGCTTAGCCTTAGAGGCTTAGGCTTAGAGGCTTAGGCTTAGAGGATTAGGCTTAGAGGCTTAGGCTTAGAGGCCATACGATCTTGTTGTCCTTTTAAAACGTGCCTAACGGGGAATTTCCGAATGGCAACTCTCACTATCAAGATTTTTCAAACCGGAGATTTTTCGCAACTATGGAATTATGAAATTTCAATGAAACGAAGATTCTCTAAAACAGATAAATCTTCAACGGTGTTATTTAGAGAAACGGAAGTCTATGAAAAAACAGCGATATTTCAAAATTCATATAGTTTTCATAACTACGGCAACTAGTAATTTCATAATTATGACATTTCGCAACCGCGACATTTGGTAACTAGACATTTAGCAACCACGCCATTTCAAAACCGGAAAATGCAAACCACCCGACTACAGACTACGAGTTTCCAACATAATTTAGTCTGTTACCCTTCAACATGTTTCTTGAAGAACATTCGCTGTTGACAAATTCGAAATGCCAAAGAAACATAATTATAGATTTTTACTAATCTCAAATGGAAATATAATCATTTTCAAACTTTCAAGTTTCAACACACCACTGAACAACAACTGCTTCTTTTTGAGAAGTTGTTTCAGTTTTCTAGCCTTGGTGACCCAGACATCGGCTTATCCCCATTTTCAGCTGCGAGGAATCCGAATCCCATGAGCAATAATTAGAGAAAAGTGCTATTTTTCGTTTTTTGAGCTCGCGGCTCTTTGCTCAGGTTTTTTCCTCCAACAAAAAAATTCACCTGCCGGAAATTCACTTATCCATGGCTGCAACTTTCTACGTGTCGCTGGTCTACTCGATCCCTTCTATTTTCTTGTATTTTTTCACTATTTTTATAATATTAGCGAATCGAAAACTATTTGGCTCGTCGTTTTTTACACTGTATATTTTCGATGGTGCCATGAATATTTATACGTGGCTCAATGGATTTTATATGTTGAGATTGAGTGCGGAAACTTGTGATACGTGTATTTTTGCATTTTTGTATAGAAGTACTGGTGAGTTTTTTAAGACTATGAAACTTTTAAACTTGCCACATCGCTACCACAATTCTGAAGCCGCGGCTAGCCACGGCCGGCCGCGCCCCAGCCTTGCCCCGGAGCCAAAATTTTTTTTCGTATTGCGAAATTAGCTAATTTTCAGGTGACTATTTTCCAATGATCATACTGTATGCGATGAGTTTCCATATGGCTTATGTACAGTATGCTACAACTGCCCTAATTTCGTTCAATCGATTGTCAGTGTTGTGGAATTTTAGGTTGATGGAACCGGTGAGACTTTGTTTGTTGCGAAATGTCCCAGTTCTGAAATGGCTGGTAGCAAAATTCATTTCCAATTGCTATTTGTTAGTCTTCCCAGTCCAAAGATCGCTCAATTTCTGTTTCAAAAATGTGAAAAACATAAACTTTAGACAAAAAATGTCACGAAAATAAAAGTGATTCGAGTAGACACTGACAATTGTGAATCACCAAATCATGGCGAATTATAAATCAGAACTCAGAAAACTGTCTGGGACAGAAAATGAGATGTCTTGAAACCAGGGTTGAGACGGATTGGCTGGGCTGGGCCAACAAAAAATTCCGTTTTTTTTCCAGATTTGGAAACGCTATTCTTGGCTTGCATGCCTTGTAGTCTTCATTGTCCCATTTTTGGATACCCATCGGAATTTCTACTATCATACGGATTTGGTGTATAGGAATGAGACACAGAGCTACAAGTTCGAGACACCGATGGTAAGTTGTCCACGAGGAGTACACGAGAGCAAACATATCAGTAATAATATTGCAGCCCATCACTGTAAACTTTGAATACCTCCTTCCCATAATGACCGTCATCACCATTATATCAGTTGCTGTTAACATTGCCAGTTTAGTTATGGTCCGAAGCCTAAAGTCCATAAAAAAGGACGAAGTGGAGTTCAACCTTATAATCTTCATGGCCATCACATGTATGGTACAGTTGCTCGGATGCTCTTTGAGTGTGATTCGAGTCATTTGGGCAACTCATCCAATTGCAAGGCTTTTACTAACAATTGTCCCATTTGTTAGCGATGGACTGACGTTGGTACAACCTTGGTTGCTCATTTTTATTAGCAAAATGGTAGGTTTTGAAAAAGGTGGCACTTTCCGCCGGTGGCCGTGGCTTGCCGCGGCTTCAGAGACGTGAATATTTTCAAAAGCGGCGGCAGGCCGCGGATAGCCTTGGGTTTTGCCTATAAAAGAAAAGTTTCCAGGTTCGTACAAGCATCAAGGAAATGTTCAGAAGAAATGAAAGCGCTACATCTTCTATAATGGTTAGAACTTTCAACGGCAATAAAACCCGCTAATCTTCTTTGTTCGATCTCGACCAAATTTCGCTTACCGATTTTCCCTTAGGACACTCATGCTTAACCAAAAATGTCAGACGGCAGAGGGTGTGGTTTGGTAAAGTGACCAAAATTCGATTGTCTACCAATCTCACTTTTTTGTCACAAAAAAAGAAAATGCCCGCTCTCCTCACATTCCTTGTATCATTTTCCTACTCTGCCCCATCTGTATCCCTATACTTTCTGACGATTCTTATAATTTTGAAGAATCGAAAGTCATTTGACTCCTCATTTTTCACATTGTATGTTTACGATGGTTTTATGAACTTGTTCACTTATTTCGTTGGGTTTTATATGATGAGATTGAGCAGTGTTACTTGTGAGGATTGTCTGTTTGCGTTTATGTATAGAAGTGTGGGTGAGTTTCTTTGTGGTCCTAGAAAAACAAAAAAATCTAAAGAGTGATTTCCAGCCAACTACTTTCCAATGAATTTCCTAACCGCAATGAGCTACCATATGGCTTACGTACAGTACTCTACAACCTCGATAATCTCGTTCAATCGGTTGTCAGTACTGTGGAGTTATAATGTAATGGAACCGGTAAGAAGTAAACCTGGTCTCCAGGATCGACCGGATGCCCAGCTGACCGATAGCCAACCGGACCGCCAAGCTGCCGAATAAGCTTACGTTAGACGCGTAAGCGCGAAAGGCTATCTGCCGACTGGAACCGCGGGTGGTCTTTTGGCCAAATTTTTCGATCGAATGGAATTTTTAACGTAAATCTAGTCTCACGACGAATCCACGGAAACAATTGTATGTAGTCTACGCGCCTTTATTGAAAATTGCATGCGCTTTTGAGATCGACCGATAACAGACAAGGAACGGATTTCTTAGACATGGATGTTTCCGGAAATTTATTAATTTCTTTGTTACGGTAATCGAAACAATAATTGTGCGAAAACAAACCTAAAATGTGAACTGTCGTAAGGTTTGACGCATGGTACGCAGACACTACAACTGACACGCTCACGCAAAAATGCACAGAATTCTCCGCGATTTCATCTGAAAACTGATGTCCCAATTACAAAACGGCTAATTTCAAAGTGTCATTTTTTTAAACTTTGATCGGTTTCAAAAAAAAAGTGACGCAGCTTTTGTGACACATCTCTAACCGCTAGTTGAATTAGTAACAGCAATTTTCCCATAGTGATGTCATCAAAATCCCCGTTTCCAGGTTTGGAAACGATTCTCATGGTTGATAGGGCTAATTGTCTTCATCGTGCCATTTCTGGACACTCATCGATGTTTTTATTATAAAACGAATATTTTCTATTTTCCGGAGACAAAAAGTTATGCATTGGTTACTCCTATGGTAAGGCACTGCTTGAATTCTGAGATTTTGTACTCCTCGTGGACCAAAAATTTAAGCCCATCAGTCAAAACTTCCACTACCTCATCCCCGCGATGTGCATCATCACCATCCTATCAGTCGCTGTCAATCTCCTAAGCCTATTTATTGTTAGAAATCTAAAAACCCAAAAACGAGAAGAAGTCGAGTCCAACTTCATCATCATTATGACTATAACATGTGTGGTTCAATTTTTTGGTTGCTGTCTCAGTGTTACAAGAGTATTATTGGAGAATCAAGAAATAGCAAAAACCTTGGTTTTGATCTTGCCATTCGTCAGTGATGGACTGACTCTGGTGCAGCCTTGGTTGTTGGTCTTTTTCAGTGGGGTGGTAAGAAATTTTATGGGTTTGAATGGGTTCGAAAATGGAAAGGTTTCAGATGCGCACGAAGATCAAAGAGATGCTAAAGTGGAAGGATAATGTGAGCACGCCTATGGTTGTGAGATCTCTTAATGCATAGTGGGTCCGATTATAGAAAAAAATGGCTTACCTGATAAAACATTCCTGTCAAATGAAGATACTCATCCTTCTTCGATTCTAATCTCAATGGATTGTCATAGACACAGCAGGCCTTGTGAAAAGTTGTGTTTCGTATTGAATGGGGGACCTGATTATTATTATTTGAAATTTCTACTAAGAAAACGAATCCGCGACAATTTGCAACCGGTCATTTCGCAACCACGCTATTTTGCAACTTTTGAAATAAAGCTATTATCAAAATAAAGTCAGTTTAGAGATGTACAGTGGCAAAAATAAATGCCGTTTTCAATTAAAATAGGTCAACTTTGAGGATCGGGAAAAGTGATTTCCAGATATCCGATTTTTCTAAATTTTTGTGAATATATCAAACAACTCAAGAACTCTATTTTTGTAGTTGACAACTTTTTTATAGGATCGCGATCCAGTTAGTTAGGTCGCGTGGGAGCCAAAAGGCTCAAAAATGTGATGAAATTTGAGGGGATCCTACTAAACTTGGCCTAACAAACTGAAAGTGGTCGTATGAAAAAGTTGTAGACTATAAAAATAGAGTTCTTCAGTTGCTCTATACATCTGTAAAATTTGAGAAAATTTGGATTCCGAAAATTTGGAGGAAACCACTTTTTTAGACCCTCAATTTTGCCAATTTTACAATTTTCATTGCTGCTAAGCGCAGTTTGGGAACAAATCAAGTTTGGGCCTTCAAAAACTACAGTAGTTCTAAAACGTCTCAGTTGCAGAACGACCGGTTGCGCACCGTCTATAAACCAAAACACTCACACTCCCATTAATAATCAAAAACTTGTCCACGAGCCGCGGTATCGTATGCCTCCCCCGATCCAACATCTTCTGATGATGTCCAGTTTCAATGAAAAACACAGGAGTACGATTCAACCTCTTTGCTAAGCCATAGAGTCCGGCGAATTCGAAAATGTGGTTTCCAAGTTGACAGATCGACGCGAGATTACTGGAGAGGTAATGGTTGGGAGAGTTGAATTCGATGTCCGCGGGAGGGTAGGGGATCCTGGAATTTTGAAATATAAAGGTACAGTGACCCAAAATACGGTCATAGATTCACAAGCTGGCCCATTGTGGACCAACTCAAAATAGACTACGCTTGCTAAATTTGAATCAGAAAAAAAGGGTTTTTCTTGCACTCACTTCAACAAATCCGGCGCTTTATACGTCCACCAGCGATACGTGAAAACAATAATCACCGCCCATGTGCCCGGGAATTTCAAAATTTTACACAAGTAACTCGTCGTATTTTGAGTATTAGAGTAATACAAAGAATTCGGATTGGAGAATCTCATCGCGTAAAAAACATCAAACAAACACCCGAAATAAGTGCTTGACCACTCGAAATGACCTTATTCCTGTTTGGTCGATTCGAATTTCAGATAACGGAAAATTCGGGAGAGAGGGAGAGGGAGACCGGAGACTGAGAGAAGGCTACATATATCGTGGATGATGCTATTTTTTGTTGGAGAACTAGATTTTTTTGTTCCGCGTTTTTAAAAAAATGGTGTCGGGAAGCTTATCCAGGGGATCGAACTGTTGAAAGAAGGTGTGGAGAACTTCTTAGATAAAGTCAGAAAAGCTGGACATCCTAGGGGCTTTTCTAGGCTGTGTTTTGAGTTCGAAATAGGAATCCAAAAAAAGGTGATTTTAAAAATATCCGGGGGTTGTCTTGAAAAACTTTTTTTTCGATAGAACGTTAGTATTTCCCAAAAAAAATTGAATACTTTTTGCCGGTTTGAGGAAGCAATGGGCCTCCAGTTGTCCACGAGGAATACAAAGGACTCTGAAGATGAATTTCAGTAATTTATTATTTGTGCTCAAAAGAGGGTCCCAATTCCAGTATTTAAGAAAATAACACTTTTTCCATAAAAATCGTGAAAACTCAAGAAAATCGAATTTCAAATCGCAAACTTACATTTTTCTTCAGATGATGTAGAATTTTTCGCTGATTCAAATGCACCCAAAATCGCAGCTCAAAATGCATTAGAAACGTTTTAGCCAATTTTTTTGCCAGCAGCGGCGAGCGCGACAGCAGATTTTAAGTCGGCAGCGGCGAGCGCTACAGCAATTTTAAGTCGGCAGCGGCGAGCGCGACAGCAGATTGTAATTCGGCAGCGGTGAGCGCGACAGCAGCTTATGTGTCCGCAGCGACGAGCGCGACATAAAATTTTCAGTCGGCAGCGGCGAGCGCGACAGCAGATTGTAATTCGGCAGCGGTGAGCGCGACAGCAGCTTATGTGTCCGCAGCGGCGAGCGCGACAGCAAATTTTAAATCGGCAGCGGCGAGCGCGACAGCAGATTGTAATTCGGCAGCGGCGAGCGCGACAGCAGCTTATGTGTCCGCAGCGGCGAGCGCGACAGCAGCGTATGTGTCCGCAGCGGCGAGCGCGACAGGAGATTTTATGTCGGCAGCGGCGAGCGCGACATAATGAAAATTTGTTGTTTTTATAGCGTTTTGAGCATCAAAAATGGGTGCATTCGAATCAGCGAACAATTCTACCTGTTTTGAAACAAATCGTAAAAAATTGGATTCAAAACTTAAAAATCGATTTTTTTGCAAAAATTTTGTTGTTTTCATAAATTGAGACTATCAATTGAGTACAAATAAAATGACTTACTTCAATTTTAAACACAATCACGGATCACTCAACTTTTTCAAATCCCATTCAAAACTCAAAGCAGACAATAGAAAAGCGTCTAGGATGTTCAGTTTTTATGATTTTATCTAAAAAGTTTTCTTCACCTTCTTTCAACAGTTCGACTTCCTGGATAACGTGGAACAAAACTCTAGTTCGCCAAAAAAAAAAAAATCACCCACATTTCCCATCGGTTTGAGCAACCAATATTGTCCACGAGGAGTACACGAGAATCAAGAAAATCAATGAAATTCCTTTCCCTTTCGTACTGTTTCGTTGTGTTCTAATCCCATGGAATTTGTTGAATCGAAAACTGGATCGCCTGAATTTTCGGTTTTTTTTTCCGTTTGCACCCGCTTTGTCCCGCGAGTTTTCTTCCTGAAGTTTCGGTTTTCTAAAAACTCAGTCCATTTTTTGATTATCTCCACATGATCATCTCAAAATTGAGATCAAAATAGAACCAAAATCGAAAAAACCGAATCGAAAAAGCCAGTCAAAAGTCCAATGAGGCCATGTCCCGAAATAGAATGAAGTATTTTTTGAATTTCGAATTAAAAAAAAATAAAATTGCAGTTTTATGTAGTTTCATTGAAAGCCCAATAATTACGAAACCGAGAAAAAATCCCATTAAAATTCTTCATTTTCTCAAATGACAATAGACATCTTTTGTTTCCTCTTCAACACTCTAAAAAAGTTCCCTCATTCTTAATGAACTTTTAGCTTTTCATCTCTTCTTCCATAAAACGAGATTGCGATGAGAGCACAGGCGACGAAAAAGCAGAGAATTCCAAAAACAAAAGTCCACAATTTGTAGTACCATCCATCACACTGTTTCGTTGCGAAATGATTGTCGGTGAAGAAAATCGGACGGTTCTTTCCGGATGCCATGAATAGGGTGTAGTGTTGGCTCTGAAAAAGTTAGAGGAATTGTAATATTAAAGGTTCTGAGACAGCAAAGATGTATTATAACAACAGAGTAATAAAAAGCTAGATATGGATATTTTCGGAAATTTTAAAAATTTTACGGTTACGGTAATCGCACCGCATACTATGGTTTGTTTCCGTTCAAAAACAAGCTTAAAATATGAACTGTCGTAAGGCTTGACGCATGGTACGTAGACACTACAAATGACACGCTCACAGCATTCCCCCGCAATTTCCCCCGGAAAAATGCAATTCAAGTTTTCAACTCGAATTTTTCCAGTTCCCGTATTTTTTCTTTTAATTTTCTCTCATTTTTCTTGATCCCCTGTATTCTCAATAGAGCACCCTTACCTCTGTCATAAACGCTGGCCAGTTATCCGTGAACCAATAGGTAATGTTATGTCCAGTAGAAACGTGTCCCAATCTCGCTCCAATCGCAAGCTTCAATTCTTGATTTCCCCTCAAAACAATCGCCGGAAGCTCGTTGGCTTGAATGATTCGAAGATTCTGAAGATTCACAGAATCTCCCAAATCTGTGGTATTCTCAATGATCAACGATCCGTAGAGCCTCTCGACGGCCCAATAGTGCGGCATGCGTTTTCGGCCGTCTGGAATACGGTAATTTTTTGGGTTACTGTAGTTGTGGTGAGACCGTAAAGCTACAGTACCCCCTGAAACTCACTCATATTGGCAATGACAATGTTTCCGTGGACTACGGTACATGGTTTTTCGGTGAGAAGGCCCACGTCCAAATCGTTGGTTGCCGACAGTTCCGAACCGGTGCAGTTGGTCTCGGCGGCGACGTTGAAAATGACCAGAGTTGATAGAATTGCCAAGGAGATTTGTACTGGAAAAAAAATGTTGTGGGATTTTGAAATTCTGGAATTTTTAAGAACGTCAAAAAATCAAACTCGGAAATTTTCAGTTAATCAAAATCACATACTTTGAGATTATCTTTCTTTCAGAATTTGTAGCTTTTAAGTTTTCGAGCTCCAAAAGTCTAAAATACAGTTGATTCAGAATCCAAATAACTGAATTATTCAGATTCAGAATTCAAAAATTCTCACCTTTCAAATCCATCGTTCCTCGCTTTTTATGCCTATTTCGATCCAAAAACCAATTCAGAATCGGAGTCGGTACAGAAAAGATAAAGTTGGATTTTCAAAATCTTTGAATTTTTCCAAGTCTCAAATTTTTTGAGTACGTGGATTTTGAAGCCATCGTGGAAAATGAAATTTAAAAGGTTCACGTTGAAAATTAACTTTTTTAGAAATTGAGAAGAAATTATTGTTTTGTTACTGTAGCTGGAGGGACTTCGCGACATTTCGAAAGTGGGACGTTTCGCAAATATGACATTTCGAAAGTGTGGCATTTCGAAAGTGCGACGTTTCGAAAGCAAAAATTCATTTTTTTACCAGAATGATTTGGAATTTTCGCTTTCGAAACGTCACATCTTCGAAATGTCACACTTTCGAAATATCACAGTCTGAAATCTGTAAAAAATATCAAACAATGTACCAAGGACAGAGTAGTACAAACTCGAAACTACATTTTCAGATTACTGATCTTCGAAAATTTTCATCACATTTTTTCTAACTTCACTCTTCACTTTTTGACCCATCAAAAATCCGTGGTGCGGAAATTTTTGATGATTTAGAATCTGACTACTTCCAGATAGAAAGCTACAAAATTTTTAGTGTGACGTTGAAAATTTTTTTTCAGTTTACCACTTTTTTTATTTTTCAAACCAATTGTATTCATTATAATTTTTTGTATTTTAAGATTTGAATTTTTCTGTGAGTTACAAATTTCATTAATTTGATTATCGTCATTATTATTTTACCAAAAAATGGCCCTATTTTCCATGGATTTTTTTCCAGATTCTCTGATGCCAAATCTAGTGGCTCTCATCACTTTTATGGTTAGTTTTGAAGGTCAAAACATTTTTTAATTAAAAACTTTCAAAATTTCAGATAATGTTCTTCGGAACATTTGCCAATTTGATGGTATACTGGGCTTCTAGAAAAATGGGATCCATGAATAGTTCATTTGGAATTATTACAAAAAATCAGGCAATTTTTAACACGTTGATGTGTTTGATTTATGTGATTTTTGTGTGTCCAATGCAGTTGAGGTGAGTGGGAAAATTAAGGAATTTTGAGAAATTAGAGTCTGGGAAAATTTCAAAAAAAATTTTTCGAAAATTTTTGGCTCTAGTCGACTTGAATGGCCCCAAGAAAATTGAATGGCCCCTTCTCAGTTGAATGGCCCCTCCTCAGTTGAATGGCCCCTCCTCAGTTGGATGGCCCCTCCTCAGTTGAATGGCCCCTCCTCAGTTGGATGGCCCCATCTCAGCGGCTGAAAGTTCAATGGCCCCTCCTCAGTTGAATGGCCCCTCCTCAGTTGGATGGCCCCTCCTCAGTTGAATGGCCCCAAGGATTTTTATGCCGTGTAGATTTGGAGTTCCAATTAAAGTAGCTATTTTCTGTATTTTTTTTGTTTTCATAGAACTTTATTGCGCCTTCTTATTCCATTCTGTCTTATCTGCTTTTTTGCAATCTTTCGCGTGTGAAATTGAAATGTTGCACTGTCCCAGTGTAGTCTCTAATACAGTGCGCGTCATAAAGATAGGACACCCCCCCCCCCCCCCCCTAAAACATGTGTTATGAAAAAACGATAGAAGCTATGCACATTCTGTGAATGCAGTTTTGTTCAGCATACGAAAAAACCTATGACTGCAAATTTTCATGCTAATCGAGCCATTTTTGTGCTCATAGTGCTCAAAAGTCTGTTTTTTGGCCGCGTCATAAAGATAGGACACCCCCAAAAAATGGTCGATTTCGCACTATGACACCCAAAAAATAAATTTTTTTCGAGTCAAAATTGAGAAATACGAATTTCTCAAAATTGAGAGATTCGTTCACGGTATTTTTTTTTTGATGTTTTCGTATTGTTTAAACATGTTTATGCTCAGATGATATGAACATCTCAAAAGTTGGCACCTATCACTGAGAGTCACTTGGAGCACCAATATCAAAGTTCGGTGTTTTCCTACATCCCGAAATGGTTTGAAAAATGTTCAGAATAATAATTCGAGCCAAAATTATCATCCTTTAACTGTATGTACCGCACTGAAAATGCTCCAAGTGACTCACAGTGTAAGGTGCCAACTTTTGGAATGTTCATCTCATTTGATCCATCTGAAAGGCTTGTAAACGAAGAGTAATTTGTAGAGAAACTGTTCTGCAGGGAGTCTGAAGTGTGTCCCAGTCAAGAAAATCACAGAAAATTAGAATATCAATGAGTGTTCTCGATGAATCTGAAAACCTACTGAAAAGGCCAATATGTCGAAAAACCAAAACTTCCAAGAGAACATAAAAATGCTCAAACTATACGAAAACATCAAAAAAATTCCGTTTACCGACTGAATTTCTCAATTTTGAATCGAAAGAGCAAGCCAGGTTTTTGCGCCCAAAAGTAAGCATATTGGTCCATATCCTAAACTTATCATGCTCAAAACTACTTCTTAGGTTTAGTAAGGTCCAAGTGATAATTCACTAAGTCATTGAATTTGGGTACTTCGTCGGGGATTGATTCAGGGTTGCGAGATACTCAATCAAGAAATTAATCAAAGTGAGGCTCATCATTAATCGCAAGATTTCAATTTCACACGCGAAAGATTGAAAAAAGCAGATAAGACAGAATGGAATAAGAAAGCGCAATAAAATTCTATGAAAACAGAAAAAATACAGAAAATAGCTACTTTAATTGGAACTCCAAATCTACACGGCATAAAAATCCTTGGGGCCATTCAACTGAGGAGGGGCCATCCAACTGAGGAGGGGCCATTCAACTGAGGAGGGGCCATTGAACTTTCAGCCGCTGAGATGGGGCCATCCAACTGAGGAGGGGCCATTCAACTGAGGAGGGGCCATCCAACTGAGGAGGGGCCATTCAACTGAGGAGGGGCCATTGAACTTTCAGCCGCTGAGATGGGGCCATCCAACTGAGGAGGGGCCATTCAACTGAGGAGGGGCCATCCAACTGAGGAGGGGCCATTCAACTGAGGAGGGGCCATTCAACTGAGAAGGGGCCATTCAATTTTCTTGGGGCCATTCAAGTCGACTAGAGCCAAATTTTTTTCATAAATCCAGAATCTCAGTTTTAGACAATATCAAAATTGCAGCTGCTTTAATTTTTAAAGAATTAATAAAAGTTTTGAAAACTTTGAAAAGTGTGGCATTTCGAAAGTGTGACGTTTCGAAAGCGGACATTTCGAAAGTGCGCCGTTTCGAAAGCATAAGTTCTCCGAATTTGATTATCTCATTATGATTTCGTTACGAAACGTCGCACTTCCGAAACGTCACACTTGCGAAACGTCGCACCTCCGAAACGTCGCACCTCCGAAACGTCGCACTTTCGAAACGTCACGCTTGCGAAACGTCGCACTTTCGAAACGTCACACTTCCGAAACGCCTCACTTTCGAAATTTCGCACTTTCGAAACGTCACACTCTTGAAATGTCGCGGAGCTAAAAATTGACTTTTTTTCAGATAATTTTTCTGTAAAAAAAATTCTGAAAATTCATGAAATCACTGTCACTGTTTTAACTAGTCGTGTCATGAAAAAAACTCAGCAAAATTTCGAATTTGGCTCAAAAATTGAGTTCAATAAAATGTGTTGCAAAAATGTCGCACTTTCGAAACGTCACACTTTCGAAACGTCACACTTGCGAAACGTCTCACTTTCAAAATTGCACACTTTCGAAACGTCGCGAAGCCCAATTTCCAGCCCCTCCAACCCCCTCATCGCCCACTCCCATCTCCTCGGCCTCACCACCATGACCATCTACGAAATTTCCAACCAACTTCACCTTCTTCTCGCTCTCAATCGCCTCTGCGCAGTCTTCTGGACTTTTCATTACGATCGAATCTTCACTAAATTCCATACAAACATGTTCAAAAATTTATCCATCCTAGTGGCTATTTCAATGTGTTTCGGATTTTACGAACTCCTTGGGTGCTATTTTTCCTACAGTACCGTTTCATGGACATTCGAGTTTGTGGATAGTGAGAAGTGTTCATGGATCACATGGTACTCGGATTTTGTATTCAATACTGTTATGGTTGGAATGACGTTGTTCATCAATTTGTTGACGGCCTGGAAAGCTGGAAAGGATAGTCGGAACTTGTTGAGTTCAGTGGGTGTTCAGGTAAAAATGATAAGGAAATGGAAGTTGCGAAATGGCATAGTTGCCAAGTGTCATTGTTACAAAACGTCATAGTTGCGAAACGTCCTTCTTGCAAAATCGCAAAGTTGTGAAATCGCGTAGTTGGGAAATGTCATTGCTACAAAACTTGAAAATTTCAAAATATCTGGTTGCGAATCGTCAAAGTTACTAGATGTCCTAGTTGCGAAATGGCCCATTGAAAAATTGTCAAAACTGTGAACCGGATTGTTATGACTGGTTGCGAAACGTCATGGTTACAAAACGTCACAGTTGCCAAACGTCCCAGTTGCGAAACGTCATAGTTACAAAATGTTCTTTTAACTAAATGGCTGATTTCTGAAAAAAAACACGGGTTGAAAATCCGCATTGTTGCGAAATGACTAGTTGCGAAACGTCACAATTGCAAAAAAAAACGCGTCATTTTAGAACCGGGACATTTTAAAACCGGTACTTTTTAGAACCGGGACGTTCCAAAACCGCGTCTTTTAGAACCACGACATTTCAGAACCAAGACACTTTAGAACCGCGACATTTCGGAACCGCGACATTTTAAAACCGCGTCTTTTTCGGAACCACGATATTTCAGAACCGGTACATTTTAGAACCGGGACATTTCGGAACCGGGAAATTTTAGAACCGCGACATTTTAGAACCGCGACATTTCAGAACCGTGTCTATTCAGAACAGTGGCTTTTCAGAGCCACCTCTTTTAGAACAAAGACATTTCGAAACCGAGACATTTTAAAACCGAGCAATTTTAGAAGCGCGACATTTCAAAACCTGCGAAACGTCCGAATTGTAAAACTACTAAATGCAAAACGTCTCAAACCTTTACACATTTCAGATGTCCAAAGAACAAAAGCAGCGAGAAAAAAGTTTCATAAAGCAGTCATTCTTCCAAGGAGCCTCCTTATTTGCTGGCCAAGTCACCTATTATGTCACTGCTCCACTTGTCTCTAATTATAGCATTTTGCTGTTTTTGGATGCCAGTCTGTGGGCGTTCATGCATGCTTTCGAGGGGTAAGTCAGAATGTGTTTTTTGTATTTTGGTTACTAGTTGTTAGCAGAAGATGACAGGAAAATTAGGAAAAAAAACTGGAAAAAAATTGGCGGGAACTTCAAAAAGTTCGAGTTGAGACCTGGAATTTGAAAAAAAAACCAAAACAAAAATTAATAAACTTTCAGCGGCGTCATCCTTGCATCCAACCAAGAAATGTTGTCTGTGATGAAGAAAAAGAGGCGTAGGTTTATTGGAAAAGTGAAATTTTAAAAAATATTGAATTTCGAAAATTTTTAGAATCCATCGCATCAGTGTTCGTGTTGATGTTCTAGAAGGATCCAAGTATATTAGTTGAATTTGGGAATCGAAGAATTTGAAATTCCAAGAATCCAAGAATCCAAAAATCTAAAAATCCAAGAATCCAAGAATCCAAGAATCCAAAAATCCGAGAATCCAAGATCCCAAAAATCAGATGATCCGAGAAGCACATAAAACGAATATTTTTTTCTAAAAATTTTGTGAACTCAAATTTTCAGCCAAAATCTAAATTTTAGTGATTTTTTCTCATGAAATTGGTAATTAAAAACAGTGTCAGTAATTTCATGAAGTTTAGTCATTTTTTAAAATAACAAATGGAAAGTGTGACGTTTCGAAAGTGTAACAATTCGAAAGCGCAAATTTTGAACTTCCTGCAGACATTGTTGGACAGTTGTGGTATAACACACTTGCGAAACGTCGCACATTTGAAACGTCACACTTTCGAAGCGTCGCACTTTCGAAACGTCGCACTTTCGAAACGTCACATTTTCGAAACGTCACACTTTTTCTAATAATTTTCTCTATTATTTTTCTTATTCTTCTGATCTATTGTTCTCTTCCATATTTCTCCCAATACCCCTCCCTTATCAGTAAATATTTATTGCTACCTCAATAGAGCCCATAAAATCATAAAAATGCTCCATTTTCCTTCTCTCTATTGTCTATTCTATTCTCTTGTAATTCCTATTCATAATCAATAATAATGAACTCGAAATGTACAATACTCGAAAATTGAAAAATTGGAAATTCCTATTTTTGGTTCTAGTTCTTATTATTTGTTTTTATTACATCTGGAGTTATAGAGAAGGCTCAAGTATTGCGATTTTAGTGGTGATATCGAATGGAACTGATTTGAAGGAGTATAAGATTGCATTGGGTGAGTGGCGGTTCTAAAATGTCGCGGTTCTAACATGTCACGGTTCTAATACGTCGCTGTTCTAAAATATCGCGGTTTTAAAATGTCTCGGTTCTTGAATGTCGGTGTTCTAAAACGTCGCGGTTCTAAAATTTCGAGGTTCTAAAATGTCGTGGTTCTAAAATATCGCGGTTCTAAAATGTGGCGGTTCTAACATGTCACGGTTCTAAAATGTCAGAGTTCTAAAACGGCGCGAATTTGAAATGTCGCGGTTCGAAAAGGTCTCTGTTCTAAAATATTGCGGTTCTAAAATGTCGCGGTTCTAAAATGTCGTGGTTTCAAAATCTCGCAGTTATGGAATGTCGCGGTTGTGAAATGTCGCGGTTCTAAAATGTCGCGGTTTTGGAATTTCGCGGTTCTAAAATGTAGCGGTTCTAAAAAGTCGCGGTTCTAAAATGTCGTGGTTCTTAAACGTAACTCATATTTTTCAGATAGTGTTCAATGTTACTCTAAAATTCATGAATATGATTTTCTACTGATCAGAGATCCCGGTCCAAAATATCAATGTTTGCAGAAGGATGTGAGTTTTTTTAGAACCGCCGTTTTATAACCGTGAAATTCTAGAACCGCGATGTTTTAGAACCGTGATATTTTGAAACCGCAAAATTTCAGAACCGTGATATTTTAGAACTGCGACCTTTCAGAACCGAGACATTTCAGTACCGCGTCATTTTAGAGCTGCGAGATTTCAAAACAGCGACATTTTAGAACCAGGACATTTTATAACCGCGACATTTTAGAACCGTGAAATTCTAGAACCGCGATATTCTAGAACCGGGTCATTTTAGAACCGCGACGTTTTAGAACCGCGTTGTTTTAGAACCGTGAAATTTCAAAATTCCGACATTTCGAAATCCGCGCCATTTTAGAACCGGCCATTTCGAAACCGCTTTTTCCAACAGTATTCCAGTTCCTCTTCCGTCGTCACTGCATCACCTCCTCCGTCCTTCAGAATCAGATCCACGACGTCGTCCTGTTCCTCGACGCCGACGTCGGCGTCGTGAATCCTCAACGACGAATTCAAGAATTTCTGATAGAAGAAGCCGTTGACGTCTTCTTCTATGATAGATTTCAAAACTGGGAGGTGGCTACTGGATCCTATTTGGTTAGGAATACCCAGTTTTCAAGGGATTTTTTGAATGGTAGTTCTATTTTTGGTGGACTAGAAAAATCTAAAAAATCCTAGTCCCTCAAAATCAAAAATTTCAGAATTCGCCAACTATGAATCCCGACTTCCCAACACTAGCTTCCATGGCTCTGATAATGGAGCAATTCATGTAAAATTTTTTTGGGGTAAAAAATTTTTTCAAAAAAATCCAAAAATTTTCAGATGCTCCTCGCTGAAAAACTACTATCCCCAGAATCCCCAAAACTCAAGAAATGTCAAAAAATTTACAAAAATTCTCAAAATTTCGATGATCTCTTCATTTTCGAAGCTTGCATTCGGGATATTTTGGATTTTTCAAATTTTTCCAAAATTAAAATTCTGGAAAAAGGAAATTCGTGGGTTCGAGATTCCTGGATTACCAATAGTCAATGGAGCCCAAAATTGGATTTTATGCTCCATGGCTGGAAAATGTCACAATTGCGAGGGATCCCGAAATGGGAGTTGAAGTGAGGGAATTTGAATTTTTTTGGCGGGAAACTCAATTTTTTTAAAATTTCAGACCCTTTCCCACTTCCCGAAACCGATGGTTTAATCCGTTTTCGGGAAATTTCCACTTGGAAAAATGCTCGAGAAACAACGTAACTTGGAGCTATGATGATAGGCTCATCGGAAATTCGGAAAGGATTCAGAAGAGCTTGACGAAGATGGCAGATGACGTTGAAGTGATGAAGAGGAAGGCGTTAGCAAAAATTGTGAATTTTTGAAAAAATAACGAATAAAACTTTTAGAGAAAAAATTGAGCAGTATTGAATCAGTAAAAAAGAAAGGATTACAGTGAAAAATGGTGGAAAATTTTGAGAAAGAAAAACGGGAAAAATCAGCTCCGGGACGAAAATGGACATTTCGAAAATTTGAAATCGCGTTTTTGCTCAATTTTTTGAACTTTTCGTATACATTTGCTCAAATAATACATGAAAAGTTTCAAAAATTGGGAAAAACGCGATTTCACACTTTCGAAATCTCTCGCTTTCGAAATGTCCCGGAGCCGAAAAAATTGGGATTTTGTAAGAAATCTGGAGAAACTGGAATTCGTAAGAAATCTCGAGGTAGACTTGTCTGAAGCGGCTCTTGTATGGAGCGAATTCGGGGAAAGGTGCATTCATTTGGAGCTGAAATTAGAAGTTATTGACGAGATTTGGTAGTTTTTAGAATTTTCGATTTTTGAAAAGAAATTTCGAGAATTTTGAAAAGAAATTTTGTGCAAAAATTTGAGCGCATAGCATTATTTGATCATTTTAGAAAAATTATAATCGAAAACTTCAAGAAAAACTGGAAGAAAACCCAATAATACAATTCAAGAGTTTGTTGCAGAATTTTTCACGAAAATGACAGAAATTTGGGCGAAATCTTGATACTAAAGCGATCAGAATGTGATTTTTTGATTTTTCTCACAGAAAAAACCATAAAAATTATCGAAAACATGGAAAAATGACCAAAAAATTAGAGGAAAAATTCCAATTTAGGCCGCCCGGAAAATTCAAAGGCGACTACGGTAAGCAGTCCGCAGACACGACGTGGAGTGCTGAACTTTTCGTCGACAGTAACCTGATGGAAATTCGAATATTGAAGTTTTGGAGTTTTTACAATTTTTATTCTGTTTCTTTTTTCTTCTTTTTTTTACTGAAAATTTTTGAAGTTTTTTGGAGAATATAAAAATTCCTGTCTTATTTTCTGGAAATCGTCCAAGAAAATAAACGAAAATAAACTCTTGATGCCATTTCAATATTTTTTTGATGTTTGATTTGTTCCGAAAAAAAAAATATAAACCAAAACAAGAACACTTGTGATTTTTTTTCGATAAATAAAAAAAATTGAAAGAAACCATTCATAAATGTCGGGTTATTCTGGAGGATTTTAGAATCTCAAAAAAATAGTTCCAAAATTTAGATAGAAAAATTCAAGAACTTTCTAGAAGCTTTTAGAACATTCTAGAAAGATCAAATGGAGTCAAGAAGCTTCTAAAGTGACTAGACGATTCTAGAAAATTCTAGAAACCTGTAGAGTCCTATAATTAAATTTAGAAAAGTCTAGAAAGTCATAGAAGAATCTAGACTATTTTGAAAGCTCCTAGAATTTTCTAGTCTTCCAGATTGAAATCAGAAAGTTCGAGAACGTTCCAACAGTTTTAAAAAAATTCTGGACGTTCCTAAACTTCTAGAATCTTCGAAAACTTTTTCGAATTCTTCAGAAATGTATTCGTGATCATACATAGTCATAGTTATCTTCCAAATCTAGATGAAGACCTCTAGAAAGTTGTAGAAGCTTTCAAAATCTATTGAGCCTCTGTTCTAGAAGTATCTGGAACCTTAGAAGCGATCTAGAATAGTTTGTGGTTCATAGAAAACCTTCAAAGCCATCTTGAGCACTTTCAAAAACTTTCAGAAGTTTCTAAAGATTCTAGAGTTTATCAGAAGCATTCTCACTATATTTAGAGCCCTCTAGACTTGTCTAGAAAGTTTTTTTAAAGTAGTAGGACAGCAAATATCTAAATTTTCCGAAACTCCTGTGAATTGAAGCTATAGATAGTGTAAGCGGATTTTGATATGCCAACTGTTATATTTTGGTTGATTTCCGTCAGAAAACAGGCCTGAAATATGAACTTTCGTAGGGTTTGACGCATGGTACGCAGACACTTCAACCGACAAAATTGGCCTTTAAAGTTATCGTAACTTTGGAAACTGTGAAATTCATTTTAGAGTCTTCTAGATATGCCTTGAATAGTTCAAAGGGTTCTAGAACCTTCCAGAAGTTTTCAAAACTTTAAATATTTTTTCCTGAATTCCAATCCATACAAAATTTCCCTTCCCTCCCCCTCCCTCTGTTTCTATCTCTTCTTCTTCTTCTTCCCTCAGTTCTTTTTTTTCCGAAATACACATATTTCTGTGTCTGTCTTCTCGCTCCATCTGCGTCGATTCCCCTTCACTATTATCTCTGCCGTCAAACGACGGCAGTGGCCGCAGCGCTTCTCTTCCCTCTTTCTTTATATATATTTTTGTGTATGTTTCGGTTTTTTTTCTTTCTTTCCAACACACACTCTCATACTGACCTGACTCAGCATGCAAAAAAAGAAAGAAAATTTCTTGTTTCACAGTTTCTTTGTACTTTCTTAAGTTTCTCGGGTTGTTCCAGATGTTTCTGTAGATAGTAGTGGGTTCTTCTGGGTCGTCAGGAGCCTAAATTCAGCTGTTTTTTGTTGAAACCCCAGCTAAAACTTGAATCGTCGTCGAATCGGATGCAAGGTCCGCAATAGAAGATACTCACACATTCTTACGCAAAAATGCAGACGCAAATGTGTTTTTGAATCTCCCGGGGTTACAGTTAGATCTGCAGGTCAAAAAATCATCTAACAAGCTGTGCTGTAGTTTTCCGCGGAAAATTGCCAGGGAATTCTGTGCGCTTTCCCGTGAACGTGTCAGTTGTAGTGTCTGCGTTACTATGCGTCAAACCTTACGACAGTTCTTAGTTTATGCCGTTTTTTGGATAGAAACCAACCAAAATACACATACATGTGATCCGGACTATTTTGGGCCTTCGCGAGCCTTCAATTTTCTGTACTTCAAGTTTGAAATTTTTGGTCAATCTTTATACCAAAATGTAGAACTCGATGACATCTATAAAATGGTACTAAAATTACTCATATTGCCTGTCTCAGTTTTTGTCTAGAACTTGTAAAACACCCGGGCTGAGCATATGCGCGCCGAAAACGCCGGCACGGGTGTTTTACAAGATCTACACAAAAACTGATATAGGCAATTGAAGTGATTCCAGTACCATTGTAAAGATCTCATCGAAGTTCTACATTTTGGTATAAAGATCGACCGAAAATTTTTGAATTTGAAGTAGAGAAAATTGAAGGCCCACAAAGGCCCAAAAAAGACTACGCTACGCAGTGATTTTGGAAAATATGAAGAGCTTTGTATATATATATACAGGAAATCTGGATGATCTTAGATGATTCTGTCTAGTTTTTTGGTGTTTTTCTAGCTTTCTATCGAATTTGGAATGATATAGAAAATCTTGGTAGATGCTGAGACGTTTTTAAGGTTTCATAGAAGCGTCTAGAAGTTTATAGAAAGTTCTGAAATTTCTACACGTTTCTAGAATTTCTAGAATCCTCTGAACCCTTCTAGATGCTTTTAGAAACGTCTAGACTCTTCTAGAACCTACTAGAAACTTCCAGATTTTTCTAGAATGTTGTAGAAGGTTCTGGAAGATTCTAAAATCTTTCAGACCCTTCTAGGCTATTCTAGAAACTTCTAAACCCTTCTAAAAGGTTTTAGATCTTTCCAAAAGCTTCTAGAATCTTCTGGACTCTTTTAAAATCTTCTAGAAGCGTCAAAAGATTTTTTTGAAGATTATACCAGATTCTCTGACCTTCCTCTACATCTCCAGATTCTTCCAGACACTCCCTCTAACATATCTTTTTTTCAGATTCAATGGTAAGGAGACGGAGGTCCACAATAGTAGATGACGTGGCACAAGACGTCACGAATGAGGTCCTGGGTTCTGGAGCCAGTACATCGACATCAACACCACGACCTAGACACCTCGAAACTAATGGAGCAGGTACTTCAACAAGTACGCCTTCAAATGAGCCTGAAGACGTGATTCCCCAGAATCCGGAAGATGACGACGAAGAGAGCAACAAGAATCAGGATCGCCATTTTTTGACAATGCGCTCGCCACAGAATCCGGCGGGAGCCGAGAGGGATTATCACAAGTTTCATAAGAGAGCGTGAGTTGAATTTTGATTTTTGAAAGTCGGCGTCAGATTTGGTGTCGGGGACGCAAACACCGAACGCAGAAATGCACAGAGGACCGTCAGAGCCTTCTACAGTACCAAATCTAATACTGAATTCTTACAGTAATCTCGCCAGAATCCCACCGTACGGCCCATCTCCAGTTGTTGTTGAAGACGAAGATGGCGATAATGATGGTTGGCGAGAAGAAGTACTAATGAGGCCACCAAGGGGGCCCCTTGAAGAAGACGAGGAAAACATAAAAACGTTGAGGAAGGAGACGTCTCATTTACCGGATGACGTGGTGGGTGGATTTGTGGATTCTTAGAGGCTTAGAGGCTTATGCTTATAGGCTTAGGCTTAGAGGCTTAGGTTTAGAAGCTTAGGCTTACAGGCTTAGGCTCAGAGACTCAAGCTTAGAAGCTTAGGCTTACAGGCTTAGGCTCAGAGACTCAAGCTTAGAGGCTTAGGCTTAGAGGCTTAGGCTTAGAGGCTTAGGCTTAGAGGCTTAGGCTTAGAGGCTTAGGCTTAGAGGCTTAGGCTTAGAGGCTTAGGCTTAGAGGCTTAGGCTTAGAGGCTTAGGCTTAGAGGCTTAGGCTTAGAGGCTTAGGCTTAGAGGCTTAGGCTTAGAGGCTTAGGCTTAGAGGCTTAGGCTTAGAGGCTTAGGCTTAGAGGCTTAGGCTTAGAGGCTTAGGCTTAGAGGCTTAGGCTTAGAGGCTTAGGCTTAGAGGCTTAGGCTTAGAGGCTTAGGCTTAGAGGCTTAGGCTTAGAGGCTTAGGCTTAGAGGCTTAGGCTTAGAGGCTTAGGCTTAGAGGCTTAGGCTTAGAGGCTTAGGCTTAGAGGCTTAGGCTTAGAGGCTTAGGCTTAGAGGCTTAGGCTTAGAGGCTTAGGCTTAGAGGCTTAGGCTTAGAGGCTTAGGCTTAGAGGCTTAGGCTTAGAGGCTTAGGCTTAGAGGCTTAGGCTTAGAGGCTTAGGCTTAGAGGCTTAGGCTTAGAGGCTTAGGCTTAGAGGCTCAATTCTAATGCTTATTCTTGGACTCTTGGATTCTAGAATCTTCTGTTCATGAATTCTTGGCTTTAAAGGTTTTCCGACTCTTTTACTACTGTAATTACGATGTTCCCAAAACCATCGCATTGGCCGAGGACATGGATCTCCCGGATTTAGTCCCCCAATCTGTTAAAAACATAATCATTGCCAATATCGCGATGGAAAAAGATGCATTTCCAAATAAGAGAAGGATCCAGAAGAAGTTCTATTTTGGGGACCAGGTGAAAAAATTGAATTACATATAATTTTAAAAACTGTTTTTTTTTTTCAGTTCAAAAACTGTGTGGACCCGAAGGCTCTTGTCAATTTCTACTATAAGGAAAAAAACAAAATGATGGGTAACTGGAGGTTGGACACTTTTGATGTGGAGGATTCTCAGGAGAAATGGATAGAGACGGCTCATAAGCGGCAGGAGGCCGGGATTCAGATGATAACGTGAGTTGGAAACAAAAAATAATAGTTTAGTTGGATAAGAAATTTCAAAGAGATAGTGATACAAATTTCTGAAAAATTTTAACTTTGAAGATATCTGAACCCTAAAATCTCGATTCCAGAGCCCACCCATCAGCGGCTAGAAAGAAAGCGCCGGTAAGAAAACCACGATCTTCCAATAAACGCACCAGAAGGACCCCAGTTCCACGAAAAATTGATGACCAACCGGGGCCCTCTCCGTTAGCCTCCAATGAGCCATCAACGAGCTCCAGAATCCCAACAAGGTCCACGTTGGATTTGTCTTCAATTCCAGCCGGTCCCTCGAGTCTAGAAGGCCCAGCAGAACTTAATGTAGAGGATTCTGAAGAGCCTGGACCGTCTACGAGAAGTTTGAGAAAAAGAAGACGTCAGGATTCTGAAGGCTTGGAGGCAGGGGAAAAGGGTCCGTCTCCAAAACGACAGCTTAGGCTCAATGGACATTGATTGATTTTAGGATTTGATTTTAGCCAATAATTTTGAACTTTCTCCATTTTCTTCTAGTTCTCGTCTAGTTCAATTTTATGAAATATTTGAGATTCCAACTTGCTATGATGTTGAGATCTATGAACTTCTAGGTCATCTGATTTATGGAATTTTAGATTTTTAAATTTTTGTAACCTACTGTTCTAATCATTTTTCGAAACCTCCAATTGCTCAGGTTATTTTTTCACTGGTTTTTGCTCGATTTTCTTTTACATTTCATGTTTTGTTCTCAGGTTGTGCCTTTCAGTTTTTCGTTTTGTGATTTTGTATAAGTTTTTATTATTGCTCATTTTTCTATAATCAATAAATTTTTTAATTAAGGTTGAAGGTGGAACAGTTGTGCAACTAGTAGTAACAAATTTTTATTATAATAATCGCGAGTTCAAAATTTTTCAAATCTCTTTTTAAAAATGCAGAATTTTTCGCTGATTCGAATGGACCTAATGACGCTGTTCAAAACGCAATTTGATATTTTTGGCTCCGGGACATTTCGAAAGCGGAAATTCGAAAGTAGACATTTTGAAAGCGGACATTTCGAAAGTGTGAAATCGCATTTTAGCCGCAAAAACGCGACTTCATATTTTCGAAATGTCCCGGAGCCAAAATTTTTATAAACAAAATTTTCACATTGTCGCGCTCGCCGCTGCTGACAAAAAGTCGTCTATAACTGTTTCTGTAGCATTTTGAGCAGCGATATTAGTTGCATTCGAATCAGCGAAAAATTCTGCATTTTTTGAAATAGGCCAGAAGTTTTCGATTCGAAAATCGATTTTTTCGAGCTTCACCGATTTTTATTTTTAAAAAATTGTTAATTTCGTTAATACTGGAATCGTGGCAATTATTCGAGTACAAATAATCATGATCGGATCCTATTCTAAATAATTACAAAAATCTGAAACTTCTGAAACTCAGAACATTGAATTCTAGGAACCTATGCGTATAGAAGATTTCATTCTTTATTCAAGTTCAGAATCCTCAACGAAAATTAAAAATGCTCCAAAAGCTGGGATCTAGTCTCCAGACTCTCCTTCTCGATTTGCTCCCTTTCCACTTTGAACTCTTCTCTCTTCCATAATTCCTCCCTAACTTTGTCCAGGGTTTCCCCCAACCAATTGGTCCCTCTCCAAGTCCTCTCGTCCTCAGATCGCTTGTCCATTTTGTCGAGACCTGAATTCTAGTTATAGACTACGGTACCTATGAGACTACTGTACTTACCGATTCCCCAAATTTTATCGGTCGGCGATGCCTCTACAAGCTTCATTCCATGAGTTCTGAACAGAGTTTTGCGGAGGACTTCATTTTGAGCAAACTTCTCAAGACATGCCTGATACATAACGTCACGGGAGATTTCGGACCATCTGACAAAAATTGAGAAATTTTTTGGATTACTGTAGTTTTGAGAACCCAAAACTCACTTATCCAACTGCTCCTTGCTCATAGTCAGTTTTCTTCCCAGAAGCTTCATTTTCATCGGATTACTCTCGTTTAGAATTTGCTCAGCGATATGGTCGTCTCCAACTAGGAGAGCCTTGTGGTACCTGAAGTGAAGATTACTGTGGGAGCAAAAAAAAAATTTAAAAACTCACATAAAATATTGCTCACTGCACTTGAAGTTTTGCTTCTTCTTCAACTTCTCCTCTTTCTCCAATTCCGAAATTTTCAAAAACTTTTGAATCTCTGGCGCCGCTGTGAATCCAGCGGGGTAAAAATTGGAGAAGACAGTAGCTGCTTCATAAAAAAGTACCAAAATCTTGGAGCGATCTTCAGAAACGTACACTCTTGTATGCATGGTTTCCGGGAAACTTTAAATTTTGTTTTTTTGAAAAAAAAAGTTGAAAACCAATGAAAACCAAGAGCTCAAAAAGTGAGCCTTTAGGAGTCTACTTTTCTCTTTAAATACGGAAAACTAGGCGAAACAAAAATGTCAACAATGTGTTGCCAAAAATTGCGAAATAATCTCTATATGTATAGTTTCGTCTCCGTTGACATCATGAGAAAAGAGAGAAAATGAGAAAACGAAAAGGTGAGACTACTCATGAATGTCAGATGTTTCTGTCTGTGTGTAGTTTTGTTCGAAATCTAAGAATCCAGGAATCCAATTTTTATAGAAAATTTTTAAAAAAATATCCGAAAAATGTTCATTTTTTCGACCTCATTTTTCCTAGCCGGCTCAAGATGATCAGGATTCAGAAAAGTGGCAAAATGCTGAAACATTGTAATGCAGAAAAAAGGTCCAAGAATCCAAGAATCCAAGAATCCAAGAATCCAAGAATCCAAGAATCCAAGAATCCAAGAATCCAAGAATCCAAGAATCCAAGAATCCAAGAATCCAAGAATCCAAGAATCCACGAATCCAAGAATCCAAGAATCCAAGAATCCAAGAATCCAAGAATCCAAGAATCCAAAAAATCCAAGAATCCAAGAATCCAAGAATCCAAGAATCCAAGAATCCAAGAATCCAAGAATCCAAGAATCCAAGAATCCAAGAATCCAAGAATCCAAGAATCCAAAGATCCAAGAATCCACTAATCCAAGAATCCAAGAATCCAAGAATCCAAGAATCCAAAAATCCAAGAATCCACGAATCCAAGAATCCAAGAATCCAAGAATCCAAGAATCCAAGAATCCAAGAATCCAAGAATCCAAGAACCTGAATGAGAATTAAATTTTCACAGTATTTACCACTTTATTTCATAAATACAAAAATACCGGTAACACGAAAGAGATCCACATTTTCAAAAATACATAACCTATTTCGCAACAATCCACCCCAAAACCAACGGTAACAAAATCCAAATATCCAAATTCAATGCACTAATATAAGACAGCTCAATAGCCATCGGATAGAAAAACTTGGGCATTTTCCCATTATACTTAAAAAGCCTCTTGAACTTCCATGCAGCCTCGTCCAGTGCCGGCATGGGGGAATCCGCGAATGTCGACAAAAAGTGCTCAGCATTGGTTTGATACGATTTGTGCTCCACAACTTCTCGGATATGGTTTTCGAGGTAATCTTCGGATAGGTGGAACTTGTTGAGAATTCTAGCAAAGCCCTTGGATTTGGCGAGCCACGCGTTCCTCATCTGCTCGGCGAACATTGGCATGAAGATGGAGGGGGTGGCGGAGCACACGGCTTCTTTGACACTGAAAAAATTTTAGGCTTATAGGCTCAGGCTTAAAGGCTTAGGCTTAGAGACTTAGGCTTAAAGGCTTAGGCTTAGAGGCTTAGGCGTAGAGGCTTAGGTTTACAGGCTTAGAGGCTTAGGCTGAGAGTCTTAGGCTCAGAGGCTTAGAGGCTTAGAGGCTTAGAGGCTTAGAGGCTTAGAGGCTTAGAGGCTTAGAGGCTTAGAGGCTTAGAGGCTTAGAGGCTTAGGCTTAGAGGCTTAGGCTCAGAGGCTTAGGCTTAGAGGCTTAGTCATAGAGGCTTAGGCTCTAAGGTTTAGGCTTACCTTTTCAATCCTCCGTGACTCACAAACAACACTGTTTTCTCATGATTCAAAATCTTCTGCTGTGGTACCCATGAAGACACCTTCACATGCTCCCCAAGCCCTTCTGGTCGGTCTCCTTTCATACTCCAGATGACACGATAATCGGTTAGTTTATTCAGAACATTCAAGAAAATCTCGAATTTCTCCTCCGGCGCGAATCTCCAGTCAATGATTGTTCCGAAGGCCACAAGAATGGTTCCCTTGGATTTCGGGTCGTTTACGAATTCTGCCCATTCAGAGTCGAGTCTATTTTTCGGGGGATTACAGAAGGTTCCGAATGAGAAGTACTGAAAGATTGTGATGTACATTAGCCGATTCCTAAGAAAAACTTACATCATTAGTTCTGGGGCCCACTGGATACAAGGGGTCGGGCATGTCTGTGAAGGAGAATGCGCTTCTGCGGTTGTAATCGTAAAAGGAGAAGTATGGAAAAGGAATTATTGAGCGTAGTGCCCATTTTTGAGCGAATCCAGCCACACCGCCAGTGATGAAAACGCTTCCAAACCAGTCCACAGTGGAGACGACTCGATGCCACCATTTGTCAGTGGTGAAGTTGGACATGGAGTAGGGCAGGAAGTTGGGGACCATTAGAGCGTAGTTTCTGAAAAAAAAAGATGTGTATTCAAAGAGAGTAAGCCTCTAAGCCTAAGCCTCCAAGCCTAAGCCTCTAAGCCTAACTTTCTAAGCCTAAGCCTCTAACCCTAAGACTCTAAGCCTGCCTCTAAGCCTAAGCATCTAAGCCTAAGCCTCTAAGCCTAAACCACTAAACCTTACCTACTGAATCCCTTGAAGGTTCCATGAGCACTCTCCACATCGCTCGAATGCATCATCACATGTGGTTTTCCAGTTATCTCTGCCATCGCGTATCCACATGGTGAGAACAACGAATCCGACAAAAACAAATCCCAATTCTCATTCGCGATTTCAAACCATCGTTCCTTCTGATGCTTCAAAATCCGATCACATGAAATCGAACCAAACATGAATGGCACTGCCTGGTGAACAAATGTGAACTCGTCTTCAAAGGCGATTTTGAAAAAGTCCTTGGAAATGAAATGATTTTCGAATCCCGACATGTTAATGAATCTTTCTTCCATCCCGAAATCCATATCTTTCTTGTAAGTGGCCATTTCGAGGGCCGTGGTGTGCCCATCTATTTGTAGCCGATGCATTAGGGGAGTTATTGAGGTAGCGTGGGATCTGAAGGGAATTTGGAAACCTTAGCCAATGAAATTGAAAAAAAAACTTACCTCCCTTGATCCATGACAGTTACAAGAACTTTAGCAGAATCACAAAAGGGGAATAATATGGATAGGAATATAATGCTTTTCATTTTCATTGAATTGATCTATGTAAATTAGTATAAAATAGTATACAGACAATCAAAGTGACTAGGTTTTTCCCAACGACCAACATTTTGTTCTCATTTCCCGTCCCTTAAAAGACCAACGAGAACCTATAACATATAATTGTATGTTGTAGCCCTAAATGGGTGTCTTTCTCTGTCTGCGTCTTTTATCTTTGTTTCTGATTGGAGATAGTGAAGACTTTTTTTGACAGTTTCGGCATGATAAGACAAGAAAACTTGAGGTTGAATTGATTTGTGAGGGAAGGGAAAGAATTTGAACCATGCGCGAAAAAATGTTGATGGCAAACAAGATTTCATCCGAAGCATCTGAGCCTAATCCTCTAACCCTAAGCCTCTAAGCCTTAAGCCTCCAAGCCTTAGCCTCTAAGCCTAAGCCTCTAAGCCTAAGCCTCTAATCCTAAGCCTCTAAGCCTAAGCCTCTAAGCCTAAGCCTCTAAGCCTAAGCCTCTAAGCCTAAGCTTCTAAGTCTAATACTTCAAGTATAAGCCTCTAAGCCTAAGCCTCGAAGCCTAATCCTCTAGGCCTAAGTTTCTAAGCCTAAGCGTCAAAGTATAAGCCTCTAAGCCTAAGCCTTCAAGCCTAAGCCTCTAAGCCTAGGCCTCTAAGCCTAAGCCTCTAAGCATTAGCCTCTAAGCCTGAGCCTCTAAGCCTAAGCCTCTAAGCCTAAGCCTCTAAGCCTAAGCCTCAAAGCTTAAGCCTCTAAACCAAAGCCTCAATTATTGTTTACAATTTCCAGATCAAAGAATCATGGTAGCTTTTTTGTTTATAACCACATTTCCCGGAAAAATAAAAACAAAAATCGTTTACCTGACAGTAACTTGACACCTGAAAACTTGCTCCTATAAAATGGGTGGCTCCAAATCGAAGATTCATTTTTCGTATTCAAAATGAAAATAATTCTTCCCCTGGTTATTGTTGGCTTTGTCTTCTGGACCGCAGTGGCTCCGGCTCCGACCTCGACCCCCAAGGTTGCCCCCAATGATGATATTGAAGAGCCAATGGTTAAGAAGACTCAACAAGTGTTGACTGTGGAGACCCTGGATGGGTACATTGGGCTGTTGAAGATGTTCAAGGACATGTTGCCATTGGATATTATTACTACCATGGATAATGTAAGTCAAGAGTTTCAGTAGGAATATAACTCCCACTTTCCAGCTCAACGTGACCCAAAAAGGCGAAGTGGTCGCCTTCCTCTCCAATTGGTTCCAAGACCGCATCACCCGCCCCAACACCACCATGGAAATTGTCGAGTTGCTCCGCGAGCACCTCCCATCTGTCCACGACAAAATCACTGCCCTCAACACCACATTCTACACAAAATTCAACAACTTGAAGCCCGAGACCCAAGAGCTCCTTCGTGAATGGCGTGCCAAGGCCGTGGACCTCCTCGGCGACCAACGTCCCGCTGGAGAAACCGCCGCGCAGAACCTTCAACTTCTACGTGACTTTGCCATGAGCATTCGCGACGTTAAGCCGGAGATTCGAGAGGACTTGAAGACTCAATTCCCGCAGGCCGTGTCGTTGACAGAAGGATTGGGATTCACGGTGTTCACGACGATGATAATGGTGGTGCAGAAGATTGTGGAGACCGCGGCCGCTGTGAAGAGCCAGGGACAGGCGGTGCTGGCGACTGGATTGCCAGTGGAATGTGCTATTCCGTTGGATTGATTTTTTCTTGTTATGGCTTCTGTATTACTTATTCCGAATTTGAAGCCTTGAATGATGAAATGAATGCATTTTTTCAAGTATTGAGCGTAGAGCATACTTTGGCTTACAAATCAGGTTACTGTAATTCCTCTGAATGCTGGCAAGCAAATACTATCTGTTTTCATGGAGCACATATCGGTTGCTGATAAATATCTTTATTAGCCCATTCGTTCATAATCAAAAATTTATGGATACCATCCTGGGAGGTTGTTGTAGATCTTGTTGCATCCACTGGTAACAAACTCCTGAGTCTTGGCTGGAGTGGTCTTCATGCAGCATCTGAATCCGTTGAGATCCGACATGCACGATCCATCGTAGACGTTATAACAGTTGTAGACGCATTTGTTGTAGCAGGTCTGATTAGGATGGGAGGAGTAACTGTTCCATGGAGAGCAGTTATTGTAGGCGGAGGTTCCCTGGATGGATGCACAGTATTGTTGACAGATAACCAAGGTGACTGAAGCAGCCGATGAGAAGAGGCAGAAGGCAAGGAGGATACGGAGGAACATGTTTCAGTTGGAACTGATGAGGATTGGAGTCCAGGGAGTGCCTATTTATGCGATCTGTGAACAATGGATCCGTAGGTGGAGTGGGTAGGGGAGACAGCTCTCAATATCTTCCCAAGTGTATGCACCCACATTGTTATCCATTGTAAACGGTTTGCTAAACGTTTGAAACTAAAATTTAATATTGGATACAGACAGCACCGAAAAATTATACATAGAACAGTTTGCTAACCTTTGTGCGAACCACAATGGATAACAATGGAAAATGTTAATGCACTTGGGAATATATTGAGAGCCTCCGATTCCTACCAGGCTGAGTCTCCCTTCCCACTCCACCTACGGATCCATTGTTCACGAATCACATAAATAGGCACCGCTAGGACCACGATCCTCATCAGTTCCAACTGAAACATGTTCCTCCGTATCCTCCTCGCCTTCTGCTTCTTCTCATCGGCTGCTTCAGTAACCCTGGTCATCTGCCAACAATACTGTGCATCCATCCAGGGAACCTCAGCCTACAATAACTGCTCTCCATGGAACAGTTACTCCTCCCATCCTAATCAGACCTGCTACAACAAATGTGTCTACAATTGTTATAACGTCTACGATGGATCGTGCATGTCGGATCTCAACGGATTCAGATGCTGTATGAAGACCACTCCAGCCAAGACTCAGGAGTTTGTGACCAGTGGATGCAACAAGATCTACAACAACCTTCCAGGATGGTACCCATAAATTATTGATTTTGAACGATGGTCTAATAAAGATTTCTAGCAGCAACACTTATTAGCTTAATGAAAAAATTAGCTTGGTTCTTTGCCAACGTTCAGAGGAATTACAGTAACCTGATATTCAAGCCAAAATGCTCTACGCTGAAATTCCTCCATTTTTGTTGTACGTTCTTAAAATTCAGACAGGAGACTGTGTACATGTCTATGCTGCAATTCCTCCATGTTTCGTGTGATTTTTTCTTAAAATTTAGGAGGCCGTGTAAATTACAATAATAAACTGTATTAGAGTAATTTTCAAAAATAGAACAAATATTTTACAATAACAAAACAATGATAAAATCCAGAAGGCCGCTGCAGCTGATTCTGCGACCACAGCTTTTCTACTTGTCATGCTTCCAAGTATCTCAAAGACCTCTTTAAACACAATGAGCTAAATTATTTTTTGTTTTTTTTTGGCATTTCATTTTTTGAGAATCTACGCAAATGAAACTTATTATTGTGAGTTACACGATCTTATGCGCGAATTTTCGAAACAAGTGACAGAAAAGGAGCAATTGCAGCGTAGAGTATATTTTGGCTTAAAAATCAGGTTGCTATGATTTCTCTGAAAAAGTACAGAGCAAATTATATCTGTTCTCATAGAGCACATAAGGTTTACTGCTTGAAATCTTTATTACTGCGATCATCGAAAATCAATAATTTATGGATACCATCCTGGAAGGTTGTTGTAGATCTTGTTGCATCCACTGGTAACAAACTCCTGAGTCTTGGCTGGAGTGGTCTTCATACAGCATCTGAATCCGTTGAGATCCGACATGCACGATCCATCGTAGACGTTATAACAATTGTAGACACATTTGTTGTAGCAAGTCTGATTAGGATGGGAGGAGTAACTGTTCCATGGAGAGCAGTTATTGTAGGCGGAGGTTCCCTGGATGGATGCACAGTATTGTTGGCAGATGACCAGGGTGACTGAAGCAGCCGATGAGAAGAAGCAGAAGGCGAGGAGGATACGGAGGAACATGTTTCAGTTGGAACTGATGAGGATGGCACTCCAGAGGGTTCCTATTTATGCGACCCATGAACAATGGATCCGTAGGTGGAGTGGGTAGTGGAGACTCAGTCTGGTATGAATCGGAAGCTCTCAGTATATTCCACATTTTCCATTGTTATATTTTGTCAGTGGTTCGCACAAAGTTTAGCAAACTGTTCTATGTTAAATCTTTTCGGCGCTGTCTCTTTCCAATAATAATTTTTAGTTTGAAACGTTTGGCAAACCGTTTACAATGGATAACAATGGGGGTGCATACACTTGGGAAGATATTGAGAGCTGTCCCCCCTACCCACTCCACCTACGGATCCATTGTTCACGAATCACATAAATAGGCACCGCTAGGACCACGATCCTCATCAGTTCCAACTGAAACATGTTCCTCCGTATCCTCCTCGCCTTCTGCTTCTTCTCATCGGCTGCTTCAGTCACCCTGGTCATCTGCCAACAATACTGTGCTTCCATCCAGGGAACCTCCGCCTACAATAACTGCTCTCCATGGAACAGTTACTCCTCCCACCCTAATCAGACCTGCTACAACAAATGTGTCTACAATTGCTATAACGTCTACGATGGATCGTGCATGTCGGATCTCAACGGATTCAGATGCTGTATGAAAACCACTCCAGCCAAGACTCAGGAGTTTGTTACCAGTGGATGCAACAAGGTCTACAACAACCTCCCAGGATGGTATCCATAAATTGTTGATTTTGAACGATGGTCTAATAAAGATTTCTAGAAGCAACACTTATTTGCTTAATGAAAAAATTAGCTTGGTTCTTTGCCAACGTTCAGAGGAATTACAGTAACTTGATTTATCAGCCGAAACATGCTTTGTTGTCCGTTCCTAAAATTCAGGCAAAAGACTGTGTACGTCTATGCTGCAATTCCTCCATGTTTTGTGTTTATTAAAATTTATTCTTAAAATTTAGGGAGTAGTGTAACTTAAAATAATAAACTTCATCAGAATAGATCGTCAAAAATAAAACGAATATGGTAAGTGCGCTCACAAGTACAAAACAGTGGTAAAATTCAGACGGCCTCTGAAGCAGATTTGCGACCACAGCTTTTCTACTTGTCATGCTTCCCAACATCTCAAAAACCTTTTTGAACCGAATGAGCTAAATCATGTTTTGTTTTTTGGCTTTTCATTGTTTGAGAATCTGCTCAAATGAAACTTATTATTGTGAGTTACACGATCTCCAGAGCGAATTTTAGAATCAGATGACAGAAAAGATGCAATTGCAGCGTAGATCATATTTTACTTAAAAATTAGGTTACTGCAATGCCTCTGAAAAAGGACAAATCAAATCTTATCTTTTTTCATGAAGTAAACAAGGCTTGCTGTTCGAAATCTTTATTAGACGATCAATTCAAAATCAAAAAATTTATGGATACCATCCTGGAAGATTGTTGTAGATCTTGTTGCATCCACTGGTAACAAACTCCTGAGTCTTGGCTGGAGTGGTCTTCATGCAGCATCTGAATCCGTTGAGATCCGACATGCACGATCCATCGTAGACGTTATAACAATTGTAGACACATTTGTTGTAGCAGGTCTGATTAGGATGGGAGGAGTAACTGTTCCATGGAGAGCAGTTGTTGTAGGCGGAGGTTCCCTGGATGGATGCACAGTATTGTTGGCAGATGACCAAGGTGACCGAAGCGGCCGATGAGAAGAGGCAGAAGGCGAGGAGGATACGGAGGAACATGTTTCAGTTGGAACTGATGACGATGGCTCTCCAGAGGGTTCCTATTTATGCGAACAGTGAACAATGGATCCGTAGGTGGAGTGGGAAGGGAGACTCAGTCTGGTATGAATCGGAAGCTCTCAGTATATTCCAAATTTTCCATTGTTATATTTTGTCAGTGGTTCGCACAAAGTTTAGCAAACTGTTCTATGTATAATCTTTTCGGCGCTGTCTCTTTCCAATAATAATTTTTAGTTTGAAACGTTTGGCAAACCGTTTACAATGGATAACAATGGGGGTGCATTCGATTGGGAAGATATTGAGAGCTGTCCCCACTACCCACTCCACCTACGGATCCATTGTTCACGAATCACATAAATAGGCACCGCTAGGACCCCGATCCTCATCAGTACCAACTGAAACATGTTCCTCCGTATCCTCCTCGCCTTCTGCCTCTTCTCCTCGGCTGCTTCGGTCACCTTGGTCATCTGCCAACAATACTGTGCATCCATCCAGGGAACCTCCGCCTACAATAACTGCTCTCCATGGAACAGTTACTCCTCCCATCCTAATCAGACTTGCTACAACAAATGTGTCTACAATTGTTATAACGTCTACGACGGATCATGCATGTCGGATCTCAACGGATTCAGATGCTGTATGAAGACCACTCCAGCCAAGACTCAGGAGTTTGTTACCAGTGGATGCAACAAGATCTACAACAACCTTCCAGGATGGTATCCATAAATTGTTGATTTTGAATGATGGTCTAATAAAGATTTCAAGCAGAAACCCTTATGTGCTCCATGAAAACAGATGTAATTTTCTTGGTCCTTTTTCAGAGAAATTACAGTAACCTAATTTTCAAGCCAAAACACGCGGTATAAAAAGGTCGTGAAATGGCCCCCGGGCCAAGCCCTGTCCAAAAAACAATTCTGAAAGTGTGGTTCTACTTTTATGACCCAAGTGGGCCGTGAAATCTGAGAGTCTTGCATCTAGTCCGAGACTGTGAAACCAACAGTAATAAATTCATTTGTGTAGATTTTCAGAAAATGAAACGCCTTATATGAGGGCTATCACAAGTACACAGCAAGTCACGATAAAATTTAGATAGCCGCTGCTGCAGTCGCCGCAACCACAGCTTTTCTACTTGACATGGTTCCAAGCATCTCGAAGACCTCCTTGAACACAGTGAGCAGCGAGATGTACAACTTGAATCCATTTCCCTCGACAATCGACATGGTCCATGGGAACTGACTCTTAAGGTCCTCTCGGATCTCAGCCTTCATCTGACGGATTCTCACAAAGTAGTCCCGAATGAGCTTGAGATTCTGAGCAGTGGTCTCTCCTGCAGGACGTTGGTTTCCGAAGAGATCCGCAGCCTCGTCGCTCCATTCCTGGAGTTGTTGACGAGTGGATGGTTTCAGATTGTTGAGGTGGGTATGGAAGGTGGCGTTGAGGGAGGTGACGAGGTCATGGAACACTGGAGCGTGCTGGCGGATCCATTGGCCGTCGGTGACGCCTTCAGGAACGACGATACGCTTATGCATGACGTCGGAAATGAAGGTGACCACTTCTTCCTTCTGGGTTTCGTTGAGCTGAAAACATTACTTTTTTTACTATCAATTATTTCAACTATTTACCCGCATCCATGCATCTCCAATCTCCAGTGGAATCAATTGCATGTAAGTGGCCATTGCAAGATATTGGTCAAAGCTATCAACATTCAAGAACTTCTTGGTCATGTTGAGCATGAGCTCATCAGAATCGAACGACTCTTCTGCAGCAATAGGCATTGCCAAGCCCCATGGAGCAGAGAAGACAACAAGGAGGAGAATAATAAACTTCATGATGGAATGAAGTTAAATTTCTGTGGGACCGTTTTATAGTGAGCCAAGCGTTTGTGGATGTGAAAATTGATACTTGGAATAAACTATGACTCATAACATAAACTTATGGATTGATGGAAATATATTTGGGAAAGCTTGATTTTCTGAACCAGAGAAAGGAATATAAACAAAAAATCACGAGGTATGCTTTTGCAAGACTTGGATTGTCCACGAGTAGTACACGAGATCTTTATTATTATTACTGTTATAACAATCACAATATCCTCCTGAATGAGCTATCCAAACTTTCCCCATAGAATTTTCCGGATCGTTGAAAATCGTTGATGAGCAGGATGTTTAGCACTGATTGGTCGTATCTGGGAACTTTTGAGAGATATGGCTCGTAGGCTAATTCAAGGCTCCCGTAGGGCCGGCCGCAGCAATCTGGTTCGGGTATTTCTGACCATGGAAACCTACGGCGGCCGCGGGGCCCTGAGCTTTTTTGATCCGACGAGCTTGTTTTCGAAAGGACGGCTGTCATCAACGATGGCAAGCTTATGGTCCAAGTGTTAGTCATGGAGGATTGTAAAGGTGAGATCTTGCCTAAGCCTCTAAGCCTAAGCCTCTAAGTCCAAGCCTTTAAGCTTAAGCCTCTAAGCCTAATCCTCTAAGCCTAAGCCTCTAAGCCTAAGCCTCTAAGCTTAAGCCTCTAAGCCTAAGCCTCTAAGCCTAAGCCTCTAAGCCTAAGCCTCTAAGCCTAACCCTCTAAGCCTAAGCCTCTAAGCCTAAGCCTCTAAGCCTAAGCCTCTAAGCCTAAGCCTCTAAGCCTAAGCCTCTAAGCCTCTAAGCCGCTAAGCCTTAGCCTCTAAGCCTAAGCCTCTAAGCCTGAGCCTCTAAACCCAAACCTAAGCCTCTAAGCCTCTAAGCCTGAGCCTAAGCCTGCGCTTCTAAGCCTCTAAGCCTCTAAGCCTGCGCTTCTAAGCCTAAGCCTCTAAGCCTAAGCCTCTAAGCCTAAGCCTCTAAGCCTAAGCCTCTAAGCCTAAGCCTCTAAGCCTAAGCCTCTAAGCCTAAGCCTCTAAGCCTAAGCCTCTAAGCCTAAGCCTCTAAGCCTACGCCTCTAAGCCTAAGCCTCTAAGCCTAAGCCTCTAGGCCTAAGACTTATATTACAGTACCTGAAACAGTTCGCTGAGTCATGGAAGTTAGTCTTAGTGAATGTGCATTTGAGCTGGGCAGTAGGAGGATTGATGCATCCGTCGGTCAGGGAGCATAGGACCCACCTGTAATTACGGTCACATTGGTCTAAACATTCAAAGGCTCAGCCGTCCGTTGAGAGCCGACCTGCTAAGCCGCTCGACCTTGAGGCTGTCGGCGGTCGGCTGGCGGCCGAGGATAACTCACCACTTCACAATTTTCTTATTATACGCTGTCCTTGGTACAAACAAATTTCCAGAAGAAAGTTGATACTCAGTTCTAAGAACCCTCTCAGATTGGGAGGGAAAGTACCTGAGAAGATCTGAAAATCGGAACTACTCTTTCTTCATTTTTTCCCAAGATTACTGTACCTTCATGCATAACTGCAAAATTGGTATGCCCGGCACTCACAAATGTCATCAATTGAGAATATTTTTTCGACATTCGATTCTCGGAAATTTCTTTGAACAACTGCCTAATCACCCCTGGCTTAACCATTTCCCCATTCGCATCGATCCACCAAACCACCGGATGGTCTCTGATAGCTTCGGCCATAACGAGTCCCTTGAAATGATACTTGTGCCATTTTTGAACGTAATCCGGGTAAGGGGAGGGGTTGAATGTCCTAAACACAAAGTTAGAGTCATTCCATGGAAGTTTCTCGGTTAAAGTTGAGCTGAGGTTGAGCCCAAAGAGCACATATTTGTGGTTAGGGTAGAAGCTCCGAACAGCTTCATAGGACATCATACTGTAGTTGAAGTGGTCGTCGGAAGCGGCGGATACGAAGACCACGTCCATTTCGTTGCGGATGGCATCGGAGAACGGGATAGTGTGAGTGTCTTCGAGGAGGTCTGAAAGGATCCAAGTTTTTAAACTAAAATTTTTGGATAAACTTGCCCAGATACTCGAGGGTCTCTATAAATGAGCAATTGAATTTCATCCCATAGGATCCCGGATTCTGAGGATCCGGATAACAGAAATTGTAAAACTTGTCATTTTTCTGTGAATAGCATAGACACCTTGGACTAGTGGAGAGTTCCTCGGATGTTGACATCTGAAACTTTTTATGTTAGTAAAATTATTACTTCTATTATAAACTTACAGCATAATCCAGAGGAGTAATCCATTTCCAAAATGCTAAAATCGACAAAATAAAAACTATAATCAAGATAAAAAAGAACGAGCTTATTTTCATTTTTAAGTGCGAGCTACTCTTGGATGGTTATTCTTATATAGATTTTAGAGAAACGAGGACATCCGCATATTGAATTGAAACAAAAAAAGAACATGTGTTTATTCTTAGTAGAGTGAAAGTGAAAAAAAAACGAATTTATTAGCGGCAGAATGAAAAGATTTCGGGATCGAGGGATTAATGTGAAAACCACTCCCAGGTTAGAGGATTATGATCTTTTCGTTTTGGAAGATTTTTTTCTTCTAGATTTTTCTGCTCTATTCGACTGTGATGGCCCCAAGCAAAAGTTTCATGGCCCCAACATAAAATATGGCCCCAAAAAATTGAATATGGCCCAAAAAATTGATTATGGCCCCAAAAAAAAATCAAATGTGGCCCCAAGGGTAGGCCATAATTGTTTTATGGCCCCAAAAATATTTTGATGGCCCCAATAATTTCAGCCGACTAGAATTATGCTCTTTTGCTGGCTCTTTCCATATACTTTTTTAAATAATATACTTTTTTAAATAATCAATTTTTGGGGCCATAAAAACTTTCGTGGCCATGAAACTTTTGATTGGGGCCATCAAGGTCGAATAGGCCGATTTTTCCTTTGAAATAACAATCTAATGTTTTTAATGGTTAATTTTACAATTGTACCTTTTATTTCAATAAAGTTTTCAAAGTCTCATTAATAATTTTGTTTGAATGATTCCTTCTTTTTGCTTTCATCGTGAGCGGTCGTCTCTGCTGGCTCTCTCGATGGGAAAAAGAAAAGACAGTTTTTTGTCTGCTATTGACAAACGCGTTCGACTTACTCTTTCCCCTAATTCTACCCGCGAAATGGATGTCTCTGATGAGGAAGAACACGAAGATGGTACGGAAGTTTCTCAGGACCAAGAAACTGACACCTATCCTATTCTCAATCTTTCTTTGCCCAAGAAAATCAATTCTACTGATCTCAAGTTTTTCGTCCATGGCTTGGTTCAAATGATTTCCAACGTCCAAAAGCAAAACAACCGACTTCTCGAAAACAACAATCAACTCCTCGAAAACAACAATCAACTCATCAAAAGGGTTGATTCACTGGAATCCACTGTTGCTGAGCTGAAAAGCCAACTTTCTACATCTGCGGAAACATCAAAGAAAACATTTGCCGAAGTCGTTGCGAAATCTCTTTCTGCTCCAGCAACTCAATTATCGATGATGAAAGCGGCAACCCTGGCTCAACAGTCTGACTCACGTAAGTGTGCCGTTATTGTCAGGAATGCCCAATTTTCCGGTGACGTCACTGCTGATGCAGAGATTGGAAAACTTATCGCAAAGGAAAGCGAGATCTCCGGGGACGTTTCGGTTTTTCGCATTCCTATTGCAAATTCGCCCCCTCTACTGAAACTGCAAACACAATCAGCAGAAGATGCTCGGAAACTTCTCACTCATTCGGACACCCTCAGACAGAAGATCTCGCAGTTCAAGTCCGCCATCTTCCGACCGGATCTGTCGAAACCGGAGCTGATCAAGTACCGTTCTGCATGGAAAGAAGCTATTCGCCTGAACAACGAGAAGAAGCAGCGCATCTACACCGTCCGAAATCTCGAGTTGGTCAAGATCCAGTACAAGGAGAATCAATCCCCATGGCCATGGTCCGTCAAGGAACAAAAAACCAAGAAGTAAAGTTTATCTCTATCGGATATGCCAACTGCTTCTCCGTTAAAAACAAAATTAACCAACTTGAACTTATCGTAGATTCTCAAAAACTTGACATTTTTGCTTTAACTGAAACCAAACTAGACTCTAGTTTTCCTGATGCCTTACTTTCCATTTCAAATTCTTTCTCCGTTTTACGAAAAGACCGTAGTAAACATGGCGGAGGAGTAGCCTTACTTGTATCCAAAAGTTTAAACTATGTTCCCATTCAAGTTCCTGATCGTTTTTCTGCTCTTGAAGTTTCAGGTATCGACGTGCTCTGTGGAGGGACTACAGTACGAATTGTTGTCGTCTACCACCCAAATCACGCAAGTTCTCTCGAAAGTTTGGTCGAATCTCTTGCTCATTTCCTACTAACCCATAAACATTGTGTTATAGTTGGTGACTTTAACTTGCCTCATGTTGACTGGTCTTCTCTTACTGCTTCTGACTCACAATGCAAACGATTTCTCTCTTTTGTTACAAAAAATGGTCTGACTCAACATGTTCGCGAACCTACCCGTCTCAACCCCGATAACATACTCGATCTCTGTCTTTCTAACACTGACATTGTCAGGGACTTGACGGTTGGGGACATGTTCAGTGATCATAGACTAATAAGCTTCAGTCTATCTGTTACACGCAAACGTACTAAAAGCTTTAATACTGTTCGAAACTTCCATAAAGCTGATTATGAAAATATCAACTTTCATATTAGTAACATTGACTGGGATCTAATCTTTTCTACCCTCTCAGTTGAAGCAATGTACGACTATCTCTTGCGTTTCTGCCATCAGCTTATTGATCGGTTTGTTCCTGTCAGAAGAATTAACCCAAATTCCAAAAACCATTCATTCTCTGTTGTCAAACTTCAGAAACAGAAACTGAGATTGTGGCGTAAGGAAGGAAATTCTCAACAATACAAGTTCATTTCCAACAAGCTCAAATCTCTGCTTCTGACTGAAGAAACAAAGACTGTCGAAAGACATCTCAGTAGTGGTTCTTCAAAAAACTTCTTCAAATACATCAATTCCCGATATAAAAGTTCGTCGGAAATCGGAGTTTTGAAAGATTCTTCCAACAACCCGGTTAATGATGACTCACTTAAAGCATCACTTTTCTCTGATTGTTTTTCGAAAGTCTTTACTACAGATGACGGTAACAAACCTCCTTTTGCTTCTCGCACTAACTCTATTATGGGATCTCCCATCTTTGATCCATGTACACTAGAACGTATGCTTGCAAAACTTTCCCCCAAAGTTAACACCACTCCGGACAACTTACCTGCCATCTTTCTCAAAAAAACCTGTACAGCTATATCTATCCCTCTCTCTATCATCTTTTATGAATCTTACCGAACTGCATGCATTCCTGGCAGTTGGAAAACAGCAATTGTAAGGCCACTTTATAAGAAAGGAGCCAAGACTGATCCCAATAACTATAGACCTATTTCTCTTACCTCTTCAGTCGGTAAACTTATGGAGAAAATTCTTCATAAACATCTTATCTCCTTTCTTAATGATAACAATCTACTTTCTAAAAGTCAGTTCGGATTCAGATCTAACAGAGGGACAGAGTCCCAACTTCTCTGCTATCAAGCTTCTCTTCTCGATAACTTTAATTCCAAAGCTACTACTCATAGCGTTTACATTGATTTTAAGAAAGCTTTTGATACGGTATCAACAGATAAACTCCTGCTAAAACTAACATCTTATGGCATCAACTCTAAAATGTACGAATGGCTTTGTTCCTTCCTAACTAATCGAACTCAAAAAGTCAACGTCAATGGGAAACTATCTGAAGAAGCAAAAGTGTTATCGGGAGTTCCCCAAGGATCAGTTCTCGGTCCACTTTTGTTTCTTATTTTTGTTAATGATATTGGAGATAACTTCGTTTCTGATTATCTGCTTTATGCAGATGATTTGAAACTCTTTTCAACTAATTTTCATGATATTGAAAATGATCTTGGAAAGCTTGAAACCTGGTGTGATTTGTGGCAGATGAGTGTTGCTCCAGCTAAGTGTGAATCTATATCTTTCCCTCACAAAAAACGACTTAACAACACTAAACCCTCGTTTTCAATTAACGATGAGATTCTGCCAAATGTCGAGAAAATTCGGGATTTGGGGGTCATCCTCAATTCTTCGCTGACCTTCTCTGATCACCTCGCTACCACACTTCGACGAGCACACCAACGAATCAATATTTTCTTTAATGTTCTCCGCCGGTCTACAATCCATGTTTTCGTAAAATGTTTCATAATTTATATCCGCCCCATCCTCGAATATGGCACCATTGTATATTCCCCCGTCCTCAAGGAACAGATAAAGCTTCTTGAGGGCGTTCAAAAATCATTTTTATTTAGATGTTACAAAAAATTTAATCTCCCATATTTATCTTATTTCTCCTGTTTACAAGAACATAGTTTAGAAACACTTGAGAGCCGTAGGCTTATTCATGATCTAGTTTTTATGTATAAACTCTTAGTTTCTCGTGAAATTGTGCTCAACCATAGTATTTTTATCATCCCCTCCAATGTTTTTCATCTCCGTAGACACCCCTATTATTTTCGTTGTAACCAAAAAACCCCCCACAGCAAGATTCTATCTCAATTTTTAACTTGTCGTGTAATTTCCTGCTGGAACTCCCTCCCCAAAAACATTTTCCCTTCTATAGTTTGTTCTGTTTCTTTCAAAAATAACTTATCACATATTCCCCTTAAATCTCATTTAACTTTAAACTCTCTTAACTATTAATTTTACTTTGCATTGATTATGTTAGTGGCATCAAGCCCTTTATCAATAAACATATTATTATAATGATGTACAGTACTGGCCAAAATTAATGACGTTTTCGTTTGAAGTAGGTCAACTTTGAGGGTCCGAAAAAGTGGTTTCCAAATTTCCGATTTTTTTTTGAAATTTTGCAAATGTATAGAGCAATTCAAGAACTCTATTTCTGCAGTTGACAACTTTTTCATAGGACCACAACCCAGCTTGTTAGGTCGCGTGGAAGCCAAAAGGCTCCAAAATGAGACGAAATTCGAGGTGACGTCAGCCATCTTGGCCTAACTACCTGGATCGTAGTCCTATGAAAAAGTTGTCAACTACAAAAATAGAATTCAAGAGTTGTTTAATACACCCACAAAATTTCAGAAAAATTGATTATCTGGAAACCACTTTTTCAGACTCTCAAAGTTGACCAATTCTTTTTGGCCAGCACTGTATATTCACCCGAAAATGTCGCTATTTTCTGAAAGTGTGAACTTATAAATTTTTTAAAATCAATGTTTATTCTAATACTCACAATCTTTCCAGATGTAGACATGACGCTATCCGAGCAAATACGGTAGTTTAAGAAAATTTAGTTGCTAGGAAAAACGTGGTAAAATACTCTAACAATCCGATACCAAAAAAACTATGGACAAGATAGAGCTTCACTGATATCGTGGTCATGAAGATAACCCCTCAAATCATACAAACTATACACTTCTGAAATCTGAATATGATCTTCTCCAGGAAATCGAAAGTCTACAATCTTCATGATCTTTACAAACTTTCCATCCTTCCGTTCTTAAACCATTCATCATTCTAGATTGATTTTGCAATCTATTAGGACAGGAAAGAAGATTTTAAAAAACCTCCGATTGATGAGAGTTCAAACTACAACTTTTCATAGATTTTGCGCTCTCCAAATTTACCGGTAAAATTCCCTTAATAACCCCTAGATTTCTTCTCCAGTGTTTTTCTCTTGTTATCCAACGCAGATAAGGTTTTCAATCTAACCCTAATTCAAATTGACGGTTTTCGATCCTTTGATCTTTACCGACTCCAAAAAAACCCTTCACAAACAACAACGCTATAAAAAGAGAGACCGTGTGTTCTCCATGTTATAGTTGTTTACATTTTTTCTCTTTCTCTGTCTGCGTCTCCAAATCTCTCTTTTCAGTGGTTTTTAACTATTGTTGCTGCATTCATTTCCATTCATATTGTTGCGATTTTCCTTTGATTTTGTGTTCGTGACTCGGGCTTATTATTGAACTCCCTATTATCCACATAATAATTCAAAAAATTTCTATAGACCATGTCCCATCCAGACACCAAACAACACCTTCTCGCGGAGACCAAATTCGGACTGGATTTTCTCAAAAAAATTAGTGATGGAAAATCGGAGTCCTTGGTTTTCTCACCACTATCAGTTTCATTGGCATTAGCGTTGGTGCATTCTGGAGCACATGGAGTATCGAAAATTGAAATTGAGAAATGTTTGCTTGGAGGAGTTGAAAATGAGCATTTTGTGGAGCATTTTTCCAACTTGGCCAAGTCACTGAAAAGTGCGGCAAATGGAACAGAAGTAAATGTGGCGAATCGGGTTTATGTGAGGTGAGAGAATTGGAATTTAAGAATCGAAAAAAATTAAGAATCATGGAGTTTAGGGATTTCAGAAAATAAAATTCTAAAATCGAGAAATATCAAAACTCCGAACTCAAAATTTTAACAATGCCAGGATCCTCAAGTCCCGAAAAATTTCAGTTTTAAAGGTTCTGAAAACCGGAGAATTTTTGGTTTAGACTTTGATTGCCGAATAATTTCAAAGTCTGTCTCAAAATCTCAAAATTTCTGAGACAGATTCTCAGAATCATACAGTCTTGGAATATCAAAATCTCAGAATCTCAGAATCTCAGAATCTCAGAATCTCAGAATCTCAGAATCTCAAAATCTCAGAATCTCAAAATCTCAGAATCTCAGAATCTCAGAATCTCAGAATCTCAAAATCTCAAACTTTCAAAATTTCAAGAAAATCTCGGAATTCTAAATCATCTCAAACCTCAGAATCTCCGAATCTCAGAATCTTAGAATCTCAGAATCTCAGAATCTCAGAATCTCAGAATCTCGGAATCTCAGAATCTCAGAATCTCAAAATCTTAGAAATTCAGAATCTCAGAATCTCTCCATTTCCAGAGACTCTGTTCAAATCAACCCCAACTACCTATCCCTAGTCTCCAAGAACTACGACGCTGGCGCCGAATCCCTCGACTTCCTGAATCCCGAATCCGCCGTCAAAATCAACAAATTCATCAGCGAAACGACTCGAGGAAAACTAGACAACTTGGTATCATCCGACTCCATTTCTGACGCCGTGGCTCTTCTTATCAACGCCGTCTATTTCAAAGGAAAATGGCAGCAAGAATTTGATTTGGATAACACCGGACCAAGAGAATTCACAATGGAGTCAGGGGACGTCAAAGAGATCCCATTTCTGACGGAGAGAGAAGTGGATCGAGGGTATTCTTCTGATGAAATTTTCGAGGTGTTGACTTTGAATTACAAGGATGCCAATTTCAAATTTGCGATTTTCCTTCCGAAAGTTCACAATGGGTTGAAGGAAGCTTTGAAGAAGTTGGATTTTGGAAGATTCCAGGGCTTGTTGGAGAGTTCAAAATGGGCTTATATGAATGTAAGCCCTCTATGACTTTTTCTGAATCTGAACTGCTTCAAATTTCAGATCGAGATCCCAAAGTTCTCCGTTGAAAAGGAACTATCCCTCAAAGAAACCCTCACCACCCTCGGAATCTCTGAAATCTTCTCCGACCAAGCTGACCTATCGGGAATCGCTGAGAACACCAAAATCTCGGATGGAACCCATAAAGCGCTGATCGAAGTTAACGAGGAAGGGACCACTGCCGCTGCCGCTACCGTAGTCTAATGTATTCCGATGTGCTTGAGAATGGAGACACCAGTCGATTTTAAAGCCAATCATCCTTTCATGTTCGCGTTGGTTCGGGACCGACATCCTTTGTTTTCGGGTGTTTTTCATGGATAATATGGACTTCTAAACTAATTTTTTATTCAAAAAGTTCGGTCGAGCGCATTTCCAATACATAACAACAATAACTTAAAATTTTCCAAATATACAAAAAATTTCTCACAATCATAAACCGTAATCACCCTCTATAAACCCCCATATAAATCGAGTGATTCATATAGGTCAGGGCGAACAAAAATGGGTGGTCCGCCTTGAATTGGACCGGGTTCCCGGTGCGGACAATTGGAAGTACACGAATGTTCTTGGCTACAGTAGCTCCACATCCAATGTTGAGGCCTCCATTTGGTGATGCTCCGTTTCCGATATTGACGGCTCCATTTGGAGACGCTCCATTTCCGATACCAGGGTTTGCAGCTGGAGCGGAAGCGAAAGTGCATCCGGTACCAGTTCCGGATTCTGTGAGCTGAAAAATAGGGGGTACTGTAGGTCCCACGTCAATGGCAAAACGGCTGACGCACGGCGGGTCCTGGGACTGTAAGAAGGCCGCGGCCCCGGGCCGATCATAAACCGCCGCTTGAGGTCGTGATGGGTATGTGAAGGCCATGAGGGCACTGAATGTAAGTCTCTCAAACGGCCGGCCCATGACGGGCCATGGGACTGTAAGTAGGCCACCGCCTAAGTCGGTGATTTGAATGCGAGGAGGCCCACGGCCCACCGCGCCCTCCGGGTCGGCCGTAAGCCGGGCCGTGAAATCTGACACCCTTCAGCTACTCAAATTACCTGAATAGTAGACTTGTGAATTCCCTCTGAAATCTTAGCCTTGTCAGCTATGCCTGTAAGATCCGCGAAATCTGAGAACATCTCTGTGATTCCAATAGCTTTAAGCGAGTTCTTGAGTGACAAGCGATAATTAATCGAGAATTTTGGAAGCTCGGTCTGGAAAAAAACTTTTAGAAAAATTTGGTGTAATTTTTGTAACCTGAACAAAAGTTGGCTTGATATTGTCCATAAGATTTTCGAATCTACGGTTGTCCAACTTCTTGAGAGCATCGTTCAAACTATTCTTTCTTTTCGGCAGGAAAATCGCCAATTGGAATCGAGGATCCACGTATTTCAGACTCAAAACTTGGAAAATGTCATCAGAAGAAAAGCCACGAATACTACTATCTGAGAGCATTCCCATCAGGACTCCTTCTCGTTCATTCTTATGGAATAGTTGCATTCCTGGAGTATTTGGGAATCCATCCTCCCAGCCTCCCTTGAACGACATTGCATTGATGAGCAATCCATTGGCGTTACGAATGGAATCTTGACACGTGATGATTCTTTCGATTTTTCCCTTGGTGGAGGTCTTGACGTAGCCGTTGATTTTTTGCAAAGCGTCCGAGGTGCGGAAATCGAGAGCGCGCGCTTCGGAATTGTAGTTAAGGGAGATGGCGGAGAGGAAGAGACGTTTGGCGGTCGACCCGCTTCTGGAAGTTTTGATGGTTAGGCGGGGATTTGAATACCATGGAAATTGGAGTTTTCTTCTAGACAAAATCAGAAAGCCTCTACGCCTAAGCCTCTAAGAATGAGCCTCGAAGCCTAAGCCTCTAAGCCTGAGACTCTAAGCCTAAGCCTCGAAGCCTAGGCCTCTAAGCCTAAGCCTCTAAGCCTAAGCCTCTAAGCCTAAGCCTCTAAGCGTAAGCCTCGCAGCCTAAGCCTCTAAGACTAAGCCTCGAAGCCTAAGCCTCTGAGACTAAGCCTCGAAGCCCAAGCCTCTAAGACTAAGCCTCTAAGCCTAAACTTCTAAGCCTAAGCCTCCAAGCCTAAGCCTCTGAGCCTATGCCTCTAAGCCTAAGCCTCTAAGCCTAAGCCTCTAAGCCTGAGCCTCTAAGCCTAGGCATCTGAACCAAAGCCTCTAAGCGTAAGCTTCTAAGCTTAAGCCTCTAAGCCTAAGTCTTTAAGCCTAAGCCTCTAAGCCTGGCTTCTAAGCTTACGCCTCCAAAAATCCAAGCACCCCAGAATCCAAAAATTTCCGAAATCCAACTCACTTCAAATAAAGTCGATTCGCCATGTTGACCTCCACGCCATTGATGCTGTTCTTCAAATTTCTGCTCACAGTCGTAAAGTGGTTCGCAAACTGACAATTGTTGCAATTGGCCTTGTTCAGCAGCGAATTCTCGATTTGCTTCTTCGAGTTTCCAACAGCTCCAGTATGCACCAATGCAAGCACCAACGCAATCGAAACCGGTGAGAAAACCAACGATTCATTGTGAGCCGCCGGAAGAGTCTTCAGAAAATTCAGGCCAAGTTCGGACTCGGCTTGGTAGTACATGTTTGATGTGTGTCTTCTGACCAAACTCTAGGGGCTGCTTATAAGGAAACCCTCGGTGTTGACACAAACGAAAACACCTTGGTCTTCGTGTAGACATAACGGACAGTGTGTACCTAGAGCAAAAGGAGCAAGAAAGCTAAGAAAAGGAAAACAGCTTGACCACCCACATATCGCCCACACCCTGGTGGACGGTGAGGGGGGAAATGTATCTTTTCGTGTTTTGAAAAGACAAAGACCAAGATAAAAAGTCAACATGATTAGGGTAGGCTCACGGTATAATGAGAGGGGAGGCGGGGTTTGGAAAGAGGAAGAATCAGACTACAGAGATCAGAGAATGTTTGGAATTCCAGAATCCAAGCGAAATCGAAATTCGGCGATCATTGAACGATCCGACAATTAGACATCTTTCGGTCGGCTAGTGGTCCACGGCCGGGCGATGGGTGAAATTTCCGGGGCGAGTGGAACCAGGATAAAAAATTTGGTTTTGTTCCAATATCGGAGGCCTAAAAATCGGTGGCGCGAAAAAACCGGAGGCGCCAAAAGTTAAGGTTTTGAAAATCGGAGGCCCATTAATATCGGAGGCTCACTGGTCGACGGTCGAGCTGCGGGCCAAATGTCCCGATCGAATGGAACCAGCATTACAAATTGGCTTCTAAAATCGGAGGTCCTCTGATATTTTAGGCCTCCGAATTTTTGGGTCTCCAATTTTTCATGGGCCTCCTATTTTTTCGACCTACCACTTCTCTAAGCCTCCGACTTTTTGAGCCTCCGTTTTTTGGGCCTCCGGCTTTTTGAGTCTACGGTTTTTCTCTGCCTCCAATTTTTCAGGTTCTCCGATTTTTTTGGGTCTTCGGTTTTTTGGGCGTCCGGTTTCTAATGAGTATCTGATATTTTCTGGACTACCGATTTTTCTACGCCTCCGATTTTTGTGGGCCTTCGTTTTGTTGAGTCTACAGTTTTGTTGGGTCTACGGTTATTAGGGCCTAAGATTTTTGTGGGCCTCCAGTTTGTTTTGGGCTGCTGTTTTTTGGGCCTAGAACTTTTCTAGGCCTCCGGTTTTTTTAAGCCTTCGATTTTTTGGGCCGTCATTTTTTTAGGCCGCCGATTGTGGAACAGAGCCATAAATTTTGAGTTGGTTTTTCCCCAGATACTACAATCTTCACAAACTTGTAATAAGGTCCTCTGAAAAACTCCTTTTTCAATCTTTAAGCTTTCCGTCAACTCTCCCGATGTCTAGATGTCCATAGACCACTCAAAAGTCTATCGAATACGTGGGTGGTCAAGCCCCGTCCGGCGGAACTCCTAGAGATTATAAGACCAGATCGGTTTTTGTTCTGTTTGCACTGTCTCTGATATCAAAAGCGACTGTGTTTCTTTGTAGTTTGGTCTATAGGAGAACACCTCGTTTTTTGAAAAATCGCTAACAAACCATCGCTGTAAAAGTGGATCTCAGAAAAGAACAGATAGTTTCATTACATACGCTTGGCAAGATAGATTATCTGGAAGAAGACAAGAACGCATCCTCTTCACTGGCGTGCACATCTTCTACTGGCACAGGTGGCGTTGGTGTGACTATCGGTGTAGTAAGAGATTTTTCGGGTACCCTGCAATATCATTTTATGAAATTTCAATAGTTCCCAAGGGCTCACCGTATGCCGAAGAACGTGACTGTGGCGATGACCAAAAATGCTACAAGCAACCCTATATGGGTTTTCAGTGTCGCATGGGCCGCATAGAACATGACCACACAGCTGGCGGCGCTCTGGAAAAAAAATAGAAGGTTACGTTATTTAAAAAAGAAGGCTACCGTAATCCGAAGACATACCTGATAGAACCTATAAACCGCGAACGCCTCGACCCTCTTATCATGGTCATAAATGTCGCTGATTATCGTATAACACTGTTGATTGAATATAGTGTCACCGATACCCAGAAGGAATCCACAAATCAAAACGATGTAGGGTCTGAAATAGCAAAGGTCGAAAGTTTTTGGGCCGCCTATAGAAAGCTTTACGGCCGACGTATATGGTCGCTAATCCAGTCCAGGTGTTGTGGCGCAGAAAAAAAGAAAATTAAAAATCAACTTTTTCGAAAAGTTCAAAACCCTAAAATGATCCTCTTAAAATTTCCAATCTTTTGGTATAGTTTTCATTGAAATTGGAACTGTGGCCCCCTTAATACGATTACATAGAAATTAAAATTTTTTTGTTGGTCATAGCGTTTACCTAGACTGAAAGTATCCTGAATCGTTAGTAGGTTTGAGTGGAGCTTCATCAGGGAACATGAGAAAAACCAGTGTGAAACATGTCATATGAATAAGAGCAGCGAATACAACCATCTTTTTTCGACCAATTTCACGGACCCGAGAGCCAAGCGAGGATAGAAGGAAGCATCCTGCAAAAAAATTTAACTACAGACTAGAAACCAAGGCTGATCACATCGAAATTTAGAAATTATGACCTCAATTTGTCTTAATGACGCAATAAGACATCATCTGCAAATTTTAAAACCACGGCCGGCCCGAGGGTCGCGGCTCAAAAAAATACAGCGACGGGTCCGGCCCGATGCCGCAGTCTTTTCACGGCACCTGGGCCAGCTGTGGGCCGGCCATGCGGCAGCCTTGCTACAAACTACAAAACCCCACCTCCTAGATTTCCAATTCCCACAAAAATCGTCCCAATCGCATTAAGATCTCTTGTGTTCCCCAAAACTTTTGTGAATGAAATCATCGTGAGAAATACTGCTGCCAAAAAGGACAACTCCATTCCAGTGTACAAAAATGTGGAGAGCAATAATAACAAGTTACGGTCGAATGAGATTTTTACGATTTCTGCTGAAAATTTGATCCAGAAAGTTTCAAAAATAAATTGAAGTCCCAAAACCTACAAAGATGCGTCATGTATGGAATATGATACCTCTCCGCTTTGTAGACTGGTTTCGGAAGGAATACGGTAATGGCGAAAGAGATTACGGTACACGTAAGACAGGAAAGGACTACTAGGCGGATCTGAATTCAAAAAGGGAATTCAAATACAATTTGCAAACTCACCAAAGGCATATCGAACTCATTTCCAGTTTGGAATCTGTACAGAACCAGCAGGTAAGACCCTCCAGCGATCATGGACATTTGGGTGAGACCCCATAAAAGGGAGGCATTTCTATCCAAAGTGTTAGGTGTGCAATTTTGAGCCAAATAATCAAATTGGGCGGTCCAGAGTACTAAAAATCTACAGTAATCCATAAATTATGGAAGTGTGACTTACGTGACCCAGAGAACCCCGCACAGGCTGCAGAGAGGTACAAAAAGTACTCATTCATCAATAAGAATGCTACCTCGAATAAGCCATATCCAATTAGACCGATTAGAAGTGAATATTTTGGAGTGATGATTTCTACCAATGGTGTGGAAACAAAATGCCCGATCGTGAAGACTAGGTAGATCACGAAGGCGCTGAATTCGGATTTTAGGGGAATTTTTTTTAAAGGGGAAATCGAAAGGTACCTGTAGTATCCAGCATGCTTACTGATGCCTTCTGTTTCAGCAACACTGTCGATTATGGTTTGGGAGAGGGAGGCTGGAAATAGGAATATTGGATATTTGAGATTTTTGAGATTTGGAATTCTTAGACTATGCTATTCTGGGATTGTGGAGTTTGGTGATTCTGACGGATTTTGGGACCCTAGAATCTGAAGTTTTGAGATTTTTAGGATTCTTGGATTCTTGGATTCTTGGATTCTTGGCTTCTTGGATTCTTGGATTCTTAGATTCTTGGATTCTTAGATTCTTGGATTCTTGGATTCTTGGATTCTTGGATTCTTAGATTCTTGGATTCTTAGATTCTTGGATTTTTGGATTCTTGGATTCTTGGATTCTTGGATTCTTAGATTCTTGGATCCTTAGATTCTTGGATTTTTGGATTTTTGGATTATTCGATTCTCAAATTGTCGGTTTATCAACTTTTTGGTTGCTCAGAATTTCTAAATTTCCGAATCTGAAAATTTCAAAATTTCAGAATTTTAAATTCGTGACTTCTGAGAACCTAAAACCTTTGTTGGAATTTCAAAAAAATTAACAAATATATTTTTAAACTGTAGGGTTTTTGGGTTTCCGGAATCTCGGATTCCTGAATTTAAAAATGAATAGATTTAAAAATTCGCAAATTTCAAAGTTTCGAATTATTTAAAGAACTCACATAACGTAAAATACGACGTGAAATTGAAGAATAAAACCGCTCCAAGCTGACAAACGTTCCATGTCGGTTTCGATAACCCAAGCATTCAAACTTTGTGACGATGACTGTGAAAAAGTAAAATTTTTCAAAATAGGGTTTCCTTATCAAATATAGAGCGGAACAAATGAATCAGTTTCAATGATAAGATAGATAATGACATGACATTTTAAGGTAACCTTAACCAAAAAATTCCAAGTAAGTTTTCAAAAAAGTTGGCAGTTTTCGATCTTTATGAAATAGTACTCTCTATGTCTGTGTCACTTCCGATCACATGTAATGAAACCTGACAGCATGTCTGCGTCTCTCGCAGAAATACACTATATCGCTAATGTGGAATGGCGCCGATTCCATCTGACTGTCTGTGTCTCTCACGAAAGGTCGTTGTTTTCTTCATAGAAAGTCAGCTGGACAAATGGACACACAGATCAAAAGTTATTAGATTTTTGGTAAACAAAAGTAAAAATTCATTTCAAAACTATTTCAAACAAATTGATGGGCTCCATCCGAAACTGCATACACTTTTTGGTCAGCCGACGAAATGAAATTCTTGGTGAACTGACTCTTAGCAACTTGACATGTGAAGATCAGCCCTTCTGCCCTTGCAAATCTATTCAGGATTCTGAAATCCATAAACTCAAAAATTCCGACTTGGACTACTAACCTCAACACATCTTCATTACACTCTGGGTAAAAGAAACCAATATTGTCGTATCCTTTCCAGTTGGGAACCATTTCCAGCAAATCCTTTAGAAGTATTTCTGCAGCTTCCAGATTGTCAGCGTAGAAAGGGGCGGCGCTTAGCTTATTTTTGGTGACTAGGCGAATGGTTGCATAGCCCACAATGTTGCCAGAAGAGTTTAGGACTACCTAGAAATTTGAAGCATGCTGAGGTGACAGGAAAGAAAATACCCTTGTAAAAGTGTCAGCCAACTGGAACCAAGACTTCATAATTTTCTTGCGATTCCGAGGGCAAATTGTTTGATCATAGGCGGTCAAGGATTCATAATCAACGTCGGTCCAGACCTGAGATTTTGAAACGTAAAATAATCTACAGTACTCTTTACCTTTGTAAGATACTCTTTGGACTCTGTGTCTGGAACCATTATGTCCGCACAGTTGAGAGAAGAGAACATGTGAAAATGATTGGATGCTTTATTTAGACCGTAGTTCAGAGCGTACTTTTCGACTATACTGATTTCTGTAAGACTCAGATTTCCTCAAATTATGAATGATGTACCTACCTCCAAAAACATGAGTGTTATGGTTCCCTATAATGTCCCATGCCATTTGGAATATTGGTTTCGCCAGTCCCATTCCACGATATTTTGGGACACAGTAATACAGTGCAAGAGTGAATAATGGATCATCATCAATGACTTCCCATCGAGCCACAGAGACAGAGGCTACAAGGTTTTGGGTATCTGAAATTTGGTATTCTTAAAAGAGAAAGACATCTCTCAAAATGGGGGCCGCCTCCTTTAAGCCCTCGGACGGCCCATTTGCCCCACTTTTAAAAGCTCCTATATCATACCTTTCTCCACTACAGTTATAAACCAAAACTCGTCGAAATTTTCCGACCAAAAGTTGTAATCGCCCATTTGATACGCCCAGTCTTCTGTGAGGCTTTGCTGAATTTTTTTATTTCATGAAAAAGTCGACTTCGAGATACCCTTACCAAGTTTGCAGCTTGTTCGAAAACCTCTTGCGGCGGATTTATAAGAATTTCGAAATTCGGATCCATTGTTTAATGCTGACAATAAATGTCCCCCTTGATTATTAGTCTCACGATGTGTTCCAGCAACAAAAAAAAATATCAGATGCTATCAAGTTGGGTATGATGATAAGGTCGGTGTATTCGGCAACCGACCGGTTTTTTAGATAGACGCGCCAACATGGTGCGACTTAGAGATAGTGATTTATCGGTTTCGATACCGATTTTTTAATCTCACTTTTGACGCTATCGTTAAAAATATAACCTTGACTCGAATTTTCGGTGTTTTCTTAGTTTTTCTAGGGTATAGTCGATGTACAATCCGAAAGTGGGACTTGAAAGTAGGTAAAAAATAATAGAGATCATGTTTTGTATGGATAACTTGACCGGTAGACTAGACTTTCAGTAAAAGGGCGGATCTTTGTCTGTGTGTTTTCGATAGTGAGGAACAATTTTACGGTCTATGGCAAATAAATTTTATTCTCTCATTGATACAACGCATTTACAGTTTTCTTTGAACTGTCTCCGTCAATAATTCTCAATTTTTTCCAGAATGTCATCTGCAGGCATTTTCTTCAATGTAAATGGGAAAGATGTGCACCTGGCCAATGTGGATCCAGAACTAACCCTGGCTTACTACCTAAGGAATACTTGTGAGTTTAAGACACTTCGAGACATTTTGTGCTTATTTTCCCTAACCCCATTCCAGTGGGCCTTCGTGGAACAAAACTCGGCTGCGAGGAAGGTGTTTGCGGATCGTGTACAGTAGTCCTTGGTACATGGGATGAGTTGGGAGACAGAGGAGAATATCGAGCAGTTAACGCTTGTCTGGTTCCACTGTTCCATGTTCATCGAACGTTTGTGATTACTGTAGAAGGAGTTGGAAATCGAGAGAAGTTGCATCCGATTCAAGATCGCATGGCAAGAGGGCACGCAATGCAATGCGGCTTCTGCTCCCCAGGCTTTGTCATGTCTGCATATGCGCTCCTTCGAAATCATCCGAATCCCACGATGAAGCAAATCAACGCCGCCATACGATCAAATCTTTGCAGATGTACCGGATACCGTCCTATTCTTGAAGCACTCTATAGTTTTTCTAAAGATGGATGTTGTGGAGGGAAAGGGAAAAATGGAGGGTGCTGTAAAGATGAGCCAACGATGGATGAGGGTTATAATGAAAAGCTGACGACCTTCGATGACTTTCCAAAATACGACCCAACTCAGGAGATCATTTTTCCGCCGTCGTTAAGGGTGGGATATTTTTGAACTTCTACTTAAACGTTTATTAACTTACAGACCTACAAAGACAGTGAAGACCACATCATCTTGCTAGGGCCCCGAGTGGTACTAGCACTGCCAAAAACATTGGAGCAATTCAAGTCACCGGTATTCAGAGATCATACTGTAGTATCATCTGGACTTCTCACCAGGCTAGGTAAGTTTTCAACACATTGCCTCAAAATTAAGACCAATTGTTACAGTAACCTCCAAAAACCCGCAACACTTTATCGAAAAATGGATCAGCACAAAGTATGTGAAAGAGTTCAGTGAGATTACGATTGGTGATGATACACTAACCATTGGCGCAGCAGTCACGATTCAAAGTGAGTTTTAGGGTACTTCTGAAAAATGACCAGGGTTTTTAGAATTTGCAAATACTCTATCAAGAAATTTGTCAAGTGAGGTTGGAACTGCTGTGAACGAGTTCATGCAGAAATTCTCATCTCAACAAGTGGCGAATTTTGCAGTAAGTTTTTTTCGCTGGAAAAATAATAATTTCAAAATTTCAGACATGGTCAGGAGCTATAATTCAAGCTAGAACACAGTCAAATTTTGTTAGTGACATAATACTACTTCTCTGTGTTTTGGACGCAAAATTGAATGTGCTAATGAGCAATGGGGAGTTGGAGCAAATTCCAGTGGAAGATTTTTCTACTGGCACAATTTTGAGTGCTGAATTCACTAGAGCCAATGTGAGTCTCCATATGGCATGCATGACTCCTGATAAAATGTTTAGAACCAAATGCTATTACTCTTAAAACTCGGCGAGACCAGCGACCGGGATCCAACACTATTCAATTTCGGTGCTCTCATTGGGAATAGTGGCTCCAGAATTTTTTATGGATCTGGAGGCTCACCAAGACGACTGCCTGGACTAGAATCGATTCTCAACTCAGGGCCCAAAACGAATTTCACAGTTGAAAAGGGTTACCAAGCAACTGGGATGGAAGAAAGTCACAATTTTACTGTGGCATTTTCAAAACTAGCCGCGTTTCTGGATGATGACTGGGAAATGTCTGAGGTTGAGAAGCCGGAAGCGATGAACTATCTACAGTACTTCAAGGTGAGCTAATCGGTTTGCGGAACCAAGCTTTTGCTGTTCCAGCCATCTACAAAACTCAGCGTCGGCCGTCCCATCGCTCACTACTTCAACGATAGAGCGATCACTGGTGAAGCCCTCTATGTGAACGATATTCAAACTTACAGTATGTTAATCTAGGTCTCCTCTCAAGCACTATTTGACACCTAGATCCCGTTCATCTTGGCTACGTATTATCCACAATCCCCCATGGAGATATTCTGAAAATCGAGCTGACGGAAGCTTTGCAACTCGAAGGCGTTCAGGGATACTTTGGAGTCAGTGATGTCCCAGGAACTAACACTCCAGGCCTGAATGAAGCCAGTATGGAGTTATGGGACAGTGCTCCTTTGTTTGCTGAGGGGAAGGTAGGATCGATATGTCGACAGTAAGACTCTCCAACTTTCCAGGTGGAATCAATCGGGCAAGTGATCGGAGTCATCGCCGCTAACGATGTTCTCACCGCTAGAAGAGCGGCGAAACTTGTAAAAGTTCATTATCAACCACTAGAATCTCTAGCAGAGTTGCAAGACGCAATCAAAGCAAACTCCTGGCTGACTGATCCCCAACATTACGGTGTAGAAGAAAACGTTGCTCAGGAAGAGCTCGAAAAATGTGCGACAGTGTTGGAAGGCAAGGTGGATATGGGTGGCCAGGAGCATTTTTACATGGAGACCCAAAGCTCGTTGGCGGTGCCTGGGGAAGGGGATGAGATGTGAGTGCAGAAAATGGGGGTCGGATAATGCGAATAACTTCAGGGTTGTCCATTGCTCATCACAAGGGACATTTTTTATTCAATTGATGGTGGCGGGCACACTTGATCTTCCATCGAATAAGATTATTGTGAAGGTGAGTGACAACGACACTCCGCTGCTAGCACCTCCCGGAGCAGACGGATTAGCGGAGCATTGTTTGCCATACGATAAATTCGAGGTGCCTAACAATAGCAGTTCGTGTTCCAGACAAAACGACTCGGCGGTGGCTTCGGCGGAAAGTGCAATCAAGCCGCGTGGAATGCATGCATGTGCTCATTGGTAGCCCAAAAGCTCAAGCGTCCCACCTATGGGCATCTATTGAGAGCCGACGACTTGATAATGACAGGAAAACGGCACGGATTTTATGCCAAGTACAAGTGAGTTTACGACCGAAATATGACGAACTCACGGACCCCTGAGTCTCCTCAACAAGAATACTCATAGTAAGCAAAATAAAACTAAATTCAACAAAATGAAACCACAAACCGAATTATACAATGACACTCCGCAAAATACAACGACACTCCGCTAGAACTGAGTGCGCGCTGTTTAACGTAAATCGACACAAGTTTCCTAAAATAATATTGTGAAGCTCGTTTTATTAATGATTTTCGACGATTTTTATAATTTTAATGATTTATTTGTCTAAAAATGTGTTCTTAATTCGTTGTATGTACTCCGAGCTGCTTGTTGCTCGTTTTTTATTTGATGACTTTTGTCGATTTACGTTAAATAACGCACAGTTAGTACTTGCGAAGTGTCGTGGTTGCGGTCGCTCAAAAATCAATACTATTTCAGAGTGGGCATCGACGCGGAAGGTCGCCTCCTCGCAGGTCATTACCGAATCTGGGTCAACGGTGGTTGGTCTGTGGACCACTCTGAGTACGTCACAATGGTTATTGGATGTCACGCGGATGATGTCTACAAAATCAATTCACTTTGCGTTGATGGGTACCCGGTGAAAACCAACTCGGTCAGCAATACTGCTATGAGAGGGTACGGGAATCCGCAGGTCAAAATAATCAACGAAGGAATCATGAGAAGGATTGCTCATCATGTAGGGAAGTCACTTGAAGAAACAAAAAGATTGAATTTCGCAATGGAGGGAGATTATCGATTCTGTGGAGAGAAGATTCACAACGATAATCACTTGGAGTGCTGGGAGAGTTGTATGAAGTGGTGCGATTTTGAGAGCCGAATGGTTGAAGTTGAAAAGTTCAATGCTACATCAACTACTCTGAAAAGAGGTCTCGCAATGTCATCTGTGAGATTTGGCCTACCTCATGTCGGCTCGTCATCTCACTCCGTAGCCAGTCTACTCATAAACTTAGACGGTTCTATTCAACTAACAATTGGAGGAACGGAAATGGGACAAGGCTTGAACCAAAAGATGATGCAAGTGTGCAGTGAGGCACTGAAGGTGTGTATCACCAGTTTCTACAATAATCTGAAATTTTTCAGAGACCGGTTGACACCATCACTATTGTGGATACCAGCACAGACAAAGTAGCGAATGCTCCAGATACGGGTGGCAGTCAAGATACGGATATCAACGGGTTGGCAGTGTTGGCATGTTGTAGGAGGATAATGTCTAGACTGCAACCGATAGTGGAGAAGAATCAAGGGGATTGGAAGGCATCGGTTAGGGAAGCCTATCAAAGTTTTGTACCGTTGCAGTGTACGGAGTATGGAGTGTAAGTTGCACATGAATTTCGAATAAAGGGTATCACAGGCGCGACGTTTTTCAGCGTGGAGCGAGCAAAGTTCGGTATCAAAGACGACGAATACCCCTACACGACATCTGGCGCCGGCGCCGTGGAAATTGAAGTCGACACCCTCACCGGATACAACCGTCTCATTCGTGTGGACCTTGTCATGGACGTCGGAGAAAGTCTGAATCCAGCCATGGACATTGGTCAAATCGAAGGAGCCTTCATGCAAGGATACGGGCTTGTCACTTGTGAGAAAATCACCTTCGATAACGGACAACTTGTTCAAGACTCCGCCATGAAGTATAAGATACCGAGGGCAAGAAACGTGCCAAAAGATTTTCGGGTGAAGATGCTGGGAATTCACGGACCAAATGCCGCACAAGTGTACTCATCGAAGGGAATCGGAGAGCCACCATTGATGATGTCATGTGGAGCAGTTCACGCGGCCATTATGAATTGTATAGATGACTGGAGAAAGCAAACTGGTATTCCACCGTTTTTGAATACCGTATCTCCTTTGAGTGCCGATAAGATACGGGAGCTTTGTTCTAAGTAAAACCAAACATTTTATTGATAAATTGTTTTCTTTTAGCTTATGCTCTGTTGCTAGTTTTCAATCGTAGCGAAACGTTCAATCACAACATTGTCATAACAAAAATGAAATTATATGTATCCTTAATACGAAAGCTTCAATTTTCTAAAATCAATCCCTACTGGACCTAGTGGGCTCTCAATAGTATTTTCTTATCAAGCAGAATTTCTGACAAACAAAGAACTATTTCTCTGATCTTAGCGCACGCTAATGTTCTTTATCACCGAAAAAGAACTGACTGGTCAGACGCACGTAGGCGAAATCGCTCGCGATCTCTGTCTCGATTTCACTGAACGTGACACTGACATGTAGAAAGTTTGTGTTTTTGTCTTCGCTTTTCCAATGACTGTTTGACCTTGGAAAACATTCGATTTCACCGGTTTTGAAAGAAGGGACTAGTTGCCGTATGTGTAATCATAATGGTCTTATCGAGGTGATAATTCGAATGAACTAGGGAAACGGGTGCGTTATAGTGTGATCTTTGTAAAATAATTTTTCGATCGAGGGTTTTCGAGTGTATCATTTGAATATCAACCTTTGAATTTTAATCATGGCTATAGAAATTGCATGATTTGGGGCGAGGCGGTTCTCAAGGAAAGGTTTTCGCCACATTTACCGCGTAGTTGGAATCAGTGTGTGCTCTCGAGAAAAAATTTCTCGAGAAACGCCTTAACGAGAAATTCCTCGAGAAATTCCTCGAGAAATTTCTCGGTAATTCCTCGAGAAATTTCTCGAGAAAATTCTCGAGAATATTCTCGAGAAATTTCTCGAGGAATTTCTCGAGGAATTCGAAAATTTTAAAAGTTGGTTTTTATACTTTTTAATATATCATTCGACGCAGAATTCGCTGATGTACAAATTGGTAATATTTTTTAAATGCGAAAATAGCTAGTTCCCGAAATATAGTTCGAAAAATGCCAATAATTCATTATGCTGAAAATACACTTCGGAAGCAGGCAAAATGGATTTTATTGTACAAATACCAGCTTGATAAGAGATTTTAAACCTGTTTTTCACAAAAAATGTTTATAATTCATGCTTCTTTCGCTTCGGCCCAAGACAAAACACACTAATTTTGCTTCAGCTCATTCATATTACACGTTTTCCATACAACTATTGAAATTATATCGATAGTAATCACCACGATTCAATTTTTTCACTCTTTTAAGCTAGAAAATAAGTGAAAAATTGAAAAACAACAACACTCCGCCATTACGGTAGCGCATTGTTTAGCAGCATTTCTCGAGAAATTTCTCGAAAAAATTCTCGAGAAAATTCTCGAGAAATTTCTCGAGAATTTTCTCGAGGAATCCTCGAGGAATTTCTCGAGGAATTTCTCGAGAAATTTCTCGAGTAATTTCTCGAGGATTTTCTCGAGGATTCCTCTAGGATTTTCTCGAGGATTCCTCGAGAAATTTCTCGAGATCGTCTCGAGAGCACACACTGGTTGGAATCATGGATTTATTTGTCTATAAAGACATTCTTTAATCGAAAATGATACTACATTTGAAAGCCACGTCTTTTTCTTGATATTCGTGTCTGTCAGTCTTGAATTCTGTTTTAACTTTCCCAATGACTTCTCGAACTTGGACTGATTTCGATTTCACCGACTGGAAAAAAGTCACTCATTGAGATTATCCAGAAGCTCCGAGTGCTGATGAAATATAAAACGGTGTCCAATGTAAATTTTTATTGACAAAGTATTATTGTAACTCATGAAATTTCCCATCTTTTGTTTTCAATCTCAATGGTACCATTCTATCATAAAACACAAACATTAAAGCTAGAGCGATGAGTAGAGTGATGGACTGCAAAATGATGATGTATTTGTATCCGGTGTGTAGGAATAGAGCTCTGTAATTTACTTCGGTCATTTTGGAATCCAGATGCTTCTGAAAACTTACGCAATAGCTATTGATGCGATAAAAGGTGTAATAGCTCCGCCCAAACTGTAGATTCCTTGCATGGTTCCTTGTTTTCGGGGGCCTAACACTTCTGAGTAAAGAGCAGATGCTGGTGAATTGACGAATGGAAATGAGATTCCGAAAAAGACGATGAAAGAGATGATGTATAGGTACTTGGGTACACGTGTTGTCCAACTACACCATGTGTAGATCTCTAGGCATCCGCCGACGATAGTTGTGTTGGATCCAGCTGGCAAATAGTTCAATGGACCAGTGTAGAACCACCACGGGTAGTTGACCAGGTGGAAAGCTCCGAAAACAGCCAACCCGAAGATGATTTGGATCCGCTTGTCGCTAGAAACAAGTAGCATGTGAAACGAGGATACTGACCAAACTCACATATTCCTGATGGTCTTGAACTTTCCGATGCCAAAGTTAATAACAACGGAAACTAGACAAGTAACCGTCTCTATAATTCCATTGTAAAGAATCGCTTCGGAATCCTTCCACTCATACATAACTGTTGTCAATGGTGTGGACATTCTGAAAAGTTTTAATGATCGCTTAAAAACTTAAACTCTACTAACACTTCAATATTCGTCGCTAACATAGTGCCAATCATAGACAAATAGATGCAGATAAGTGCTGGAAGCTTGTCCGATTTTGGAACAACCACATCGGAATCTGAACTAAGAACATGGATCTTTTTTTATAGTGGGTACTAACCTTCTTTGTCTTTGTCAATCACGCCTACATAGTCTTCGGTGAAACAGAAGAACAATATTATTGCTGAAATCAGGGATACGAAAACCATGAAGTAAGCCGATGCGGTGTACATGTTGATTTTGATGAACCACAAGTAGAAGCCTTGCTCTCCAAGTGGAACGAAGATGGCCTGAAGATGGCATTGATTATTTTTTCACTGAAGTTTTGCTCTATGTGGGCCTCGTATACAACTGCTTAGCGAAAGACCATGCTACATTACTAAACAGATAATGATGCTCACCGATATAGCAGGCCCAATCGAAACTCCAAGCACCGATCCTGCGGAGCCGTAAGAAATCGCTTTCAGCCTGTCCTTTGGTGTGGATGCCATTGCCTCGTACGCTTTGAGAGCACTTGTACACCCCGTGCCGAGTCCTGTGATCAAACGAGACACTAGCATATACCATTTCTGATGGTCGTTCATTTGACTAATAGCTGCATACAGGATTTGACCACTCGAGCAAATAATGAGTCCAACTATGGTAGGCCATTTGCAAGACATGGTTTTTTGGTTCCAATAGCCGTAGAGAGGTGTGGACTGAAAACGAAAAAAAAAGTTGACTATAGTTTTTGACGCGATGCTCACAACAGCGCATCCGATACTGCAAGCAGCAACCACCCATCCCAGAAAATCTATGTCAGCGGTTTTATCCAGACCGGACAGATATGGCCAGATTGACATAAAGTATATCGAAAACTGAATACCTATCACAAACTGCATCACTATGGAAATCCACATGGAACGCCATTCTGTTTTCCGTTCGTGGAGTTGGGAACGGTTACTGTAAGATGCTGTATGCTTTTTGTCACGTCGTAAGCTCACTCACCTATCCAACGAGTGAGCTCACTCACCTATCTAACGAAATCTCCGTATTTGCTGTCGATATCGGAATATCCGGATCGGTTGGGCGAACACTCATGACGTAACCGAAACCGATTCAGTGAATGAAAAAAAAAACTTCGAAGAAAAGTGCGTATAGTTTCGACGCTGTACTGTGATGTGTCTTGATTTCTCTTTTCGTAGATAGAAGAGAGATAAAGAAAAACAGAACGTCGGGAGACAATGATTGATGAAACTATGGAGTGAGAAGATCAATCAATGTTTTAATCACGTGATTGCTGATAAAATAAAGATTTGACAAATGAAAAGTTCGCTGATAATTTACTTTCAAGCCACGCTGTAAAACTGGTGAAGATGTCTGTCTCAATTTTATTGAACGCGGAACTGATATATAGAAAATTGTGTTTTTTGTTCACTTTCCCAATGACTGTTTAACCATGAAAAAACGTATCGATTTTGCCGGTGTTAAAACAAAAAACTAGTTGACATAGGTCTAATGATGACCAACTTATCGGGGTGAAAGTTTCAAAGAATCTGGGAAACGGGTGCGTTGTATTGTGATCTTTGATAAAAAGATGGTCTTGATATGCGGTTTCCAAGATGTATTTAACAGTCAACAACATTTTACTAAGGAAAAACTAAATGTGAAGCGGTTAAATAACGGGAATTTCAAAAAATTCGTTAGACAAATTGGAAAGAACCATCGGACACGGCATAATTCTTCTGGTGCGCCGAATATATACATCTATTTTTTGGTGAACTGTCTACGGCCGGCGGTGCATGTAAAGATCAGCTTGCGGTCCTTCGCAAACGTCTCTAGAAGTCTGAAAAATGCCTCTTTTTTCAATATTGTAGTCTTCTCCATCACCCACCTCGGAACATTTTCATTACGTTGCGGATAAAAAAAACCGAGATTGGCACAAGTTGGCCAGTTGGGAATCATTTCGAGTATCTCTTTCAGAAGCACCACAGCAGCTTCCAGATTGTCAGCATAGAACGGTGCGCAGCTAAGCTTGTTTTTGGTGACAGGGCGAACTGTGGCGAAGCCGACAATGTTTCCGGACTCGTCCAGAACAACCTGAGGAATGTTTTAAAATGAGCACGTCTGAAATATAGTCTCTTTATACCCTTGTGAAGCGGTGATCCGCGCTGAACCAAGCAGTCATCAGTTTTTCACGACCCCGAGGGCATACGGTCCGATCATAAACCGGAATCTTAGTATTATTTCAATCTAAGGAGCTGAACATGTGCCAGTGATCCTGAAGTTTGCCGAATCAAAAATCGTAGCATACTTGTCACTCATTGATGCTCCTGTAAGACTCATTGATACTCCGCTAGTTTCATATACAATGGCACTGACCTCCAGCAAGTGTGAGGTTGTGGTAGCCAGCCATGTCAATGACTTTCTGGAAAATTGGTTTCCCCCCGCCTTGACCGCGATACTTTGGAACATAGTAGAACAACGCGACAGAGTATTGCGGGCCATCTTCGGTATCGCAGCAGGTCAGAGACACCGAAGCGACAACGTTGAGAGTGTCCTTCTCAACAACAGTGATCAACCAGAACGGGTCGTAGTTTGTCGACCAAAACTCGTAGTCGTTCATTTGAAACGCCCAGTCTTCGGTAAGACTTGACTGGAACAATAAATATTGCAATTTGCTCCGCGAGTTTCACCTTTGAGTGCCGATCAGATAAGGGAGCTTTGTTCCAAGTAAAGCTATGAATCTTCAATAATTTTTTTCTGTCGGATTCTCATTCAGTTTTTCTCCTGAACACGCTTTAAAGTCGAACGAAACTCATCTTTGAACTTGCCGCCATATTTGGACGCGCGCATTTAGCAAACGCGCAAACGCGCTCTATCGAAACGAGCTGTTTTCCCCGAATTCCTTGGCCGAAATCTCGTCCGCTAATTCTTCTCTCCAGTTTGTTGTTGGTTTTTAGTGTTTTTTTTTGTGTATTTTTGTTCTTTTTGAACATTTTTCCCTAGTTTCTTGGCTTCGGGTCGTCTTTTGATTGAATAAAGGAATAAACAAGTGTTTGTTTCTAAATTTGTGTTTTCTTTATCTTGTTGCATTCTCGTTGTTCTTTTTCTGAATTCTCCACAGAATTCATCATTTTCTCCGTATTTTCCGTCATAACGGAAACACGTTTTCTACCGATTAGCGAGCCTAGTGGATGAGAGATCCTGCCGCAAAGCGAACCAACACGACACTTCATCTTTTGCTCAATTGCTGGTTTAGCAAAATTTATCAAAGTGATTAACTGTTAAAAGTAGGTGTTCTTCCTGTTAGTATGCAATATTTCAAAGACATAGGCTTGGAAGTCTCCTGAACTTTGTTCGAACAAAAGAGCGTATTATGACAATATCCCTTATCACCTCCATTGATGATATTGATTGGAGTGAGCAAAATCCACTACTGCAGTTCTTATGACTCATGGTAGTCGCCATTCTTCGTTTTCAATTTTAACGGGACCATTCTATCGTAAAACACTATTATCAATGCTAACGCTATGAGCAGTGTGACTGATTGCAATATGATGATGTACTTGTATCCGGTATGTAGGAATAGAAATCTGAAATTTTCTCCTGGTTTGAACTGAATTCTAGAGCTTCCCGAGACATACGCAATAGCTATTGATGCGATGAAAGGTGTGATAGCTCCACCCAAACTGTAGATTCCCTGCATGGTTCCTTGTTTTCGTGGACCTAACACTTCTGAGTATAGCGCGGACGCTGGTGAGTTAACAAACGGGAATGCGACGCCGAAAAAGACGATGAAAGAGATGATGTATAGGTACTTGGGTACACGTGTTGTCCAACTACACCATGTGTAGATCTCTAGGCATCCGCCGACGATAGTTGTGTTGGATCCAGCTGGCAAATAGTTCAATGGTCCAGAATAGAACCACCATGGGTAGGTGACCAGGTGGAAAGCGCCGAAAACAGCTAAACCAAAGATGATTTGTATCCGCTTATCACTGAAAAAATTTCTATTGAAAACGCGCATAATGGTCAAACTCACATATTCCTGATGATCTTGAACTTTCCGATGCCAAAGTTAACGAAAACGGAAATGAGGCAGGTTATGGTCTCTATGATTCCGTTGTAGAGAATCGCTTCAGAATCCTTCCACTCATACATCACTGTTGTCAATGGGGTAGACATTCTGAAGAGTTTCAATGAACGCCGTGAAACTCAAAATCTACTCACACTTCAATGTTCGTCGCTACCATAGTGCCAATCATGTACAAATAGATGCATATCAAAGCAGGAAGCTTGTCAGATTTTGGAACAACGACATCGGAATCTGAACTTAGAACATGGATCTATGTTTGTAGTGGGTACTAACCTTCTTTGTCTTTGTCAATGACGCCTACATAGTCTTCGGTAAAGCAGAAGAACAAGATCATTGCTGAAATCAGGGATACGAAAACCATGAAGTAAGCCGATGCGGTGTACATGTTGATTTTGATGAACCACAAGTAGAAGCCTTGCTCTCCAAGTGGAACGAAGATGGCCTGAAGATGGCCTTGATTATTTTTTCACTGAAGTTTTGCTCTATGTGGGCCCTGTATATAGCTGCTTAGCGAAAGACCATGCTACATTACTGAACAGATAATGATGCTCACCGATATAGCAGGCCCAATCGAAACTCCCAGCACCGATCCTGCGGAGCCGTAAGAAATCGCTTTCAGCCTGTCCTTTGGTGTGGATGCCATTGCCTCGTACGCTTTGAGAGCACTTGTACACCCCGTGCCGAGTCCTGTGATCAAACGAGACACTAGCATATACCATTTCTGATTTGTATCGAAATGACTAATAGCTGCATACAGGATTTGACCGCTTCCACATAATAAAAGTCCGACTATCGTTGGCCATTTGCATGACATGGTTTTTTGGTTCCAATAGCCGTAGAGAGGTGTGGACTAGAAGCGAAAAAAAAGAGTTGTCTACAGTTCACAACGTGATGCTCACCACAGCGCATCCGATGTTGCATGCAGCAACCACCCATCCCAGAAAGTCTATGTCAGCGGTTTTATCCAGACCGGATAGATATGGCCACATCGACATGAAGTATACCGAAAACTGGACACCTATCACAAACTGCATTCCTATGGAAATCCACATGGAACGCCATTCTGTTTTCCGTTCGACTAGTGGAGAGCAACTACTATAAATATGGTATCTTCGAAATCATTCAATTCAAATTTTTTTTAATGTTAGCCTACCTTTTTAAAGAATTCTCCGTTTTCGCTGGCGACAGAGAAACATCCGGATTGGTTGGCCGAATAGTCATTACGTAACAGAAGAAGATTCAATTTTTTAATGATGAGCGATGTGGTGAATCAGAAGACGATTGACTGTGGTTGATGGGACCATGGAGTGATAGAGTCGATCGAATGTTCTCTTCTTGGAAAAATTTGAGAAGAGGTACGATTTCACTTATTGTATTGTGAAACCTGTAAACTAGAACTGTTTTGAAAAAAAACAGGAATGGGATCTCAAACGTAAAGTTTCAGATTTCTATATCCACAGAAAAAGTGTGCGGGAAATCTGGAATAATTTTGGTTTTCTGTATACAGAAATCATATTTTTCTGAATAACAATGTATCGATTTTTCTTTGAGTCTTTAAAATTTATGGCCTGTTGATTTTACAGAATCCGTGCTTCAGAAATGTTCCAAAAACGCGGGAACTAGATAATTTGATCCTTTGATTATAGAATCGTCCCCGTGGTTTTGAGAGAAATCAACTATCAACCAGAAGATAGTTTGACAGTTTTCTCTCAACGGTTGATACGTGTTTCCTTAACGTGGTCGTTTTCGTGAATGCCATTCGACGAAATGCGACCATTGGTATCTCGAAATGATACGAGAGAAATCAACTATTTCTCTGTTTTTTTTTTGCTTCGGATAGGATACGTAAAAATGTGTCAAGTTCAAAAAATTAGGCAGATTAGTTTGAAGGAACCAACGCCTTTTGATGAGTAACATGAAATTTTCGGTGGATGTGAAAACACGATTACATTACAAACTACTTACAATATCTAACAGGAAAAATTGAAAACGTGTTGTGCAAAAAGATGAAGAGCGTTAAATACGAATTGGTCAAAGTTTCGAAAAAATTTGCATAAGTTGTTTGACCGAATGTTTTTGATCGGATCGGCAACGGTGAAAAATAAGATTACGCTGAATTTAAATTTCAAATTCCGACCGTTCTACCGACTGCACATGCGCTTCAGAATCTCATGTTTTCGAGAGAGATAATAGAAGTCGTTACGCAATAGATCCTGACAAAACAAAGCAGCAAAATACAGAACGGCTTTAGAATTCTCGGCTCTATGTGAGAAGAACGGCTCCATAGAAACTACAGGAGAAGAGACAGCTGGAATAGTTCCAATTCTGATACTGGGCTGCCACCGTCTCAGTGTTAGTGAAAAAAAAACAATAACAGATAACTTGCTTGTATTGGAACTGTTTCAGTTGTCTCAACCAACACTGTATACGACTCATGGCATCTATGGGAGAAGAGCGGTCCCATGTGGTTTACAGAGGAAGAACGCTCGCACTCGAACTTGGTCTTCTGTATGTAGTCGTACAAGACACGTATTCGGATTATTTTTCACATCCGTAATCTGCTCGATGTTGCTCTCCTTTTTCTTCGGATACAGTGGCAGATCGCTCTTGCGAATATGCTTGAAGATGATTGATCGCTCTTGATTGCTCTTGAAACTGTTTTGGAACTACAAGATGCAGAAAAAAAACTGCCCGTGAAGGTGAGGTGCGGAAACCTCCGATGGTCACTATGGAACAGACGAATTGGCTCCTTCACCATATGGTTCAGAAAGTTCCGTGTATAAGGACCGTTGAATGGGATAGCTTGGGTTCTCTTCATTCCCGTACTGATAGGCTGGACGTATTCAATAGCCTTGAATCGGTTATTGTTGATTTCCATTCTTTCGATTCTTTTGAAAACAAAAGTTGCTCAAAACTGCTTTATTCAACACGTACATGTACAAAACATATTATACAATTTATTTTGTTCTATGTCATCATGCAACTTTTTTTGCAGCCTCTCTTTGATTGTTCGCCAAATTGTATTTACGTCCTCCATCCTTCAAATAGTGCTCGTTATAAAATTGAATCCAAAGATAGAAATAGGTAGTCAGCATGAAGAATCCAATAGCAGTTGCTCTCAGCGAATAAGCCAGATTTTCTACACCCAAAATGTAATGTTTATAAGAAACATGGAGTTGTGCAAATATGCCAACGGCGAATTGGATCATTTGAGAAGTAGTGAGGGCTTGGGCGACGGATGGCGGCACGGGGACTTTGAGAGATTTGAGGAGGTAGTACCCATACATGAAGGCGTGAATGATATAGTTCATCCAGACAATGGTGACCATATGGAGTCCATCCTCATGGTAGCAGACCAGGGCGTAGTAGCCGGTGAGAGCGTGATGGTACCTGCAAATGGTGACGCATCAAATTTTCAGACTTTTTTTGGTTCAAAAAGTTTCACAATCTTGGAATCTTTCAACTTTGTTTAAGTCAGCTCGAAAGATGTCCAACTAGTTTAGGTTATCATTTTGCTTACCAATGCATGAAAATCAAAGGTCTCTTTCTTAACACAATGAATACAGTATCCAAGAGTTCTGGAATTTTCGAAAGAACCCATAGGAAAATCCAATATCCGGACCTCTCGTCCGTGTAGAGATCGGAGACATTGCAGTAGGTGTCTGTAAATATTTAGTGATCTTTTTTGTCACGTAACTTTCGAAATCTTACAACTGAATCCCTCTTTTCGGATAACAGACAATACCGTAGGGGACATAAGAACGAATCCCAGAAAACTGAACGATGAAAGAATAAAATTCCAAATGTTGAGCGGTAGATTGAGATTGAAAGGTTTTCGATCCCTCATATAGTATTTCAGACCGAAAATAGTGACAATGTAGGCGACTGCTAACTTGGCCGAGAACCCTTCCAAATCGCGAGCAACATCTTTAGCAGCCTCGTATGTGAAATTCCTTCCAAGGATTAGATCCATCATCATTTTTTGAGGATTCTGAATTAAAATCTTGAGAAAATTAATCCTAGAAATAGGGAAGTTGGCGGGAATCGTCCCGCGAGTCGACAACCGGCCCTTCTGGTTATTTTTTTTGTTTCGAGTACTTTTGACAATGGAAACCTACGGCGGCCGGCCCTGGCCTTTTTTGATCCAAAAAGCTTGTTTTCAAAAGTACGGCCGGAACCTACCTACGGCCCAGGGACCGGTCGTGATACAGCGTTGGTCGACACACTTAGTCTTACCTCAACTTCTACCTTAGTACAAAAGACTGAAAGTAAACGCAGGTCGATTTATCAAACTAGACGATTTTGGGTTTTCTTTTATACTGACAATCATTTTCAATCTTTGTAAAAAACGCCATCGTCTGTTTATCTATCACAGTTCCGTCCGTATGATTTCGAGTAAAGATTGGGTGTCTCACTTGTTATTCTCGATTTCACTTTACACTCTTAAATTACTTTTTCAAACAGTAAGGGTCAGAAGAAAATGAAGAAGATAGATTCAACAAATGTGTAAGAAGCGAAATACTTGTTTTTTGTTTCTTCTGGTTTTTTGAGTGTACTATGTAGTTGAAAATCCATTTTGTAAGTGACGATTTTATAGGAAATTTATCAATTTATGATAACAAGAGCATTTCGCAGTTTCACACAAATTGATGAGCTCCATCGGAAACTGCATAGACCTTCTTGTCAGCCGATGGGATGAACATCTTGGTGAACTGACTTTTAGCCGCTTCGCATGTGAAGATCAGCCCTTCAGCCTTTGCGAATCTATTCAGAAGTCTGAAATTTCAAAATCAAAACGTATGCTGCTGTGGACCGCTCACCTCAGCAAATCTTCATTACTATTTGGGTAGAAGAACCCGACGTTGGCATATTCCATCCAGTTGGGAATAGATGTAAGCAAATCCTTAAAGTGGGATTCGACTCAATATTGTATTTCGCAGTAAAATTATTTGAACAATTATTTAATTCTCACTTTAAGAAGGACCTCGGAAGCTTCCAGGTTGTCAGCATAGAAAGGTGCGGCGCTTAGTTTGTTCTTGGTGACAAGTCGTATGGTGGCATAGCCGACGATGCTACCAGAGGAGCTTAGAACAACCTGGAAGCTCAAAATATGGTGTTGTCTTACTTGAAATTGGAAAAAACCCTTGTAAAGGTGTCGGCTAGCTTAAAGCAAAGTCTCATCATTTCCTTTCGATTCCTTGGGCAGATTGTAAGATCATAGGCAGTCAAGGCGTCGTAGTCAACGTCGGTCCAGACCTGACGATTTTTAGGTACTTTTAATCTACTGCGTTTGTCACCTTTGTGGTATAACCCTTGCACATTGTATCCGGAATTACCACATCAGAACAGTTGAGGGAAGAAAACATGTGGGTGTGGTCGGCAATTTTATCAAGCCCATGTCGCTGAACGTACTTTTCCACCATACTGATTTCTGTAAGCCCCACATTTCTTGAGCCCAGTTAGCTTAGTGACTGCAAACCTCCAAACGTATGGCAATTATGATTTCCCACGATTTCCCAAGACTTCTTGCAAATCAAACTTGCAAGCCCTTTTCCTCGATATTTTGGAGCACAGTAGTACAATGCAAGGGAGTACAATGGCTCACTGTCCTCGACATCCCATCGGGCCACAGAGTGCGAGGCGACGAATTCGCGGGTGTCTTAAAACCACTGTTTTCAAGATTTAGAAAAAAAACCCCCCACCTTTTTCCACAACTGTTATCAACCAAAACTTATCGAAACTCTCCGACCAGAACTTGTAATCGCCCATTTGATAAGCCCAATCCTCGGTCATGCTTTGCTGAAAGATTTTTGTTGAGTAATTGGACCTTATGAACACACACCATGTTTACAGCTTGTTCAAAAACCTCTTGGGGTGGATTGATGAGTATCTCGAATTTCGGGTCCATTTTTTGTCACGGGAATCTTCTAGCAAAGCAAATACTACCGAATCTTTGTGTTAATCTTCAACCTTTTTATCTTACTCCAACTTGTCAGAAACAATTACGTCTCGAGAAAGAAAGTGTAATTTGATACTGATCTTTCCTTTACTTTCTCGGACTAGTTTTTTTCTTTCAATTTCTTCCGTTTGTTATCATTCAAGACACAAAAACACACCAGGCTGATCTTCGCAATGAAGTCAAGAACTAGAGTGGATAGTCGAGGTCAATTTCAAAAATCACATACTCCTTTTTACAACGAAACGGATACTTAATCACATTAGACGAAGTTTTGATTTTAGAGATCAAAATTTCAAACTTTGTATCTTCGATATTACAAGCGAGAGAATGCCAAGTATTCTGTTCATAAATCTTTTTTTATTTTAGATTATTGCGATTGAAATCATTTCATGCAACATTCACATAAAATTAGCAAAATTGTGAAACCTCGGAAACAACGAAAACTTTTTCACAAGCACGTGGGATGATTCGAGATCGGTCCCGAGTCTGTAACGCAGAATAGTGGCGCAGAAATCAAACGTTAAAAATTTAAGTACAAATTCAGGATGGGTCCTTTATATCTTCGAATTCTTTTATATCTTCGAATTCAGGAGAGTTACAGTACTACTCAACCTTCTCTTCATCATGTTCACCAAGTTCACTTATTGAGTCATATACCTTCTTTGAACTAGTCTGAACTAATTAAACCAAGAAATCTTGTCTGTGGAAATATTTGTTTCTTTTCTCCACTTCAAACTTAAATTTTTTTGGTAATTCTTTACACGAAAGTTTGGAACTCAATGAGATGTATTCAAATCATTTTTGTCCAAAACTTGTGGAGCATACACGGACCGAGCACCCCCAACTCGGGTAAACTACAAGTTATAGACAAAAACAGACTGATAATCTTGGTGCTTTGAGTACTTTTTATAGATCTCATCGAGTACTACTTATTTAGTAGTCTCTCTCGTGACGTTTCAAGTGAAACCTTATGTTATCCTATAATTCGCCCATGTCCGTCTTGAACCTGCCGTATTGTTTACACTTTTATTTGAACTACCCTTAAGAACAGTATTCTTCTAATTGACAAAAGGAAGCAAAAGGGGCGAAACGCAAATCTTTTTGGAAACAAGGGAGTGGTTTTCTTTTCTTAACTTTGAATCGTACCATTTTTCTATTTTTGTTGATTTGGGCTGAAGAGAAAAACACATTGAGAAAAAAAAATGATTCATAGAACACGAAAAATTGCAGCCTAGAACAATCCAGCAATAACTAAATTTTATCAATTATTTTCAGTCCGAACGGTCCCCGTCCTCTTCGTCACTTGATGACGGTATGTCTGGCAGCGATTTGCGTATAAAATGAGCGTAGACAAGTGTCTCGGTCTGAAAACAACAGTACATTTTAAAAATCTGAATTTTAATCTCAACGCACCGCCAATTTTATCAACTGTACGTCCGTCCTCGTGTACCCGGGCAATTCTTTGTCCCAAATTTGATTCTGTGCATAAATTCCTTTTGTCGATGCATCACTGGCGAACACTGTCATCAGAACCTTATTGGGCCTGAATATCAGCAAGACTTTCAAATATTGATGCGTGCTAACCTTACATAAAACACTTGAGAACTTTGTCAGTTTGACAATGTAAACATTCCAAGTCCTGGTTGGTTTCAAAAGAAGCAAAACTGAATTCCTTCTCTGGTGTTACGTGGATAGTGGCGTACTGGTCCGAGTCTTTGGTGAAAGCGTTCATACTGTAGCCACACGGATCGAAAAGCTCGTCATGCACTTCGGATCCTGACGGAATTATTCTCTTGATGCCGGCTCGCTGGAAATACAAATTGAAGTATCAGGACTTTGAGTCGAAACTGACCACAAAACAATCCCTCCCATCCACGGCGAAATCCTTGGTGAATTTATGAAGAATCTCTTCATTCAAGTCGGTCATCAAAATCTCGAGGGTATGCTCTGACTTTCTTTTTAGAGAGGAAGTTTCATGGTAAGTATACAAATACCACCTATCCTGCTCCCGGGATCCAAAACAGTGGGCGTGACCGTTCTCGAAAAATGTATTCAAGTATTCCACCTCTGTTTCAAAGTTCTTGTGAAGGCCATCTTGTAACTCGGGCCTCATGAAGTGCTTCCTAGAGTAGTACAGGGATTGAATTTGATCCAGGCCGGCGTACTGCCTCGCTAGCCGTATGATGACTGGAAGTGCGGCCAGAAGATGTGTTGTTCCACACGTTTTCATGATTATCCTCCTATCCGAGACGAATAGAGAGGACTCGGAGAGCACGTAGGAGTCTATGAAGTCATTGTGCTTTGAATGTAGAATTTTACATCGAGCGATACTCAGCATAGCATCGATTTGATTCCTGGGTATGGATCGCAGGGACCCCGAGGGCAATGTTGTAGACGAAAACCATATTTCCAGAAGTTTCTCGGCTCCTTCGAAATAGTAGCCTTCTTCGGGAGGAGTAGAGATGACGGAGGGAGTTTGAATAAAAAGATCGGTGGATTGGGAAACCATTTCTTAATACCAATAGTGTCGTCAAAGTGAAGATTAAAATTGAAATCGAAATCGAATGAAAAATATCTTCTTTTTGACTGCCGTCTAAGTCTTGTCTTTTATACGTTCTTATCAGTTCAAGATTGTGTGCGCCCACTTTTCACGTTGGCTATCTGCCCAAGAAAATGAAAATGAAAACAACTGGAGAACGAAAACAAAGTTGTGGAGACTGGGGCCCGAAGCGGAAAGATCGAGAATACTGCAATTTTTTCCTAACGGATTCTGTAATACCAGGATTTTCTGGGATTTAGGACCAAAGATAAGAAAGAGAGAATTTTCATTTTGAGACTGTGATGCTCCTGTTTTACAATCTTCAGAACGTGGAACCTTAACCTTGAAACACAGGGTTTGTCCCTGTTTGCGTCACAACAGTAATTTTCCACACAGATAAAACGCGAGCGGATCGGATAGGAGTGCTATATGGGCCCGTAATGTGTCCGTCACGAATCCATCTGTAAAGTTTACAACTAAACTGATCTATATGTATGCGAATCAGTTTACCGGCCGATCGAAGGTTCATAACAGAACGGATCCGTGCGCGAGTGCTCGTTCGCAAAAACACCCATAACAGATCAGTTGTGCGTCGAATGCCCGACTTCTGACTTTTGAAAATTCCACTTCTGCCCAGCTCTGGAACATACGTATCATTTCTATCCTGTCCTTCACGGATGATTCACGAATCACCTGTTTGAATACTTTTTTTCCTGTCTAATCATTCACCAATCAGACTATACTTCGAATGATACATCTCTACATTTATCTCTCAATTTCATTACAGAAACACCTCTTGACTGATACGGCCGTCTCGACGATTCAATTCGACCAACGATCGTCTTCTTTTCAGTTAATTAGACAGTTCACGATAAAAAGAGAGAAGAACAGCGGAATGTGTTTTCACACGTATCAATATTTCGGTAGTGACAAGATAGGGGGTTCAGCGAACTTTTGATTCGAAAATCTTCGACCCGAGGGATTGTTTCGATGCTAGACTAGCATTGCTAGTGTGCCACGTTACCTAGATTTTCTAGCGAGCTTCTTGTGGACAAATTGCTGCGCGTGGAAGGGCGGTATTAGGTGATAACGCATACATACAATGCAAGATTTTCTTCTACATGCAGCGTATATATTAAACTAGCCGCGGCTTCTGAAGAAGGACAAAATTTTTCAAGATCCGGCCTTTTTGCTCTTTTCTTTGCTCCATTCACATATTACATACGATATAAATAAATATATCAATCAATCCAAAGTTTTGAAACATTGGGAACAAAAGAAACTTGAACCGCCTGAAAATACTTTGAAACGTCTTGATGGCACCAACATTGCTCATAGTTGCATTCTCTAGTCCGATTTTTGTGTACCTGATACGTGGGTGGTCAAGCTCCAAGTTCCGTGGCGCAAGACCAGATCGTTTTCCAATCTGTTTGCCCAGTCTCCCAATATAAAAACCGTCTGTAGTATAGTCCGAACACCCCTTCCCATCCATGTTCGTCACTTCTGAGACCGAGCTGGGTCTCAATTTCCTGAAAACTCTTCCATCTGTTCATAACGATTCTCTAGTATTCTCACCAATTTCTATCGCTTTGGTTCTTTCTATAGTTCACGCAGGAGCGAAAGGGAATTCGAAGAAACAAATTGAGGATGCTCTTCTGAACAAAGCGACTTGTAACAATTGCGAGTTTATCAGCCATTTTTCGAGCGTTGAAAAAAAGTTGAGGAAGAAATTGAAGAATGGTGTCGAGGTCAATATGGCTAATAAACTTTATTTGAAGTGAGTATAATTGAGATTATTTTTTAGAGTTGCTTTGTTCCAGGAATGGTTCTACTGCTCAACGTCAATTTCTAACTGCCGTCGGTCAAAATTATGGAGCTGAAGTTCGATCTGTGGATTTTCGGAAACCAGATTCTAAGGACAAGATCAACTTATTCGTCAAAACAAAGACAAAAGGAAATGTTGAGAAAATAATCAATGATAGAGATTCAATTGAAAACGCAAATGGACTTTTGATCAATGCGATGGCTTTCAGTGGAGCATGGGAAAAGGGCTTTGATCTTTCTCCGCAGATATTCGGATTCAGCAGAGACGAGAAGACTCATTTTTCAAATCATCTTCAACGAGGATGGAATGTTCGACCCTACGCTTCCGACGATGTTTTTAGAGTGCTCACGCTGAAATATGTTGATACTAGATTCGAGTTTTCCGTGTTCCTTCCGAAGAAACGATTCGGATTGAACGAAGCGCTGAGGAAACTAGACAACAGAAGATTTGAGAGCCTGTTGAACGCCAGAAAACCAACATACGTGTACTCCAAGATACCAGTTTTCAAAATCGAGTCTAGATTATCTCTCAAACAAACATTGAAAGCGATAGGAATCACTGAAATATTCTCGGACTTTGCAGATCTTTCTAGAATCGCTGAACACGCAAAGATTTCCGAGGGAATTCATAAATCTGCGATAGAGGTTGGCTCGCACTTTCTTTGTAAAATTATGAAAAAAAGTTTCATTTTTCAGGTCAGTGAATATGGCACTTTTACTAATGATTTGAGAGAATTTGTGTATACATCAGCTGAAAAACCAATGGAGTTCACCGCTAATCACCCGTTCTTGTTTGCACTGACCTTTCTGAATCATACCATTTATTTGGGTGTTCACAGAGGAAGCGACTACACTCCATGGTAAAAATTATAGTGCATGTATTTATTTAACTTGAAATAAAACGTTTGTTCGTCTGTAAATTTGTGAAATAACCAGAGCCGTTTCTCTGGATTGTACGTTAGAAAAAAACCCAGGTCAAAGCATCATTGAAAACATACGAAAAGTAATCAATCTTCATCATCAAAGAGAAACTCAAACATTTGTTCTTTCTTCCTCCCCGACCATCAGTGTAAACAAACAGGAGTTAGGCTCACTCTCCATATTATACTTTCGAAGCTTCTTCAAAACCATGTTTCACCAAGCTGAGACCCAATTCGGTCTCAACTTCCTGCACACCCTTCCAGTTCACAATGAGTCTCTGGTTTTCTCACCAATGTCTATTGCTCTTGTATTATCCTTGGTGCACACTGGAGCCCGAGGAAAATCAAAAGAGCAAATCGGAGATGTTTTGTTGCGTGGAGCCAGCGATGATCAATATGTCTACCATTTTTCGTACATCAACGAAAATATGAGGAAGGCAGAAAATGGAGTGGAGACGCATGTGGCGAATCGGGTTTATTTAAAGTCAGTTGTCTGTATTTGAAAATTTTTGACATTCAATTTTCAGACAAGGCTTCACCGCAAACCCATCGTTCCTTACTGTTGCCCTCAAGAACTATGGTGCCGACGCCAAAACCTTAAACTTTGAAACTTTGACTGCGGTTCGTGAAATCAATACATTTGTCAAAGAAGCAACCAAGGGAAAAATCACTGAAATAGCCACGAAAGAGACCTTGAAAGACGCTGTTGCTCTTCTGATCAATGCAATTTACTTCAAAGGAGACTGGGCGGATAAATTCGATGGATTCTCTGTTGCCGACCACGACTTTACCACTTATTCTGGATTTGTAAAGAAGATGAAATTTATGAAAGAGTTCCTGTATCGTCGTGATTACTCATCAGATGATATCTTTCAAGTGCTCCACTTGAAGTATACGGATCCACGTTTCATGTTCTCTGTGTTCCTTCCAAAAGAGCAAAACACCTTAATGCGAGCTTTGACAAAATTGGATGACAACAGATTCCAAAATTTGCTCAAAAATCGTAATCTGACTCTTATGAATGTGAGTTATTCTCAAAATCAGTCTGGGGATCTGAATCAAACACTTTTCAGATCGAGATGCCTAAGTTCACAGTGGAGAAGGAAGTGAGTCTGAAATTCAGCTTGGAGCATATGGGAGTCACAGACATTTTCTCGGATAGGGCAAATCTGTCAGGATTGGCAGAGAATATCAAGATATCAAATGGATTACACAAGGCTTTGTTTGAGGTGAGTTGGACTAGACAGTAAGGCGGTAATACATAGTAATACAAAACTAAAAAAACAGTAAGACAGTTAGACGGTGAAACAGAAAGTCTTCTGTGACAGTAAGCCAATACAATCATTTTCCATTTTCAGGTCACCGAAGAAGGAACCACCGCTGCTGCTGCAACTATGGCCAAAGCGGTGCCAATGTCTTTGCCAACGGGCACCCCAGTGGATTTCAAAGCCAACCATCCATTTTTGTTTTCTTTAACCTTTTATGGACACCCGATCTTCTTGGGTGTCTTGAATGAATGAGATTGCCATCAGAACAAATAAATTCTTTCTTTACTATAATTCAATTATAACAATGAAGAAAAACATCAATCAATTGGATGAGGAATCAAAAAACTATTGCTCATCGTTTGATATGGGTTGTTATTTAGCAATGACGAATCGACATTTATTCCTCATTATTGCATTATTTGCAACGGTGGAACTAAATATAAGCTAGTAAGGACTGACCAAAACTGTACATTTCTCGCTTCCGTAATGGCTAACAACGAAACTTCTACTCGCGAACATAGAAACTCAAGCGTGTACGATCCACTTGTGCAGCAGCAATCAAAGTGAGTCGCGTTTTTTCTCAAACTAATAACTAATGAGGCCTTTTTCAGGTACCAAAAGTGTATGAGCAAGAAGAAAAACAAAATGTTCTTTTGTTTTTGTTTGGGATTCCTATTGAGCACTGTATTGGGTTTCACAGCCTATTGGTTGACAGAAGGTATATACGAGATTAACAAAATTATTGGAGGTGAGAGAATTGGATTTGTTTGTTATAACAACGCGTATTCGCAGAGTCTCGAACAACGATGACGCCAACAACAAATGGGTGTCAAAAGAGTATCGTTGCGTTTGAGGATATTCAACCAGATAAGGAAGTCACAGAATACCGAATGTCTAACATCACTCATGTGATCATAAAACCTATAATAGTTCAGTCCAACGGAAGTCTTGAGTTTGCAATTTCTCGAGAAAAAGAGCAATTCAAACTTATGGTCGAACAATTCGAAAAGTTTCCCAATTTAAAACAGATGTTCTGTTTAACAGACATTGGTGGTGCTGATTTTTCTAGTAGTGCAATGAAAAACTGGGAAACTAGAAGGTAACTTTGGATCCGTTTTTATAATAACTATGTTTTATTTTCAGAAACCTTCTCAATTCCATTATTTACACTATTTTGGAGCATCGGCTAGATGGAATAGATATGTTTTGGCACTGGCAAAAGAGCCAAAATGATTGCACAATGGTGACTGAGTTTTGCAAGGAGTTGAGAGCTGAACTAACCAAACTGATGATTGAATTAAGAAGGAAGGAGGCATACGTTATAAGTGTGACGTTATCCGGTCAGAGAAACCCATATCCGGTCAGAGAAACGGAGTTTGACGAGCTTTTGAAAAATGTTGATTTTTTGAACATAGACGCCGCTGGATACTATGGAACATGGTACCCGGACTACCCAGAGCTGACTGGACCGTCATCTCCATTGTTCTCAAATCTAGGCAATTCTAAGGAAAAGAATGTAGACTACACGATGAAGGATTACATTTGTCAAACGAGGCAGCCAAACAAAATAAATATGGTGGTCGAGTTTGTTGGAAATCATTGGGAGAATGTAATCAAACCGGAAAATCCATCACAAACCCTATGGATGACAGCGGAACCGATTAATGGAACAATACGGGGTGGCTCGATACAATGGAAAGATCTGGAAAAATCTGGATGGAATGTGTCCGCTGCTTCATGGAACGATGATTCGAAAACTCCGTACATTTGGAAACCTGATGAACGAAAGTATATGGCATTCGAAATTGCAAAAAGTCTTGAAGAGAAGATCAAATATGCTACCGAGAATAACATTGGAGGGATGGTAATCTGGAGAATCGAACATGATGATAACGAGAACAATATGTTGAAAACACTGTCAAGTGCAAAATTGTGCTCTGGGATTGATAACACTGCTGTCAATTATAAATGTGTTTGAATTATTGTTTTTACAAAGCAATTAACTACTGAATATTGTTGAAATTATTGTAACAATAAAATAAATTTAAAAAACACGATCAAAATACAAAAGAAAAGCGTATTATGTACTAGTTTTTAGCTCAGAAAATTTTCGTATTACATGGAGAATTAACAATAATATTCCCCACGAATAGTGAAAACTACAACAGCAGTGTCATATCAAACCGAATCAGTATCAATTGCGATAAATCGGTGTGGTTTTTTTCTCTATCTTTTCTCTCAAACCGTAAACAAATTACTATTGCGCAATTTTCTGAACTTTCAAAAGTTTTCTTATGGCTGTGCAAGATATAGAATTGGAAGAACGAGGCTTGCAATCGAAAACGTGAGTTCATGTTATAAAAATATCTGGCGCACCTTTACCGCCAAAATATTTTCTTTAAAGTAGGATTACAGTCTTTTTTTATTTTCTCAAATGATCGTCCCAATTCCACTATTTACGAAAATAACACTCAAGAAAATCGATTTTCAAAACGCCAACTTACATTGTTCTAACCTATTTCAATGAATGCAGAATTTTTCGCTGATTCGAACGCACCTAATATCACTGCTCAAAACGCTCTGAGAATCGATTTTCTCGAGTTTTAACGATTTTTGTGCAAAAATATTGTTATTTTCGTAAATAATGGAATTGGGACGATCATTTGAGAAAATAAAAAATTACTGCAATCCTACTTTGAAACATCTCTCGCTTTAGACACCGCAAAACCAACGACCGACGGAAGCCCAAAAAATCAAAACATGTCTACTTTATTGTTGGATTCATCATGAGTACGGTATTGGCTCTCACTGCATACATACTGATGCATGGAATTGTAAAGATATTTGAAGTTTTCACGGGTGAGTTTTTATAGTTTTTTTTCCTAAAATTGGTTATTTTCAAGACTACCCAATTGTCTCTGACAAGTGTGAGGGGCGTTTAATCGGATTTCATGATTTGGAATCGCAGCGAGAAGTTACTAAGAGCCAATTGTCAAAGTTCACTCACTTGGTGTTGTATCCTCTGGTTATTCAAGCGAATGGAACTTTTGATTTCCGGACAAGTAATGAGAAACAAAATTTTAAGACAGTAATACGGAAAGCAAAATTCACCAGTGTGAAGACAATGTTTTCAATTTGGGATATGAATTATAGTTATAAAATAATAAATGATATAGTTGAAGATGTGGAGAAACGTCGGTGAGTTTAAAATGTTTAAAACTTTGCAAATTTCATACTTTTTCAGAATTTTTATAAACGCTATTGCGAGTTTCATAAAAGACAACCAACTGGATGGAGTGGATATCTACTGGAGATGGGCTCAAACTGAAGAGGAAGCTGTGCATTTTCTCGATTTTTGTAAAGAACTGCGTGAAAAACTTGCGGAATTTAATGGAGCATTCATTTTGAGTGTCACGTTTGACCCACATTATTTACATTACTCTACCAATTTTGCTGATGTCTTCAAATATGTCAATTTCATGAACGTCAACACCAAAAATTTTTATGGCGCTTGGATTTCGAGAAGCCCTCAATTAATCGGACCATCATCTCCCTTGTATTCTGGCCATGGAAAGTATCAATACGAGAACTTGGATCAAACCATGAAATACTACGCTTGTGAGACGAACAGACCATATCGGTTCAATGTAATGGTAGAGTTCACTGGAAGAACTTGGAACAACGTTATCATTCCCAACGACACCTCGAGTACACTTTGGATGACAGCGGAAATGAAAGATGGAAAAGTGGAAGGCGATTCATTCACTTACAGGGGATTGCCAAGTTACGGATGGAATATCACATCTGCTTCCTGGAACGATGAGTCAAAGACTCCTTATATTTGGAAACCGGATCAACGAACTTATTTGACATTTGAGAACGATAGAAGTTTAGAGGAGAAGACGCGGTACTTGATTGGGAAGAATATCGGAGGATTGGCGGTTTGGAAGTTTGTTAACGACGATGAGAAAAGTACACTAATGAGCGTTTTGGCAGCTGCTAATTTGTGTTCAGGGAAGAATAATACTATTGTAAAGTATAATTGTGATCATGTCTGAACTTTGATAAAAATTGTTTATTATGAAATCAATGTCTTCCATCAGAACAGTCAAACTGAACGCTATTCTTTTTGAATCCCAAGCACTTTTCGTCCGAAGAAACTGCATCAAGCATAGTGTTGTTATTATCGTATTCCAGCACATAAACAGTGATTCCACCAAGATTCTTCATCCATGCATAACTCGATTTCTCTTCAATACTCCGTACATTCTCAAAGCTCGCAAAAATACGTTCTTTTGCATCCCAAATGTATGGTGTTCGCGACATGTTGTGCCATGAAGGTTCTGTATTTATCCATGCTCCTGGGTTTGAATTCCCATAAACGAACGAAAAGTTGTCCATTCCCCCATCGTTCGGTACATACATTTGCTTGAGGTTGTCGTTTAGTGGGAACGACACGTTATTCCAATGAATACCGAATATGCTCACTCCTAGGTTCAACTTGCTGGACATCCGGGTTTTACATGTCAAGTCCCGAATCGCTTCATCGACACTGTTCTCATCGTAACTGTATAGCGGAGTAATCGGTCCCACAGAAGAAAGAGAGCGCCAATCGTATGGTAGTACACTTACAAAGTCCACATACTTCATGACCTCATTGTATAAAATATTCTCTCGTCTTTGCTTGTTTCGTGAAGTTACGGTACTCAGCACATAGTCCTCCGATCTTCCGTTAGCTTTTTTCAAATTTCTCATTCGGTTGCGAACTTCTTTGATAAACTCCGCATGCGGGATACTGTCCTTTGCTGAAGGGAAAGTCCAATGAACTTCAATTCCATCGATATCATACTTGTCGAGAAGATCAATAGTAGACGTCAACAGCTTTCTGGAAATTGCCAACTTTGGAAAACATTCATACACGCTCTCACTCTTTTTTCCGCGAATCCGCTAGTGTTGATGCAAATGTCGCTGATGAAAAGTGTCCCCCAACAGCCAGCATTACTTTGAGCCCTTTCTTCCGGGCAACACGAGAACTATTGTTCATCTCCAAGAATCTTTTCTCTAATTGTGGATCATTTCCATTGTCAACTCTCACACTTCCATCGTTTTGAATGAAAACGAACATATAAACGATGTGGGTCAGACTGTCAAGCTGGATGTTTGCCAAAGTTCCACCCGACCAATGTGACCAGTAACCAACGACGCGTCTTTGGCACACTGCTTCCGGAATTGTTGAAGTGGTAGAGTCAAGTACAGTAGTTTCAGGCACAGTTGGAAACGTTAAAGTTGTGAAGTTCCGATCAGAGCCATCTGTAAAGTTGACGATCAATCTCCCAAACGCCGAACTTTATGAACAGACCTTCAATATACATTCTCCACATTCCATATGATAGCAGATAAGCACTTATAGCCAGTATCCCACTCAAAATGAATCCAATACAAAAGCAAAGAAATACCTTGTTTTTCCGCTTGCTTTTGAACAAAGCGTAGCTGAAAAATATTAATGATTTCCAGTTAAAAGATAGTAACTTACTATTCTCCTTGAGAACGTCTTCGATTTTGCAGCATAGCGTCGCGTTCATCTTTCGGGAGACGCATTGAGAAGAAAAAACAAAAGGAGAAATGTTTGTGTGGCTGGCGTCGTGGTTCCGATTTATACCTTTTCAAATTCCTTATTGGTTTGTAGGAGAGAGAAATAGATAATTAGTGACTGATTGGTTTCTCAGTATGTCTGAGGAATGGGACACTAACGCTGTCAATTACGATTCCGTGTGATGATTTTGTGATGAGCAATAGAATTTGAAGAGGAAGAAGATTCATTCAAAATAATCAAGGCAATGTTATTATCATAAATTACTACAAGATGGAACGTTATAAGGCCAATCGCATACGGATATCGATGGGTTGAAAGCGGTGCCTGGACCACAATTCATTTTGACTTTACGTCCCCAAACACACTGATAGAAGATGTAGCAATTTTTGGGGTCGGCAAGTAGGGCTCCGTGGTTGCACGTTTCGTTGCTTTGTTCTATTGTTGCTTCTGAGATTATGGGTTTCAAGAAATGCTCTGTCTTTTTTTAAATGCCATATGACTAGAAACTTACGCGATGTAGGAGCTTTCGGAGTTGTGCGGTAAACTACTGTGCTCATTTTGGTAGTTGGCGGTTCTCGGGATCGATCTGTGAGTGTACTTTCCGTTAGAGCTTCCGTGGTTGGGCGTTCTGTTGTTGTTGTTTTTGTAGTGGGAGGTACTGTAGTTGTAACTAAAGTTGAAGTCAGTGTTGTTGAAGGTTTCGTCGTTGAAACAGTTTCGGTTGTCACGGAGATTGCTGTAGTTGGAGGTTCCATGGTCGTATCTGTAGTTGTGGTAAAGTCATCAGAGCCATTTCCCTCCCGTTCCAGAATCCTATCCTATCTCGTATTTACCTTGGCACAACAAATAAGTTATGAAAGCCAATGAAGTGGCCAATAGGAATCCCAAACAAAAATAGAAGAATACCCGGTTCTTCTTCTTGCTCATAAACTTTTGGTAGCTGAAAAATGTCTATATTATTTATGAAACATGAAAACAGCTCACGTCGATTGCTGATGTACAAGTGAATCGTAAACATATGAGTTTCTATGTTCGTGAGTAGTTTCATTGTACACCATTGCGTCAAGAAGAATTTGGATGTTTTGATCAGTTCTTCATCACTTTTATGCAGTTCATAGCTTGCTAATGTTATTAAAAAGGTCATGAATAGAATAACTATGATAAGGAATAGAACGTTAGTCACTTCCGAATCAAATCACATCAAGATTATTTAAAGTTAGCAATCGTAATACGACCATAAATCCGAAATGTTACTATCCAAAGGGGTACTCCCCATGTTTCACCACTGTATTTATAAATACCTACACTTGTTGCATCAATTTACACACATGACATCTCCATTGAACCGGGAAGATATCTCAATGAAATTTTGCAAAAAAAATTGAGTCAGTGAGCATAACAAAATTTACAAGCCTCTAGGAAAAACAAATTCAATCTAATGAACCAATGACAAGGTTTTCCTTTTTCGTGGCTCGGGCCTTATTTTCCGGATATGACACTTCTAGTCCAGCTATGGCTACGTACCATTTACAGTATTCTTCTGGGTGTTTGTCTTGTTTTTCTTATATTTTTCTTGTTTTCAGTCATTATTTGCAAACAGAAAGGTAAAAATGTTCCAATTCTTAAAACAACGATTTCTGGTTGAAGACCGAATCCCAACGATCTACATTTACCTCATGATAGTTTGCAACATAATGGAAGTCTTGATTTTTCTATTCGACGATACCCTTCCGCTTTTTTTGGAGCCTAGAATCATCAAGAGTACTGTAATTTGGTACAGTTTTCTTTCAACTAAAAGTTTTCAGTTTCTCGTGTAGCTGTCGGAGAGTACACTACCGTTTTCGATAGTTTCTTTTATGCCTACCCTATGTTTTTGACTGTTGTAATGGTCGTTGAAAGATTTTATGTGATATGGGTCCCATTTGGAAGCGCATTTTCAAATAAGAAGTTGTGTGTGTCTTGTGGTATCTTGGGGGTTGAGTTGAGGGGGATACTATCAAAAATACTGTCTGAAAATTTCAGATTTTGACCCTTGCGCTATGCATGACAACGAAGCTGTCTGGATGTCCAGCAAATTACGAATACGCGACTTTCACCTACACATCTGATTGCTCGCATTTTGTAACTTGAATTACGATTTTCTTCACAAAAAATTATACTTCCAGATCACTGACTTCTACTACAGGTGGCATTATCCCAATTGCTTGTATGTTTTTTAACATTGGAATTATTTTTCATATTTCGAAAAAACGAAAAACAAAACAGCCATCGAAGGAACAAAAAAATTGGGAAAACGCAGCGTTGATTCAATCTGTCTTATCTACCGTCTTTTTGATTCTCTTTGCGGTTATGGATAGGATAAATGAGGTGTATTGGGTGAGCAAGACTTGTGTACTCCTCGTGGATAAGTCGAATTTTTTTCAGGAAGAACTTGAAAACTCCTCTTTGCTAACAAAAAGTATCGTTCACTATTCTAAAAATTTGACAATTGCTATTCGATGTTTCGCGATATATTTCATAGGAACATCGGCGACACGAAAAATTATTCTTGGGAAATTCAGGAAACAAACACCAGGGAACCAGAGAATCTTCTCGAATGCAGGTTGAAATTATCAGAAGGACTGCTAAGTTTTTTGATTTTCAGGGAGAGCCTCCACCATGACAAAACTGAATGGAGTTTCGATAAAATGAAACCTGTCTGGATCTGTCATGAAAAAAATCACCCTCTCACTTCCGTATTTCAAGTTAATTTCTTTATTTTCTGTTTGATTCCCAATCTCTGCCTGCAAAAACAAACACACATAAAAGTTCTGGACTAATCACATTTGAATATTCAATTTTTTTAAAATTATAATTTTGTTACAATGCGTGACTTTGAAAAGACAAAATTTTCGCATATGACAAAATAGAGTTACGGTTAAGAGGTGTGGACTAATTTGTCCTCCCAAAAAATAAAAAGGTATATTAAAATCTTATTTTCACAGGTATTCAAATACAAATTCAATTGCATTTAAACATCACATCACTATCTTCGTTTCCGGCACAGATTGAACTCTTTGTCACAACGTCCATCAGAGCATCTACGCTCCGCTCAATAGATTTGTGGAAAATAGCGATTCCACCTAGATTCTTCTCATGAATATATTTCATCTTTTCCTCCAAACTCCTCTCATTCTCAAATGTGTAGTACGTCCGTTCTTCGGGATTCCAGATGTATGGAGTTTTCGAGTCGTCGTTCCAGAGTACCTCCGAAGCGTTTGAAAGTATCGACCTGTTCGTAGCACCACCTTCAATTTTGCCATTGACATATTCGGCAGTCATCCAGAGTGTATCGGAAAAATTGACCGGTGCAATAACATTTTTCCAATAATTGACACCAAAATCAACCATCATGTTCAACTTGTTCGGTTGTCTTGTCGAGCAAGTAAAATTTCTCATACAGTAGTCGACGTTTCTGTTGGGATCCGTAGCCAGTTTTGAGTACAATGGCGAAGATGGTCCCACAAAATGCGAAGGGAATGAAGGTCTTGGATAGTAGCCGAAAATTGTGGTCGCAGTCAAAAAGTCAAATTGATCGAAAACGGCATCCATGTTTGATGGTAGATTGGCGAGCAGCTGTGCAGATATGATGTACGGTGTTTTTCTACCATGGAACGTTGCCAGGTTTGTTAGAGTGTCCCTTAGAGACCTACAAAACGGGATCAAGAGGTCACTTCGTAGTACTACAGGATCCAAGTACACCTCAACGCCGTCGAGATTGTACTTTTGAATGAACAATACAATCCCGTCAACGAGATCTCTGAAATTCTCCGAATGTTTCCACTAACTTGAGTTCACTCACCGTGTTTTCACAAAATTCGTTAGAATTTCCGCAAAAGGTGAACCAGTAAATTGTAGACTCAAAAATGTAAACAAGACAGCCGGCTTCGTAGGTGTTGATCGGGCATTTTCGATAGCCGTCAAAAATATACGATTTCCGGATTCATGTATAAATGTCAACGGACCATCTTTAAGTGTAACCATTGGCAGCAAAATGAGATGAGTCAACTTGGACAGTTGACTAGTTGGAATATCTTCTATCTCATCTATAGCATAATATCCAACGACTCGCTTGGAGCAGTTCCTTTGAGCATTTGACAGTGTACTTGGTGTTGTTCCCACTGAACGGAATACCGTTTTTTTTGGTTGAGAAACGGAATAAGATCACATACTGTTATTAGCTTCAAGCAACGTGGTATTTGTTGGGATTGAAGTAACAGCAACTGTAGCAGAGCTAACAAGAGCTGAAAATGAAAATGTTTATCTAGGCAAATGATGGAAGCTGGATTTGGTGCAATGGGAGAAATTCTTTGCCATTCAGTCGGCATTAAAGTTTATAGCCGCCTATGCTCTCTTTGAACGGTTATATTTTGATTTGAAGTTTCGTTCTTTGTCTCAACTTTAGAAGGATATAGATCTGGGCTGATAACTTCTAGTTCACTCTACACCATTCCCTAGGTAGCTTTCGTATTCAACGTCAACGAATGACCAACTTACCATTCTCGGAATGTCGATGTGTCCCTAGTGCATATACCAGTCCACAAGAGACCACAGTCAACAGTGAGCTCAAAACGAATCCAAGGCAAAAATATAAGCAAATTCTGCTTTTCTCTCGATTTCGATAACTGAATTGACAAGTGTACTCTAACCTTGAAAACCAGAGGTAACTTACGATTTGGAATTTTCTGGAACCCTAAACATGACATCTTCTTCTCTCGAGAAATAAGACATTGTTTGACCAGAAGTGGGGTGATTGCTGGAAAAACCTATTTATACGTACAAATCTATGACTCTTATTGCTAATTTCTATAAAAACATGGTGTCATCATTTCCGTACTGATAACCATTATGGCTCCCCATGTGGAGAACATGTGTATGTTTGTTTGTCACCGGCTCTTTCCTTTTTCATTGAAATTTTTGGTTTGAAAATTGTGATGAGCAATAAAAAGTTTGTATATAACTACTGCATTGACTCATGGACATGTCATTCTTGACTATTAACAACAATGCGTCGAGCTGAAAATGAATCCATGCTACGGGATTCTTCGGGATTGTAAGTGAACATCAGTTTTTGATTATTAATTTGCGAGCTTTCCAGCTATCAAAACAGTCGAAGCAGAAAAAGAACTTGCTTGTATTTTTGTCTCGGATTCTTTTTGAGTTTGCTATTTTGTGCGGCCGTTGGTGGGCTGGTTTTTACAGTTTGGAAGCTTCAATTATTCACCGACTGTAAGAAGTTTTTTCATCGAATCTCAAAATATTAACATTTTCAGATTTTGCAAGCTCACCGGAAGTCGCTAAAGTTTTCGTCGAGTCCAACGACACGTTGTTGAAATTTGCCGACTGTAAGTGGATATTGAAGTGGAATTTCAGTCTATTTTTTATTGAAAAGAGAGTCCCAATATCAGTGCTTACGAAAATAACAAAAGTTTTTCATTAAAATCGTTAAAACTCGAGAAAATCGATTTTCAAATCGCGAACTTTTACTTTTTCTAAACAATGCTTCAACGTGATCCGTTTTGAATCGTTCTTGAACCATTTTTAAGTAGAAACCATGCATTATTAGATGTTAACATAATTTCAAAGATATTTCAAAAAAAGAAGAGTCTTCCGCTGATTCGAATGCACCTAATATGGCTGCTCAAAAAATTTTCACTTTGTCACGAATATAACTAATTTTTCAGACGACACACCTCAAAGCGACATTCCTCAAGTTCAATTATCAACAGAGTTATCAGCTCTAACATACACGGACGAACCAGACGCCTTCATGAACATCGATCCTGTCAAATGCTCCCAAAGGATAATAGCCTATCATGACACATCTTCCATTGAATCTATAAAAGAACATCAACTCTCCACACTGACACATTTGATTCTGAAGCCGAGGCTCAAGTTGAAGAAAGACGCATTCAAGTTCTCTATGGATTCCGAGAGATCTCATTTTTTGGAGGTTCTCGAAAAATCTGACGAGCCGTTGAATGTATTGTTCTTACTGAACACTCGGGACAGTTTTGGCCAATCTTTGTCCACGCTGACTACGGATCGTGAGAAGACGCGGTAAGTTTTGAAAAAATTGACACTGAAAATAAAAGCCAACTTTTTCAGAATTCTTCTCAATGCAATTATTTCCTTCGTGCTGGAGTACAAGCTCGATGGCATCGATTTGGATTTGAGGGCCGACGACAATCCAAATAGTGTGAACTTGATATCGTTTTGCAAGGAACTTGAAAAAGGGCTCAAAACTCTAGTGAACTCTACAAACGGGGAGCAACCGTATATCATCTCAGGCATTGTCTTGGCATCAGATGCTCCCTCCAAAATTGGTCCGATTCTGAAAGAGCTCGATTTCTTGACAATATCCACAATCGCTTATCACACACCGTCTTCTTCTTCGTCTGCGAATAGTTTGGCAGGGCCCTCTTCACCATTGTACTCGAAACTATCCAGGGACCCGACTAACAATGTGGACTACACCATGAGAAAGTTTTCATGCTCCACGAATCAACCGAATAAGCTGAACATGATGGTGGATTTCAGTGGAAACTATTGGACCAACGTCTATGCCTCGGCAGATTTGTTAGCACCTTTATGGATGTTTGTTGAGAAGAAGGATGGTGAGAATATTGGTGGCAGGATTCCATGGAATCGACCAGAATTCGCGGAGCATACCAATTCTACGGTACTTTGGAATGATGACACAAAAACGAATTATGTTTGGAATCAGGCGCAAAGAACATATTTTGCCTTTGAGAATGAGCATAGTCTGAAAGAGAAATTGAGATATGCACAGGAGAAGAATATTGGAGGAATCGCGGTTTGGAGTCTGAGTAGTGATGACGAGAAAGGAACAATGATGAATGTCGTCTTGGGAACATCGGATTTGTGTACTGATACTGTTGTTAATTATGATTGTAATTAAGAATCATTCATTTATTCCTCAACTATGAAACTTTACAAAAAAATATTATAAAACCTCAAATTCTGGTCGAGCTGAAAGCTGATACACTGTGTGCCGGTTCGGTTCTCTTCTTGCATTTCAGAAAATCTGTGAAACTTCGTTTTCCACAATACAAATACTTTTTTAACATACTCAATAGAGCCTTTCTATAACTCTCCACAATGAACAGTGTCGGCAAGGGATCCACAGCAGGGTAAATCGCAATCGTCATAGATAACACTGCACTGTAGACTCCCAAGTCAATGTTCAGGAAGACAAAGGCGACCATAATTGCACCAGGGATATGCATGAGTACAAATGGAATGAATGTTTGGAGTACCAGAGCGTAGAAAAGTTGACGTTGGAGTTTTTGGAATTTCGCGGAAGATGATGTGGTGGCGACCAAATGGCTGATACGGTCATAGCAACGGTAGCCGAAAAGGAGGACGATGATGACAGAGGAGACCTGAAAATTGGGAAGTTGGGAACCCAAGAATCCTAGTATCCAAGAATCCAAGAATCCAAGAATCCAAGAATCCAAGAATCCAAGAATCCAAGAATCCAAGAATCCAAGAATCCAAGAATCCAAGAATCCAAGAATCCAAGAATCCAAGAATCCAAGAATCCAAGAATCCAAGAATCCAAGAATCCAAGAATCCAAGAATCCAAGAATCCAAGAATCCAAGAATCCAAGAATCCAAGAATTCAAGAATCCAAGAATCCAAGAATATAAGAATCCAAGAATCCAAGAATCCAAGAATCCAAGAATCCAAGAATCCAAGAATCCATGAATCCAAGAATCCAAGAATCCAAGAATCCAAGATTCCAAGAATCCTAGAATCCAAAAACCTTAGGATCCTAGAATATTAGGATCCTAGAACCTTAGGATCCTAGAATCCTAGAACTCTAAGATCCTAGAACCCTAGGATCCTAGAACTCTAAGATCCTAGAATCCAAGAATCCAAGAATCCAAGAATCCAAGAATCCAAGAATCCAAGAATCCAAGAATCCAAGAATCCAAGAATCCAAGAATTCAAAAATCCGAAAATCAAAGAATCCAAGAATCCAAGTATCCAAGAATCCAAGAATCCAAGAATCCAAGAATCCAAGAAAACTCACAATAGTAGCCGTAATAATCCCTTGACCAATAAAAGCGTTCCAGTGAAAATCATACGATCCATCTTCCAAAATTTCGTACAGATAGGGTCCCAAATAAATATAATCCTTAAAATTCCAGCCAAACTTTTCTTTAATATTGTCTCTAAAAATACAATTTCTTCCTTGTTCTTTTAAGATAGCTGACTCACGCTATAAATCTCGACGTCGATTCATTAGCGACTGATAAAAAGTATCCGGTACAGACCCAGGTTAGACCATACCATAATGGAATCGAAAACCATAAACAAATCCTCCAGTCCTTGAAAGATTCCAGAAGATGATGTCTGAAACACTTGGGGGTCAAATGGAGCTGGGAAACTTTAAAAAAACTGACTCTGAAACCACGAGCCATCTATAGACAAAATGGACATCGAAAATAGCCATGGATGCTCCAAAAAATCCCCACCAACATGCATTTAGTATGGTGAGAGTTTCAGGGCCAAACCATTTGTCTTGTGTTCCAACGATCACTAGAAAAGTTGGCCCGTGTGAGTAGTGCTGCTGAAAATAACATCATTGAGGTTTCGATGATTCTCTATGAACTTACAGGTGCCAAAATAACATCTAAAATTCCATAAACTATTTCAAACACCGAAATATACACCATAAGATATTTATAAGCTCCTAGCTGTTTTGGAGACTTTGTTAAAATCAAATAAATTAATAGAAAATTTACAGTAATCGAGAAGAAGGCAGTTATTTCTTGAATGAGCTTCAGCAGAGCGCTCCATTCTTTTCCATTCATTTTGAGTAAAATGACGAAGTAGTGAAAAATTCATTTTTATATCGAGACTTTCGACAAAAATATAGGTGTCCCGATGAATAACAGTGGGTTGTATTGGATATAAATTGTAGCATTTTTTGTAGTGTTGTTTTTATTATATTAGAGAAAAATGGTTTCTAGTTGGGTTACTCATCAGGAACATGTTATGAAAGTGTCTAGAGTTGAGTCATTTGAGCTGGAATATAGACAAGGAAGTCAAATTTTTCACATACAGAACTGGGCGAAAATGAAACACTGGAAATGTTGTGGTAAAAGTTGAAGTTCATAGCTTTTCTCAAAAAAAGTTATCCACCTCATACCACCAAAAGTTGATATACTTTTGAGCGGTACTGTATCAAGGTTAAAAAAATACTTTTTTAATAAACAAGTTCCCATTGACATGACTTCCCAGTTCAACCCATGTTTAATTTTTTCGCATTGCTCATTGTAAAATATTAGTGGTTTTGAATGTATTCTCACTAATTGGGAATCGATTTATATTACTTTCTTTCAAAGTTTATTAAAAGCCATAATATCTTTTTTTATCCACTTTCTCCCCTAGTTCAGATTCAACCATCGAAACAAAACCGATTCATGATACAAACGGATATGAAAAATATTAATCACTTTTAGAGATCTCATTTACGAACGAAAACAATTAGTTTCTATGAGTATTTGATGCCGATGTAACTTTTATAGTTCTTTCGTCTGAAAAGGAGACCACGAAAAATTTCTGGACTGTAATTTGGTAGTCTTCACACAACCATAAAACTATGAATGGACGCACGCAAGCTATAAATGTTTTTGCAAGACGATACAACTCCAGGGGAAGGACCAAGGATTCTCTGAAATTTCTAAGTTTAAAGATTTTTTAAATCAACGACTCACTGCGAGAACTGGTCTCCTATGCGCGTTCGAACTGGAACTAGCAAAATCGGAAGCGCATTTCCAAGGAAATGCGTTAAAAAATAAAGTAGCACAAAGATCCAATTTAACTTTAAATTTACCGACGTTTTTCTTATCCAAATTTTGAAGGGCAAACGGACCAATAGAACTAAATTCAATAGGAGTATACCAAAAGTTTCAAACACTTCCATTTTACCGACTGTGTTTGCAAGTGCCGTGAACCAATTATCGTTTTCGGCTAAATATCTTTGCAGTAAATTTGACATATCACAAGATGCATATGGTAGTTGAAGACTGACGATGAACATGGATAACATAAATAGGGTAGTGTAGAGGAAACAAATAAGAGAGATCCATTTGGCCCATTTTATTGGATTAGTACAGTTTTTCAAGGACCAAATTACAAGGATCCAAGTGCCTAGTTTATAAGAAAACGATTCAAGTGTATGTAACCCAACCTTGAATGTTAAATCAATGTAACTAATGTAACTAGTACAATTTTTGAAATCAATATAAGACACGACTGCCAAAATTTCGAATATCATTGAAATCAAACAGAAGAGAAAATCTGCTCCAGCAATAAAAGTTAGAAAAACGAATTTTTGGAAATCTCGAGAAAGGAAAAATATATGAATCGCAATGGTGACAATACCAAATATGGCGAGAATTAAATCGAGATACTTCATAAGATATTCCACATCGAATTCAATGCCGGAATTCATTTCAACGAATGGGAAAATAAACGTTGAAGTCGAAATGTGTCAAGTTTCTGGTTTGCTAGTCCTGATTATAGCATAAAAAGTCAGCTCATAATCAGTGAAATGACGAATTCTAATCTTGATCGAAATACCACGACATTTGTTTCTAGATATTATGCCATGTGATTACTTTTCTATACTGAATAACAAAACAGATTAAAAGACTTTATAACTGCTTGTCCATAGTTCGATTTTTACCCGAAAAAAATTGTTTTACTTTCATAAATATGCAGAAAAAGTTGACCTTTTTCGACTGAAAATAGTACTGTAATATTTGAAAAAAAGAGCAGTAAGCAGTAATTAAAATAATAATGAAAAACTCCAAAATTTATTCACGAACTCTCATAATAAATTGACCAAAAAGTGAACACCGCTTTCCCGCGATTCAAAACCCATTGGATCACTCCTCCGTGCCCTTCGTAGTCAATTGGAAGAGCCGCTTTCAATTCGGCTCCCCTGAACATTACAGCGTAAATGTTCTTCCTCTCAAAAAAAACATACGTATGGTTTTTAACGAACGTGAATGGGTCGGGAGTCCCATAGTAAACCGATACGGTATCCGTCTGGAATTTGAATGTTGCTTATTTAGGACATGGACGGCCCACGGCCGGCCCTGGGTCTATGAGAAGCCGCGGCCGGTGTTGTGACCGAACAGTATTTTAGAGCCGCGGCCACCGGACCGGCCGCGGGTAGGACAAAAACTTACGTCATCCATCTGAACATGCACCATAGTTTGATTGAAATAGGTCGCTGAAATTAGAGCGGATAGTTGTTTCTCACTATTGACCGTTGCCTTGAAGGTTTTACCGGCTACCGTAACCAATTCAACGTAGTTCAGGTTTTTGGTTTCTGGAAAATCAATACTTTGTCTATGGACAAGAACCAAGGCAGTCGCAAACACGCCCGCGACCGGCCGCGGCCCGAGCCGAGGATTTTCATGATCAGAAGTAGCCTAACAAGAATGCCGCGGCCGGCCTTACGGCAGCCGTGACCGGGACCACCAAGAATCTCACCATCAGAAGACTGTATAACCAAAAGATCTTGCTTCCCGCTAGCCTCAAGATTACAAATGGCGACACCCTGGGTCTTGGAGATGTACTGCTTCCCGGTTTGGTACAACTGGTACAAACTGAAAATTTATTTATTTTTCAAGGCTACCGTAACCGCTCACTTATTAACATAGTTCCCAACTTTGAAACCTCCTTGTATCTCATAGATGAACACACTTCTCAGCGATGTGAAATCTTTGCGATTTTCTGGAAAAGCCAACAACGAGATTCCTTCTGGGCCGGCGAACCCTTCACAGGTTACACTGCTTGTAACATTAGTGACATCACCAATGGTACTGACGAAGTTCGTTTTGCTCAAGGTGGTGGTGTCTGGAATTGGGTTACTGTAGAGTTTCGGCAGTAAAACTTACGCGCAATCCATTGAATTTTGAAGGCAAATTTGGCGACGGCTAGATTGGAAACGGTAAGGGTGAATTTGGCGGGAGCAAAGAAGTAGGGCTCCTTCGTCTCATGGCTGGTCCTGAAGCATCAGATAAAGATTTTTGAATTTTGTTTGGGATATCGCTTACTGTATCATGGTCCCTACAGAATCGATGATTTGAAATACAATTTTCGAATCCTTGCTTTCATTTCCTCCATCAATAATCAATCTGGCATAATAGCCCTGAGGAATCGTGACAATCCAACTGCACCCTTGATCGTGCTCTAATTCCGGAGCAGTTTGGTTCTCGTTCCACGTGGCAGGCCAATAGTAGGACTGATTGTTCACCAACCGGTTTACAATGTTTCCAGTGGTACAGGCTGAAAAGTACAGTAATCTAAAAAGGCCTATGACAATGGAGGCTTACTGTTTCCTGCAGCGTAGACTGCTGAAATGAAGGCTAAAAGTACTAGAAGTTTTGACATTTTCAGAAATACGAAATGGTATGTTTGTGGGGATTGAGCAGCTGGCTTATATAGAGAAGGAAAGATAGTAGGAGTAGAGAAAAAAGCGCTTTGAATTTTGTAGCTTTTTTTGTGCTGATGATAATTATGTATGAGTAATTGCATTTTAGATAACAAAAAGTGATCGTTTTGATATTTACCCATTTCTGGGTCGGAAATTTTCGGTGAGCTTTTGGAGCCAATAGGTTCGCGCTAAGTACATTTAGGCTAATGTAGGCACAATTTTTTCTTTGTTTCATTTTTATTATGGGTCTAAGGAGTACTCTACTGATAACAAATTTCAAATTTTCGTTTGACCGTAGAGTACACACAAAGATCAAGAGCAATAATAAATTACAGTAGTAAAAAATTTATTGTCTAATTTCAAGCTTGAAAAGTGAAAACCGCCGTTCCACTATGTAACATCCATTGATAGATGCTTTTTCCGTTTTCGTAATAGAAAATTGGCAGGGCTGCTTTCAATTGGGCGCCCCTGAAAAAGTAGACTTCAAAAAAGTAACGGGTGTCAAAAAAACTTACGTATAGTTTCTGGGAAACGAGAAAATACTTGGAGCACCTTCATAGACAGTCAAATAGTCATCCTAAAAAAGTGTGATTTAAAGGGGGTGGGACAGCAAAATTTCTGTTTTTCTGACACTGAAGCTACAGATAGCGGATTCTGATATGCCAAATGTTATGTTTTGATTAGAGTGCCGTGCCGGCACGATTTCCGGCAATTTTTACCGCTCGGTAGAAAAAAATGTTGCCGGCAAAAACCGTGCCGATCGGCAAAAAAAAATTTTTTACCGGTAGTGTTCTGCCGGTTACCGGTTACCGGCAAAAAAAATGGTTGCCGGCAGAAAATAAGAAAAAATCTCACAAAATTCATTAAAAAATATTTTTTCCACGAGGAGTACACAACGGAGTTTTCTAGGCCACAATCTTCGGCCAGCTGCCGCCGGTAAATTACCGGTTGTTTACCGGTAACCGGTAAAACTTGTTTACCGGTTACCGCCGGTTACCGGTAACCGGTAAAAATTGTTTACCGGTTACCGTCGGTTACCGGTAACCGTTTACCGGCAACAATTTGTTTACCGGTAACCGGTAAACAACGGTTACCGACCGGTAACAACTCAGTTTTTTCTCGCCGGCACGAAATTTTTCCGGTATTGCCGGCAACAAAAATCTCGGTTTTTCCGGTATTACCGGCAATTTTACCAGTCGGCACGGTACTCTAGTTTTGATCGATTTCCGTCAAAAAAAGACCCAAAATTGGATCTGTCGTAAGGTCTGACGCATGGTACGCAAACACTTTAACTGACACGCTCACGCATTTTTGGATTTTCGAAAACTTACATCATTCATTTGCACATCGATCATTGTTTGATTGAAAGTTGTAGCTGTGATCAACGCCGAACTCTTATTCTCGCTATTGAGAGTCGCGGTGTAAGTTGAGTTAGCTACCGTAACCAATTCCACGTAGGTTAGGTTTCTGACAACTGGGAAGGTGTCACATTATTTTTTTTTAAAGTGCACATTCAAACTCACGATCAGCATTTTGCATCACAACAAGATCAATGTTACCACTGACTTCAACGTTCATGAATGCAAGGTCTGCGGTGCGTGTGAAGTACTGATCTCTATTATTCTTGTATAATGTGTAGAGGCTGAAACTATATACAGCCTATTTAGCTAGCAAAGATCACTACCTTGAAACAAAATTTCCCAGCTTTGACCCATCGCTCTCGAAAACTAGTGTGCTTCTGAGCGAGTGATAGTTTTTGCGGTCCTCGGGAAAGACTAGTACTGATAATCCGTTCGTATATCCGTAGATCATGTTGTCGATCAGGTTGGTGGCATTGATGACCATGCCTGAGCTTATTTGCGAAGCCCAATAAGGTCCTCTGGGGACTGAAAAAACTTTGATAGAATTAGTGTGGTAAGAATCAGTAGTACTATAGGAAGATTCGGGTTACTGTAGGAGAAGAAAGAAAACACTTACATGGAAACCATTGGATTTTGAAGGCAAATGTGGCTGCAGCTAGATTGGATACAGCAAGGGTAAATTTAGCGGGAAGGAAGAAGTAGGGGTCCTTCTTCTCATGGGTAGTTCTAAAAAACCGTGGACGCTGAGTTCTCGGTAGAAAACTTACTGCTCAAAATTCCCAACTGAATCTATCATCTGAATTCTGGAATCCTTCCCTTCCATTTTTCCATCAATAATCAGTCTGGCATAATATCCTTCTGGAATAGTTACAATCCAACTGCAAGTCTGATCCTTCTCTAATTTTGGAGCCGTTTCATTTTCATTCCACGTGGAAGGCCAATAGTAGGACTGATTGTTCATCAAGCGATTCACAATGTTTCCAGTTTTGCAGGCTACAAAATACAGTAATCCATGGGTAATCAAACCAATGCAACTTACAATTACCAGCAGCATAAACTGATGTTGCCAAAGTTAAAAGTAATAGAAGTTTGAACATTTTAGAATATAATGATATGAGAAAACTTCCTTTTATCGAAATTGAAAGTTGGTCTTTCAGAACGAAGGAAGTGACGAAAAAGATGGTTTAAAAAGTGTTTAGTCTGGCACGTCGACACTGATAAGCATATTTTGCGTAAACCGTCATTTTGCAATAGATTAGGTAAGTTTGTGTGTACGAGTAATTGGGTTTGAATTGTTTACGAGGAGTACACCATTATTTTCAGTTTATTGCCAATGGAGCGCTACACAAAGAATCCTCAAATAGAAAACCATAGATTGAAATAACTTTTTTATTGATGCTTCATTATTACAAAAAAATTCTACAGTATTAAGCTTGGAAAGTGAACACCGCTTTTCCACTATTCAAAATCCATTGAATGACTCCAGATCCCGGATAGAAAATTGGCAGAGCTGCTTTCAATTCGGTTCCACTGAAAATCTAGAGTCAAAGTGTCTTTTATACCAAACTTACGTATAATTTCTATCGAAGAAGAATGGAGTTGGAGATCCATAGTAGACGGAAACGGTGTCATTCTAAAATTTTGAAGCTTCTGATTCAATATTTTTGAGTCCGCAGAAACTCACCTCATTCATCTGAACATCGACCATAGTTTGATTGATATATGTAGCAGTGATCAAAGAGGATGTCTTGTGCTCACTATTGACAGTCGCATTGTAGGTTGAGTTGGCTACCGTAACCAGTTCCACGTAGTTGTATTGAGCGACATATTGGGCGGATTGAATCACAAGAAGATCGGTTTTAGAGCTAGCTTCCAGATTCATAATGACGATTCCGGTAGAGCTGGAGTCGTATTGCTTCTTGGTGTGGTACAAGGAGTAGAGACTGAAAATGAGTTTTAACTATTACTATTATTTTTTATATTAGCTATTAAAATAGTTTGAGTTTGAGGTGAGATTTAAAGAAAGACATTGGCTTACCTTCCAACAAAATTTCCTAGTCCACCAGTATTGCCATTGGCAAATTCAAAAACGAGAGCACTTCTCAGCGAATAATAGTCTCTGCGGTCGTGTGGGAAAACGAGCAACGAGATTCCATTGCTTGAGCCGTACTCCTCATTGTATACCGAGTTGGTTGCGTTTATCAAATGATCGACACCTCCAATGCCGTGGAAAATGGTGGGGCCAGCGGGAACTGAAAGGGAATTGGGGTTACTGTAAAAGAAGAGGGAAATCGCTTACATGGGAACCATTGGATTCCGAAGGCAAATGTGGCAGCGGCTTCGTTGGAGACGACCAGGGTGAACTTGGCGGGAATGAAGAAATAAGGTTGCATTTTTTCATGGGTAGTTCTAAAAGTTTTGAATTGGCAAGAAAAGCTTCAATGGATCACTTACTGCACAAGGTTTCCAGCAGAATCGACCATTTGAATTCTGGAATCCTTGTCCTCCATTTTTCCATCGATAATCAGTTTGGCGTAATATCCCTGGGGAATAGTGACGGTCCAACTGCACGACTGCTGTTTTTCCAGCCTTGGAGCAGTTTGATTCTCATTCCACGTGGCAGGGAAATAGTAGGATTGATTGTTCACTAAGCGGTTCACAATGTTTCCAGTCTTGCATGCTGAAAATTACAGTAATCCTGGATAGCCAAGCCGTTGTATAACTTACTGGTCCCAGCTGCGTACACAGCGGATACCAAAGCGAAGAGTACTAGAAGTTTAGACATTTTGAGAAATGAATAGTTTGAAAAAAAGTTGGAGAAGGGGTTTTATAGGACAAACTATGTGACAATAGGAAGGGAGGAGTAGAGAAAGAAAAGTTGATTTTTTAGCCTGGCACGTCCACTGATAAGAGATGTGAGTGCATTGATTAGAGCAGAAAGAATATACTCAAAAATATATGTTAAAATCTAAAGCATAGCTTGCAAAAAAATCACAATTAAGCTATAGAAAGTTGGTTTTGAAAGGATTACTGTTGTTCAAAATAAAAAATTGATTTCTCAACACCAACTTTGTCTTTGAACCTTGTACACACCCTTCCAAAAATTATCATCATTTTCACACCCATGGCAAACCTTGATAAGACCCGATTCGTAATGTCGTCACTTTCAGTAAGACCGAAATGGGAGAAAAAGCGAAAAAGTTATGGTTTCCCCATTAATGACAACTCAATACAAACTACAGTAGCATTGGAGTTTGTGGCCGATGGAGACCTTTAGCTTTGATGTTCTGCGGAGTGCAAAGTTGTGTTTGCAGACATTGCACAGAATTTGACGACAATTACAGTATTTTGTTTACAAAAATGCAATTTCTGCAGCGAGCACATTGAAAAAAAAACGAAGCTTCCATTCTGACGAATTTTGGTCGGTCCAAGTCCAGATAAATTGTTCACGAGGAGTACACGATTTCTAGTTTTGTTATCAATGAAAACTGAAGGCTCCTTGTCAGCAAAGTTTACATGAATTGAATTAACTTTCTATTGATGCTTTATTATTACAGCAAAAAATGCATTCAACTATAGCATTAAGCCTGGAAAGTGAACACCGCCTTTCCACTATTCAAAATCCACTGAATGATTCCAGATCCTGGATAGAAAATTGGAAGGGCTGCTTTCAATTCGGTTCCACTGAAAATTCGTAGTTCATAGGTTTCTTTGTAAATACTAAACTTACGTATAATTTCTATCGAAGAAGAATGGAGTTGGAGATCCATAGTAGACGGAAACGGTATCATTCTTAAAGTTTTAAACTTTGGATTAAATTTTTTTTAGTCCGCAGAAACTCACCTCATTCATCTGAACATCGACCATAGTTTGATTGATATATGTAGCAGTGATCAATGAGGATGTCTTATGCTCACTATTGACAGTCGCATTGTAGGTTGAGTTGGCTACCGTAACCAGTTCCACGTAGTTGTATTGAGCGACATATTGGGCGGATTGAATGACAAGAAGATCAGTTTTAGAGCTAGCTTCCAGATTCATAATGATGAGTCCTGTAGAACTGGAGACATATTGCTTCTTGGTTTGGTACAAGGAGTAGAGACTAAAAATGAGTTGATAATTTGTGAGATGATAAATGACACACCTTCCAAGAAAGTTTCCAAGATTACCAGTAGCAACGCTGGAATATTCAAAAACGAGAGCACTTCTCAACGAATAATAGTCTTTGCGGTCTTGTGGGAAAACGAGCATTGAGATTCCCATGTATGAGTATGAGCCGTACTCCTCATTGTAGACCGAATTGGTGGCGTTGATTAATTCAGCGGCATCTCCGACGCCATGGTCAATGGAAGGGCCGGCGGGGACTAAAAAGAAATTAGGGTTACTGTAGAAGAAGAGGTTAACTTTTTACATGGGAACCATTGGATTCTGAAGGCAAAAGTGGCAGCGACCTCGTTGGAGACGACTAGGGTGAACTTGGCGGGAATGAAGAAATAGGGTTGCATTTTTTCATGGGTAGTTCTGAAAGTTTTGAATTCGTAAAAACGATCTGACGGGTAACTTACTGCACAAGGTTCCCAGTAGAATCTATCATCTGAATTCTAGAATCTTTTCCTTCCATTTTTCCGTCAATAATTAGTTTAGCATAATATCCTTGAGGAATAGTGACAACCCAACTGCACGACTGGTCCTTTTCCAGTCTTGGAGCAGTTTGATTTTCATTCCACGTGGCAGGGAAATAGTAGGACTGATTGTTCATCAAGCGGTTCACAATGTTTCTAGTCTTGCATGCTGAAAATTACAGTAATCCTGGATAGCCCAGTCTTAGGAAAACTTACTAGTTCCAGCTGCGTATGCAGCAGAGACGAGAGCGAGAAGTACAAGTAGCTTAGACATTTTGAAAAGTGAATGGTTTGGAAATAATTCACCGAGGGTTTTTAAAGGACAAACTAGGTGACATCAGAAAGGGAGGAGTAGAGGAAAACGTTGATTTTTTAAACCCTAGCATGCCAACTGATAAAGGCACACATGTCAAATCTTGATAAGATCCGTTTTTCTTTTTAATTCGTATTGTCGTCACTTTCAGATAGACTAAAAGAGGAGAAAGAACAAGAAAGGTATGGGTTTCCCCACTAACATCTTAAACTACAGTAATTTTGGAGTTTGTGGCAAATATAGGCCTCGTCCTGAAGCTTTGATCTTCTGACATATGACGCTTAATTATAGGGCATACTTATGGTATGCATTAGCCAAAAACCAGGCATATTATTAGTCATTTTTGGCGATTTGTTGTTAGTTGACACTCGTTTTAGGCTTCAGAAAACTTATGGATATTTTAATATTTTTCATCTGCATTTGGGGTATTTGTTGTGCATGTATTACTATTTTGTTGAATATTGGATTAGTGACAAGGATAGTATTGTAAGTTTGAAGGAAATAATGTAACTTGAAAAGTTAAATTTTAGGAAGAAGAAGAATCGCAAAAATGGGATGAAATCATTTTACAGCAGATTCACATTGGATATATTCATCGGGGTTTCATGTGGGTTTTTTAGAGGAGTTCTGAGTCATAAGCCACAGCTTATTGAGCTCTGACACTGGAAGCTAGGGCCCCGGAATTTTTTTGTGTTTGCAGACAATGCATAGAACTTGACGACAACTACAGTGTTTTTCCACAAAAATGCAATTTCACAAACACTCGGAAAAACGAACTGTCGTAAAGTTTGGTGCATTGTCTGCAAACACAGAGAGTTCCCGGAGGCTCGCCGTCGTTCGTTGAGCCTTGGCTCAAGAAGATTCTTTGAGATACACAAAAACACATTTTCATTTCAGTATTATTATACATTTTGTTCATTCTTCTCTCCGTATCATTTCCCAATGCTATGCACGACTACCGTAACCTTATAGTATATCTGGGAATCCCCTGGTCCAACCTAGCGGCTTCCCGATCCTTAATTGCTCTTCCTATCGCCGCTGAAAGACTTATCGCTACATATTTCCCTATTCAATTTCGGAGAACCAAAATTCGAGTTTTAAAATTGATAATATTAGTGTTGGCTGTGTGCTTTGGTTTTTTGGAAGATTTTGTGTTATTCGGATTTTGTTCCTATCATGTGCACGTTCCTCACAATTGTCGTGCATTCGGCTGTGCACTCAACACGTGCTTTTATAACTTTTGGACTATTCATAAAGCGGTAAGTTGAATTTAGTCATGGAAATTTTGAACAACACTCTTTTTCAGGTAATTTTCTCCATTACTACTTCACTATCAATCTTGTTATCCATCAAGTTAATAATGTGGTATCATCGGAAGCGCTACAGGGAAAACTACCAAATGTGGAAGGTCTGGAGGTTACTGTATTTTTCTATCTAAAAATTGCAGGCAAATCGTCTATCACTACTTGGCACTTTGACAGTACTAATTTTCCATTTCTTACCGGCTATGTGCGGAAACTTACTGCCAGATTTATTCCATGTAAGATTGATACCGGGGGCTTTCTAAATCTCTCAAACAAAAATTCAGATCGTTGGACCCTACCAAGCCGTTGGGTTGGTGAGCGGTTGTGCTATAGAATCGGTAGTAGTGACATCGATTTCGATGGCAAAGGTGAAAATGGAATCCGAGAGACCGTCCTCTCATATTCGACGGATTGTACCGGTGGAATAGGGTGGAAATGTTAAGCCTAGGGGTATGTTGCTCCCGGAGCTCTTTTTTTAAATACGATTCTGTTAAATTCTGATTGTTCGTTTTGGTAGCTTCATATTGCATTTTAGTTTTCAAAATTTGGTTAAGAAAGAGCTGAGAAACACCCCTCTGAAAATAATCTATTTGAAATTCACGAATTTTTAAAAACCAGGTGGATTCCGCCCCCTCCGGGGGCTTCACCACCTGGCCTTTGCTTGCTTCACTGTTTTGGAGCCTTCGGCTCCGTTCTTCACGACGGTCTTTTTGATTCAAATAGGGGGAGCCTTCGGCTCCGTTCCTCTGGGCCTGCGGCCCTTTTTTTCGAAGTTGGGAGCCTTCGGCTCCGTTTCTCTGAGCCTGCGGCCCTTTTCATTTAAAAAGTGGGGAGCCTTCGGCTCCGTTCCTCTGGGCCTGTAGCCTTTTTTCGAAGTGGGGAGCCTTCGGCTCCGTTTCTCTGAGCCTGCGGCCCTTTTCATCCAAAAAGTGACGGTTCTTTGGCTCCGTTCCAATTTACACATGATTTATTATTGTAGCCTTCGATTAAATGGAATAGAAATGAATGAAGAAATCGTTGTAGGTGCTTCGCACCTACAACAATTTCTTTATTCATTTTCTATTCCATTTAATCCAAACGCAATCTGATGCGCGTTCCGCGCATAGCGAAGTTCAAAAACTGTATTCACAACATGTTCACTTTTGATCAACGTGAGAATTAAAGAAATGAGAAATTTAAAATTTTTTTGAAAAATTTTTGAATAATCTCGTGAACTCGTCACTCTCTCCCCTTCGATAAGAAAAACTACTTAATGGTCCCAAAATGGAGGTTTTTGCGCTCTCCTGACCTCATTTCTACATGAATCGAAAAACAAAATAGACGGGCATCATTAGAGCTCAACTTCTGATAACCTGCCAAAATTTGAAAAAAATCGGTCCAGTGGGAACTGAGCTATGGCAGGATACCTACGCAGTACAGACACACACACACACAGAACTTTGCGTTTGTTAATAGTAAAGATTTTGATTTTCTCAAAAACCGATAATAGTAAGATGCAAAAGTTTTAACATTCTTAGATAAATTTTTATGATCTATGAAGTAGGCGTAGTCTCATTCAAAACTCCATGCCGAAGGCTGTCAAACGGCCTACCCTGAGGCCGTGACAAGCCCGTGGCCCAAAATGGCCTTGAATCTCTGACAGCCTGGCCCGATCTGCAGATCGGGTACATTACAGGATAGCCTCCCGAACAGTGAAAAAATTGACTAGAATATCCTGGACTTCTTCATAATACCAAAATTTATAGTTCCTCATAATACAAATATTCGTACTGATATTAGTCACTATCAGTGTTTTCCCTCATTCTTTCACCTGTTCTATGAAAATTTTGTCGTGTTTTTTTTTCTGTTATAATAACACTGTGTCATTATTATGAATCTTATCATAGTTGTTATCTCGTTTTGGGGTATAATATGTGCACTTGTTACAGTTTTTTTGAATATCAACCTGGTTTTGAGAATAGTGATGTGAGATTGAATTCAAAAAATAATCCAAAAACGAGATTTTTTTCAGGAATAAATCGAGACGGAGGAGTGAAATGAGATTATTTTACTATAGGTTCGCACTGGACATTATTTTTGGATCAATCTGTAAGAATTTTTCAAAAAAAAGTTTTGATAAGTAATATTTCATTTTTAGTGATGTCGTACTTATCATTCATTCTTCTTTCCATCTACTATCCAAATGTTTTCTTCGGCTACCGTAACCTTATAGTATACTTGGCAATTCCCTGGTCAAATCTAGCGGCTTCCCGATCTCTGATTGCTCTTTTCATATCTGCCGAAAGAGTCATCGCAACCTACTTCCCCATCTTCTTCAGAAAACGAAAAAATCGAACCACAAGCCGTATAGTTTTGATGATATCTATAGTTTTCGGCTTGTACGAAAACTTGGTACTCTTCGAGTTTTGTTCCTACACCATTGAGGTTCCTCCTTCTTGTCATGCATTTGGCTGCACACTTAACACCTGCTTTTACCACTATTGGACCATTCATAAAGCAGTGAGTACTCAATTTCTCTGTAGAAATTTAAGAAGATCAATTTAAGGTAATATACTCCATTACTACAGTGTTATCAGTTTTGTTATCTATCAAATTGTTTAATTGGAACTATCGGAAACCGCCGAGGGAAAGTAGGCCGATTTCGATGACGATGAGTAATTGGCTAGCATTACTAGGAGCAGTGACAGTACTAACGTTTCATTTTTTACCATCACTTTATGGAAGCTTGTATCCGGAGATGTTCTATGTGAGTTTTTTTTAAGTTTACAAAAGGGAAAGACAGTTCGAGAAATGGGGAACAACACGGGGGGCCGATTTTCATGACCCTTTCTTTATGCCCTCGGCCGGCAGGTCCTTTTGCATCCTCGGGGCTCAGCCGGTCGCGTTGCTCACATCAGATCATCCGGTAGTAGAAGCAAAATCTTTTTGAGATGTCCTACCATCTTTGACAGTGCGAAACTTCAAGTTTGGCTTATTAACTGTTGCCTAAGCGGGCCTGCCGACCAAGAGCATACATGACCAAGAGCATATAGGAGGTGCCATGAAAGTCATCTCCCATTCTGGCCCCGTCTGCGAGCCGTTTTAATGAAAAAAATTACAGTAATACTTTATTCAACAACTTTTTTATTTTTTTCAGACCCTGGGCCCTTACCATACAGTTGGGCTTATCAGTGGATGTGCCATAGAAGCGATAGTGGTTTCAATTGTTTTGCTCACAAAGGAGAAGACGGAATCCAAGAGAGAATATTCTCATAACAGACGAATTGCTCCTGTGGGATGAGAATCAGCGTGAAAGTTGTTGTCTAATGTCCAAGGGTGCTTTTATGTGTCGTTATATAAGCAAATCAAAATTTACGGGGAAAAAACTGACCGACCCCTGATATTATATTTTTATATTTGTGCCTATTCTGTTCTTTTAGGCCACCTGAAAAACTTCTAGAAAATTGTTCTTACCCATAAATAAATTGTATCACACCCAAAAAATGAATTATTGTGTTGCTTTTTACTTGATTAGAGAAATAATACGACCGAAACTAATTGAATTTTTTGCAAGAATGCAAGAAAAAATAACATTTCTGAATAACAATAGCGTCTGAATTTTGAACAGTAGACATCCGGGAGAAAACAGGAAAAAATCATGTGTCTTGGTGTTCAGTTTCCTCATTTAATTAACTGAAGCAGGATATCAGTTGTAATTAAATTATAGTTTCAATTACAGTATTTACGAAAATCAGAATTTTTGAATACGTCGATAAAACTCGCCAAAATCGGTGCTAAATTTTAAAAATCTATTTCAAACAATGTAGAATTTTTCGCTGATTCGAATGCACTTAACATCGCTGCTCGAAACTCTACAGAAATAATTTGATGAACAAGTTTTCACTTTGTTGCGCTCGCAGCTGCTGACAAAAATTGAGAAACTCTTCGGTCTGAAACAGTTTTTGAAACATCAGAAGTTTTGTTTACCACAGAACGAACTATTTTCTTCTGACACATTCCGCTTCAGAAGACATCCAAGGTAACATCAGAACTAATAAACTTTGGTTCCAATTTACTTAACTAAAAAATCTGTCACCTGTAAAAAAACGTTATGTGAATATGAGCAAGATCTATGAGAGTTTGAACCCAAAAAGAAATCCTATGACGCATATGGATTTTCGAAAATCTCAGTGTCTGGGTTTTCAAATTTTCAATTTCAAGACTCCCCGCTCATTCTCATCAGAATTTCGACATTTTTTGTGTTCTGATTTTGGGAGTGTTTTTCGAATCCTAACAACTGGATTGTTATGCTAGCTCCTGGAAAAAACTTTCTAATTATTTGTTTCTTTTCTTTTTTTTTCTTGGAATGAAAGAAATGGTAGATTCTTGTTCGGAGCACGGAGAACTCGAGAAAATTTTTGGGTTTTTTGGACAATTTTATGTCTAGTTTTAAAGCCAAAAATAAATAGTTTGATCTTGGAATCGAATCAAGACGTCTCGAGTTTTATGCGATCTTTATGAATAGGAAGCTTGATTGCATTTTTTTGTCATAATTTTTCATTCTTTCGAATTTCCTTATTGACTGGAATCTTACTATTATAAAAACGCATGAATTTTCAGTCATTTCTAATATGTATTGAAATTATTGTATTTACGAATACAACAATATTTTTTACATAAAAATCGTAAAAACTCGAGAAAATGGATTTTCAAATCGTGAACTCACAATTTTTTCTATTCTATTTCAAAAATGTAGAATTTTTCGCTGATTCGAATGCATCTAATATTGCTGCTCAAGACGCAATAGAAACATTTTCATTAACAAATCTTCCATTTGTCGCGCTCGCCGCTGCCGACACCTAAACTGCTGTCGCGCTCGCCGCTGCTGACAAAAAATTGACCAAAAATTTTTCTACAGCGTTTTGAGCTGAGAGGTTAGGCGCGTTCGAATCAGCGAAAAATTCTGGATTTTTGAAATGGGATACAAAAAATTTGAGTTGAAAATCGATTCTCTCGAGTTTTATCGATTTTTGTGTCCTCGTAAATACTGGGATCGGGACCATCATTTATGAAATTCTACTTATCCTTTCGTAAAGTTTCCATTTTACTAGACCTACAGTAATCCTAACCCAAACATTTCAACATTTTTTTCAGATGGACACCATCATCATGTCGGTCTGCCTGCTAGGTATCATTTGTGCGCTTATCACAATTTTCTTGAATATCAATTTGGTTGCTCGGGTAGTACTGTAAGTTTGAATTCTTTTTGTTGTTGAGAAACCTAGAATTTCAGAAACAAAGCAAAACGAAATGAAGAGATGAAGTTGTTCTACTATCGGTTCACATTGGATATATTTTTTGGGAGTTGCTGTGAGTTTTGTGTGTTTTTTCTTGCTCTTCACATGATGTTGGATTACAGTACTCTCCTATATCCTCTTCGTTCTTCTATCCATTGAAGCTCCAAGTGTTATGGATAACTACCGTAACCTTATCGTCTACCTGGCTCTTCCCTGGTCCCACTTTGCCGCTTGTCGATCCATTATCGCTCTCTCCATATCTTCTGAAAGAGTTTTTGCTACATATTTCCCCATAAGATATCGGAATGGAAAACATAGCCTTATAAACGCAGCAATTTTGACTGTGGCTATTGGATTTGGGCTCTCTGAGGAGTTGGTGCTATTTAAGTTTTGTGCTTATGACATGGTTATTCCTCCAAGTTGTCGAGTTCTGGGATGTGCAGTCAATCGGTGTTTTTATAACTTTTGGACCATTCATAAAACAGTAAGCAGACGAAAATCTGGGTCTTTGTAATAGTAAAATTTTTCAGGTGATATTTTCTGCAATTGTGATACTTTCCATATTGTTATCAGTGAAACTGTTCATCTGGAACAGCAACCATAATAAGGCGAACAGTCAGATTTCAAAGGTGAGGTTGTCTGGCCAGCTGTCGGATATCACGGCCCATTTGGGCCTTTACAGTAGAGCGGAGGCCAGAGGGCCGGCAGTGGGCCGCGGCTCAGGGCCATGAGTTTGAACTGTAAAATAGAACTAGAGACAAATTTTCGTGAAATTTTTGTACCTCCCAGGGCTACAGGGCCGCCCGTGAGCTGGCCCTTGAGCCTTGGCCCCCTCCAATTAACATACAGTACCCTTTACACAGTATCCATAATCCATTTTTTCAGGCAAACCGCTTGGCTCTCCTAGACACCGTTACCGTACTAGTTTTTGACTTCCTTCCATCCTTTTGTGGAAGCATGTGGCCGACAGCAAAGATGTTCTCTTTTGATGTGAGTTTTTGGAATCTATGTGTGTAAGGCTCACCAAGGTTCAAAGTTCTCTTGGGTTACTGTACATCCACAAATTTCAGAACGTTGGTCCGTACAATGCGGTTGGCAAAGTCACTGGATGTGCAATTGAGACTATTGTGGTATCGACGCTACTGGTCTTCAGGAAACCAAAATTTTTAGACAAAAAAACTTCAAGTGTTCGACGTCTAACAGTTCCGAGCAACTCGAAATCGATTAAACAGATTCTTGCGTTTCAGAGGACAAAATGAAGATGTTTATATTGAATTGTGGTTTAAGGTGCCTGGAAACGATTAAATGGGCTCAGAAGGGTTCTAAATTCTGTTCATATGACTGAAGATTTCTAAAAACTTATGAAGCATTTTTAATGACACTGGGGTGCTCTCAAAGATTCTAGGAAAAAACATATCGATTTTTCTCACAGTTCCAAGGACATCAACAGATAGATGAGAGGTTGACAACGACTGTCACTATTTTTGTGACGTCACTCCATCAGAATCCTGTCACGTCTTCTGGAGGAATTGATCGATTTTTTTTTTCGTCGTTTTATGCCTTCTTCGAGTAATAGAGGTCATTCTTGGCATCGTGGTAGACACTTGTCTTTCTTATCCTTTGTTGACATTTGAATACAATTTTTTTGAATAGTTTTTTCCTTACATGTAATGTACCCCAATTGTCCCCCGGGGATTTGGCTGAAAGTAGGCTCATTAAAACAAGCTTAAAAAGTTATTTCAGAACACGAAGCCTTTTTTGCCACAGTTTGATACTTTTTCTGAAAATCGACTTTTTAATAAAAATTTCGAAATTTCGAAAATTCAAATTTAAATTATCACAGTTTTGTTCAAACTTGTTCAAATTGGATGAACCAAAATGTATTTTGTAGCTGATAAAATGAAATTTATGAAACCATTAATAACAATTTTTTGTACTTTGTGGTCCCCCACTTATGACCCAAAATGCAATGTTGCTCCACTGCAACAAAATGCATAGCGAGACTTTGACGGTCGAAATTTGTTTAAAACTATGTTCAAACGATTGAGCATGTTAGAATTACTACGTATGCAAAATTATATAAATTTTCAACCGTGGAAAATTTTTTTATAAAATTTTGAAAAAATGAAATTTTGAAAAATTTTGAGAAAAGTCAAATTTTCAAACAATGCTTGTACAGAAAGTTTTAATTTTGTTAATGTTTTCTTATTAACTGTTGTATGTCCTTTCAAATGAGCTATTAATCATTAAAATTGCACAATTTTGAGACAGTTTATGAAGGTTTGAATGTTACAGTAGTGTTTTCAGTGGCTAGCCACAAATCGAAAAAAATGAAAATGGAGCTAGAAACTCAAACTTTGTTGTATTTTGTAGGAAATTTTGATACAAACCAAATTGTCAACTGCAACTTTTTCCTAACTCTTCACACAAATCTGATAAAACTGAAAACAGTGTTTGGTACAGGCCCTAATCGAAAAACTGTGTTTCTACGACCTGGATGAAGAGATAGAGAAACGTTGCAGTTGACAATTTGGTTTGTATAAAAGTTTCCTACAAAACAAAACAAAGTTTGAGTTTCTAGCTCCATTTTCATTTTTTTCGATTTGTGGCTCGCTACTGAAAACACTACTGTAACATTCAAACCTTCATAAATTGTCTCAAAATTGTGCAATTTTAATGATTAATAGCTCATTTGAAAGGACATACAACAGTTAATAAGAAAACATTAGCAAAATTAAAACTTTCTGTACAAACATTGTTTGAAAATTTGACTTTTCTCAAAGTTTTACAAAATTTCATTTTTTCAAAATTTTATAAAAAATTTTTCCACGGTTGAAATTTTTTAATATTTTGCATACGTAGTAATTTTCACATGCTCAATCGTTTGAACATAGTTTTAAACAAATTTCGACCGTCAAAGTCTCGCTATGCATTTTGTTGCAGTGGAGCAACATTGCATTTTGGGTCATAAGTGGGGGACCACAAAGTACAAAAAATTGTTTTTAATGATTTCATAAATTTCATTTTATCAGCTACAAAACACATTTTAGTTTATCCAATTTGAACAAGTTTGAACAAAACTGTGATAATTTAAATTTGAATTTTCGAAATTTCGAAATTTTTATTAAAAAGTCGATTTTCAGAAAAAGTGTCAAACTGTGGCAAAAAAGGCTTCGTGTTCTTAAATAACTTCTTAAGCTTGTTTTAATGATCCTACTTTCAGCCAAATCCCCGGGGGACAATTGGGGTACATTACATGTTAGAGTTATTTTCTAGGTATTACCTCCAACAATGTCTTCGATTATGGCTGCTCAAATCGCCGAACTCAAAGCACAGCTCGCCGAGCAACAACTCGAGAACGAAAGGAAGCTCCAAAGTCTCGAGCAGGAATATGAGCAGAAGATGAAGTTAATGGAGATGGAGCACGATGAAACCTTAACCAAAATGATGGAGCGTATCGATGAGCTCAAAGAGCAAGCTCAAAACTCGCCAGACTACCGTGGAATCACATTGAAGAAGCGGGATTCTGATGGGGGATCGCCTCAGCCAACCAACGACTTTGATATGCTGAGCTCCAGGGAAATATCGGAGGTCTTTATGGACTTTTCTGGAAGGATGGAGTATGGAGAGGAGAAGATTCAGGAGCTCGAGAAGACGAGCAAATGGATTGAGGGATTCTTCGAGGACAATGTTGATTTGTTCCCTCAAATGACCATCAAAAATGAGGAAGGGCTTCCGAAGAAAGTTCTAGAAGGGCTCAAAGGCAGAGGAATAATTGAAGTGGATGAGGAAGAGGACCCCGAATGGACGATTGTCGAATATGAGGATTGTGATCCGAAGAACATCAAAATCGAGGAGAAAATTCAAGAAAATGTGGAAGTTTTGGAGGTAAGAATGAGAAACATTGAGTTGCAGAAGGACATAGATTTCATGAATAATTTTCTTCTTTGAAATTTTTTTTGTTATTTGTTAACTTGGTGTCTTTTGCTAATGAATTGTTTGGCTTCGAGACATTTCGAAAGTGATGTGTCAAAAGTGCGACGTTTCGAAAGTGTGACGTTTCGAAAGTGCGACGTTTCGGAGTTGCGACATTTCAAAAGCAACATTTCGAAAGTGTGACGTTTCGAAAGTGCGACGTTTCGGAGTTGCGACATTTCAAAAGCAACATTTCGAAAGTGTGACGTTTCGAAAGTGCGACGTTTCGGAGTTGCGACATTTCAAAGCAACATTTCGATAGTGTGACGTTTCGAAAGTGTGACGTTTCGAAAGTACGACGTTTCGGAGTTGCGACATTTCAAAAACAAACTTTTCGAAAGTGTGAAGTTTCGGAATTGCGACATTTTCGAAACGTCACACTTTCGAAACGTCGCGAAGCCAATTTTTTTAATAAACTTGTTTTTTTTTGGAAAAATGCAAGTTTGCTTTATTAGAAACTATAGAAATTTTGGTGAATCTTGAAATAGTTTAAAATATCACATTTATCTTTTCAAAAAACCTTATCACAAATAAATTAGGGTGCTCTAACAATTGAGGATCAACATTTTCGAGATCATTCAATATTCCTTCTCTTTAAAACTGCTTTAAATTTCCTCGGAAAAACCCCAACTTTTTCAGTTTTCGCGAGCGATGGTAGTCCTTCAGACGACGATGACACCTATAAATTTCTCTCATTTTTTCCCCGCTCTTCTCGATATTACTGTACCTGACATCTATTGAAAAAGTTTGCAATAAACAAAAACAATTCCATCCGAGCGAGACCTTCTCCTAGGCATTGTCTTTTCCCAATAGAAAACGGAATGAGCTCTTCGATTTTCTTCAATTTCCCATTCTCATCGATAAATCTATCTGGATCGAACTTGTATGGATCCGGGAAGATTTTCTCGTCCAGCATTACAGTACTAATTTGAGCAATCACACCGGTCCCCTTTTTAATAGGACATCCTTGGATTACAGTATCCCGGGTGGTTGCGTGGAACAAATTCATGGGAAGGAGATTCACGCATCGTTGAGATTCATTGATCACTGCGTTTATATAGGGTAGCTGGTTTTTGTCGGCAGTGGTCACTAGCCTATCCCCTCCAATTACTTTATCCAGCTCATTGTGCATCTTATCTTGAATTTCCGGATAGTTCATCACATAACAAATTGCCCAGTTTAAAGTAGTGTTAGTGGTTGTGAGCCCAGCCATCCACAAATCGAAGCACATATTTGCCAGCTGTTGATTGGAGAATAGTTCCATTTCTCCGCTGGCTTCTTGTCGTTTTTGTTCCTTGAGGTAGGCTTCTGCATAGTCGAGAACTTCGTCAGAGTCAAAGTTGATTTTCGAGCGGTGCTCGGAGATTTGAGCATAGAAGAAGCTGTAGTAGTCTTCGCGTTTCTCGGTGATTCTGGAAAAAAAACTTTGAGTGTCTGCTGTAACAAATTTTTTAAAAATTTGATTAGGTTTGTAACACAACAAAAATTTTTCCAAAACATCAAGTTTCAAGGAAGTTATGAACGATCAAAATTTGACTTATAATTCTTAGTGTGTTTGATTTTTCTATATTTTCTGACAGAATTTCAAATACTCTCTGACAAAGTTTTTGTTCCTTTTGTTCCTTGTTAGTAAATTTTATTGCTGAGAGAAAGAGAGAGAGAGAGAGAGAGAGAGAGAGAGAGAGAGAGAGAGAGAGAGAGAGAGAGAGAGAGAGAGAGAGAGAGAGAGAGAGAGAGAGAGAGAGAGAGAGAGAGAGAGAGAGAGAGATAAGAGACACCAAAACTAAAAATAAGCATCAAAAAAGCACCAAAACTAAATTTCTACCACAATTTTGAAGCGAGTAATGCGACTTTGAAGTTACAAGACAAGAGACGCAGACAACGAGAGTCTCTGCGTCTCTCGCTCCCTCGCTTAAATTCAAACGTCGGTATCTCTAGAAGGGACGGAGCTATCAAAAAGTGAAAAACTACAAAAATGTGAAAAATTTTATGCTGAGCAATTTTGTAGTTGATAACTTTTTGATAGCTTTCACGGTTTTTGAGATATAAACAATGGAAGTTTAGTGATTCAAAAAATTTTTTTTTTAATTGATATCGAATTATTAATTAACTCACATATCATCCAGTGACTTCCCCGGCAACCAATTCCCGATTCCAGGTGCAAAAGCCTGCACACACAACTTGAAACTCATAAAAGCCTTCTCCTGAATATCAATCAACTCCTTCAACTTCCTGAATTCCTCCTGTTTGCTTTCATCAAACCGATAACCAAAAATAATTTGATTGATCACATTTGCAACAGCATTGTATATCTCGCTCGGCACATCTTGCTCCTCTCCAACTCCATTATCCAAAATCTTGAAGCACTCTTCAATTTCCAAAAGAATTTTTTGTTGCATTAGATCTTTCCCAAGTCCGAAATCTCTGAATGTGGAAAGAGCAAAGCGACGGTGAGTGCTCCAAAAGTGTCCACTAGTCTCAATGATTCCGAATTTCCCGCCACGGAATTTTTCAGTGAATGGCATCTGGAGTTTGTCGGTGTAGGTGTCACCGTCCTTAACAAACGTTTCCTTCATAAGATCATAGGATCCAATTATGATATAAGGAGAGTTACCTGAAAGTAATACAAAACCTCGAAATGCAAACTTTAAAAACTCACCCAACCAAAAAGTATAAACATCACCATATTGCTTGGTCCATTTTCGAAAACACTCATAGCCAGGACTTTCCCATATCATTGGTATGATATTCCCGACAAATGGTAGGGGCATGGGACCGGGAGGTAAATTTTTTCGTTTGTGGTTTAATTCATAGTAGAGCCAAAGGAAAGTAACGGTCAGAATGAGTAGGAATATCATGGGAAAGCTGAAAAAAGTCGAATCGATTTTGGAAACTCAAAAATAACTTTCAAAAAAGTGAAATATAGGTTTCGAAAAAGTTATATCAAATATGACAAAAAGGAATTTAAAAAATCGAGAAGCGAATTTTGAAAATCTGAACTCGAATCTCAAGAAAGTTGAGCACAAACTTCGGAATTTTTGACTGAAACTGTTCAAATTTCTGAAAGGTTTTCAGAGAGTTTTATAAATATTACAGAGCTCTTTTTCAAATTTGGACAAATCTATCGAAAAAAGATCATAAAAACTCCAAAACCCAACATCGAGAAACATGTGATTTGTTCTCTGGCATATATGTATACTGCTTGTTGACAACAACACCTGAAGTTGAGGATAGAAAAAATGGAGAAAATAACACAATTTTATGAGAGAGTTTAGAGAAACAGAGAGTGGCTATTAGAAGGCCAGTTAGTAAAACTAACGAAATTTGTTTACATGGAAAAATATATGTGTACCTATTCAGTTCTGAAAGGGTATGAACTTTTGATCTTCAGAGGAAGAGAGGGCAGACTAGAAACAAACTAGACCTTTTTTATTTGGCTAAAATTTTGAGATCAATTTTTCATTTACAGAAAATTACTTCCATGTCAAAAAATATTGAAAAACTTCCAAAAACCAAATTTCAATATCTATGATGATCACTGGAATGAGTTGCATGACTGAATCCCTTGACTGCCAACGTTGTCGCCATTTGATCCACTCTCTGATCATTGTACTTTTTTCTCATCAACCTCAACATGAGTGCAGACTCGATCGTATTGCCCACAAGTTTTCCAACTAAATTAAAAGGGCCAGCATAGGAAAATTGGAAGAGTTCAAAGTCGGGCCAGAGGCTAACACAGAATGGAGGAATAAATTGGCAAAAAAATGTGGTGACTGCGTCGATGATTGCAAGACGGTTAGCTTGGGTGAGGGATGATACAGATTTGCTCCATAGAAATAGACGGATACAGAAGGCAGAGGAGAGGAGGACGATGGCGGAGAGGATGACCTGAAAATAAGGTTTTCAGAATTCGAGTTTTTTCTGAAGTTTTTGAATTTTCGGAACCTGAGATTCTCAGATTCCGAGGTTTTTGGATTCTTGGATTCTTGGATTCTTGGATTCTTGGATTCTTGGATTCTTGGATTCTTGGATTCTTGGATTCTTGGATTCTTGGATTCTTGGATTCTTGGATTCTTGGATTCTTGGATTCTTGGATTCTTGGATTCTTGGATTCTTGGATTCTTGGATTCTTGGATTCTTGGATTCTTGGATTCTTGGATTCTTGGATTCTTGGATTCTTGGATTCTTGGATTCTTGGATTCTTGGATTCTTGGATTCTTGGATTCTTGGATTCTTGGATTCTTGGATTCTTGGATTCTTGGATTCTTGGATTCTTGGATTCTTGGATTCTTGGATTCTTGGATTCTTGGATTCTTGGATTCTTGGATTCTTGGATTCTGGGATTCTTGGATTCTGGGATTCTTGGATTCTTGGATTCTTGGATTCTTGGATTCTTGGATTCTTGGATTCTTGGATTCTTGGATTCTTGGATTCTTGGATTCTTGGATTCTTGGATTCTTGGATTCTTGGATTCTTGGATTCTTGGATTCTTGGATTCTTGGATTCTTGGATTCTTGGATTCTTGGATTCTTGGATTCTTGGATTCTTGGATTCTTGGATTCTTGGATTCTTGGATTCTTGGATTCTTGGATTCTTGGATTCTTGGATTCTTGGATTCTTGGATTCTTGGATTCTTGGATTCTTGGATTCTTGGATTCTTGGATTCTTGGATTCTTGGATTCTTGGATTCTTGGATTCTTGGATTCTTGGATTCTTGGATTCTTGGATTCTTGGATTCTTGGATTCTTGGATTCTTGGATTCTTGGATTCTTGGATTCTTGGATTCTTGGATTCTTGGATTCTTGGATTCTGGGATTCTTGGATTCTTGGATTCTTGGATTCTTGGATTCTTGGATTCTTGGATTCTTGGATTCTTGGATTCTTGGATTCTTGGATTCTTGGATTCTTGGATTCTTGGATTCTTGGATTCTTGGATTCTTGGATTCTTGGATTCTTGGATTCTTGGATTCTTGGATTCTTGGATTCTTGGATTCTTGGATTCTGGGATTCTTGGATTCTGGGATTCTTGGATTCTTGGATTCTTGGATTCTTGGATTCTTGGATTCTTGGATTCTTGGATTCTTGGATTCTTGGATTCTTGGATTCTTGGATTCTTGGATTCTTGGATTCTTGGATTCTTGGATTCTTGGATTCTTGGATTCTTGGATTCTTGGATTCTTGGATTCTTGGATTCTTGGATTCTGGGATTCTTGGATTCTTGGATTCTTGGATTCTTGGATTCTTGGATTCTTGGATTCTTGGATTCTTGGATTCTTGGATTCTTGGATTCTTGGATTCTTGGATTCTTGGATTCTTGAGGCTTAGAGTTCTTGAATCCTGGAATTCTTGTGTTCTCAGATTCCCCGATTCTCATTTTTCAAATCCCCAATTTTCAATTTCTTACCGTTTGATAAGTGGACCAAAACGTCTTGAAACACACATTCATAACACATCCCAAAGCTAGACAATTTTTCGGAACATAGATCACAAAATCACAACAGTAGAAAAATACGAAATCTTGGAACAGTCCGGAAGCCAACGAGAATAAGAAAAACGGCCATACTGGAATTCGAGAGTGGTAGATACGGTAGTCGATGGGGAAGAAGGCGGCCTGGAAATTCAAAGTAAGGATTCTGAATCTAGGTGATGTCAAATTTAAAATTCTCAAAATGTATGCACTTTGGTCCGAAGTAAGAATTCTCTCACGCCTGAATCTGAATCTGACTCTGAATCAGACAAAAACTAATCAAACGGAAACTAATTTTTTGTCCATATTTCTTCTCAGGATACAAAAAAATAAAGTACAGACTCAAAATAACCAAACTGCTCTCAAAACTGACTCACCATGACTCTATCACAACTGATGAACAACTGAAACATCATTCGAGCCATTTGCAAGTTCGATGTTAGCAATCCGAACCATAATACCAGCAGTCGAGTGGACTCGAAAAGTCCTGGAAAGGTGTAAAAAGTGAGGACGTGTCCTAGATAAAGACACGTGGACAATCCAATGACTACATCGAGATAAAATCGATAATAGAATTGGGTCATATCATGAGTTTGGTGGTGTTTTTGGCTGAAATTTTTGAGCTGATTTTTTGGCGGGAATTACAAACTTACCTTCTGTAAATGAAAATGAGATAACCATTCATGATAGCAATAAGAATTCCACATATCACACCAATAGAAGAGACTATGAATGGAAGGAGCATTTTTGAGCTTGAATTCAAAGTTGACTTTGGACTTTTATCTCTCTGAAATATGAGTTCATTTACGCATGAAAAAATTCTGAGAATTATGATCAAGTTTTTTTTCGAGAAGATGTTACAAGAAAGTCACAAGTTGGACTAGACTTGATTTCGATGAAAATACACCCATCGTTCTGAAAATTTGAAAAAAATCATACAGAATAGAGTACGTGAATTTGGTCTCAAAAAAATTAGGGACAAAAATGAAAACGAGGAAAAAAGTTAGACATGATTTGGTTGTCTCGGTTCGTGGGAAACGGAAAAACGACACCGGAAACTTCCTCTAAAAACTTTGTTCTAAACTTTTGATTTTTTTTTTTGGTTTTTCTGTAAAAAATCCGTTGACAATCTCCAGGAAGTGGTAGCAAACCAAATTATTGCTGTTTATTGAAAAATAATGACTTTCATTGTTATTGTGTCTAGTATTTGTGGCGACAAAGGCCGCATGCTCAAATTCCTGGAAAAAAACTATTTTAATACGTTAACTTCATTGGAATCAATTTTCACAAAAAAATATCCAGCAAATCTAACTCCGCCCACTAGACTGTACTGTAGAGATCCTGCCGCTGGATACGGTATTCTTGGATTTGAACTTGAAACACATGATAGTTTCTATAAACTTGTTCCTGAGTGTTGGAACAAAGTAAATTAATGCCAAGGGGTCCAAAGCGGGAAATGTGGAGACAGCGATTCCAGCAGCGAATTGGAGCCATCTGGAACATAAAGGAATCGAATACAGTAAAACAAACAGACATGTACAAATTTTCAGCCTAGCTACCACACAAACTAGGCTTACCTCCCAAAATCCAACCGAAAAATTGGCTGATACCATGAAATGATACATGGCGCAAAACTGACGCACGTCGGAATCGCAGCTTGAACAATCAACGCTTTCACTAGTTGAGTTTGAAGTCGTTTCGTTTTCTCGCTCATTCCCTCGCTCTGATTCCGAAGTTTGAACCAGATTTTATAGCCAAAATAGAAAATAAGAGCCAGGGATATGACGGAGAGAATCGATAGGAATCCGATACCCCAGCGAGATCTGGACATGGCCTCGGGAGTTCCTTCCTGGAGGGAAAAATCATAAAATCAAAAAGGATGGGTGTACTGTAACTTACAAAATACTGTGCAATGATTATAGTCATGTTCATGACATCCTTTCCATGATGCTCGAACATGGACTCTCTTATGTAGAGACGTTCGGAATAATCGCCTCCTAATAAATCGCAGAAATACGTCCAATAAACTGAATGGAAAATACAGTAGCCAACGGCAGTCAGTAGACCATATGGCATGAAGTATCTCGTGAGAAACTGATTGTTGAAAAGGACAAAAAAGCGGTATAGAAAATGAGCATGAAGAACAGCGTATGCTCCCGAGATGAAGCTACAGCGGAAAGCAATGAGAACCTGATGGAACTCGGAATATTCTGAGAAGATCCCATCAGAGATGAACACAGAGAATGCGTGGCGGTAGATCAAGACACACTGAAATTTAAAATTCCTTATTTTACAATACCCTTTTCGGTACCATCGGGCACAACATATCCATAAACGAAGTGAGCATGTTGAAAATGGCAAAGTACAACAAGAGGTAACGATAATTGCCGAGCTGAAGTTTCTTGTCATTCCAAACAATGTACACGGTGAACGGGTTGATAACGAAGGAACATGTGAAATTGATTTTCGGGAGAAGGAATTGAGCCAAGTTGATATACATCAGGAACACGAAGGAACAAAGGGGAACACACTTTTTATAGGACCGACAGAAATTGTAGGTATTATTGCTTTCAGGAACGATAACACAGACTACGAACCGAAGTGACGCATTTTGAGGGAAAGTGGGTGTTGGGAATGAGTCGGTTCGGAATTTATTATTTTTTCATTGATCAATGGAATCCCTTTGAAAACAGTTTCACTTCAAATGCTATTCATGAATTTCATGGGAATCGGTGTTCATAAAGACAAAAAAATTATAAAAAATTTAACTCCGCCCACTAGACTGTACTGTAGAGACTCTGCCGCCGGATACGGTAAACTAGGATTTGAATTTGAATCACATAATGGTGTCCATAAACTTGTTCCGAAGTGTTGGAACAAAATAGATCAATGCCAAGGTGTCCAAAGCGGGAGATGTGGCAGCCGCGATGCCAGCAGCAAGCTGGAATTTAAAGGAATAATGTATAGACATCTGGAGAAACAGATATACTAACAGATATGCATATGGATCTCATCGTACAATATGAAATCTGGACATTCAGGCAAGCTTCCGAAGCTTGTTCTGAAGAGTCCCGGACACTCTGAGTCCGTGCCCATCTATTTGTGGATGATCCCATGTATAGTAATCCATGTTAGGCAATTACTATCCCATAAACGAGCCATTACTCGTCTGCTGCGAACCCATACTAACTTTCGTAAGAAATCAATACGGTCCGTATTTAGCCGTACCGCTAACCGCCTGTGCCCTTTCCACAGATGTTAATGGACGTTTGTCGGGAGGACAACAGCAATAAGTTCAGACGAAACAGAACCTTTTGTTGAAAATTGTTGAAAAGAGAACTTGCGCAGAGTTCGTGTGAAACCCCAAGTTCCTCCCAACTCGTAGCCTTATCTACCCAGTTATCGTAGTCAGAAATGATCTCATTCAGTTCCGTGAGTTCATTCTCCACCCATTATGCCGTCACTTTTGTCTTAAAATCAAACTTTTGAACTCAAATTAGTGATAAGATTGTCTCTATAAAACACAAGACAGAGTGATTTATTGACCATTTTTCGCAATGACTAACCGGCTTATTTTACTTTTTGCTCTTCTCGGGCTCGCTTTGGCAGCGAAATTTTCAGTTCCTCTTAGGAAGTCTGGAGTTGAACATATTCTGTCCCAAGCAAGCACTGGACAGCAAGGATTTCATAACACTTGGAACGAGTATTACTTGGCTGATATTACTCTAGGAACTCCACGTAAGTTTTCAGTATCAAAGTTTCAGTTATAAGGCCTTATCTCCAGCTCAACCTCTCGCTGTCGCCATCGACACCACCTATTCCGACTTCTGGGCTCTTGACGTCAACTGCACTTCCCAAAACTGTCATATTGCCGCTGATGGACATTTTAAGAACACTTTCAACAGTAGCGAATCTTCCACATTTGCAGCTGGATTCGGGCAATTATTGGTCAAGTATGGATACGAGTCAGTTAGCGGAGTAAACGCCAAGGACACATTCAAAGTTGCCGGATTCTCAATTGAGCAACAAGACTTTGGACGTGCCCTGGAACTTCCCAATCAGTTTCCAATGACACCTGTCGAAGGAGTTTTGGGACTTGGATTCCCAGAAGAAGCTTCCCAATGGACTGTGTCTCCAATGAAGAACTTGTTGCCTTTGCTTGACAAGCCAGTAATCACGATTTGGTATCAAAGAGTTGGGAATGATACCAAACAACCTGCCGGTAGAATTACCTACGGTGGAATTGACAAGGCCTGTGACACTAACATCAACTATCTGCCATTGGCCCGACCAAGACAATGGGGATTCAATGTCGATGGGTTCAAGTTTGGATCATACAAAGCAGCTAACGTTGCGAAAGGAGTAAGTTTCTGGAAGCACTGCAATTTTCTTTACCTCCTCTTCAGGCCCTCTCCGACTCAACATCTGCTTTTACTGGAGTCCCCAACGAAGTCCTCACTCATATTGTCAAATTGACTAAAGCTGTGTACAACTGGGACTACAAAACCTATGTTGTTAAGTGCTCGCTAGCACAAACTGGTCCAGACGCCACGTTTACCATTGGCGGAAAACCGTATACCATTAAGGCACAGGATTATGTGTTCGACTTCAAATTGGCTAACAATCAATGTGCTCTTGGATTCTACGCGTATTCCAATTCGTTTGGAGAGACTGTTTGGGTGCTTGGAGAGGCTCTTATGCGGAACTATTGTCATGTGTATGACTTTGGTAGAGGCAATGTGGGATTGTCTAAGATTATTGGTAATTAGTCGTTTATTAATAAAGAATTTCATTTTATGAAAAAAAAAATTAAAACTACCGTAATCGCGTCAATGATAGTCATTTACAGAACTGGCCAAGATGAATGTGTTTTCCATTGATATAAGCCAACTTTTAGGCTCTGAAAAAGTGGTTTCCACGTATCCGATTTTTCTGAAAATTTGTGGATATATCAAGCAACTTTAGAACTCAGTTTTTGTAGTTGACAACGTTTTCATAGGACCACCATCCAGTTAGTTAGGTTGCGTAAAAGCCAACATGCTTAAAAATGATACCACATTTGAGGTGACGTCAGTAAACTTGGCCTCACTAACTGGAATGCAATCATATGGAAAAATGGTCAATTACAAAAATATAGTTCTAGAGTTACTCTATACATGTGCAAAATGTCAGAAACATCGGATTCCTGGAAACCACTTTTTAGACCCTCAAAGTTGGCCTAAAAACTTTTTTCACTTTTTCACACTTTGGCTAATACTATACTATCTGAAATGTATATATATTGAAATCAAACATGTTAAGACTTTATTTATCAACAACAGGTGTTTTTGACCCATGGCTATTTCCCCTCACAGAAAACACTTTGGGAGACGGAGCCGTAAATTTTCCCCTTAACAATCTCCACATCAAAAACGACTCTATAGTACTCCCCACAAGTTTTCCAAATAAGAGAACTGGTCCAGAATTTGACAACTGAAAAAGTTCAAAATCTGGCCACAAAGTGATACAGAAAGGTGGAACAAATTGACAGAAAAATATGGTAATAGCGTCGATGAGAGCTAAACGGTTAGCGTGAGCAAGAGATGTGGTGGACTTGCTCCAAAAGTAGAGGCGGATGTAGAATGCGACGGCAAGAGCCATGATAATGGAAATGAAAATCTGAAATGAGCTCATCGTTTCAAGGTCGGGAGGAACGGAAAAATAACCGACTGGAAACTGGACCAACCAGTTTTGAAGCAAAGTGTAGTAGTACAACCTAATGAGAGACAATGATCGGGAACATTGATACTATTCTCACAGATGGAAAAATACGCGAAATTTTGGGAAAAGCCACAACAAAGGGATACAAGGAATAGCGGGAGAACAGGGACTCGCGAGTGGTAAATATGATAATGGACCGGGAGAAAAGCAGCCTGAAAATTTAATTAAGAGATCAGGTTCAAACGAAACCAAGACTATTTGATCATTCTGATCCTGTCTACTCACCACCACTCTGTCACATGTGATGAGCAACTGAAAAATAATCCGCGCCATGTGCAGATTCGCTGTCAATAGGCCAAACCAGAGAACCATTATTTTAGTGGAAGCAAAGAATTCTGGCAGGATATAATAGGTTAAGGTGTGACCGATATAGAGACCCATTACAGTACCAATGATTACGTCCAGGTGGAACCGGTAATAAAATTGGGTCATGCCGTCGGGCTTGTGAGATTTTTGGCTGAAAATTTCGATTGGAGGATTTCTGGCTTTGATGAATTTGAAAATCGGAAAATGGGCTTCTAATGGATGTCTTACCTTCTGAATAGATAAATGAAGTAACAATTTAAAACTGCTATCAAAATTGCACAAACGACACCGATCGAGGAGACATAAGCCATGAGCAACATTTTTCAATGAGCAGACTGATTTCGGTGTCAATTCTGAATTTGGAGGTTTCGCATCGTTGCACTTGCCACAGAAAAATAAATATTAATGAGGTCATTTTTTGGTTTTGATATCAAACATCAGATGAACTTCTTGGAAATTTTTTGTTCACTCTTGTTCAGATATGAAGAAAATACTGGAACCATTGTTTATATGAGTTTAAAAGCTCAAGAAACGGAGAACATTTTGACATAGAAACCATGAAGAACCGCTAAAAAAAATGTCTTGACTTTTTTCGGAAAATCGAAAAAATAGGTGAAAATTGTCGGAAAATTAGAGATTCTGACAAAAAAAATTTAATTTTTGAGCGTCAGTATTTCCGATTTTCCGAAAAATCATTTTGGAAAAAATTCGAGAACTCGGTTTTCCGAAAAAAGTTTTTTTTCACTTGACCCCAGTATGCATACAACAACATTCAACTTTCCCACAGATTCACTCTTTTCTCAATGAGAATGGTTATTCCGCAAAAAGTGAGTACTGAGAGGGTGCCCTTTTCTTTTCATCTTCCCTCTCTTTATTTTCGTCCTCTTGTCCGTAATCGGTCGTAATGTTTGAGGCATCGGACGTGTTAGGTATACATATATGCATTACCAGTATGAATAACACAACATTCAACTTTTCTACATTTTCCCTTATCTTAATTTTCACATTGAAAATCTTAATTTCAGGTAACTTGCTTATTCAGAACGGAGAAACCAGAACAAAACGACAGTTCAAAGACGCCAATCACAATGAAGTGAGAACTTTGTTTTTCAACAACTTCATTCATTATTGATTTCAGCTCCTCTCTGGATGCGTCTAGCCGCCCTGAGGACCATTTGGCTTGTCAAAAAATGATTTTGACTTGCTTCAACGGAAAGTGGTCCCGCGAGGATACATACCAAATCGTTAGATCCCCTTTTCCTGCCACAACTTCTTTCGATATAAACTACTGGTTCGATCGCTTCGAAGCAGGAAACACTAATTTGATAGAAACGCCTGCGTGAGTTATATTCTTACTAATAATAGGCTCCGAATTTTGTGTGAGTGTCGTTGAATGTCTATTTTTGTGAATTCAATTCGGAGTTTTCAGAACAGCAACACTCTGCGATTTGCCTATAGATATTTTCACGAAAATATCTGACAACCTCGCATGTAATGATCAGTAAGTTTTGCCGGTTGGCATTTTCGTATTTATATGTCAATTATTTTTAGAATAGCACTGAAGATGGTTTCTGAAGGAACATACGCGAAAGTCGACTGCAGCAAGGTTTCCACTGAAGTTAAATTGTTTATGCACCCGGACTATGTTGGAGTTTTTCGTATTACAAATTACGCTGGTATTCAATTCTCCAAACTGACAAGACAGTATTTGGATGGCGAAGGAGAAACGACTCACGATCGCTGTAGCAAGAATTATGGCAAGGCACTAAAAGACATTGATAAGCCGGGAATCAAAATCGGAGAATTATCCATCCATCCTGAGAATGATCGGTATTGTGAGAAGATTGAAGAGGCAATGAATGGATTGGACAATGTGCTTCACGTAGAAAAACTTAATGTAACGGTTCACTCAACAAATGGATTGAAAACGATTCTTTCTCATGTGAAACAAGGCGCCTTAATCGATTTGTTTGTTCGAAAATTGAGTTTTGACAATTCGGAAAACAATAAAATCGATATGAGTGAAGTAGTCGACCTCCCTCAATGGATCCATCTAAATCGTTTTGATTGTAACCTTGTTAAAAACCTTTCTATTCAATCTGTGCAGCACTTGGAATATGTTTGGTCCCATGTCAAAATCTTCACACGGGAGGAATTCGAGGAGTACAAATGGGTTAGAACAAATTGTCAACTTAAAACATAGTCTATTTCAGATATGGATGAATAAGCCTACTGTATGTCATGAACTGTTTTGCGGACCATGGTTGAAGCAAGTGAACTTATTGAACATTTTCAAAAAAAGGAACCCTCAGAAAATGGAAACTTCAAGGGATGGTTCAACTGAGGGATGGTTCTTGTGCGGTGGTCAAAAGCTATTTCATTTTAAACTCCAAGAATTCTCATTCTACATTAAGATTAATAAGTATGAAGTTTATTGAAAAATTTAGTTTAAAATTTTCTGATTTATTCATGGTAGCTGTTGCCTTCTCTTGTTGTTCTGAATACCCATGAAACCATCTCTTCGTGTGTACAAAATGAAAATTAAATGTGCACAATAATAAATGTTGGTGTGATTTTAATGAGTGTGTTGAGGTTTGCCTATTTTTTTTCAAATGAAAGAATTAGAATCGGTCGTAACGATCGATGCATCAAACGTGCTACGTATACAGGGTGACAAGAAATTATGGGAACACATTATTTCTGCTATAAAATTGTTCATTGGCGAGCGTTTTTGATAAAATTTTGCAAGAATGTTTTGAAAGTAATGATAATCAAATTCCCTCAAGTTTCATAAAAACCGGATGCTTAAGTTTCGCACAATGTTGCTTTAAATGCGCTGAAAAAGTTAATCGCTGACCGCAGTCAAATCTGTGTTTACTGGTACTGGACTATAACGAATTTTTTTTTAGATAAATTTCCGGCCGAAAAAATTTCTGAAAAAAAGTCGGAAAATCGGACAAAAACGGGTTCTCATCCTGATTCCGACAAAGCCTGGTTCTGAGGGAATGACCGAGACCGTGAAAAAACAACCAAATTTATTAACATAATTAATGGCAGAGAGAAAGGTAAGAATGTACAAAGAAAACCAGTGTGCAGAGAAGTAATAATACAAATAACAAGCAAGAATAGTTCCTAATATCCTTCAGACACAAGTCTATCATATGCGTCGGTTGTCAAGAAGTCGCTGAGTTTGTCCTCGGTGACAAACTTCTCAAGAAGTTCAGCGGCTTCTGGAATACGGTTGACAACGGATCCGGCACGAATTAGGCGACGTTCCGACTCGGCGGCGATGGTCTGCTTGACGAGTCCCGCATCGATGGTACGTCCGTCTTCAAGTTTGGCGTCGTGGTGGAGCCATTGCCAGAGTTGAGCACGAGAGATTTCGGCGGTGGCGGCGTCCTCCATCAAGTTGTAGAGTGGCACACAGCCGGTTCCGCGGAGCCAAGAGTCGAGGTATCCTGAAATCAATAATTTTAGAATTTGGTCTTGATTCGAAGAGAGTACTTACCAAGAGTAACCGAGATATTGTGACGGAATCCAGCCTCAGTACGAGTTCCTTCTGGGATCACCGTCAGATCCTCTTTGGTGCATGGCGAGCGGGCGAGAAGTTTGTTGATTTGGTTAGGCTTTGGCATCATTTGATCGAAGACTCCCTTGGCCAATGGTACCAATCCTGGATGAGCGACCCAGGTACCGTCATGACCATCGGTGACCTCACGTTCCTTGTCAGCTCTGACCAAAGCAAATGCCTTGTCGTTGGCGACTTGGTCGTGCTTGATTGGAATCTGAGCAGCCATTCCTCCCATTGCATGAATTCCACGCTGATGGCAAGCCTTGATAACTTCCAAGGAGTAGTTTCTCATGAATGGAGCGGTCATGCCGATTTGGAAGCGGTCTGGGAGAAGGAACTTGCGATGCGATTGGAATGTCTTGATGTAGGAGAAGATGTAGTCCCAGCGTCCGCAGTTGAGTCCGACGATGTTGTCCTTGAGTGCATGGATGATCTCGTGGAGTTGGAAGCTAGCCAAGAGATGCTCGATGAGCACGGTACACTTGATGGTTCCACGCGAGAGTCCCAACTTGTCCTCGGTGTACTTGAAAACGTCAGCCCAGAGTTGAGCCTCCTCGGCGCTCTGGAGTTTTGGAAGATAGAAGTATGGCCCGGAGCCTTGAGCGATGAGAGCCTTGGCGTTGTGGAAGACGAAGAGACCAAAGTCGAAAAGGGAACCAGAGGTAGGTTGGTTGTGGATCAAGACGTGTTTCTCTGGAAGATGCCATCCACGTGGGCGGACCTTGAGAACTGCGTGCTTTTCGTTCAGAGTGTACTCCTTCTTGGTGGTTGGATGCACATAGGAGATGTTCTTGCGGACAGCATCGTACAAGTTGATTTGTCCCTCCAACTGATTTCTCCATGTTGGTGAATTAGAGTCCTCGAAATCGGCCATAAAGACGTTGGCGCCAGAGTTCATCGCGTTGATGACCATCTTGCGGTCGGTTGGTCCGGTGATCTCGACTCTACGGTCTTGCAAGTCACGTGGAATCTCAGCACCCTTCCATCCTTGATCGCTTCGGAGCACTTCGGTCTCCTTGCTAAAGTCTGGGAACCAGAGCGAGCTGTTGATGTCGTCCTGAACTTGACGACGCTTGGAAAGAAGGCGAAGACGACGTGGGTTGAACTCGGTATTGAGGTCGTGAAGGAAGCGAAGCGCGTCTGGAGTAAGGATCTTCTCGTCGCCAGCGACGTTTTGGGCGGTGAGCTGAAATGAATCTTTGTGGAAGGTTGAGAAACGAAAAAAGGTACCGAAAGGATCTCTTCATCTTCTGAAGCGGAGGCAACAGCGGTTTGGAATTGAGCCTCTTCTGTCGAACCTGACAAGGCTGTGGTGGAAGAGAGTCCTCCGGTGACCGCACGACTGACAGCGTCAAAGTACCCGGTACCAACTTCCCGTTGATGCTTCACAGCGGTGTATCCATGCTTCTCAGCAGCAAATTCTCCCTCCTGAAGAGCCGAATAGGCCAGCATACCAGTCTCCTTGTAGTTCTTCGCCAAATCGAACATACTGTAACTGTTGGCGTGGAATCCGGCAAGGGTGATGAACTGGTATTTGAATCCCATGGCTCCCAATTCCTTCTGGAACTTTTCCATTTGTTGTGGCGAGAGATGCTTCTTCCAGTTGAATGATGGAGAGCAGTTGTAGGCGAACATCTTGTCTGGATACTGTTTGCGGACTCCTTCGGCGAACTCTCTGGCATCTGCGATTGTCGGGTGAGAGGTCTCCATCCAGATCAAGTCACAGTATGGCGCGTATTGGATGGCACGGTCCACACAGTACTGGATGGCCGTGGAATCCTTCAATCTGTAGAATCCTTCGATGGTTCTTCCGGCGTCATAATCAATGTATGGGTGGTCTCTCGGATCAATGTCGGAGGTTAGAAGACGTGACGATTCTGCGTCGGTTCTGGCGACGATGATAGTCGGGACACCGCAGACATCAGCGGCAAGACGGGAGGCGTTCAAGTGACGAATGTGTTGGGCGGTTGGGATGAGAACTTTTCCTCCCATGTGACCGCATTTTTTCTCGGAACCAAGTTGGTCTTCGTAGTGGACACCGGCGGCACCGGCTTCAATGTAGGCCTGGAATATAGGGGATTTTTTGAACGGAAAACAATCAAAGATCGATTTGCCCTGGGGACACTTTTTATGGTAAACAGCAACCATTCGTTTGTTATCTTATCATTGAGATGGCTGTTTTTGTTGGTTGGCCAACACCTAAAAGGGATGGATGATAAACAAAAAAGAGGAAGATCAGTTGTAGAGGATGGTCGAAGGATCAAAGGTTTGAGAATACAGTATCTTTTGGATTTTAGATTCAGCTAGGTCCCAAAAATCAAGTTCCTGATCTTAAAGGGGGCGTAACATAATTATTTTTTTGTTGATATTTTTACATGGTTCGACGCAGAATTTTTGTGGGAACAATAAATTCTCTTGGAGCATAGTCTGAAAATGCCTAGTTTTTGAGTTATAAGCCGAAAACAGGCCAAAAATTAGTACTGAGCGAGTGCAGAATTGCCACGTGGCGGAATCTGCACTCGCTCAGTACTAATTTTCGGCCGGTTTTCGGCTTATAACTCAGAAACTAGGAATTTTCAGACTATGCTCCAAGAGAATTTATTGTTCTCACAAAAATTCTGCGTCGAACCATGTAAAAATGTCAACAAAAAAATAATTATGCTACGCCTCCTTTAAGCCATAGGTCCAAGGCTGTCGCGGACACGGCCGTGGCCGGCTGCGGCTTAGGCCGTGAATAGGTTTCTGAGGTTGAATCCGGCCGCAAAATAAAGCCCAGGGACCCGCGGCCGCCGTAGGTTTCCATGATCAGAAGTACCCTAACCAGAATGCCGCGGGCCCCTTGGATCCAGCTAAAAGTCTAGAGGGTCCCTGATCTTGTGAACCCTCTAGACCATAGAACTATGTACTTTATTCTTTACACTTTTCTCGCTGGACCAATGCTCAGGGCCCCTCACTTCCTTTAGCCGCTCGAAATTTCGTTATACACTTTTACACATTCACATTCTGCCAACAACTGTTTCTTATCTTATTTGCTGCTCTTTCTCTCCCAAAAGTGTCCAGTGGTCAAGGGGTGATCGACCAACTGTTGCTATCAAGAAACACTAACCTTCATCAATTCGAAGCAGTTCAGCGCTCCTCCGAATCCAGCTTCGGCGTCGGCAACGATCGGAGCGTACCAGTCGCGTTGAGCCAAATAGTCTTCGGCTTCACAGGCTTCGATCTGATCAGCTCTTCTCAATGATCTATTGATTCTTCTGGCGAGTTCGGGTCCCGAGTTGGCTGGATACAGAGATTGATCTGGGTACATGTCTCCTGCTGAATTGGCATCGGCGGCAACTTGCCATCCGGATAGATAGATAGCCTTGAGTCCGGCTCTGACCATTTGAACCGCCTGGTTTCCAGTTTGTGCTCCCAGAGCCGGCACAAAGGGTTCCGTGTGAAGGAGCTGCCAGAGTTTGTTGGCTCCACGTGTAGCAAGGGTGTAGTCAATGTCAATGGAGCCGCGAAGTTTGAGCACATCTTCTACAGTATAGTCACGTTTGATTCCCTTAAAACGTCCTTTGGGCGCGGATTTTACTACCTGAAAACAAAAAGTTTGAAAATAATCTAAAATTATCGAAATAGCTCACCTGATAAAAGTTCTTTGCAGCTGCTGCTCCGGCTTGTGGAGTGGTCATTTTGTCGAAATTTCTTAGTCCTGTTAGTGATCAGGAACTAAAGTCAGCACACCACCCGGGGACCCTCTTTTATACCCCAATCCCCTTGTGAAGAGACGCAGAACGAGATGGGTCCGAAACTATAGAAGAGGGGCGGAGCTTGTGATATCATTGAGGAGACACAAGATACACCATACAATGGGTTAGTGATAGTGTTTAGAGAGAAATAGAGAAACAGAGAGAACATTCATTATTTTGTTTACATTTATTTTTCGATATTGAGACGATGGGCTTAATACGGTTGGTGGTTGATGATCGGTGATGGAGAGAATATTGGGTGTTGTTTATGAAAAAAAGGAAGAAGAAGTTCAATGTGTTGTTTTTTGTTAGATGGAAATTGTATTTTTTGCTTTATTCCGGGTACTTTTTGTTAGCAGTTGAAAAGTTTGAATTTTCGCTAGAAAAATTGTATTTTTGTGATAATTCAGAAATTTGAGATTTTTGTATTTTGAGACGTAGATTTTTTGAAAATTTGAAGAATTGAATTTTTGGATTCTTGAATTATTCAATACTCGGATTCTTGGATTCTTGGATTCTTGGATTCTTGGATTCTTGGATTCTTGGATTCTTGGATTCTTGGATTCTTGGATTCTTGGATTCTTGGATTCTTGGATTCTTGGATTCTTGGATTCTTGGATTCTTGGATTCTTGGATTCTTGGATTCATGGATTCTTGGATTCTTCGATTCTTGGATTATTGGCTTCTTGGATTCTTGGATTCTTGGATTCTTGGATCCTTGGATTCTTGGATTCTTGGATTCTTGGATTCTTGGATCCTTGGATTCTTGGATTCTTGGATTCTTGGATTCTTGGATTCTTGGATTCTTGGATTTTTGGATTCTTGGATTCTTGGATTCTTGGATTCTTGGATTCTTGGATTCTTGGATTCTTGGATTCTTGGATTCTTGGATTCTTGGATTCTTGGATTCTTGGATTCTTGGATTCTTGGATTCTTGGATTCTTGGATTCTTGGATTCATGGATTCTTGGATTCTTCGATTCTTGGATTATTGGCTTCTTGGATTCTTGGATTCTTGGATTCTTGGATCCTTGGATTCTTGGATTCTTGGATTCTTGGATTCTTGGATCCTTGGATTCTTGGATTCTTGGATTCTTGGATTCTTGGATTCTTGGATTCTTGGATTCTTGGATTCTTGGATTCTTGGATTCTTGGATTCTTGGATTCTTGGATTCTTGGATTCTTGGATTCATGGATTCTTGGATTCTTCGATTCTTGGATTATTGGCTTCTTGGATTCTTGGATTCTTGGATTCTTGGATCCTTGGATTCTTGGATTCTTGGATTCTTGGATTCTTGGATCCTTGGATTCTTGGATTCTTGGATTCTTGGATTCTTGGATTCTTGGATTCTTGGATTCTTGGATTCTTGGATTCTTGGATTCTTGGATTCTTGGATTCTTGGATTCTTGGATTCTTGGATTCTTCGATTCTTGGATTCTTGGATTCATGAATTTCTTTGTTTCCTTTATTCTGAGATTCCGAGATTCTGAGTTACTTAAGTTTTACAATTTCTAGAACATGGTTCTTTTAGATTATTAATTTTGAAATTTTGAGGTTCTGGTTTCTAATTTTTGAAATTTAGAGATTTAAGGATTCTGAATGTTTGAAATTTTGATGATTCTGAGATTTTCTGAAACTTCGAGGTTCTGAAAATCTTGCGTTTTTGAATTCTGATTCTCTAAACGTTCTGACAATGTGAGATTTTGAATTTCAGAAAAGTAGTTTTTTGAATTTCCAAGGATTCTAAAATGAATATATTCAACTAGCCGAAATTTTGAAATATAAGAAAACTGAAATTTTTGGGAATTCTGAAAATCAGAAATTCTATAATCTAACTTGATTCTTTCAAGATTCGGCAATCCAAAAATCCAATGAGCAGTTCTGAAAATTCTGAAATTCCGAAAAAAATCTGAAAATACAAAAGTTAGGAATTCGGAAAATCTGAAATTCTAAAATCTAATCTCAAATTTTGAAAAAAAAAACCGAAAATTTTTTGCTTCGAATTCTTTCTACGAATTTGAAACCGTACAGCTCTGTTGTTCAAGTTCGCACCTTGAACACCTTGAAACTCTAAAATCCCTAACTAACTTTCTGCAATCATTCCTATTTTCCTCAGCACACCAAAGCACCCTCACCCCGCTCTCTCCAAACCCAAATCCACGTTGTTGGTCTCCACCAAGACCATCTTCATTTATTTTTACACATCCAGTTGCAACCTCGAAAACACCCGATCGCATGTTTCTTTTTTCTGGCTTCTCTGTTCCCTCTACAAGATTTCTCTCATCTCTTTTTGTCCGTCTGATCTGTGAAGTGGTACCTCTGAAGCTTCTTTGATCAAAAATGACTAAAAATTTGTCTGATGTGCGATCTATATGCACTAATCAAATTGCTTATCATGCAAGGGTAAGAATTAAAACACACAGAATAGGGAGTGTCCAGGAAAACTAAAATTAGTTAATTTTTGGATACATCTTGGTCTTTTGCTATATTAAGACTGTTTGTATAGCCTAATCTTATTCAAAGTCAAATTTTTTGTACATTCTATATTCTGAAAGAGATGAGAAACTAGACAAGAGTAACAGCTGGTCGTGATTTTCTTGGTGATCTTCAAAGAATGAAGCGACTGGTTTTAGTGTAACCTAGAAGATCAATGAACAGATTTTCAGAAGCTGACTTTTATTGTGAAACTTTAGTGTGCTGACAGGATATTATTTTTTTAGTACAGTTAATAGATAAGACTCTACAGAAAAAAAAACCCTAGAAACAAAAAAAATCAGTGTTTATTTGTTTACTGATTGTTTGCTTGATCACTGATTTAGTGATCTCTCTCACAGTCGAGGGATGAAGGAAAATGGAAGTAAATATGGGTGGTAAAATCTCAGAATTTTGTCTGGGTTTTAGCTGAATGAGAATTTGAAAATCTCAAATACCGTAAAAATGATTATGAGACGATTCAAGTTTGACATTGGTTAGGGATCTGAAAATTTTTGAAATTCTAGGATTTTAGATCTGGGAAGCCTCTCAAACCTCTCCATTTGCAATTTTTAGAATCTTAGAATCTCACATCCTTTCATTCTCAAATCACGGAATTTCCGGAATCTTCAAATTGTCAGAACCTCAAAACCATAGAATTCAAGGATCTTGAAGCTTTGACATCTCTGAATCTCAGAACATCACAATCTCTGAATTTCCAGAGTTTTGAGTTTAGAGTACAGATGCTCATCATTCCCGAAAAGCAATTCCTAGAAATCTCTCGCCAAAAATTTCCAAACTTTCAAATTCAACATTTTCCCTCTGTTTGTTCTCTGTAGTTGATTCGTAAAGTGTACTCTTCATTCTAATCATCAAACTGTCCTTCTAATAAAACTCGATATCACAAAGGCACGTGGTAAGCGAATCGGAGTTGAAAAACAACAAGCCGGCGGGGACAAGAAATTTACGAGGGGACAAAGTACAGAAGAGAACACCACGAGGGGGACAGGGAAGAAGGCGAAGGGGGTGTACTTTGGACTAGAAGAGGTTCAATGGACCAGTCTGGGGGCTGGGAACATAAGCCATGATGTCAGAATGGAACAACTGTTTGGAGAAGGGGATCTGAAAATGATTGATTTTCAGTCGGATTGGTGTGAGAGATGGTCGACTAAAGTGCAACTGATTAGGGTATCGATGGATGGTCTAAAGTTCGTAGGATTTTTTTTTTTTTTTTTTTTTTTTTTAAACTTACATCCTTTTATAGCCTTAGAATGAAGCTTTGTATTTTTCAAATCGCAGCATTTTAAAGTTACCGAATAAAAGAATCTGAAAACTTTGAAAGTTCTGAAAATTCAAATCTATAAATCTGGCTTCCGACATCAAAAATGCATAATTTTCAGAAAAGCGGAGCCTCAAAAAGTAAGATTTTTCAGTTTTTAGACTTTAACCGACCATCTAGCATGAATCCGTTTTATCATTAATCTCTCCTCACCATCCAGATCAAAGTACCAAAGTTTGCTCCCGATCATCACATCATAGTTCATCCCATCTCCCGAAATGTATAGTACTAGGGGTCTCATCACGTTATTGCTCTTTTCTCCGTACTGATCAGAGTACACCCAACCTATTAGAAGAAACACAATACAACGTGCCTCTCTGACCGTTCTTTCGGGGGAATACCTATCACGCTCTCGTCGTCTCTACGTCTGCGTCTCCTCGATCTGTGTGTTCTCTCTCCCCCTCGTTGTCTTATCTTTTTTCTTTGATGCCCACTGCTGCTGGCCAACAGTTGTCACCTGGCAGCAGAGAGGGGGGAACAAAGTGTGTTGTTGATGATTGTGAGAAGAAAAATAATTATTTGAGAGAAATGGAAAAGGACTGATAAGAAATGGAGATGGGTAAATTTGGCAACAACATTGGAAATTTGGGGAAAAAATGAAATTGCGCGTGCAAAAAAATAGATCTAAAAAGTTGAACCTTTTTTGTAAGGTTTTCAAGATTTGAATGGGTTTCGAGCTTTCAAGATTCAGACACTTTCAGATTGGGAGATTCAGAGATTTTGAGAATTCGGAAAAGTCAGATTCTGAAATTTGACGGTTTGGGAGTTCTGGGATTGTAGAGTTTTGAAAGGTTTGAAATTTCAGCGAATTCTAAGCTCTATTTATCAGGCCCCGATTTCCCTTGCCAGCCAACGCCTTCCTGATCACGGAAATCCTTACGAAAATAATTCAGTTCCTACATACTACCGTAATCCACACACATCAATTCTACAGCAACCTCTCACTCACACTATAAAAATGTGATGTGAGTCCAGCGAAACATCTGAAACTACAAAAACCTAACTTAAAACGTCTCAAAATTGACGTAAACTGAATTTCCGATACCGTAATCTTTGCCGTATGAACTAATAAAAAGTTACATCATAATGACATTGTCAAACCACAAATCAAACCCTACTACCGTAATCCACCCCAATCTACAGTAACCTCTCACTCACTCGCTGAATTCACAGTCGACAAGTCTATTTCTGTGAGCTGAGCTGTTATCTGAAAAAATAAATGTTTACAAAACGACCTGTTAGATTCCAAGTGAAACCCTGAATTCAAAATATCTTGGTGCAAAAAATGTTTCAAAAACAAAGCAACAGCAGCAAAGAAAAAAAGGAAGAACTCGATCTATGACGACTACAAAATCATTCCCACGAAAAAAACTTGATGGTAGATCAAAAAAAAAAAAAAAAAAAAATTGTTCCAGGTGATTCGACTCTGATTCATTTGGATTTTTGGAGTCTGATTTTTTTGGATTCAGATTCTCAATCTTATATTTATTTTCAATTTTTGATACGTTCCAGAAAAATGAAGGATTTTCTGATTTTTTACCCTCTAAACATCTCAAAGTTTCAAAAAGCTTTCCAATTTCGATTTTTTTGAATTATCAAACTTTTCTAAAAGGAAATACTATTGAAAAGTTTACTTTCAATATGAAATCATAAATTGACATCTCTCCGGACATCCGGATTCCCAGACACCCACACATGTCTGCCCCAAGAGATCACGAAGAGAATTTCCAAAAAAATCCTACCTTAAAAAATCAGAAAATTATCCCTTTTTCAGACAAATAATCCCCCTATGTGACGTTCTGTATTTTGATGTTTGTCCTCTCCAAAAGTCTACATAATGAATCAGTAAATTCGTCAATTAATTGCCCATAATTTTCAAAGTCATGCTTCTCAAAAGTTTTTGAACGAAAAAGTTGGAAGAAGAAAAATGAATAATTATAGTTGTCAGCCCTCAACTTTCGGCCCGGAATTTCATTTGAAAATTCTGAGATTTCAAACAACATATACCTTTGGAAAAGGTCCATAATACTCGAAAGTTTGTAGTATCATTTTTCAAAAACATTTTTTTCATTCATAAAAAATGATACGCGGCTCGAATTTCTGTCCACTGGAATGCCCTGCTTACTATGAGCCTATTATCCATTCCATAGGCGGTATTTCAACGTTTTTTAATCTTTTGGGTATCTATTTGGTGATCACTAAATCTAAGAAAAGTACGAATTTTAGATATTGTCAAATCTATGTACAGGTAGGCCCAGAAACTAAAATTTTATTTTTTAAAAATTCAAAAATTTTTCAGATAACAGCTTTGATCACAGAGATAGACTTGTCCATTGTGAATCCAGCGTATTTTTTCTTCCCAATGATTGGAGGAATGAATTGTGGAGTTATGAGGGAGTTTCAAGTGATTTATGGAGTGACGTCACACGTTTGTATCGTAAGTGAGAGAGTACTGTAGAGGGTTGGATTACTGTAGTAGGGTTTGGTTTGTGATGTGACAATGTACTTAATTATAATTAATTATACGGTAAAGATTACGGTATTGGAAAATCAGTTTCTGTCAATTTTAAAATCGGTGGACTCTGAAAATTTCGGGTCCGCGATAAAATTTTGGGTCCGCGAATTTTGGGTCCGCGATACAGAAATCCGTCATTTTTCCATTTCCAGACTTTCTTCGCGTTCATATTCTGTATGCAAGTACCTGCCCTCCTCACATGCTTCATGTACCGTCATCAGGCAGCGGCAAAGTGTAGTCCTGATCAGGTAATTTTCTAGGGAATACTGTACCCTTAAAATAGATCAGATTACTGTACACTTTGTAGATTACTGTACACTTTGTAGATTACTGTACACTTTTTAGATTACTGTACACTTTTTAGATTACTTTACCCTTAGATTACTGCACCTTTAATACCAAACAAAACAATTTTTCAGACCTGGTGCTTATCAAAAGTCCAATGCCTATCCTTACTCTTCGTCTATCACGCTTTCCCAGTACTTATTGCATTTTCTTTGTATCACTCTGGACTCTCCATGGATCAGAAGAAAGTTTCGATGGTGGAGGTAACTTCAACCCAATTTCCTCTTCAAAAATTTTGTTTCAGAACTATCCCGATTGTTTTCGATCCCTGGAAGACTTCACATTCGATTTCTATGACTACAAAGAAAACTCGACATTTGTCGCCTTTGGGATTCTTCTTTCAGTTTATTATGTCATGGCCGGTGTTAGTGGATTCGGGTTGGCTTGGAGAACGGGACAAGTTTTGAATAGATATCGTTATATTATGTCAGCAAGGACTTATCAATTGCACAAGTCCTCGCTTATTACCTTGACAACTCAGGTAAGTTGAACCGAGCTTTTGTAATCCTCGTGAACAAGAGCCAACTTCCCAAACATAGATATTACTTTTCCATGTGATGTTTAGTGTTTCAATTACCAAAAAAAGTGATGTATGGAGTAGGAAAAAAATGAGAAGTGTACTATTTTGTTTTTGTGGAAAGGAAACTTGGAATTAATAAAGTAGGAGTGTGAGCAAATGAAGTTTCATGATGTTAGAAAGTTACGAGTAAAAAGTGTAGGCCAAAAAACTGGAAAACATTATTTCTAGTTTTTTGAAAATCATGAAATCGAGGACTTTTCAATTTTTCAAAGATTTTATGATTCTGAGATTGGAAGAATCCAAGGATCCAAGAATCCAAGAATCCAAGAATCCAAGAATCCAAGAATCCAAGAATCCAAGAATCCAAGAATCCAAGAATCCAAGAATCCAAGAATCCAAGAATCCAAGAATCCAAGAATCCAAGAATCCAAGAATCCAAGAATCCAAGAATCCAAGAATCCAAGAATCCAAGAATCCAAGAATCCAAGAATCCAAGAATCCAAGAATAGAAGAATCCAACAATTCAAGAATCCAAGAATCCAAGAATCCAAAAATTCATCCTAGAATCCCTAATCCAAACAAAATTTCAGGTCACCGGTCCTACACTCGTCCTTGGTATCCCTGTATTCGCTGTTTATATCGTTGTAGCAAGTCAGCTTGCTCAACTCCATGGTACAGTAACCCTAAACCTCGAAATCTACAGTAATCCCAAACTATTTTCAGTCCTCGCTGCCACCGCCCCATTCTTCATTTGTATGCATTCCGCAGTCACCACGGGATGCTTGATTATGACCACGCCCACTTTCAAAATGTTCATAGTTTCGAAGTATGAGATCTTCAAGGGAAGGTTGCAATGCAAGAAAACTGTTTCATCTTCTTCGTTCAACTTGGCAAGTCCAGCGGGGAGATTAAGGCCAGTTGCAAGTGCGGTTCATATATTTTTCTAATTTTTTAATAGAATAAAACTTTTACAGTAATCCAAATTTAAGCATGAACACCAATAAAAAGTGGGCTATTCTCAAACATCAAGGCAAACAAGAAAGGGTGGTCTGCTAGAAACGTAGTAGGCTCCGCCATAATCATCATCTCCACTTTAGCAGTGAATGCTGAAGCCGCCGCCGCCGTCGTACCATCTTCATCGACTTCTATGATAGCTTTGTGGATTCCAGATGAGATGAAGGCCTTATCGGCCAAACCACTAAGGTCTCCTGATTCCTGGAAGATCTCCTTGATTCCCATGGCTTCTAAAGTTTTCTTGAGATCCAACTCCTTTTCGATTTTGAACTTTGGGATGTGCACATTGACGTAGGAGTTTTTCAAATCTTTGAGAAGGTTTTGAATGTATTCTCCATTTGTTTTCTGGAACAAAATTAATTTTTGAGTCTGAAATTACCTCCTTTACCTCCAACGCTTCAATGAGTCCGAACCTCTTCTTGGGAAGAAAAATTGCAAATGAGAATCTGGTATCCACGTATTTCAGAGATAACACTTGGTACAGACTGTCTTCGGTGTAGTCTCGATGCTCACAGACTTCGTTTAGAAATGGAATCTGAAAACTTCATTTTACAATTTTTATTGCTATTACAGTGCCTACCGTTCTCGACTGACCCTCCACAACACTGAATTCTCTATCCGAAGTCATATCCTTTTCAAATTTCCCTTGCCAGTCTGCTTTGAAGTACACAGCGTTCACCAGAAAAGCGAGAGAGTCTTTTACAGTATCCGCTTGGATGAGGTTTTTGATTTTTCCGGAAGTATTCTCCTCGACGAACGAGTTTATGGTATGAGCCGTTTGTTCGGGTTGAGAGAAGTCTAGGTTTTGAGCGGAGGCTTTGAGAAATTTTTCGACTTGCGAGATGTAGGATTGTTTGATAGAGAGATCTTGGCTGAAAATAAGGATTAGTGAAAATGGAATTTTTTCTAAAAATTTAGTAGTAATGCTATTGAAAATCTTGGAAGGTTTAAAAGATTCCAATTTTTTGAGAATCCTGGAGTTTGGAAAATCTTGATATCTATAGGATCCTAGGAACCAGGATCCAAGAATCCAAGAATCCAAGAATCCAAGAATCCAAGAATCCAAGAATCCAAGAATCCAAGAATCCAAGAATCCAAGAATCCAAGAATCCAAGAATCCAAGAATCCAAGAATCCAAGAATCCAAGAATCCAAGACTCCAAGAATACAAGAATCCAAGAATCCGAGAATCCAAGAATCCAAGAATCCAAGAATTCAAGAATCCAAAAATCCAAGAATCCAAGAATACAAGAATCCAAGAATCCAAGAATCCAAGAATCCAAGGATCCAAGAATCCAAGAATCCAAGGATCCAAGAATCCAAGAATCCAAGAATCCAAGGATCCAAGAATCCAAGAATCCAAGGATCCAAGAATCCAAGAATCCAAGAATCCAAGAATTCAAAAATTCCACTCACTTCACAAAAACCCGATTCACAATATTCGCTTCCACTCCATTCTCGGCTTTTCCAATCGTCTCCATAACATTTTTAAAGTGCACCTGAATTGTGCTCTCCTCGAATTCATCGGTCCCAATGAGCACCTTCTCGAGCTCTTTTCTAGTGGAGCCACGTGTTCCCGCGTGGACCAAAGCTAGAGCAAGAGAAATGGATAGTGGCGAGAGGACGACGGAGCCAGAGTGAGGAAGAGTTGCCAGGAGACCAAGAGCAAAGTCCATCTCGTTTTGGGATCTGAAAAACGGGATGGTTGGGATGTACACAAGGCTGTCAAACGGCCGGCCCACAGCCGGCCCATGAGCCTTGAGAAGGCCGCGGCCCCCGGCCGGGCCCTGTCAGAAAAATTTTCTTGAGCCGCGGCCTCCGGGCCGGCCGTGAATTTGTCTCGAGCCCGATTTCGCAGTACAAACTTACGGCCCTGAGCCGCGGCCCACGGCCGCGGGCCGCGGCACTTAAGAGCCGTGAAATCTGACAGCCCTGGAGGGACAGTATATTTTAATATTCTGGGCTCAAAATTTATATCCATATTTATTCAAAAAAAAAGCCCATTCTCCCTGACATCACTCTTCCTAAATCCCATAAAAATTTAGTGTCCAATTCATTTTGCCAGAGTGCTCCGGCGTTTTGATTTAGTGCTCTGCTCTCGCTAAGGCTAAAAATAGAAAAAAACCTTAATCCGGATTAGAAAGTTAGACGAAGGGAGATAATCCCCAGAAACGTTGAATGATAAAATCATGTGGAAATTTTCGAGAAACTGAAATTGAGATTCGGAAAATGTAAAAGACATGAAATTCTGGAAAATCGAGAATCTGGAATTTTGAAAATCTCGGTAACACAATTTTCGTTAGAATCGCGGGATACCAAAGTGTGTGTATTCTAGATTCTAAATTCTAGATTTTAGGAATAATTCAATTTCAGAAGTCCAAAATTAGAGATGTTACAGATTCCCAAGATGAGACTTTTTAAAAGATGTTCAGAATCTTAACATTTTCACATTTCAAAATCTCAAAATTTCCAAAATTCAGAATCTCAAAACTTTCAAGATTAAGAATCTCAAAATTTTCCAAAGTAAGAATCTCAAAGTTTTCACACTTCAGAAACTCAATATTTTCACATTTCAGAATCTCAAAATTTTCAAAATTCAGAATCTTAAAGTTCTGAAATTTCTGAACTTCGGAATCTCGGTGATTTGAATTTCAAAAAACTCACATCTTTTCCTCTGTCATGATGCTGATTTTTCACTTTCCAAGTGTAGTGAAAATCTCTGAAAAAAAACCAAAACGTTCAAAAGTTCAAACACAACAAAACCAAAACGATACATCAAAGTGTCCACAGACAGAAACAAAACGAGAAGAAACCTTTTTTTGAAACAAAAAGAACAACAAAAAATGAAGGGAACACCCCTCTTCTCTCTTCTCTTCTTTTCTCACGTACACAAAAATTTCAGTGTCCCGAAATAAACCTCCTCCTGGCGACCAGGGAAGCAACATGAAGTGCGTGAGAGAGTGCTAGAGACGGAGAGAAAAAAATAATATAAAAAAGCAAATTTGGTCAACTCCTCTCTCTTTTATATACCCTTGGTTTTTGACCTCTCCCAAAAATGGGTTGGGTTTAGATGGAAATGTCACTATTTTGAAACAGAAACAGAGGAAAAATAGATAAAAATTGTTTATCAAATTAGAATCAAGTATAGATGCCCATGAAAAGCGGCGAATTGTCTTTGATGATTGAGAAGAGGAACGGATGGTCGGCACGAATGTGAATCGGGTCACCACTTCGGCCAGAGGTGAAGAAGATTTTGGCTTCGGTGGCCGCGGCGGCTCGCGTGCCCACTTGGTCTACCTGGAACGATGGGAAGGTCAGACGAAGCCTTAGTAAGGGTTTAATTTCGGTCGAAAATCGGCGATCGCCGTTGTTGCCCTCTGAGCCTTGATGGGCCGGCGCGGGCCGGCGGGTTTTTCCTGTATCAATTGTGATTTTCAAGGCAAGATTTATATAGAAATGTAGAAATTTATAAGATCTATAGAATGATGTTCAGTCCAATAAGGCTACGCCGTTCGATTTTTCTAAATTTTTTTAACACCTGGGCCTGAAATATTGGACAGTTTGAGCCCGGACGCTTTTTGACGTTTTTGTGGAAAATTTAGATGAGAAACTTTGATATTTTACTACCATTCTATGAATCTCATCAAGTTCTACATTTTCATATGAATTATGAGTTGGAAATTTACAATTTAGAACGAAAACAAAGAGAAGGCCCGCGCCGGCCCAGCTGACCGATAGCCGACCGAAAAAAACCGATCAGACGTCGATCGGCTACGGTCGGCTGGGTCGGCGGACGGTCGGTCGGCTAAATTTTCTGACCGAATGGACCCCTTAAGCCTTACAAGTTAAAATATGAGATCCTGAGAATCTAAATTTATGAGATTTTGGTATTCTCAGATCCCAAATTTCCAGGTTCTCCCATTTCCAAACTCTCAGTTTCCGATTTCCCACCAATTCTCACCTCAATAAGAGCCTGATGTGTAGCCGAAGCCAATTGAAGCCCCGGTCCAATTCCAGACAAGTCTGCTCTCTCTGTGAACAGCTCAGACAGACCAAACTTTCCAAGTGCATTGTTCAGATTAATCTGATAATCCAGCTTGAACTTTGGGAACGTCAGATAAATGTATTCTTGATGAACATTGTTGATAAGATTATGGAATTTGGCGGCGTTGAGGGTTTTCAAGTTTTCTGACAGCCCGAATCTTTGGATCGGGAGAATGATAGCAAACCAAGCAGACTTGTCTTTGAATGGGATTCCGATGACCTGAGATTAAAAAAGTTCTGAAAAATTTTTGAAAAATGGGGTACCTGCCACTCATCATCCTTATTGTAAAAATAGTCTTCTCTCAACTCTCGAAGCATCGAAACCAGACGATTTTCAGTGGCAGAAACGCTAAAATTGGATTCAGCTGGATCAGAAAATTTTTTCCGCCAATCTCCTTGGAAGAATACAGCATTTACAAGCATAGCGTCCACATCTGAAAACGGAATTTTTTTCCCGTCAAAAATTGAAACCAAACCTTTCAAATTATACGGTTTGATCATGTCTGGAATTTTTCCTTTTGTTGCCTCGGAAATAAAATTGTTAATGATTTTAGCAGCATCATCGGATTTCTTAAAGTCGACTGATTGTGTTCCAGAATTGTAGTGCTCGCGGAGCTGGTCGGTGAAGTTTTTGCGGATGGCTTGTTCTGGTCTGAAAATTCATTGAATAGAAGTTTCAGAACAAAAAGAATAGGAAAATTCAAAAATCCAAGAATCCAAGAATCCAAGAATCCAAGAATCCAAGAATCCAAGAATCCAAGAATCCAAGAATCCAAGAATCCAAGAATCCAAGAATCCAAGAATCCAAGAATCCAAGAATCCAAGAATCCAAGAATACACGAATCCAAGAATCCAAGAATCCAAGAATCCAAGAATCCAAGAATCCAAGAATCCAGGAATTCGAGGATCCAAGAATCCAAGAATCCACGATTCCGAGAATCCTAAAATCCAAAAAAACCCTTCTCTATTTTCAAATCTTCCAAAAACTCACGAAACAAAAAGTCGATTCGCAATCAGTGTCTCCACATCATTCACCGAGTTATTCAACAGTTTATTCACAAATGTAAAATGCTCAATAAACTGCTCATCAGTGCTCCCATTCACAATAGAATTCCGAATATCCGCTTTAGTATGCCCTTTGGCTCCAAGATGTACCAATGCCAGGGACAATAAAATAGAAACCGGAGAAAATACACATGGTGTTATTTGGTTTTCAGTCAAGTCTGAAAGTAGCCTGAGCCCAAATTGAGCCTCCACAAATGTGGAGTTCACCAGGGAGAAGCTCATTGAACTTTTGGGATCTTGTGGTGGATTTGAAAGAAGGTGGTAAAGTTCGAAGAAGTGGAGCAGCTGTTTATTACACCGTTGAAATCGGGAGAGAGGAGAATTGAGGAATGTTTGTTATTTGTTATTGTCACTCTCACTTCAAACAGGAATCCTTTACATTCGGAGTGGTGAAGTCAGTTGAGAGAAAAAAAGACGAACGGTCGGAGTGTTGTGATACATGCTTCTATGTTTTTTCACAGGTTTCATGGACTGTTGTATGATTCATTTTTTTGATAAATTTTTTATAGCAAAACTTTTAGAACGATATTTATTAACAGTTCTCACTTACATTACAAACCAAAATTATTTCGCGTCCTGTATTTTTATGTTCAGCTTCCAAAACTACATATTTCTTTAAAAGAATCACAATTCTAGCTCATCTGGGAGCCGAGATATGGCGCTTTGAAGTTTGAGGCGAGAATGCAGACGACGAGAGTAGGGAGAAAGTGTGCGAAACAGAGAGGCGGCAGGCGACGAGAGTGTGTCTGCGTCTCTCACCCACGCACACTGTTTCGCTCTCTAACTTTGAGCGCGATATCTCGGCTCTCAGATGAGCTAGAAGCATGTAACTTTTACAGAATTGAGTGAAATTTTTTGATGAGTACGAAATTAACATTGATATGAGACGAAATTAGAGTTGAGGTCAGTCAACTTGTCCTAACGAACTGGATTGCAATCGTATGGAAAAGTTGTCAACTATAAAATTGTAGTTCTGGAGTTGCTCTATACATCTGAAAAATTTCAGAAAAATTGAATTTGTCGGAGTCACTTTTTCAACTGAAGATGCTGTGAAATAGTAATATAACATATGTTAAATAAATAAGACTGGTAACTTTATTCAACAAAAAAGTTCAAACGGGCACCCCAAGGGCCTCTTCTTCAGATTCCTTCTTCACCGGAAGCAGCCTTTCTCCAGAACGCACCGAACTATTATTCGGGGTCTCAAAAGCTTTCGGAAACAAACATCCAAAACTTATACCGTTAAGCTGCTCCTTGTAAGCTTGTCTGAACCTAGGACATCGTATGTAAGTCACAAAATAAGCCTGACAAAAGTTGGGAAGTGTGGTGATCGATAAGAAGGGCATGTAAGGGATCATATCGTCCTTGTTGCGGGAGTAAGCAAAAAGACCACCGAAGCATATGTTGGACATCATCCAAAGGAAGATGTAGAAGAGCATGAGGAAGAATGTGGGGTATAAGATCTGCAGGGAGTTTAGATAAATGTGTAATTGATATGTAGGCTCACCTTTCGTGGTCCTACTGTAGCAGTGTCGGTGCTGGAGCCGCGGTGACTGGTTATTTTTCTTGCTGAAAATTGTTATTAACTTTGAGGGTCTGAAAAATGATTTCCAGTGAGCCGATATTTCTGAAATGTTATGGATGTATAGAGCAACTCTAGAACTCTATTTTTGAAGTTGACAACTTTTTCATAGAACCAGGATCCAGTTAGTTAGGTTGCCCGGGGTTCAAAATGGTCAAAATTCGAGGTGACGTCAGTCAACTTGGCCTAACTAACCAGATTGTGATGCTATGAAAAAGTTGACAATTACAATAATAGAGTTCTTGAGTTGCTCTATACAGTCGCAAAATTTCAAAAAAATCTGATAACTAGAAACTAATTTTTCAGACCCTCAAAGTTAACCCAAAAACTCACAATTCCGAATCGCCATAGTAACCGCTCCTACAGTAATCAAAAGTGTGAACGCGTTGCAAACCACCATTGATATCGATGTGATATCATAAACGTTTTGATTTACAGCTAAAAAGCCATATTTATTCTGAACATTTCCCTGTGAACTCACCCATTGTAAGCTCACAGTTTTGAGAGCTCTCATTCTTCACAACCACCAAATTCATAGAGAAAATCAAAAGTGTGAAACAGGTTGGAATAATGCACATTAGCAAAATGTATTTTGTTGTATCCCACATTAGGTGTCTGAAATTTTTTCGTTTGTAATTCAATTTTTTGGACTATTGCTTACTTAATAGGATAGATGACACAGAAGCACAAATCCATCGCTATTGACATGAAAAGCGCTGACTGAAACATCAACGATATGGAGTACGGTGCATTGTACAGTAAGCACTCTTTTTCGGTTACGGTTTGGCGTCTGAAAATACAGTAATCCGGAACCAAACGTACAGTAGTCTTTTGGTGGAGTTACCGTATAGCAAAAATAAGCAATTTGAGCTCAGCGACATTGCAAACCAAGTGTGAAAGCGCCAATACAAAAATTAACATCGCTGAAAAATTTTGAAGCTTTTTTTGAAATTTGAGTTTCAAATTACCTCCTTTAGCATGTAAGGCTTCTTTTCGTACCACAGCTATCAAGACGTTCACATTTCCAAAAACACCAAGAATCATGATAGGAGCGATGATAGCGTCCATGATGAGGTAGTTCATTTTGAAGTAATTTGGAAGTTTCTGAACCAGAATAGAGTATTTTGACGTAAGAAAATTTGAGAAAAATGAAAAAATAAGACATTTATAAGACAAAAAATTCGTTGTTTGTGCTCTGAACCATGAAAATTGAGATCATAGCGGAAGTGGGCGAGCATGGAGTGAGAACTCTAGAAATTCACTAATTTGAATGAAACTTTATACGTTGTGAAATCAAGATGATGACTTTACTCTCTTTACTCAAAGTCATCATTTTCCGAGAAAAAAGAATTGTATATTTCTCGGCCGCCTTATGAGGCTAATCCGAAAATAATGGGGCCAATTTGGGTTGGTAGAAACCGAAAAACATTTTTTTTTATTCCAGAGAGTATAGTTTTTGTTCAGATTCCAAGAATTATTAAATAGTGTCATTTCTCTTTTGAAAAATTGTATTTTGATCCAGGGCTTTTTGAGAGTTTGCAGGTGTGATTGTGGCGCAAGCTACTTTCTTGGGAATCCACAAATTATAAAATTGTAAACGATATTCTTCGCTTCTCAATATTGCCACATAGAACGTATTACTGTAGGATAAGCAAACGAAAAGTGCCTGAAAACAAAAACGAATGAAATAGGACTTTAGTCAATTTTAATTAGTACTCTAATGATTGTCCCAATTCGAGAATTCCCAAAAAAATTTATTTTTTGAATAAAAATCGTTTAAAAAAATCGGTTTTCAAATCTCGAACTTACACTTTTTTTAAACTTATTTCATGTGAAATTTTTTGCTGATTTGAACGCACATAATATCGCTGCTTGAACGCTATTCGCGCTACGCTATAGAAAATGTTTTTGTCAAGTTTTTGTCAGCAGCGCCGAGCGCGACAGCAGCTTTTGTGTCGGCAGCGTCAAGCGCGTCAGCAGATTGTGAGTCGGCAGCGGCGAGCGCGACAACAGCTTATGTATCGGCAGCGGCGAGCGCGACTCAATGGAAATTTATTCATAAAAAGTTTTCTATAGCGTTTGAGCAGCGATATTAGTTGCATTCGAATCAGCGAAAAATTCTACATTTTTTGAAATAGGATAGCAAAAATGTAACTTGAAAAAAAACTTACATCATGAACCATCACAATTCTCACAAGTTCCGACTCATAATATGCAGAAGTTTTCAGTATAACCAATCCAAAAACTTGACTTGACAACCAAGTCAAAATAAACAACACTACAGTAAACTGCAGACGTTTCATGGTTTTCAATGATCTTCCGTAAGAATTTTGAGTTTGACTCTTCTTTTGAAACTCTCTTATCAATACCAGATAAAATACAAGAACCACGAAAGCCAGGGCAATGTATAAGTACTTGTAGAAAATACTTGCATTGATATTGAAAGCGGTTTTAGGAGAGCAAGAAGTGACCACCTTTTCGTTAGTCCCCAGATACCCATAGACAGTGGTGAAAATTGAAAAAGAAAGGATGGGAATCGTTGTAGCCATCATGTAGTCGGTTAGGCTTATAGTACGATATCTTATAGGAAACTTGACAAGAATCAGCATATCTAACACAATAATTAGCATGAGCAATCCTTGAGCAGCTTGGAAGAATACATAGAAGGCGATTCTTTCGTAACATTCACTTTTTATGTGGGTGATTCCGATATCAAAAACGTCGTTTTGAAGAGTCCCAAATGAACAGAACAAGTGAAAAAAGCATTGGAAGCATTGAAGGATTGCTGAATTTTTTTGTATTATAAAAATTGGACCATTCTCAAAAAAAAAACATACAAGTTCTGCTTCGAAGTTGCTTTCTTCTGTAAACCAAATGAATAAAAAGTAGATTTCCAATAGTTCCAAGGACAAATAAAATGATTTTGTAGAACGCACTGATATACTTGTTAATGATGTGAATATCAATTTCAGAATCCATTTTGAAAAAGAAGAAACCAAAAAGTCAAAACGTGCGATCTTCTTATATAGTGATGTAAAATTAGAAGAGAAAAAAACAGAGAGCACATTATTAGTCAGTTGGATGAGCATGTAATCTTTTGAGCAAAAATTTTGGGGCGTCTGGTACATTCTTTTATAAGTTCAGAAATCAGTCTAGAAGATTTTGGTTTCTAACAGTACAAAATTTATGGATATTTACAAGCCACCGAAAGCACAGGAGTATCCACACCATCAATTCGTCCATACCAAAGACCCGCGGATTCTGAGCAAAAGACCAGCGTCGGTGAGCCATCCGAATTTCCATTAACATCACCGGATCCTGAGTCCAGCCTGGCGGCGGTTCCCGATGGGCATGCGAGGGTTGTTCTGAAATAAGGAAGATTTTGAAGACTTTTCGGTTTGGCTTACGAGCAAGAGTCCAGTGGAATTCCACATGTTGAGCAGCCACCCAATGTATAGGACACAGGCACTTCGGCAGCAGTGAGACAGTACATGGAGGGGCTGGGCATATTGAGACCCTGGCAGGTGGTACTGTAGATTGGAGAGCAGGAGACGCAAGCTGGAAGAACGTTGTATGAAAAGTTATAAAATGTTTTAGAGGGTCAATCTGCATTAGCCTCTATAATGGTAGCAAGAGGGTATCAAACTGTCCAGCACACAGTATGTCACGGTCCGAATTGAGGCCGCGGCTCTATTGTAAGTACCCAAATGGTCCGTGGAGTTGGCCATAAAAAGCCGTGCGGTCGGCCGGAACCTTAAAGGACCATTGGGTCGGCCGGGGCCATAAAGGGCCGTGGGTCGGCCGGGGTCATAAAGGGCCGTGCGGTCGACCGGGGCCATAAAGAGCCGTGCGGTCGGCCGGAACCTTAAAGGACGGTTGGGTCGGCCGGGGTTACAAAGGGCCGTGGGGTCAGCCGCGGTCATAAAGGGCCGTGCGGTCGGCCGGAACCTTAAAGGGCCGTGGGGTTCGCAGGGGCCTTAAAGAGCAGTGGGGTCGTCCGGAACTATAAAGGGCCGTGGGGTCAGCCGGACCATAAAGGACGGTGGGGTCTGCCGGGGCCATAAAGGCCTTGAAATCTGACAGCAGCAGCTATCCGCCAAACTCACGATATGGTGTCGTCGTCGTTGTCACAGTTGTAGTCGTTGTCGTTGTGAGTGCAGTAGTCGTTGTTGTAGCTGTTGTCGTTGTTTCCGTTGTTACCTCTACTGTAGTGGTCAGCTCCGTGGTTATTTCTGTAGTGGTCTCCGTGGTGGCCAAGAAAGCCGCAATTGCAGCTTGTTGTTGTGGAGTCAAGTCCAGCGAGACCCCAGATTGTAGAAGACGAATCTGTTCTTGAACTGTTGCTGCTGGAAAAGTTGACAAGGTAATATTATGTTTTTTAAAGCTCACCGTATGCCACATTCTGCGTGGGTATGCAGCCATCACCACAGTAGGAAAAAATAATACAACAAAAAATGATTTGTAATGGGAACATCTATGATAAGACGAGAACAGCATAATCGGAACGGGACTTGTGATGACACTAGCGCTTATAATTTTGATTGATATCCAGTTTGTTACGTCTTGTATGAATGTTATGTCATTATTATGGAAGAGGTTGATCTCTGGACTTTTAAGATTTTCAAAATCTTTCCGTTTTTGGGTTCATAGAAACGATTTTTTGTTCGAATATTCAGGTTCATTGAAATTCACAATAAACGTTGGTTTTCTGCTCCCAGAATACTAAATTAATGACATTTCAAACGACTTGATGATGTTTGTAGTGGATGCTCAATTGGCTACAACGATTCCGCATTTTCAATTAATGGAGAATGAGCTCATTGCATTAAATTATGTGTTTTCTTTTTCTATTTTCAACGAATAATGACTTCCCTTTTTTAACACTTTGCTATGTAGTGATACAATGACTACACGATGATAAAACACATGTCGGAAAATCTGTACTTACGTCACTTCCGCCGAAGTTAACGCAAATGAGACATTTTGTGCTCCGATGAACAAAATAATTGACTTTCGGCCAAAAACAAAAACTTCTCAAGGGTCACACCATGTCTCATTCAAAAAATGAGTTTTTAGCTCTTATTTTTTAAACATTGAAGTTTTCGGGCTCTTAATGTAGGATCTCAGTCATTTTTTTACTTTAAAAATGAAGTTTTTTTTCTGTTTCGAACGCGCCTAATTTCACAGCTCAAAACGCTGTAAAAATGTCTTTGATCAAATTTTTCACTTTGTCGCGATCGCCGCTAAAGATTTAGAATCTTCTGTCGCGCTCGCCGCTGCTGACAAAAAAAAATTGACAAAAAAGTTTTCTACTTCGTTTTGAGAAGCGATTTTAGATGCATTCGAAATATCTACATTTTTTGAAATAGGTTAGAAGTTTGAGATTTGAGATTTTTTAATTTAAAATTGATTTAAAAAAATTAATTTTTTCATCTTTTTAGGAACACACCTTCCAGCTTCTATCGCTCCATAATTGATGATCCGGAATATAGAGATTTCGAGTTCCAACCAAATTGGATATTCTACACCGTTTGCTTCATGCTTGTCTACAGTATCCCACCAATCTATATTTTCGGCAAGATCACATACTTTTTCATGATTAACAAGTCAGAAGTCAAGAAGAGTGGCATTCGATTAGAAGTTGTCTATTCTTTTCTGCTAATGCAGTTCTGGAACATTGTTCTAATTTTTGGAGATTTCGCAATGTTGCGAATCGGATACACTTCGATTCTCACACGTTTCTGTGCTTCTAGTAATCCGCAAACTCTATTGAAAACTATTGTTTTTACGTACTTTTGGGCAGACTATGTGTCTCAATGGATTACTGTACTTTTTTGTGTACTCCGTGTTGCTGTTTTGTTTTCAGTGGCCAAGGAGACAAGTGAGAAGGTTGGTGGCTAAACTTCTATTCAAAACTTGCTCCAATATCCAAAAATTTCAGATTATCAAAATTGTACCTCTTATCATTATCATCTTGGGATTCCTAGCAGCACTTCCAAACTTTTTGTCTCCCAGTTTTTGCCTACAACTCCCGGAACCAATGCCCTTTGGCTCTATTGCAATCCTTTCCACATTTCATGCTGAACATTTGGTATCCTTTTTGTTTCTACCACACTTCACATTTTCTTTCACAAGGGGATTACGCGAAGTCTTGAGTTGAACTTTTTCTGAAACTTCGAGCATAAACTAAATTGACCCTGAAAAGTCCAAATCTGCAATAAAATATGGCGAAATGTTCACGTAACTCGAGATATGAGCCCTCAAAGTTGAGGTCAGTACTAAAATGAGGTACTTTGAGGGCTCATATCTCCGCTCAAAATCACTTTCAGAATGTCTAGTTTTTCGTTCTGAACTCAGAATTTGATGCGTAACAAAACTCTATTCTTTTTTGAAAAAAAAGTTTTTGAGCCAAAACTTCCCACCCAAATGGTATAGGAAAATTTCAAAGTTTTGACTAAAAAAAATTTTTTTCCAAAAAATTATAAGATGTTGTTAAGCATTAAATTTTGAGTTTAAAACAAAAAACTAGACATTCTGAAAGTGATTTTGAGCGGAGATATGAGTACTCAAAGTACCTCATTTTAGTGCTGACCTCAACTTTGAAGGCTCATATCTCGAGCTACGTGAACATTTCGCCATTTTTTATTGCAGATTTGGACTTTTCAGGGTTAACTTAGTCTATGGCCGAAGTTTCAGCAAAAGTTCAACTCATGACTTCGCGTAACCCCCTTGTCAGAGCATCCCATATTTCTATCTGGCCAACTACCTATGTGTCACTATTATAACAGTGGTTTTGAATTTAATCATGTTAATGAAGATAAGAAAACGTTCCGCGGTGGTCGCAGTTTCTCGAGTTTGCTCCACACGAAACGCAAAAATAGAGAGAACCCTGACCGGAACTATGATTATTTTATTATTTCCGATGATCGTTGGGGTATCCATTGCGGTAAGTTGAATGTTATGAGATAAAAGTTTTTTAAGTAGAATTTCAGCCATATATTTTTATTTTCTCAAATGATCGTCCCAATTATTTACGAAAACATGAATATTTTTGCACAAAAATTGTTAAAACTCGAGAAAATCGATTTTCAAAACGCCATCTTACATTTTTTCTAACCTATTTCAATGAATGTAGAATTTTTTGTTGATTCGAACGCACCTGATATCGCTGCTCAAAACGTAATAGAGACATTGTTATGAACAAAATTACACTTTGTCGCGCCGACCGTTGCCGGTTTAAATTTGCTGTCGCGCTCGCCGCTACCTGCTCATACGTCGGCAGCGGTCGACGCGACAATTAAAAATTTGTTAATAAAATGCTTGTATTGCGTTTTGAGCAGCGATTTTAGGTGCGTTCGAATCAGCGAAAAATTCTACATTGAAATAGGTTAGAAAAAATGTAAGTTGGCGTTTTGAAAATCGATTTTCTCGAATTTTAACAATTTTTGTTCAAAAATATTGTTATTTTCGTGAATAATGGAACTGGGACGATCATTTGAAAAAATTTCAAAAAAGACTGTAATCCTACTTTTAAAAATTTCAGATCGGTGAAATTTTTCGTCATGCCAATTTCTCATACATCCTTCTAATCCGCCCGTTTCTTTTGGATGCTCGCGTTCATATTGTTACTTGTTACTTTTATATGACACATCCCATTTTTAAAGACACGAGTTTATAGTTTTTCGTGGGAATTGACTGAACCTTTTACTTTTACTGTTGATTGTTTCATTTTGGAAAAAAATGTTGAAAGTCTTTTAGCCCACTATTGTGAAACAGGTTGATCACTGAACTTTCAAAGTTGAAAGATAAGAATTACATGTAAGATTTGCAACCGTTAATCAAAGTTCTTTTGTCGACTTCGAACAAAATTTTCCAAAAAATTTTCTCAAGATGCCCAAAAAGTTCCCAACTACCACTGAAGACCCTATTTCATTAATGTGCGAGGAATGTACTGGTTCGGGAAAGGGACTAACATCTATTTTTTGGAATTATTCAATAGTTATCCATGCTATTGTTCTACTCATTTTGGCTTTTGCATTTTTGTGTTGTCTACCTGTTAATATTCTGCGATTTATAAGAATAGGGTGGAGCATAGAAAGGTTTAGAAAAATCTTTTGGAATTTTTTAATAAATATTCTGCCGCCCTCTCTCCCTAAATCGCGTTGGAATGGGGCTGCGCGTTTCTTGTGGGCGGAGCCTAAGTAAATGTCACACAAAAATGTGTCAAAAAAACTGTCCAAAAATTTCTGACCAATTTTGACCCGCTCGTAACTTTTGTTTGACTGGACCGTTTTTGATCATTCTTTTTTTGCTGAATTGAACGTATCTCTGCGCTTGTGAAGACCTAGAGAACAGTGTGATCCAATCATTTTGAGCCAAGATATGCTCCGTTTTCCAAAAGTCGTTTTTTTGGAGGAAAAGTTTGGCTTGGAAAAAAGGGCAGTTTTTTGTTCAAATCGTTGCACAAGCTCGGGCAATTGAGCTATAGGTCTGAAATTTGGGCTATACATTGGTAATACAACTGGCTAGGGGAAGAAAAAAGAACGAATACCATATCTTAAAAAATAAAAATTCCAGCCATAAAAGTATGAGGATCACTTTTTTGAACCAATTTTTCACTTTTTTGCGTTTTCTGAGAGAACGGAAAAAGGTATCAAGCTGATTTTTGGTGAGCATAGAAATTGAAGCACTAGAATGTGATTGAAAAAATTACATTTTCAAAATTCGCAAAATTGACCGAGATACGGTCGAAAAATGGCTCTTTCCCTCCCCAAATTAGGCTCCGCCCACTTTTCGTTTTTCGCTTGTTTCTCGGCCAGTTTTGGGAGTTGGAAGGAAATTTTTTTTGGAGAGATGCGCAATAAAAATGCGGAATGGAACATATACATTTTGTAAATTTTTTAGTGGAAAAATTTTTGGAAAATTAGGAAAAACATGGTTCAGGCAAACATCAAGAATATTTCAGAAAGTTTCACATTTTTCCAATATAGAATTTTGCAGAGATACAGAAAATGTGTGTTACTTTTTTAGAAAATTAGTAGAACTCGAGATTATTTGCGATTTTTCCAAAATTTCGTTCCGAGATTTGGTGAATGAGATTTTCATTTTTCATCGGGGCCGTCCTTTGAACGACGTTCCCCCTTCTCCCACCCTCCTCTATGCCATGGGGAGGGCGTGTTCAGTGTGCGGTGAGTGGTCGAGTGGTTAGCGGGCTGCGTCAGTAAACTAGAGGTCAGGGTTCGATTCCGTCTTTTGTCATTTTTCATTTCTTCGTACATTGTATTTATCTCCTCAAAAGTTAATTTGGGCCGAACTCCCATTCAGTGAGGGACGTTAGGCCACACAATCTTTAGTCAGCCCGTAACACCTCTAAAAGTTCACTTTGTCATAACTTGACTCAAAATGGTCGTACAAACACACAGTAACTTCGAGGGACACGCCCTGCTCGCCGCGAAGCGGCGTCTAGCGGAATCGGCCGAAGGCCGAAGACGCTATCCGCCGCTCTCTCTCCCTAAATCCAGAAAGTGCAGGCCTCTACGTTCGAGGGCGTAGCCAAACTATACTGGCCGACGCGGCTCTCGATTGATGTCGACTGTTTATTATAGATTGGTAACATTTTATATTATTCTGTTCGTCTCAACGCGAGGAAACAAAATGAATATTTATATAAATTTCGGGAAAGTTGGAATTGAACGAATGTTATCGGGGTTTCCAAGGACGAATATATGCCTATTCGGTTTTCGAGAGACTATAACTGTGTCGCTCCTCCGAAATCGAAAAAAATATAAACTTGGTGTGCGGAGCACACGGACGAATGCTCGCAAAAATTAGTCTTTACCAATCCGTAAAGATACTTCTCGCGAGTCACATCCTAACCGCGTCAACCCCCTAACTACAGGTGGATAGAAAACAATAAACTTTTGACAAATAAATTAGCTTCTCGATTCTTATGCCTCAATGGAAGTTACATTCAGGGCTTACAACCCCTCACTGGATGGGTCTTTGGCCCAAATTGAAATTGTATTCGGGGCCTACGGTCCCTCACTGTATGCCGCTTCATTTCTTGTTTCAGATTTCGAGTTCTGTAGAATTGTCATTCTTTAAAAACTCTGAACCGAAACTGCTCTTCGTTGAAAAACCTTCGTACTTTTTAGTAAACACTTCATTAGAAGTAACACGGCGCAGCCGTGTCCAGCGACGCGAAGCGGCGCTAGTCGAGGGAGTAAAAAAACTCGGCATGCTTGTGACATTGCCAGCGACGGTGCCTGGTACTGCAAAGTATCAACGAGAACTCGTAATGGGATGCGTGACTCTTGCCAACAAACTTGGTAATCCTCATCTTTTTGTGACGTTCACTGGAAATCCAAACTGGCCGGAAATCAAAAGAGCCTGCGAGCAGAGGAAATGCACTTGGGCGGATCTTCCTGACTTTGTGAATCGAGTATTCAAAAGAAGATTTGAGATGTTTTTAGAAGATATTGTCGGAGTTAAGAAGAAGGTTACATCCCTGAAGGGTAAACGTATAAGGCAACCAGGAATGTTCGGTGAAGTAAAATGGTACAGCTACTCAGTGGAATTCCAACAACGGGGCATGCCACACTGTCATCTACTGGTGTGCCTGACAAATGGTCTGACGGATACGAATCAAATCGATAAAATAATTTCTGCTGATGTTCCAGACTTGCCAACAGATTCATCCGATCCAAAATACCATGAAGTGAGTTTCGATTATCTAACTGTTTCGTTTCTAAATCAATTACTTCTTTCAGAAGCTACGGTACTATAACTTGGTAAAAAACTGTATGACTCATTTTCCGTGTGAAGGCGACCGTGGTGCATACTGTATGTTGGAAAAGAAACGACACTGGAAACAATGTACCAAAGGTTTCCCAAAATCGCTTGCTGAGTTCACCACCATGTCCGATAACCAGTATCCGACGTACAAACGGAGTGGCAAGAACAAGTTCAATCTTCATCGCGGAAAGAATATTGTAACAGCTGGAAGCGAATATGTCGTGCCGCATAACAAGGAGCTACTTATGAAATATGAATGCCATGTGAATATTGAATGTGTTTCATCCATCAAGAGCATGAAATACATGTTCAAATATATTCATAAGGGTTCAGATAGAGTGCTTCTTGAAGCGACTGAAAAAGTTGGCAAAGGATCATTGGCGCCAAATTCAATGATGCTCAGCGGCAATGTCTTCCACCCAGCAAACCTCGACAGAGCCAAGATTATTCAACGGCAAAAACAAGCGCAAATGTTGATGAGAAGAGCCGGAGTTAATTTCGATAAAGATATTCAAGTTGCTCTAAATGATTGTCACTACATGATGGATCTTGGTGCTATGGCCGCTTGCGAGGCGGCCTGGCGAATCTCGGGTTTCCCGATGCACGGATGCTCTCATATTGTACACCGCGCTTACGTCCATGAGGAGGAGAAAGAACCAATTTACACAGTTCGTGGAGTCGATGCTGCGAAAGCTGAGGAAATGCTGAAACAACCGCCATGTGGAATGATGGCGGCTTGGTTCAAAGCGAATCAAAAACCTGACATTCTGCCGGAAGTTACGAACAAGAAACCAGATAATCCAGTGAGAACTACTCGCGATTTGACCTTGGAGGAAATGTTTTCTTACTATAAATTCGATACAAAGAACAAGAAATTTGTCCTTCGAAAAAGAGACCACTCTCTCCGGATACTTGGCAGAATTCAAGCCCCTCAGCCGAGATTTCTTGAACTCACAGCAGTGAGGCTTTTGTCACTATCAGTAAGAGGTCCAAGAAGCTTTGAGGAGTTGAGAACTTTCGAAGGTGTTGTATATCCAACTTGCCTTGATGCCGCTAAAGCTCGAGGACTCATGAACGGAGATGTCGAATGGGATCGAGCATTGAAGGAAGTTGCTGATTCAGAATACCCGATTGTTTGTCGGCGGTTTTTTGCGAGCATTCTCATTCACTGTTGTCCAGCAAACCCGCAAGAATTATGGGCAAATCACTATGAGAAATTGATCGAAACTGCAAGATCCGGATGGACACTCGAACAAAGAAAAGCGCATGCACTTCGTCATATTAAATGGCTTTTGGCTCGGCATGGAATGACGCTGGCGGACTTCCAACTTGAAGACGAATCTCTTGATGCTCATTTTCCTCTCAGTTCAGATGAAAACATCGACAACCCAAATTTCATCCCTCGCACAATTGCTCAACACTCTTCAGACGGAAAAGCGATGTACAAGAAGCTCAATAGAAAACAGCTCGCATTTGTAAACAGAGCATTGGAATTGGATAAGGAAGTTCACAAATCTAGGATGATGTTCGTTGAAGGCCCAGGAGGAACTGGTAAAACTTTCGCCTACAAAACTATTTATCATCTTCTGAAAGGACGAGGTCGGAGAGTCATTTGTGTGTCTCATACAGGAATCGCCGCGTGTCTCTTGCCCGATGGATGCACTGCACACCGAACATTTTCTATTCCATTAGAAGTCCACGATCAGATGGTTTGCAAAATCGACCCTAATTCCCCAGAAGGTAAATTTCCAAAATTAACGAGAACCTTTTGAGATTCTTGTTTTTCAGGAATTGAACTGTCCCGCGTCGATGTCATTATCTGGGACGAGATTTGTATGACGGATACTCGGATACTGGATTCTGTAAATCTTTTGCTTCAAGATCTAAAAAACAATCAACTTCCATTCGGTGGTGTTCTGCTTATTATGGGTGGTGATTGGCGACAAATTCTCCCTATTGTGGAAGGAGTCAAAGGCCACGGAGCTACAAAGTACATAATAAAGAATGGCGCCCTTTGGAATAGAATCGAAAAGTTCAAGCTTGTCGAGAATAAGCGAGCCGAATCAGATGCAGCATACGCAAAAAGAATTCTCGACATTGGAAACGGGACAAACTATTCCAACGAAAAACAAATGGTTCACATCCCAGAAGAATATATTGAGAGAGCCGGAGACAGAGCGTTGGCAGATTGGGTATTCCCTGATCCCAACGATATCGACTCGATACGGAATTCCGCCTTGCTAACAGTGGACAATCGTACTGCACTTCGCTTAAATGAATACGTTTTGAATAAGGTGTCCGGAGAGTCTCGAACCTTCCGATCGATTGATACTGCTGATACAACAAATGGACTTGCTGCTGATTCTGCTGTTTTTGAGAGCCAAACTCCTTCAGGAATGCCGCCGCACCAGTTGAGGCTTAAAGTCGGGGCTCAAGTAGTTCTTCTCAGGAACATCTCCGTGGAACGAGGTCTTTGCAACGGAACGAGGCTAACTGTGAAAAAGTTTGGAACAGACGTGCGTTATTTTTTCATTTGTTAACTAAGTTCTTCAATCATATTCTTTCAGATCATTCAGTTCACAGTCAACAACCCAACCACAAGATCCCCAGACACTGTATATTTGCATCGAATGGTGTTGTCTCCAACCGGAAAGGGTGCCAACTCTTGCGGGTTTAAACGCCTACAGTATCCTATCCGGTTGTCGTATGCATGTACAATAAACAAAAGTCAGGGCCAGACTTTATCAAGATGTGGTCTGGTCCTTCATTCGGCTGTTTTCGCGCACGGGCAACTTTATGTAGCCATGTCGAGAGTGACAAAAGGAGCTGATTTTAAACTTTGGCATACAACACGAAGTAATTCGTCGTACGATGTATTGCCGCAAGGAGGAATGTTGGTGAAAAATGTGGTTTACAAGGATGTTCTCCGAGAAGTAGATGTTCGAGAAGAACTCGAGGACCTGAGACTCACTGAGAATACGATCATTGCTGACGCATCTTCTGATCAAGATGATTCTGACCAATCAAAAATTATCGTCGATACCGTCATTGACTCTGTTCCGAGCTTCACTGAGTTGAGGAATTCATCGAGAACCCACTTGAGCACTGTGACTCAATGTGTCGTGAGCCCGTTCGGAGCGAATCTGCCGTACCTGTTGTTGGATAACAACGGTTCTGATTGCTTTCTGAACACACTCTGCAATATGTTGTTCAACTGCCCTCAACTACATGATTATTGTATTAACCGTACGGATCAGACTCAGCGATTGTGTTTTCGGCTCGGACAAATATTCAGAAGAAATGCAAACTGTGTCACCAGCTTACGACAATGCCTTCCTGCCAATTACCATTACGGACAACATTGCATCAATGAAGTTTTTCAACTTCTCATTCCAGTGAGTTGTCGCGTTTACTGTGTCACCTACGATTATTTTTCCAGGAGCTCGTGACAGAAGCCGGAGAAGAAGTATTAATGAGAGTGGACACATCTGGATCATGTCCAAACTGCCATTCCTCGAATCGTGAAAGGCCGTTTCAAAGAGAACCTTTCAGTCACATCCAACTACTCCTGACTGAAAATCGTTCGTTCGACGAGTGCTTTGATGATTATGCTATACGACAACAAGACACGCTTTGCCACAATTGTGGTGAACTGAACTATCCTCGGCTGACAAGCTCTCATTTAATTATTGACGTCCGACACGAGTTATCCCGGTTTCAATTTTTGGATAGTAATAGCACGGTTACAATGTTTGGCTCGGAATACCGTCTTCGAGCTTTTGCGGAATACGAGCCATTTAATCCAGGTATGAGTGAAGGACACTACAAAAGTTGGATACGACATGGTACTGTGTGGAAGTGCATCGATGATTGGAGACTTGATGTTTTGAATCCACAGATGGAATATGTTGATCTTTCCAATTATTATGTTTCTATTATTGTTTTCGAGAAAGTTTGACACATCATTGGTTTATTTTTCCGGAAATTCCTTATTCTTTATCAGGACCAATGATCTTTTCAATCTTATATCTTTGTTCGTGTTTTTACTTGTAGCATTTTCTTTTCATTTCTCCTGTAATCGTGTGATTTCAATTATTTCGCATTTCGCCAGGATATTTTTTCCAAGTTTCGCGGAAGAATGTTATGAATGTTATGAATGCTATAAATTTTGTAATAAAGTTCTATGTTATAAATGAGTCATCCTAAAAATAAAGGGTCAAAGCGCCAGACGACAAGAGCCATCCTAAGATTTGGTCTGTATCTTCAATCGCTCATAACCTGCTTCAACATCATTTTACTATCATTCGGCTCGTCTCAGCGAGCTCAGTAACATATCTCAAGGGCATAAACGCTTGTCTAGCTACGAGAAAAGGTAATTCACACTCAAAGAACCAAACCACACGGCGCAGCCGTGTCCAGCGACGCGAAGCGTCGCTAGTCTTCTAGAGTTCTTATTTTCCACTGGTTAACTATACCCACTGTTTCATGTTGATCAGCTACAGTACTTTCCTTGTTATTCTAATTGCCACGTTGACTTTTCGAATTATAAGAAGTACCTCTGAGTTAGTTTTTACCTTCCAAAGTACAGAATTTTCTTTAATTTTTTCAGTCTTATGGTACTCTCCATGAACACTTTATGTGCAGTTGCTGGGATTATCATTTGTCACATTGAAATGTATCAGCTTATTATTTCTCTGATATCTTTTCATAGGTTTTGGAACTGTCAAAATTTGTCTAGAAAAAGTGTACTTTTTCTTATGGTTTTCGTTTTTCTGGTATTAGGAACCAAGGATATTTTCTGGATTTACAAGCTTTTTTTCGTTGTTCTGGAGTTTGATGCTTAAATTTTCGAAAATCACTTTTTGTATTATTTTGTAAGTCTCCAGATCACCCAAAAAAATGTTTTTTTCGAAACATTTTGAATTCAGATTTTCTATTCCGTGGAGCAAGTCTTGTTTCTTGTAGCCATGGCAATGCAATTTTCTATGAAAAATTTTGATTCAGAAACTATAATTGGCACTCAAGTCAAGCTAATAGGCCCCATCAAATTTGTATGGAAAATTTCAAAACAAATTCTCTAATCCACAAAATCGCGTTAAAACTTCAGATGTGCTCATTATTTTTCACAATAGACTTCTTTTTGGTTCCACTGGTCACAGAAATCTGTGAAATTCGATATAATCCCAATTCTATAACTCTCACTAAAGTTAGGAAAATGTCATCGAAATGAATTTTGATTTTTGAAAGTATGACATCATCTAAATGCCCGTAAACAACAATTTGTCTTCTTACTTTTATATATTTCCTACGCTAGAAAATTTCCAAGCTTCTCCAAAAATGGCAAAAAAAATCATGACTACCACCGAATTTCCTGGACATGTTGAGCTTGGAGGTAGTTTAATAGAGTTTATGATGCATTCATCTCACATTTCTTATCTCATAACTTTGCCCTTATTGGGTCTTGCCTTTTTGTGTTGCCTGCCCTCATATGTTTTCATCTACCGGAAGAATTTGGAAGAGCATAAAAAGGTGGAATTTTTTTGGTGACAACTTTACTTAATTAAGTTTTAGAGCCCCATTTTCCCTTTGGTTCAATACACCTTTCGTGCTATCCTTATTCTGTATTTCTCATTTTTTGCACTTGGAATAATATCACTACTGTTCAAAATTATTCCAGCTTATCGCGAGTAATTTACGTTTCGATTAAACAGCCTCTAATTCCGCCTCTATTTTTCAGAGAAGTTAGAAACTGTCTAAATGGACTATGCATTGTTGGAATAATAATTTTGTGTCATATCGAATGTTATTTTGTGATTATATCAATTTTGTCTGCTTATAAATTTTGGAGAAAGTCAATATCCAGGAAAAATGTTATTGCCTTGATGACAGTAACATTTTTGATCCTCGGATTCAAAGATCACTTTTGGGTTTATGGATTCATATTGGACATATTTAGAATAGACATGGAAAGTCGATTTTATGAGTTTGGATTATACTTTGTTAGTTCCAACTTTTTAAAAAAGGCATGAAATTTCAAATTCAGGTATTCTACTGTATCGAGCAATGCGTTCTGTTTATAGCCATGGTGATGGAATTTTCAATCAAGAAACCATCGAATTTTCATTCTGAAAGAATAATCGCAACACAAGTCAAGTCTCTGGGAACGATAAAACTTGTGAGCTCACCGGAAACTAAAAAAAAAATTTCAATAAAAAATTTACAGACCATGGCGCTGATTTGTATCTTGTGTTATCTGGCTAATATTGATACAACAACGGTATGTACTCTATTCTTTGCTGTTGACTTTTTTCTGGTTCCTATTATAATTGAGATCACTGAAATCGAATCGAATCCGAACTTGATTACTACTACAGAAGTGAAAAAGGTAGCGAAAAAGTAAGGGAAATCAAATTGTATTTGTCAATAAACCTTTCTAAAAAAACATGATGTTGTTCGAGGTTTGGAGGATAATATGGAACTCTGTTTCTCACTAAAAAGTTAAAAATATATAAAGGAATTTAGAATAAAATAGGAATAGAATGAATACATGTAATTGCATTGAAAATTGAAAATTCATTATAGTTAGCACTACAACTTTAGGATTTTTCAAATTTGAGCACAATTTTTTGATGTCTGTGTCTTAGCTGTGGAAAGCACCGAGCCAATGTAGCATCAACCTTCTGCTTGTCCTCATCACTCCTAAAAAAACTACTGTAATATAAGATGTCCAATTCTACTCACAAGTTACTGACAAACGGCTGAAATCTCAATTCCGGATGCTTCTTCCGAAAGTGCTCTTGAGCAGCGTTTGGGCGGCGATGGATAGAATCACAGATGGCGCACTTCCATCTGAAAATAAATACAGTAATCGAACTAGAGTAATCGAGAAAGCCTACTCCTTCAAGCCAAGATGGGATAGTACGTGGTACTTTGGGTTCAGGGAAACAATGGAAATCGTTTGGTGACAAAGTTGACAGACTCCTCGTCGAGTACGGTAGTTTTTGGGTGATTGAAAATTGAATCTAGAATCTTCTTCACCATCGCTAGAACCTTCTGGAAGACACTCGATGGATTCGGAGTCAGTTTCGTGATCCTTTTTCTCGGCTCCAACTTCTTCTTGGCCTAGATCATCAGTTTTCTGAAAACTTTACGTCTTTTTGAGCCGAAGAATCTAAAAAACCTCCTCCGGACACGCCTGTCTTATTGTAGCGACGAGTTGCTCGATTTGAGCATCACTGGCATTGCCATTGATGTTGATAGGCTCTAGATTGATCCGAGGCTTTGGTGGAGCCCGTTTTCTTTTCCTCGGGGCCTTTTGATCCTTCACATAAGACCGACCCTTTGGCACATAAGTAAGCTCCGTTTGAGATTCGATATCTTTTCGAGGAACTAGAATTATAATTTTAAGTTGAAAGACTATTAAAAACTGACCACTTTGCCTATGAAGTTTTCCAAGATCATCTGTCACTGCAAACGTTAGATTTCTCGACACCAAATAGTCCATGGCTTCCTGGAAAGTGTCTCCAGCCTGAATGTTGAATACCAAGTACATTGTCACCTGAAAGAAAAAATAGGAAATATGTATAAGAGAATGAGTAGTAATTCTATGCTACTCTAACATACATGTTGTTATTGTTGCCATATCGAAAACCTCGTGATAATCAAAACGGAGTTGCCGTTTTCCGTTTTCCGAGCTGCGAGAGATAATGGGTTATGAAGAGATGACAGACATTGGGTTGTCATGTGAGCCAGATTGGCAAAAAGGGGAAGGATACGTATGTGCATGTTATTTCGTATCACATGGGCTCAACGAGCCGAATGAAATTGTGCAAGGGGAGGTTTTAAAAAAGATAGAAAGATCATAAATGGACTTTAAAAACCGATTTATAATGTATAATGGTCCAGAATCTTCTACGAATCTCCAGAATACTTCAGGATTTTTCACGACTCTTCAGAACGCTCCAGAATTTTCTACGACTCTTCAGAATGCTCCAGAATCTTCTAGAACTCTTCATAATGTTCCTGAATTTTCTAGAACTCTTCAGAATGCTTCAGAATTTTCTACAACTCTTCAGAACGCTCCAGAATCTTTCTCGACCCTCCTGAATGCTTAAAAGTCTTCTACGACTCCTCAGAATGCTCCAGAATCCTCTAGAACCATTTAGAATCGCTCAGAATCTAGAAGAACAATTTTAAATAATAATTAACGGGTGAAATTATACATGTTCAGAAGAGAAATGTCGACATTTCTAGACTATGTTTTGGTTAAGATTGAAAGTTGAAAATTGACACAAATACATTCAACACATATTATTAGACATAAACTAACAACTTTTTTGTTCAATTTCCTTGTTCAGATTTTGGTTAACTTTCTCCATTTTGGTGAAACCGAAGCACAACGGAAACCCTTCGTTTTAAAATTTTAAAGCGCGCCAAAAACCCGCCAGCGAAATGAACTTATTACTCTCACTAGATATCGCCTATTTAACCCGATATGCCGTTCTCATTCTCTCCATCTTCGGTTTGGTCACCGGGCTAATCCACGTCTACTTTCTTTCCCGAATCCTCAAAACCTATCATTTTTCCATTTGCCTCATCACTATCTGCATCTTAGATTTGGTATGGTTTTTTGTACAATTTATAGTAGAAACTATCACGATTATGGTCTCAGCTGGAGTACGTAACTGTTTATACTATAGTATGCTCGATTTGGGAACGAAAATTATTGGGGAGGTTATTTCTGCTATAAGCTTTTCTAGTGTCACTTGGATTACGGTATTCTCTGGGATTTGTCAAGTTTTTGATTTCAAAAGAAGTGGGAAACAAATTTTTAGTAACAAGATTTGTTTGATGGTGTCTATTTTGCCTGTGATCTTTGTTAGTCTTTTTGGGATGTCTCAATTATTAATCTTCCTACTAATACTAACCAACCTACAACTTACAAGAGGATGTGCACAAAACGAGATCTTCCGGGAATACTTTTTGATAAACTCTGATTGGAAAACGGAAACATTTCTCATTAGCGGTTTTGTAGAAGCAGTTTTACATGGATTAAGCCTGATATTCTGTCTGATTTTATTTTTGTATTTATGGAGATTGAAGGAAAAGTCGATGGAAGAGCAAAAGAAGAGCACATGGAGGATGATAAGCTGGATGCTATTATCTGTTTTGGTACCAAGTTTAATGACCCCTTTAACGAATAAGATATTCAGAGAGTTGGATGTTAATGGGCTACCAATATTGTGGGATTTCAATCTAATTTCAAAAAAAGTAAGCTTATTTTTTCCAGGGGAACTGATATTCTTCCTACAATTTTGTCGAAACTTTACAAAACTATTTTTGGTGCTCTCCGCCTATTCATACCACTTACCTTTTGCAAGGAATATCAAGAAAGTATGAAGACATTTTTCCAGATTTCCAATGGGGGACCAAGGGTTTCTGTGAGTTTTTTTGAGAGCTTTCTCGAATCTAAAAGCACAATGTGAATTTCAGAACAGCTCCGTTGGCGCTACGTATCGAGTTCGTTATAGCAGTTAATTTTAAGTTATTTGTACCTCAATAAATCGTTTTGGAATGTTCGCTTATTTATTATAAAAAGTTTAAAAGAGAAATTAGTTTCCGTCACAAGTGATGATTGGATGTTGCTCGAGCTTATGGACAGCATTCATTGCCGAAGCAATCATGGTGTGAAGGCTGTGAATGAGGGCTTGGGGGGACTGAAAATGGAAGTTGAAGCGTATTTGGAATCAAATCTGTTGCCAACATGGACGCGGCCGGCCCGGGCTTGGGCCGTGGGCTTGGACGGTGGGCTTGGGCCCTAACCAGAGTGCCGCGGCCGGCCGTACGGTAGCCTTCTTTCGAATGGTTTACTCACACACGGAAGTTCAATAGCAGCTTGGGCTTCAAGGGAGACAAAGGCGTTGATGTCAGCGATGACGTTAGTGAAGATGGAGAAGTCAAGTGAGCCATCGATGTTTCCGTGGACCTCTGGGAGCTCGAAAGATGGAAGCTCAATCACTGGCAACTCAACATGTGGAAGGCATGAAAAGCTGACTGGAAGAGTGACCACACCACCCACGGATACTTGTGGGAGGCCAACTGTCAAGCTAGCTTGTCCAACGATTTGGTTGATGTTGGCAATCACATCGGCAATGATCTGTAACCGACAATGTTATTAGGACCCCACTACCATTCTTACGTTCTGAACTCCTGCGATATTTGAGAATGTCAATGGGAGGCTGACAGAGGCAGCTTCGATGGAAACCGAAGATCCAACGGATAGATTGATTTGTTGACCGAGTTGAGCGCATGCATTGACTTCTCGAAGGATGTTGGCAATGATCTGAAGCTTCTATCTCCGAAGAAGAATCATGGTAACAAAACTTACGCTTAAGATCTTCTGGGCGACTACGGAGGCATCTGGGATAGTGATAGTCAAGGTGGCCACTGAAGCATCAACAGAGAAGGAAGAGTCAGTGGACAAGTTGAATTGGGATCCAGCGCAAGCGTTGACGGTTTCAATGATGTGCTTGACGATCTGAAAATTGCTTTATTGAGTTCGATCTCATAATTGTTGTCTCATACTTCGATGAGCTCTGGGACATTTGGAAGGGTCAATGGGAGGGACACTGATGCGCCATTGACAGACACCTCTCCAACGGTCAAGGCAACAGAGCCTCCGAGTTCAATCACAAGCTCCACGAATGCATTGATGTTGGCCATCAGGTTAGTGAAGATCTGTAGGAATCGCATTAGCATAGAAGCCAGTTTTTTTTATTTTTTCTCGTAAGTTAGCATAGAGAATAGTTTCACATACGTTTGTAAGCTCAGCGGTTCCACAAACTCCTGGAAGCTCTACAGATGGAAGCTCGATGCTTGGGTCTACATCAATTGTTGGAAGTGAGACATCAACGTCTGGGATTTGGATCTCAGGGAGAGAAACCTCTGGAACGGTTTCAGAGACATCAATGCTTGGGACTTCGATGCTTGGCACAATAATCTCTGGATCAATTGGTAGAAGTTGGACAGATGGGACGTCGATCTCTGGGATTTGGATCTCAGGGAGATAAACGTCTGGCAAGGATGGAACGCAACCACAAGCGGTGGCACTGATGGTGTGAAGCGCAGCAGCAATTGCTCCCATGACTTCGGCATTTCCTTGAATATTTGGAAGAGTGACTGGTACTGTAACCGAAGCACCACTAGCAATCGATGCTCCGATTGAGGCTCCAGCGTGTCCGGCAAGCGAGAAAGCTTGATTGATGTGGGCGACAAGTTGAGGGAAGATCTGAAGTGAGGTTTTGGGAAATGGACTGTTGTTGGCCTAACTTACGGCTAAAAATTCAACTGGGAAAGTGCATGGCAAAGAAATCGAGGCTCCATTCAAAGAGACATCACCAACAAAAATGGATCCTTCGAGAGAAGCGAGAGTATTGATCTCGGCGAAGACTTCGGAAACAATCTATAATAAATCTGTTATCTAAACCATAAAGCTGATCTTACGTTCAAGAAGTTTGTGGAAGCCTCAATGTTTGGAAGTGAGCAGGGCAAGGAGATGGAATATCCGTCCACGGAAACCTTTGGCAATCCAATGGAGACTTGTCCTCCGAATGAGGCCGCAGCGCTGAGGCTAGCGATTACATCGGAGAAGCTCTGGAACCATGAGAAATATGAGAAATAGATAACATGGACTTACATTCAAGCAACCCATAGCCGAGGCAGTGTTCGGGAGAGTGAAAGCCACGGAGACCGATTGACCATCAATTGAAAGAGATGCTCCGCTGATAGAGAGATGAGCTGATGCTCCGAGGAGAGCAGAAGCGTCAATGTTGGCGTTTCCGTTGAAGTTCACATGGAGCTGAAATTAACTCTCTTACAATATTTTAGGTCATAAAGTGTATTACGGTTGGAATTTGGATACGTGGAAGATTGATAGTTGGGATGGACACGGTTGGAAGTGAGATGTTTGGGAGAGCGAAGTTTACCGAGGCACCAATTTTTCCCACGATATCAAGTACAGCAGAGACCAGCTGAAATATCTTCTTGGAAAGTTCGTAAAGTTCGATTCACTTACGCTGATTAACTGAACATTGGCTTGGGTGTTGGGGAGCGAGAGGGAAAAACTTGCAGAATCAGCAGCGACCACTGGAGTACTAATCGAGAAGGCTCCATGGCCAGCAATGGCAACAAGCTCGTTGATTTCGGAGAAGATGTTCATCTGGAATATTCGATTATGATTATGCTTCTGGAACTCGGATGTAGGGATGCTTACAACGTGATCAAGTTCGATTTTCGAGCAAGTGCATGGAAGAGACACAGTTGTTCCATCCACAGATAGTGTTCCGACGGTCAAGCTGGCTCCAGATTCGACGAACGCGTTGATCTCTGCCATGGCTTCAGCAACAATCTGGAATACTTCTTTGAGAAATCCCAGCAACAGGGACCAACCTACGTTCAAGAACTGGGCAGTTGATGGGATGTTTGGAAAGGAGCATGACAGGGAAACCGAGTTACCGCTAAGGGAAACCACTGGTGAGCCGATGGAAAAACTATCGAGCGAGGCGATGGTTCCAAAGTTTTTGAGCAACTTCGATAGAACAATCATGCATTGCGAAGACGATTCCACATTTGGAATAGAGAACGACACGGCCACCGATTTACCATCCAGGGACATCACTGGGGCACTAATCGACAAGCTTCCAGATGCTCCAAGGATCCCGGACACATCGATAGCGGATTGAGCGGCAAAGTTGACTTTGAGCTGAAGGAGAACGTCTTCTTATTTTAGGTGGAAAAGTAACTTACAGTTGGAAGTTGGATAACTGGTGGCAGGGTAAACTTCGGGACGCTTATCGGCAAGCCAAATCCATATGAAGCAGCACTTGGAACGGAAAGAAGGATAAGGATAGCTTTGAATGCGAACATTTTTGGGGGTCCTCAGGTGGCTCGGGAGAGCAGGGAGGAGACGAATGGGGTACCTTTTCAGTGTTTGAGAGATCCTTTTATACGGAGGTACACTTGTTATGCTATTTTTCAGGGATTCTATTGAGCCTTTTGTGTTCGAAGTTTCTACTTCCCATTTTTTGTTAGACGATAATATTATGGTATGGATGGTACAAAGAGTGACAGAACAAAAGAGATGTTGTGGATTTTCATGTTATTATTGGTGTTCTTTGTATTGAATGGAACATCCGTTCCGGTGAAAATAGCTTTGCGTCACAGGCTTCCGTTTCAGATTCCCGGAATCTTTTTGAAATCTTCTTTGTCCTCATTATGCTATGCAGGTTTGTTGAAGAAAGATTCCAGTGTTTATTTTGAAAAAAATTTGAAAAAGTTTTCAAAATTCAATTGAAGGTAACATTGCAGTCATTCGAACCACTATCTCCCTCCATACTTCTGGTTCAAGGTTGTTGGTGTCCTTTGGAAGCATTGATTGGAAATCGTCAGAAGCTTTCAGATTCTGAAGAACATGCATCTAAAAGTTTTCAAATCTTCGATTTTTTGCTTTCAAATTCTGATACCTTGACATCGTTCAACTTGTATTTCACAGCTAACTCAAATTTTCGATTGATTGTATCTTTGTGCTCATTTTTCAGGAACTCAATACATTTTGTGGTCGTTTCTTCGGATCCAGGAAGTTCAGCAAGAATGAGTATTCCTTCTATTGTGTCTTCTGGAAATACCTAAAATCAGAAAATCACAAAAGAAGACCTCGCGAAGTGGATAACTAGTGATATCTCGGTACATAAAATCGTTTCGAAAATGTTCAATCGTTAGATGAAGAAGAATCCCAGAATCCAAGAATCCAAGAAGAGAGAATAGCAACACTTCCCAACCGTTTAGTCGTCTATGTCTCTTGGTTCAGAGATGTTTACCACGAGAAAGAAGAGAGGAGAGAAATAGAGAAAGAAAGAAAGAAAGAAAGAGTTTGTGTTGTTTGGTCGTTGACCCTCTCCGTTTCTCCTCACACAGAAACATTGGGAAATTTGCCGAAACATGTCGGCCGCTCGGGTGGGGTCTCCTATATAAACGACATCAATTTCTTCATTTTTTGTATCGGTCCGGAGTCAATGGGTTACCCAAATCACCCCTTTGACCCCCATTGGCAACACTTGACCGTTACTTTTTGGATTGTATTGATTTTTGGTATTTTTTGTGCCATTTTCTCATAAGGCATTTGTAGAGCTAAAGAAAACATGGTTTTAAGTTTTGTAGTGTGTCAGATTACGTTTTATTACGAAATTCTGTATAATATTTGTATTAAAAAGTCAGAGATTGACCACTTTATATGAGAAACCAGTAAAAAATCGAAAATTCTAAAATGTAAGATTTTTAATATTAAAAGTTATCGGTTTTTGAGATTTCTTTAAAAATTCTAGATTTCATTAAAAGTTTAGATTTTTTGAGATTCTCTGATTTTGAACTTTACATTCAGTTCGTTCATTATTTTTTTGCCGAAAAATTTGCAAAACTTTTCATCTACATTTTTTTCAGAGCATGACGTCTCCACCTTCCCTTCTGAATATGCCTGATGTTGTTATGAAGAAGATTCTCGATAATACCGATACAAAATCTATGTGAGTGTTTTTAGAGGGATTCCATTTTTTGAAGCCAAACTCTGTTGCTTTGCTAACTTTCATCGTTCTAACTTGTTTTCGAGTTTGAGACCTCAAAAACCTGAAAAACTTTCCAAAAACCTATCCTATTCAGATTCGTTCTCCAGAAAGTTTGTCATACCCTCCGAAACTTCATTGACGACTACAAACCCGACATTTGCCTTCTTGAGATTGAACTCAAAGCGACTACCTATGGATTCACTTTCACTATCAGCTCAAACACCCTTTCTACCCTCCGTGTCAAGTATCTGAAAACCGCAATGGCCAGTCCCAGAATGAGAAAAAACGGAGTACTTCTGGAACACGACTATCCCATGCCTGTATTTCTCGCTGATGTTGGAAGACTTCTCGATTTTCAAAAATCCAAACTTTTGGATATCGAATTGGTTCTCAAGTATGAGAAGTATGAAGCAGAATATGAACAGATTCTGAATTTTGTCGGAAATCGTCTAGCTTTGAAACAAAAGAATATGAAAACTGAAAGACTCTGGATGTCAGTTGATAGTCAATGGCAAGTTTGTCACATTTTGTCAAACTTAGAAGCGGATAGGATCACAGTTCGTAATGCAATTACGGATTACAAAAGGAATGGGGATATACCAATGGGAATTGAAGAAATCGTTGAGTTGAAACAGTTTAAAAATGCGGAGAAGTTTGATATGAGCCGGTTTCTCATTGACGATGAAAATGCAGTAGAGAACTTTTTGAATATCTCGGAAGTTTCCATCTACGTAAAGTCAATAACCACAGAGGATCTACTAAAGATAAAAGAGGTAAAATATTCAGAAGAAAACCGAACTTTCCAATTTAGATAGTTTCAGAACTACCTGAACCCAAATTCTGCGAAAGATAAATATTCAAATTTCGACCTCAAGTACAAGGAGTTCGAAGAAGTAGAGGAATTCATTCGATCTATGGGTTCCCCATCGATTTCGTATTATGGAGACCAGTGGTTTTTCAGAAATCAAGATTTCAGCAGAGTAGTTTGTATTCAACATAATTCTGAGGAACAGTGCTTCTCAATTTTCTTGCAAGACAGCGATGATGACGTTTTGAAAGATGCAATTGTTCAGTTTTGATAAAAAAGTTGAAATAAATTGTTAATCAATCTCACATTATGAATCTGAAATCATTTGCAATAAAATTCACCATGGATTGCCAAAATGGTTTTTTTACTTTTCTTGCTACTTTCATTGGTAGCGTTTATAGTTTGCTTCGATGTGAAGACATTATTTTCCGGAAGAAAATATTACGAAAAGTTCGAAGTAATTGTAGAAAAAAGAACACAGTTATCCAACCGTTTAGTCGTCTATATCTCTTGGTCGAGAGATGTTTACCGCAAGAGAAAAGAGAGAAGAGAGAAATAGAGAAAGAATTCGTGTTGTATGGTCACTAATTTCATATCTCTTCACCTAGAAACATTAAGAAATTTGCCGGAACATGTCGACCGCTCGGGTAGGTTCCCCTATATAAACGATCCCCATTTCTTCATTTATTGTATCGGTCCGGAGTTGATGGATTTACCGACAATTGACACTTCCAATTCGACCGTTACTTTTTGGATTGAGAATTTCTATTGTACAATAGGGAATTTGAACGGCTTGAGCAATTCATTCGATCTATGGGAGCCCCATCGATTTCGTATCATGGAGATCAGTGGTTTTTCAGAAATCAAGATTTCAGTATTGTAGTTTGTATTCAACATAATTCTGAGGAAAAGTGTTTCTCAAAAGACAGTGATGATGACGTTTTGAAAGATGCAATTGTTCAGTTTTGATTAATTCGAGATATCAAATAAATAATTTCTCAATTTCAGATTATGAATCTGACATCACGGAATAAGCAAATACTATACAAGAAAAGTCTTCCAAAAATGCAAATTCCTTACTCTTCTTATCATGATCGCCTCTCTCAACTAAATTTCTTCTCTATTAGACATCGTAGACTCAGATCTAAACTTCTTCTTCTATATAATATGCTCAGCGGCACCTCTTATTGTCCTAACTTATCGACATTCCTAAAGTTTTCGGACTGTCCTAGAAGACCAATGTCCCTTATCCTCTCTTCCAATTGTTCTGATGATTTCTTTAGTACCACCGTCCCTATCTGAAATGCCATAATTCATCCCGTTCCCGTTTTCTTATCCCCCAGTCAATTCTCTAGTTTAATCCATGTTTCCATTACCCGGTTCTGATGTTCACTTGCCTCCCTAATTCCTCGTTTATAGTCTTTATATTTTCCTCTTTTTCTAGGTTGATCTCGTGAGGGATCTTATCTAGAACTATTGTTCTTATCTTCCGTTATTCTACTCTGAAATAAATAAATATCAAATATCAAATACAAATGATAAGCATCAATTTCGTTTTTTCTGTAACCGACTAGTTTTCTCTCCTACCATAGATAAGAATGTTGACATCTTTTTTCTTCCACTCTTCATTTTTATTTGTATACTCAAATTTTGTTTGAAACAATTTGGTTTTAAATTGCTTTTTGTACACATAATTTTTTCAACAGTTTGTTTTTCCAATCGATTTTGTGCACAATTTTATCTTTCTTTTTCAGAACATGACGTCTTCACTTTCGCTTCTAGATATGCCCGATGTTGTAATGCAAAAAATACTAGACAAAACTGATACAAAATCCATGTCAGTTTTGTTCTAGAAGTTTTCGAGGCTTTGAAGACTTTTCAGCCACATTCAAATAACCTGGTAAACTTTCTGAAAACCTACCCGATCAATTTTAAGATTTGTTCTACGAAAAGTTTGTCACACCCTCCGAAACTTCATCGACGACTACGAACCGGACATTCGTCTCAAGTTTTTGTCACTCAACGTGGCACCGGGTGGATTCACTTTGTCAATTATTTCAAATTCGATGAGAAAAATTAGTGTCAAATACACCAAGAAGCGCCCAACCAAAAAGAAAAACGAAATCACAACAACCCCATGGAACGATTCTTTGCTGACGTTGGAAGTCTCCTAAAATTTCAAAAATCTGAAATTTATCTCTTCGGAGTTACACTAGAGTACCCTGGCAATGAGATCAAAAATGAAAAAATGCTTAGTTTTTTGGAGGAACGTCTGGCCGAGAGACCAAAACCACTGAAAACTGAAAAACTGTGGATGCATGCATTGGATCAGAAGCAGTTCAAGCAAATTTTGGCAAATGTGGAAGCCGCAAAAATCACATTTCGTAGTGCGATTGAGGAATTCGATGGAACAACAGACCAAATTTTACAAATGGATGAAATCGTTCAGTTAAGGCAGTTTAAAAATGCAGAGAAGTTTGATGTGAGCCAGTTTCTTATTGATGATGAGAATGTGGTAGAGCACTTTTTGAATATCTCGAAAGTTTGCATCTACGTAAAGTCGATAACCACAGAGGATCTACTAAAGATAAAAGAGGTGAGATACTCATAAGAATAAGCGAAATTTTTTAAGTTTCAGAACTACCTGAATCCGAACTCGACTAAAGATGATGACTCGTATTTTGATCTTAAATACAAAGAGTTCCAAGGACTTAAGCCATTTATCCAATCTATGGGAACACCATCTGTTACTGACTATGGGGGTCAATGGTTTTATCAGAATCAGGATAGAATAGTATCTATTCGACATGATGCTCCGGACAATTGCTTTTCGTTTTTCTTGCCAGACAAGGATGGTGATGATCTGAAAGACGCAATTGTTCAGTTTTGAAATTTTATATGAATGATTTGATTGTCTGGGTCTTGATTTTCAATTTCTCAAAATAATTTTTTCGAAGAAACTTCTAGTTAGAAAAATCCCAATGGTATTGTTCACTATACGATTTTGGGTCATTAGCAAGGAGAATCTCATGATTGTGACTAATATGAGCTTTACCTATCGAGAGAGAGAAAGAGAGCCTTGGAACCTTGGAGTGATTAGAGAGATGATGTGAATCCTTACCACGAGTATTGCTCCATTAGAAAACGGACTCTGCTCTTAGAATCAAAATAACTTGAAATTTCTTGTGATTATTCCCAAGGCTTATCTGACTCACTAAATAACTCGTGTCCCGCTAATTAGCCTTTGGCGAAATAACACTAATATCTAGGAAGCAATAGAGAAGAGATGTTTGACTTGTTATCCAGCATAAAAGCCCCAGCTTCATTAGAGTTTTATCATTCTCCTAGTCACAATGGAGGACCTACCAGATCCGTCGAATATGACAGACTTTCCGTTTTGGGACATCAAGCTGTTCTACTGGTATAACCTGGTGGGTCCGTATGAAAAAGAGGTGCCCACGATGACTGCGTTTGTTTTGGCTTTTATGGCTGTATATTTCGCTGTCTTGTTTTTGACAAAGAAATTCCATGGCTGGGCACGGAACCGCCCGGAAATCTTTTTCCAAGAGGTGGTTTTCAATTTTTCAGTGAGAAAGTAGAATTACAGTCATTTTTTTTTTGTTTTCTCAAACGATGGTCTCAATTCCATTATTTTTGAAAATAACAACATTTTTGCACAAAAATCGTTAAAACTCGAGAAAATCGGTTTTCAAAACACCAACTTACATTTTCTCTAACCTATTTCAATGAATGTAGAATTTTTCGCTGATTCGAACGCACCTAATATCGCTGCTCAGAACGCAAAATAAACATTTTAATGAACGAAATTACACGTTGTCGCGCCGACCGCTGCCGACTTAAATCTGCTGTCGCGCTCGCCGCTGCCGGCAGATACGTCGGCAGCGGTCGGCGCGACAATTGAAAATTTGTTCACAAAAATTTCTCAGGCAATTTTAGGGAGCAGGTTGGGGTGTATCTGGGTGGTATGTGGGAGTTACCCGAGGATTTTGGGAGTTACCCATAGAAAATGGGAGTTACCTGTTGATTATGGGAGTTACCCGGCGAAAACGGGAGTTACCCATTTCGGGAGCTACATGGGGGATTAGTGGGAAATGGGAAGTTCCCAACTGCCCCCCACAACAAACGGGAGCCTTGTGGGAGCTGCGCGGGGATTAGGATGCCGACCGGTGGGGGGTAGACGGGAGGTAAACGGGAGGTAAACGGGAGCTATGTGGGGGCTACATGGGAAGCGCACACCGCCTTGCTGACACCATTCTCAGATGAATGGCGCACGATTGTTTTTTTTTTCTTATCAGTTCTCCTATTTTATCCTATTTTTATCTTCTTCTTTCCTCATTCAATTGATTCTTTCATAAAATATGAATAATTCGAGACATAACGTGAAACGAATAAGTAAGTTTGTCGCATATTTCGGTTAAAATTACTGCAATTGTTCAGAGTTGGATCACGAAGGTGAAGTCACAGACGGAAGCGCAGATTCAAGTGATGACGAACGAGAGTGTATGAAGGAAAGACAACTTACATATTCCCGTCAATTCATAACAGAAGAAGACATGATTTTGGATGAATCTTATTCAGATTATGAAAATGGTAAGGAACACCTATGGTTAAATTTTTTTTTTGTTTCAGACATCAATACTTCGAATCTTGACGGAGAAATGGAAACCAGTGAAGAGAGAAGAAACAGTTTAAATTGGGAAGCATTCGTCGATCCGTATGAAGTATGTCAAGAGACCGAAGAAGGGACCCCACTTGAAGACAATTATACTTTCATTGATTATCGACTTGAATGTTATGCCAATTTCGTCATTCAGGAAGGCTTATCCAATGAGAGTCTCAGTAGAATAGACCGGATGATGTCTGTATTGTACGGAACAAGACCGGCTTATTCTGTAAGCGTACTCATTGTATCTAATCATCCTGTTTATTTTTAGAAAGAAGACGTCCTAAAAGTCCTGAAAAAAATGAAAGAATCCATCATTGAAGAAACCTTGTTTTATTGCAACCGTTGTGGAACCTCAAAACAAGCCAAACGAAGTCCTTGCTTCAAGTGTAATTTGTAAGTTTTACAATACTTGTAACAAAAACCAAAGTGTTTCCAGACCAGCAAAAAATCTTTTGGAAACGTCAACTTTTATCAAATGTAACGTTCGGTGGCAATTGGAACAACTATTATTACATCATGCAACTGATATAATAAGTTCCCATCGGAAAATTCACCGAAAAGAGGAACACCTTTTTGCTCCAAACGATCTTCGTCGACATTTAGGATACAGGCAACTTGTTGAGAGTCGAGAACATTTTGAGAAAAACGAACACAATCTAATCTGCTCGTATTCCTCAGACGGAGCTCAATTCAAGAGAATTGCAAGGTATCTACTGTAATTGAGATGTAAAAGAAATTCTTATTTTCCAGAAGAGAAGCCACGCCGATGTTTCTAAATGTTGAAGGCCTCAACGTCAAATCTAAAAAAAATGGGAAAGGGTTTTGTATGGTCGGACTGTGCTACAGTGACGGAGGTGTGAAGAAGAATTTGATCGATGAACTAATCGAAAGGAATTTCGCTTCGCTGAAAAACTTAACGATTTGTATGGAATTAGAAGGGCGCGTCCACAACTTCAGATTGACTATCATGAGTGTAATGACTGATATGAAGGTAATCACAATTCTTAAAAGTTCAAAAAAAAATCAAACTTCTGTGTAGGAACAAGCCATACTCACAACTCTTCCAAACTGGCACAATGTGCAAGGCTGCTCAAGATGCTTGACAATGGGGAGAAAGAAAACGAACGGAAAGATTTCTTACAGTTGTTGGTTCCCTTCGCAAAGAAGAACTGATGATAGCCTAATGGAGTCAGCAAGGTCCGGATCTGAAGGTTTCACTGGTCAAAAAGGTGAAGGAAAAGCAATTACTGGCATCTCAAATATTCTTTCAGTACCCGTCATCTACAAGTTTATCAATCCTACGCTAATTAACATTGATCCCTTCCATATTAGAGGAGCAGGCATCTGCAAAGATATTGTTAGTGGTGAGTATAGGCACAAAAAATATTCACACGAACATAAAATTATTTCAGAGTTCTTGAAACCAACAAAATGGAAAACAGCAAGAATCAATACCCAACGGCTTGATAAAATAAAAAGCGCAATTGAAAGAATTCTTCCGTACTCCGGGGAAACCATCAAGACACAGAGTTTCAAGAAGATGAGCAAATGTACGGGACGAGAAACAGACAAAGTTAGTTGATGTAGATTTATTCCAAGATAGTAATCAAATTACGTTTCAGCTTTCGGTGGTTGTTTCTGCAGCTATCGGAATCACGGGTTCTTGCTCTCACCTCGAATTCAATGCACTCTACTTAGGATTGTATTTCTGTCTCGAGTTTCTTGGATCGATTTTAGCGCCTCCGGCCAGTCTCCGTCCACTTTTAAGAGCTTGCTACAGACTTCATGTGGAGATAGAAAAGGATTCTATTACCATGAAATGGCATGTAAGTACATGGATGGTATGATAACTAATAATCGGTATCCGTTTTAGAACTTCTACGAGCACTTGTTGGAGCATGAAGAGAAATATGGACACTTACACACGACGGAAGTGTTTGAAAAAGAACATAAAACTCTTATGACAACGATTCATCATCAAACCACTAATTGCGAGCTCATTTTAGTAACAAGGTAAATGATTAAATGCGACTCGGATTCGTATCAACTCAGTAAGATTACAGATATGTAGCGGGAAAAGTGCTGGAAAAACGTCTATTGAAATCAGCTCAATTGCTAACCAAGGACCTTCAGGATGATGTATTGGGAAGTATAAAGTGCACTGAGAAACGTGATGGGTCAGCGAAGTCAACAGTGAATAGTTTGAATTGGGACCAGTTAAAGCTCGAGCATTTACAGCTGATAGATAAACTGAATCTGCCAAGACAAACCGAATTTATGTAAGCAGCTTATATTTCATAACATTTTAATATTTAAAAAATTACAGGAAGCGCATCCAGGTTACATCGATGATTGGAGAATTTGTGTTTTCCACGGCAGATTACTGGAAGAATGAAAGCTCAACTTCTTCACTGATCACTTTCGTCGACCCGACTTCAGGATCTTTTAAATTTGGAGAAATTATTTTAATCTTCAAAAAAGATTCTAACGTTTTCCTTCTAGTAAGGGAATTCAAATTGGAACCTCTTCGTATCACTCTGAATGAGTGGGCAGGGAGAGGTTTATCTCCTTTTGCAAATCAAGTTCTTGATTTTTGTTTATCTTTCCCATCTGCCATAGGGAAAGTTGTGAGTTACAGTTATGCCCTCGTTCCTTCTTCTTCTGTTGTTAGCCCAGCCATTTCATTTATGCTTGATGCCAATCAATATGTTAAAATTGCTTTGTCGTAATCCATTATTCTATTGTGTTGCATATCTGTATCGTTGTGTTGCAGCTTCATGACTTCTATTTTATATATTTTCAAAATAACTTAACCTTTCCTCTATCAAATCCACAGGGACCAGCATTAGAATGATGAATTCGAGCACCAACATTGAGAACGCTAACCTTCTTCAAGGATTCAAAACTGGTACGTTTCAAAGCCGTCCCATCTTGATATAAATAGAAACTTATTTCCAGAAATGTTTTCGCAATCTCCAAGTATGGATGGTACTGGAAACGCTTTCACTGTTCAGAGAGCATCTCCGTTAAATGACAATACATATTTGAATCGTCAATATGTTCATGCTCCAAACAATGTCCACAACGACATTTTCAGTGAGTCAATTCCTTAAAATGTGCAGTATTAACTTATTCGTTTTCAGAGGTTCTCGAAGCATCTGTTCAAAATAACGTGTTGCAAATCTTTGACGCTGGCAAGGCTGTTCACAACGCATACCTTTCGGGAAACGTATCAACTCCAGATCAAATTCAGACATTTGTGAACTCGTACGCAGGTCGGGTCACCAGCTCCAAAATGCCTGCTGTGGCTCCAGTTTATGAGGACTACATGTTAATAATGCTACACGGTTACGGGGTCGCTGTAAGAATACATGATATGGTCTAAAATTCTGTTCATCTAATTCAACTTTTCAGAGTCAACTGGCATTGGCTACTGCTGCTAAGAAGACTTGTAAGAATGACGGCGACAATTCGGATATGGGACAGCTGACTGGTGCTACGTGCAACATTCCGTCAAATCTCAACTATGAATATCCAAAAGAAGAACCTTTTAATGGCGAAAAGATTGAGTACCGATTGGAAATGCCCCGTAAAATGAACATCCCGGCTCATGTTCTCACCAAAAAATTGATCTTCACATGGCTTTCACGATCCTGCTCAATCCCGACGGATTTTGGCACTGTGAATTGGTCCATTCCCGAAGACTCGGCAGTTCTGAGAACATCCAATCCGAGACCTCTACCGCGTTCGCTCTACGATAACATTCAAAGTAAGCCAGTTTTCTAATCAATTTGAATATATAATGGGTGTTTAGGTCTTATTCTACATTTCTTCCGGATGGAAGATGCGCTGCTTGATAGAGGACAATACGACGAGGAGTCCTGTAAAGACATGGTCTGTCTTCAAGGAATCTCTGACGCCAGCGCTCGCAAAAAGCGTTACATGCTTCTCCACAGAGCAAGAACTACCTTCCTCAACGTCACATTTCACAATCAGTTCAAAGCGGCTGTGTGAGTTTTACTATAATCTGCCAAATCATATCGTCACTAAATCTTTCAGCTACGATTTGAAATCTGCACAGTACACTCCGCCGATGCCAGGAGAACGCTTCGGAACATTCAAGCTTGTCTCGGTATGGGAAACTTTATTTTTAAGTTGGGTAAAACATTTTTTTAGCATAACAAGAGAGCTCGCCCAATGGACAACGTCTCGCCTCCTCCATAAACAACTACCGAAAGCAACATCCAATCCTCAATAAATTGTTACCATTCTCTCTGTTTTCCCCTCCACTGTTTCTTTTCTTTATTGTCACTGCCTACTATAATTTCTATTGTATTGGCATTTTTTTAATGAATGTTGCGAATAAAATTAATCGATAATATTCTCAATAAGGGGGCAAATGGGAGGTTAATGGGGGCTAAATGGGATCTGCGCGGGGTGCATACGGGAGATAAATGGGAGCTAAATGGGAGCTACGCGGGATGCATGCGGGAGGCAAATGGGAGCTAAGCGGGGGCTACCACTCGCCCCGCGTGGCGTCCAAACGGGAATTACCCAACGAAAACGGGAATTACCCGACGAAAACGGGAGTTACCCGACCATTTTGGGGCGGCTCCCATATGTTCCTGGGAACCGCCCCGAAATGGTCGGGTAACTCCCGTTTTCGTCGGGTAACTCCCAAAAATTGCCTGAGTTCTCTAGTGCGTTTTGAGCAGTGATATTCGGCGCGTTCAAATCAGCGAAAAAATTCTACATTCATTGAAATGGGTTTGAAAAAATGTAAGTTGGCGTTTTGAAAATCAATTTTCTCGAGTTTTACCGATTTTTGTGCAAAATTATTGTTATTCTCGTAAATAATGGAATTGGGACGATCATTTGAGAAAAAAAGAGTATAATCCTACTTTAAAGTCTCATTTTAGATTGAAGGCTCGAATGTGGAAGAATTCAGGACAACAGATTTGGAGACGCAGGAAACTGTAAGTCTCATTTCTGAAGAAATTAGTGTTTCACTCTTTCCGAGTGCCAAATCGGGTTCTAAAATTGTAGCTAAATCTCAGTTTTCAAGGTTGCGGGTCCTATCGTTCTACCATTGGCGAATTACATATACTCTTTTGCCGATCAATACATTCGTTTTTTGGCTGTATTTACCGCTATCTCTCTTCCTCTTTACTTGTTTTTCCATACCTTCTGGACAGCTGTGATGTATATGAACGTTCTTGGCTTGCTTTTTGTCCTTCGAGTCCTGATGGAATTGTGTATTGTTACGAATGCCCTGCTTGCTATCCAGGTGTTCTTCTTGTCCGCATCGTCATCAATTGACTGGGCACTATCTGTAAGATTCGAAAAGCCGATTTTCAAAGTGATTTTTTCATTGGTCCTCGTCAAGGAAAACTTTTTCATATGGACATATATAGTTAATCAGGGCAACTTTGATGATGTGAAAGACATTAATGCCAATGGAATTCTCGGCTTCTACCTTGTAAGTTCAATGGGAGATATCCGATACGAATTTTTTGCCATTCCAGGGCATGCACACATTGGTCCATCTCTTCAACATGATTGCGATGTTAACTCGATGTTTTTCTGGATCACTACCATTGAACAAACTAGACAACACCAATCGTTTGACACTTCTGAAAGTCCGGCTTGTATTCTTCATGAAAATCGTATGTATCAACAAAAATTACTTTGACTTTGAACAGGGTTCTTTTCCAGGCTCTCATCCCAATTATTTGTGTTGGCTTTTATGGGAGTAACTCAAAAACGGTACACATTTTCTATATAACTGAAAACAGACAGAAAAATTTCAGATGATTGTCCTCTGGATTCTCTCCGATCTATGGATCCTCCCAATCGCAACCAGAATCGGTGAAATGTTGCTAATTTACAAGTTGGTCAAAGCGCCATCGACGGATTATTCTCTAACTGCGATCCAAGTCTCACTTTCTTTCTCTGAAAATTCTTCTTGCGACCCGCTAAATGATATTATTATGTATTGGTGATTTCAATTTAAAAAAAATTGGTGTCAAGTGTACTTGAACAACTGAACGATAACAATCTTCGTTCCGTGTTATGATACCTTGACACTTTTTCTTTTGTTTCCACAAATTCGCTTCAACGTGCTTATGATACTTTGAAATATGATACTCTGGTTAATGAACATTAAATATTGCTAAAATAGAGCCTTTTGAAACTTTCGTGGTGGACGTTTAACACATACAGTAACGCTCAAAAGGTTATCAACTTTTGATTCTTTTGGGATAACTTTTTCTTGAGAATAGGTATGAACCTCAAATTTTGACACAATACTTTTGACATTATCAGACAAATGCCTGCCAATTTCTATGCAAATATCTAATGAACTGATGACTTTGTGAGCGAAAAGGTGATTTGACAAAAACTTAGTTTTCAGAAATTTTCAGTAAAACATTCAGACCTTCACAGAAATTAGGTTTTATAATTTGAATTGTCCTAATTCAATAAAATAACCTTTATTTCTGTGATTATATGAATGTTTTATTGAGAATTTCTCAACAAAAACTTTTTTTTGCCATATCACATTTTCGCTCACAAAATCATCAGTTCATTAGACATTTGCATAGAAATTGGCAGACTTTTGTCTGATAATGTCAAAAGCATTGTGTCAAAATTTGAGGTTCTTACCTATTCTCAAGAAAAAGTTATCCCTAAAAGCCAAAAGTTGATATCCAATTGAGCGGTACTGTAGACTAAATGGGTTTAGTGTAAAATATCAAGTTTTTTTAGGAAAAGCTGACTAAAAGAAGAAGAGCATTCAATAAAGGTAAAGCGTGTTTTTTGAGTTTTGTCGAGAACCATTGTACCGAAAGTGCACAAGCTTACTTTACCAAAACTACGAGCAATTTGTGAATCATATGACGATCGACACGAAAGACGAAGAATGTTTATTTGCATATGAGCATTTGTTGAAAATACGCTGCATGACACTACGAGAAATATTTCAAAAGACACTTGAGGCCACGGCGGAGCAGACGGATTTCAATAGTTTAGTCGAGTTTGTCAAAATGTCGATCAAGTTTTGCCATGCCGTCAAGGTCTGTGTATGGTTGTTTGTGATTTGAAACTTTTTTTTCTGTTTCTCAGAGATGCACGGAACAGTCATGTGATATCACGGACGAGCAACGTGAGAAATTGGTGAATAGCTGTGATAACGTGGACCGGCTAATGGATGATATTAGAAGGGTTGCTTCTGTTACTTCTGTTAAAGATGAATTGTAAATTGGAAATGAAGCTATTATTACGGTCACAACACTAGAAACAGGCATTGTTCGGGTGATCGCAGTTGCGGCAGGTGCAACCTTGGAGTACGGTAGAAATGTACCACACAAGACTCTCAAAAAGTTCCATCCGTTCATTGAACTGACGAGGGACAACTATCACTATTAATTGCCCGAGCACATATCACTCAAGCCAGATATGCAAATTTTCTAATACGGATTTTTAGCTGTTTCTTTTTCAGCTTGGACTTGTTTTTGAGGCGGGAATAGGATCTTTCTCTAACTTTTGAGGAGCAGGTGGAAGTTGGGAAATTTGACTCCCAGAATCTTTACCTTTCGTTTATTTGGTTTTTGTGCGAGTCAAAAAGATAAAAAAGTTCTCGCAAACCCCTATATTTTCAAATATTCGAACTTCAAACATCGTGGACTATTATATCAGCACCGTGTTTGAAAACCAAACTAATTCTGCAGAAGAGGATATCTTCTACAGTGTTCTTACTGATGCATATTTGGTTCTCTTCATATTCATTTTTCCATTTTTCGTCCATGTTTTCCGGCGCAATAGAGACCGCGATAAGGCCACCGCGATTTTCCCGATTTTGAATCACTTTTATATGTTTCTGAATTGTAATACTATCTGTTTTATTATGACCGTAGTAATTTTGCTAACGAAAAAGCTTGGTGCTGACTTTTTCTTGATATCAGTTTTGATGATTATCAGTTTGGCACAGTATCCGATCGCTGCGATAGCAGGCGAGGTCAATCAGTTCTTACTCTCATTGCTGGCTTTCCAGGTAAGTGCTGAACCATAGGGCTTTAATAATAGGCTTCGTGACGTTTCGAAAGATGGCGCTTCAAAAGTGTGACGTTTAGGAAGTGTGACGTTTCGAAAGTGTGACGTTTCGCAAGTATGACGTTTCGAAAGTGTGACGTTTCGCAAGTGTGACATTTCAAAAGTGTGAAATCTCACGAGTGCATCGTGTTGCCTTTGAAATGACACACTTTCGAGATGTCACACTTGCGAAACGTCACACTTTCGAAACGTCACACTTTCGAAACGTCACACTTTCGAAACGTCATCTTTCGAAACGTCGCGGAGCCTAAAAATATTGTTTTTTTTTCCTAGAGATTTGCCATTTATTTTTTTCCGGACACAGAACGGTATCTAAGCTTTTCCCAAAGAACTATAAAGTATATCATCTGGATTCTTTACGGTTTATTCTTTCTTCAAGAAGTCATCGTTATCATTTTATTGGCGCTTGGATATGAGAATGAAGGGAGATGCGTATTTTTCATCTACTACATTGCCCTAAACGCTATAGTACTTTTTTCTGCCCTGTTATACGTCCCTATATTTTTCCGCATTCGAAAATTCGCATATCTGGCTTCGGCGAAATTGAATAAACCGCAGAGATATGTGCTCTGGCAATTAATAGTGATAGTTGCGGAGAAATTTGTTAGTTAAAAGCATTCGAAATTCAAACCGTATATCTCGAGAAAAATCAAACTTTTTCAGATCTACTTTCCAGTGATTTACTACTCCACTAATTCAAGTCTCACCCAATTAGTGATGTCCTGTAAACGCATGGACTCTTATATGATCATTCTCGTTCTGCAAATCACTTATCTTGGCTGTAATCGACAAACTTTAAAATCCCTCGTCAGTTCTATGAAAGGATGGAACTTTTTGAGAGTCTTGTGTTGTACATTTCTACCGTACTCCAAAGTTACACCTGCCACAACTGTGATCACCCGAACAATGCCTGTTTCTAGTGTTCATAGTGTTTGATATTTGTTGGGAATGGTCAATAAACGCGGAAACTATTTTGAAAAATCGTCACTTTCTGTTAGTTCGTTTTAGAAAACTTTGGGCTTGTGCAAGCTATGTTGATATAATATTCCATGATGTTTTGGACTCGGAATTCAAGAAATCTACTTGTGCAAGGACTTCACGTATCTGACTTGTGAAGAAACCAAAAATGAAATAAAAAGATCAATTCTCACCTGCTCCTAAAAAGTCAGTTGACTTCTCTGAAACTTCTGGACTCAATCAGTATTGTTGCTATTATTTGGTCTTCCAGAGATCTATGTACACAGTGTTTTAATAATCATTGAAGTTTAAACAGATGGAGGAAAACACAGTAAAATCGATTACTTAAAAACCAATTACCTGAAATTAGGGAAATAGCAAAATGAAAATTGAAAAATTGTGGATGGATGCATTGGATCAGAAGCAGTTCAAGCAAATTTTGGCAAATGTGGAAGCCGCAAAAATCACATTTCGTAGTGCGGTTGAGGAATTCGATGGAACAACAAACCAAATTTTACAAATTGATGAAATCGTTAAGTTAAGGCAGTTCAAAAGTGCAGAGAAGTTCGATATGAGTTGGTTTCTTATTGATGATGAGAATGTGGTAGAGCACTTTTTGAATATCTCGGAAGTTTGCATCTACGTAAAGTCGATAACCACAGATGATCTAATGAAGATAAAAGAGGTAAGATACTCAGAAAAAGGTGGGAATTTCAAATTTGGATAGTTTCAGAACTACCTGAATCCGAACTCCAATAAAGATGATGACTCGTATTTTGATCTCAAGTACAAGGAGTTCCAAGGACTCAAGCCATTTATCCAATCTATGGGAACACTATCTGTCTCTGACTATGGGGACCAGTGGTTTTATCGGAATCAAGATAGGATAGTATGTATTCAACATGATGCTCCGGACAAGTGCTTTTCGTTTTTCTTGCCAGACAAGGATGGTGATGATCTGAAAGACGTAATTGTTCAGTTTTGAAATTTTATATGAATGATTTGATTGTCTGGTTCTTGATTTTCAATTTCCCAGAAACTTCTAGTTAGAAAAATCCCAAAGGTCCTGTTCACTATACGATTTTGGTTCATTAGGAAGCAGAATCTCGTAATTTTGTGACTAATATGAGCTTTACCTATCGAGAGAGAGAAAGAGAGCCTTGGAACCTTGGAGTGATTAGAGAGATGATGTGAATCCTTACCACGAGTATTGCTCCATTAGAAAACGGACTCTGCTCTTAGAATCAAAATAACTTGAAATTTCTTGTGATTATTCCCAAGGCTTATCTGACTCACTAAATAACTCGTGTCCCGCTAATTAGCCTTTGGCGAAATAACACTAATATCTAGGAAGCAATAGAGAAGAGATGTTTGACTTGTTATCCAGCATAAAAGCCCCAGCTTCATTAGAGTTTTATCATTCTCCTAGTCACAATGGAGGACCTACCAGATCCGTCGAATATGACAGACTTTCCGTTTTGGGACATCAAGCTGTTCTACTGGTATAACCTGGTGGGTCCGTATGAAAAAGAGGTGCCCACGATGACTGCGTTTGTTTTGGCTTTTATGGCTGTATATTTCGCTGTCTTGTTTTTGACAAAGAAATTCCATGGCTGGGCACGGAACCGCCCGGAAATCTTTTTCCAAGAGGTGGTTTTCAATTTTTCAGTGAGAAAGTAGAATTACAGTCATTTTTTTTTTTGTTTTCTCAAACGATGGTCTCAATTCCATTATTTTTGAAAATAACAACATTTTTGCACAAAAATCGTTAAAACTCGAGAAAATCGGTTTTCAAAACACCAACTTACATTTTCTCTAACCTATTTCAATGAATGTAGAATTTTTCGCTGATTCGAACGCACCTAATATCGCTGCTCAGAACGCAAAATAAACATTTTAATGAACGAAATTACACGTTGTCGCGCCGACCGCTGCCGACTTAAATCTGCTGTCGCGCTCGCCGCTGCCGGCAGATACGTCGGCAGCGGTCGGCGCGACAATTGAAAATTTGTTCACAAAAATTTCTCTAGTGCGTTTTGAGCAGTGATATTCGGCGCGTTCAAATCAGCGAAAAAATTCTACATTCATTGAAATGGGTTTGAAAAAATGTAAGTTGGCGTTTTGAAAATCAATTTTCTCGAGTTTTACCGATTTTTGTGCAAAATTATTGTTATTCTCGTAAATAATGGAATTGGGACGATCATTTGAGAAAAAAAGAGTATAATCCTACTTTAAAGTCTCATTTTAGATTGAAGGCTCGAATGTGGAAGAATTCAGGACAACAGATTTGGAGACGCAGGAAACTGTAAGTCTCATTTCTGAAGAAATTAGTGTTTCACTCTTTCCGAGTGCCAAATCGGGTTCTAAAATTGTAGCTAAATCTCAGTTTTCAAGGTTGCGGGTCCTATCGTTCTACCATTGGCGAATTACATATACTCTTTTGCCGATCAATACATTCGTTTTTTGGCTGTATTTACCGCTATCTCTCTTCCTCTTTACTTGTTTTTCCATACCTTCTGGACAGCTGTGATGTATATGAACGTTCTTGGCTTGCTTTTTGTCCTTCGAGTCCTGATGGAATTGTGTATTGTTACGAATGCCCTGCTTGCTATCCAGGTGTTCTTCTTGTCCGCATCGTCATCAATTGACTGGGCACTATCTGTAAGATTCGAAAAGCCGATTTTCAAAGTGATTTTTTCATTGGTCCTCGTCAAGGAAAACTTTTTCATATGGACATATATAGTTAATCAGGGCAACTTTGATGATGTGAAAGACATTAATGCCAATGGAATTCTCGGCTTCTACCTTGTAAGTTCAATGGGAGATATCCGATACGAATTTTTTGCCATTCCAGGGCATGCACACATTGGTCCATCTCTTCAACATGATTGCGATGTTAACTCGATGTTTTTCTGGATCACTACCATTGAACAAACTAGACAACACCAATCGTTTGACACTTCTGAAAGTCCGGCTTGTATTCTTCATGAAAATCGTATGTATCAACAAAAATTACTTTGACTTTGAACAGGGTTCTTTTCCAGGCTCTCATCCCAATTATTTGTGTTGGCTTTTATGGGAGTAACTCAAAAACGGTACACATTTTCTATATAACTGAAAACAGACAGAAAAATTTCAGATGATTGTCCTCTGGATTCTCTCCGATCTATGGATCCTCCCAATCGCAACCAGAATCGGTGAAATGTTGCTAATTTACAAGTTGGTCAAAGCGCCATCGACGGATTATTCTCTAACTGCGATCCAAGTCTCACTTTCTTTCTCTGAAAATTCTTCTTGCGACCCGCTAAATGATATTATTATGTATTGGTGATTTCAATTTAAAAAAAATTGGTGTCAAGTGTACTTGAACAACTGAACGATAACAATCTTCGTTCCGTGTTATGATACCTTGACACTTTTTCTTTTGTTTCCACAAATTCGCTTCAACGTGCTTATGATACTTTGAAATATGATACTCTGGTTAATGAACATTAAATATTGCTAAAATAGAGCCTTTTGAAACTTTCGTGGTGGACGTTTAACACATACAGTAACGCTCAAAAGGTTATCAACTTTTGATTCTTTTGGGATAACTTTTTCTTGAGAATAGGTATGAACCTCAAATTTTGACACAATACTTTTGACATTATCAGACAAATGCCTGCCAATTTCTATGCAAATATCTAATGAACTGATGACTTTGTGAGCGAAAAGGTGATTTGACAAAAACTTAGTTTTCAGAAATTTTCAGTAAAACATTCAGACCTTCACAGAAATTAGGTTTTATAATTTGAATTGTCCTAATTCAATAAAATAACCTTTATTTCTGTGATTATATGAATGTTTTATTGAAAATTTCTCAACAAAAACTTTTTTTTGCCATATCACATTTTCGCTCACAAAATCATCAGTTCATTAGACATTTGCATAGAAATTGGCAGACTTTTGTCTGATAATGTCAAAAGCATTGTGTCAAAATTTGAGGTTCTTACCTATTCTCAAGAAAAAGTTATCCCTAAAAGCCAAAAGTTGATATCCAATTGAGCGGTACTGTAGACTAAATGGGTTTAGTGTAAAATATCAAGTTTTTTTAGGAAAAGCTGACTAAAAGAAGAAGAGCATTCAATAAAGGTAAAGCGTGTTTTTTGAGTTTTGTCGAGAACCATTGTACCGAAAGTGCACAAGCTTACTTTACCAAAACTACGAGCAATTTGTGAATCATATGACGATCGACACGAAAGACGAAGAATGTTTATTTGCATATGAGCATTTGTTGAAAATACGCTGCATGACACTACGAGAAATATTTCAAAAGACACTTGAGGCCACGGCGGAGCAGACGGATTTCAATAGTTTAGTCGAGTTTGTCAAAATGTCGATCAAGTTTTGCCATGCCGTCAAGGTCTGTGTATGGTTGTTTGTGATTTGAAACTTTTTTTTCTGTTTCTCAGAGATGCACGGAACAGTCATGTGATATCACGGACGAGCAACGTGAGAAATTGGTGAATAGCTGTGATAACGTGGACCGGCTAATGGATGATATTAGAAGGGTTGCTTCTGTTACTTCTGTTAAAGATGAATTGTAAATTGGAAATGAAGCTATTATTACGGTCACAACACTAGAAACAGGCATTGTTCGGGTGATCGCAGTTGCGGCAGGTGCAACCTTGGAGTACGGTAGAAATGTACCACACAAGACTCTCAAAAAGTTCCATCCGTTCATTGAACTGACGAGGGACAACTATCACTATTAATTGCCCGAGCACATATCACTCAAGCCAGATATGCAAATTTTCTAATACGGATTTTTAGCTGTTTCTTTTTCAGCTTGGACTTGTTTTTGAGGCGGGAATAGGATCTTTCTCTAACTTTTGAGGAGCAGGTGGAAGTTGGGAAATTTGACTCCCAGAATCTTTACCTTTCGTTTATTTGGTTTTTGTGCGAGTCAAAAAGATAAAAAAGTTCTCGCAAACCCCTATATTTTCAAATATTCGAACTTCAAACATCGTGGACTATTATATCAGCACCGTGTTTGAAAACCAAACTAATTCTGCAGAAGAGGATATCTTCTACAGTGTTCTTACTGATGCATATTTGGTTCTCTTCATATTCATTTTTCCATTTTTCGTCCATGTTTTCCGGCGCAATAGAGACCGCGATAAGGCCACCGCGATTTTCCCGATTTTGAATCACTTTTATATGTTTCTGAATTGTAATACTATCTGTTTTATTATGACCGTAGTAATTTTGCTAACGAAAAAGCTTGGTGCTGACTTTTTCTTGATATCAGTTTTGATGATTATCAGTTTGGCACAGTATCCGATCGCTGCGATAGCAGGCGAGGTCAATCAGTTCTTACTCTCATTGCTGGCTTTCCAGGTAAGTGCTGAACCATAGGGCTTTAATAATAGGCTTCGTGACGTTTCGAAAGATGGCGCTTCAAAAGTGTGACGTTTAGGAAGTGTGACGTTTCGAAAGTGTGACGTTTCGCAAGTATGACGTTTCGAAAGTGTGACGTTTCGCAAGTGTGACATTTCAAAAGTGTGAAATCTCACGAGTGCATCGTGTTGCCTTTGAAATGACACACTTTCGAGATGTCACACTTGCGAAACGTCACACTTTCGAAACGTCACACTTTCGAAACGTCACACTTTCGAAACGTCATCTTTCGAAACGTCGCGGAGCCTAAAAATATTGTTTTTTTTTCCTAGAGATTTGCCATTTATTTTTTTCCGGACACAGAACGGTATCTAAGCTTTTCCCAAAGAACTATAAAGTATATCATCTGGATTCTTTACGGTTTATTCTTTCTTCAAGAAGTCATCGTTATCATTTTATTGGCGCTTGGATATGAGAATGAAGGGAGATGCGTATTTTTCATCTACTACATTGCCCTAAACGCTATAGTACTTTTTTCTGCCCTGTTATACGTCCCTATATTTTTCCGCATTCGAAAATTCGCATATCTGGCTTCGGCGAAATTGAATAAACCGCAGAGATATGTGCTCTGGCAATTAATAGTGATAGTTGCGGAGAAATTTGTTAGTTAAAAGCATTCGAAATTCAAACCGTATATCTCGAGAAAAATCAAACTTTTTCAGATCTACTTTCCAGTGATTTACTACTCCACTAATTCAAGTCTCACCCAATTAGTGATGTCCTGTAAACGCATGGACTCTTATATGATCATTCTCGTTCTGCAAATCACTTATCTTGGCTGTAATCGACAAACTTTAAAATCCCTCGTCAGTTCTATGAAAGGATGGAACTTTTTGAGAGTCTTGTGTTGTACATTTCTACCGTACTCCAAAGTTACACCTGCCACAACTGTGATCACCCGAACAATGCCTGTTTCTAGTGTTCATAGTGTTTGATATTTGTTGGGAATGGTCAATAAACGCGGAAACTATTTTGAAAAATCGTCACTTTCTGTTAGTTCGTTTTAGAAAACTTTGGGCTTGTGCAAGCTATGTTGATATAATATTCCATGATGTTTTGGACTCGGAATTCAAGAAATCTACTTGTGCAAGGACTTCACGTATCTGACTTGTGAAGAAACCAAAAATGAAATAAAAAGATCAATTCTCACCTGCTCCTAAAAAGTCAGTTGACTTCTCTGAAACTTCTGGACTCAATCAGTATTGTTGCTATTATTTGGTCTTCCAGAGATCTATGTACACAGTGTTTTAATAATCATTGAAGTTTAAACAGATGGAGGAAAACACAGTAAAATCGATTACTTAAAAACCAATTACCTGAAATTAGGGAAATAGCAAAATGAAAATTGAAAAATTGTGGATGGATGCATTGGATCAGAAGCAGTTCAAGCAAATTTTGGCAAATGTGGAAGCCGCAAAAATCACATTTCGTAGTGCGGTTGAGGAATTCGATGGAACAACAAACCAAATTTTACAAATTGATGAAATCGTTAAGTTAAGGCAGTTCAAAAGTGCAGAGAAGTTCGATATGAGTTGGTTTCTTATTGATGATGAGAATGTGGTAGAGCACTTTTTGAATATCTCGGAAGTTTGCATCTACGTAAAGTCGATAACCACAGATGATCTAATGAAGATAAAAGAGGTAAGATACTCAGAAAAAGGTGGGAATTTCAAATTTGGATAGTTTCAGAACTACCTGAATCCGAACTCCAATAAAGATGATGACTCGTATTTTGATCTCAAGTACAAGGAGTTCCAAGGACTCAAGCCATTTATCCAATCTATGGGAACACTATCTGTCTCTGACTATGGGGACCAGTGGTTTTATCGGAATCAAGATAGGATAGTATGTATTCAACATGATGCTCCGGACAAGTGCTTTTCGTTTTTCTTGCCAGACAAGGATGGTGATGATCTGAAAGACGTAATTGTTCAGTTTTGAAATTTTATATGAATGATTTGATTGTCTGGTTCTTGATTTTCAATTTCCCAGAAACTTCTAGTTAGAAAAATCCCAAAGGTCCTGTTCACTATACGATTTTGGTTCATTAGGAAGCAGAATCTCGTAATTTTGTGACTAATATGAGCTTTACCGGATGATGTCAAAAGCTTCATTAGAAAACGTACTCTGCTCTAACAATCAAAATAACTTTAAATTTCTTGTGATTATTCCCAAGGCTAACCTGACTCACTAAATAACTCGTGCCCCGCTAATTAGCCTTTGACGAGATATCACTAATTTCTAGGAAGCAATAGAGAAGAGATGTTTGACTTGTTATCCAGTATAAAAGCCCCAGCTTCATTAGAGTTTTATCATTCTCCTAGTCACAATGGAGGACCTACCAGATCCGTCGAATATGACAGACTTTCCGTTTTGGGACATCAAGCTGTTCTACTGGTATAACCTGGTGGGCCCGTATGAAAAAGAGGTGCCCACGATGACTGCGTTTGTTTTGGCTTTTATGGCTGTATATTTCGCTGTCTTGTTTTCGACAAAAAAATTTCATGCCTGGGCACGGAACCGCCCAGAAATCTTTTTCCAAGAGGTTGGTTTTTCATTTTTCAGTGAGAAAGTAGAATTACCGTCATTTTTTTTTGTGTTTTCAAAATGATCGTCCCAATTCCATTATTTATGAAAATAACAATATTTTTGCACAAAAATCGAATGTAGAATTTTTCGCTGATTCGAACGCATCTAATATCGCTGCTCTGAACGCAAAATAAACATTTTAATGAACGAAATTGCACGTTGTCGCGCCGACCGCTGCCTGCTCGTACGTAGGCAGCGGCGAGCGCGACAGCAGATTTAAGTCGGCGTCGGGCGGCGCGACAATTGTAAATTTGTCAATAAAATCGTTTATATTGCGTTTTGAGCAGCGATATTAGGCACGTTCAAACCAGCGAAAAATTCTACATTCATTGAAATAGGTTTGAAAAATGTAAGTTGGCGTTTTGAAAATTGATTTTCTCGAGTTCAAACGATTTTTGTGCAAAATTATTGTTATTTTCGTAAATAATGGGATTGGGACGATCATTTGAGAAAAAATGAGTGTAATCCCACTATAAAGTCTTATTTTAGATTGAAGGCTCGAATGTGGAAGAATTCAGGACAACAGATTTGGAGACGCAGGAAACTGTAAGTCTTATTTCTGAAGAAATTAGTGTTTCACTCTTTCCGAGTGCCAAATCGGGTTCTAATGTAAAATTGTAGCTAAATATCATGTTTCTAGGTTGCGGGTCCTCTCGTTCTACCATTGACGAATTACATATACTCTTTTGCCGATCAATACATTCGTTTTTTGGCTGTATTTACCGCTATCTCTCTTCCTCTGTACCATTTTTTCCACAACTTCTGGACAGCTGTAATTTATATGAACATTCTTGGCATGCTTTTTGGCTTTCGAGTTCTAATGGAATTGTGTATTTTAACGAATGGCCTGCTTGCTATTCAGGTGTTCTTCTTGTCCGCATCGTCATCAATGGACTGGGCACTATCTGTAAGATTCGAAAAGCCGATTTTCAAAGTGATTTTTTCATTGGTCCTCGTCAAGGAAAACTTTTTCATATGGACATATATAGTTAATCAGGGCAACTTTGATGATGTGAAAGACATTAATGCCAATGGAATTCTCGGCTTCTACCTTGTAAGTTCAATGGGAGATATCCGATACGAATTTTTTGCCATTCCAGGGCATGCACACGTTGGTCCATCTCTTCAACATGATTGCGATGTTAACTCGATGTTTTTCTGGATCACTACCATTGAACAAACTAGACAACACCAATCGTTTGACACTTCTGAAAGTCCGGCTTGTATTCTTCATGAAAATCGTATGTATCAACAAAAATTACTTTGACTTTGAACAGGGTTCTTTTCCAGGCTCTCATCCCAATTATTTGTGTTGGCTTTTATGGGAGTAACTCAAAAACGGTACACATTTTCTATATAACTGAAAACAGACAGAAAAATTTCAGATGATTGTCCTCTGGATTCTCTCCGATCTATGGATCCTCCCAATCGCAACCAGAATCGGTGAAATGTTGCTAATTTACAAGTTGGTTAAAGCGCCATCGACGGATTATTCTCTAACTGCGATCCAAGTCTCACTTTCTTTCTCTGAAAATTCTTCTTGCGACCCGCTAAATGATATTATTATGTATTGGTGATTTCAATTTAAAAAAATTTGGTGTTAAGTGTACTTGAACAACTGAACGATAACAATCTTCGTTCCGTGTTATGATACCTTGACACTTTTTCTTTTGTTTCCACAAATTCGCTTCAACGTGCTTATGATACTTTGAAATATGATACTCTGGTTAATAAACATTAAATATTGCTAAAATAGAGCCTTTTGAAACTTTCGTGGTGGACGTTTAACACATACAGTAACGCTCAAAAGGTTATCAACTTTTGATTTTTTTGGGATAACTTTTTCTTGAGAATAGGTCTGAACCTCAAATTTTGACACAATACTTTTGACATTATCAGACAAATGTCTGCCAATTTCTATGCAAATATCTAATGAACTGATGACTTTGTGAGCGAAAAGGTGATTTGACAAAAAATTAGTTTTCAGAAATTTTCAGTAAAACATTCAGACCTTCACAGAAACCAGGTTTTATAATTTGAATTGTCCTAATTCAATAAAATAACCTTTATTTCTGTGATTATATGAATGTTTTATTGAAAATTTCTCAACAAAAACTTTTTTTGCCAGATCACATTTTCGCTCACAAAATCATCAGTTCATTAGACATTTGCATAGAAATTGGCAGACTTTTGTCTGATAATGTCAAAAGCATTGTGTCAAAATTTGAGGTTCTTACCTATTCTCAAGAAAAAGTTATCCCTAAAAGCCAAAAGTTGATATCCAATTGAGCGGTACTGTAGACTAAATGGGTTTAGTGTAAAATATCAAGTTTTTTTAGGAAAAGCTGACTAAAAGAAGAAGAGCATTCAATAAAGGTAAAGCGTGTTTTTTGAGTTTTGTCGAGAACCATTGCACCGAAAGTGCACAAGCTTACTTTACCAAAACTACGAGCAATTTGTGAATCATATGACGATCGACACGAAAGACGAAGAATGTTTATCTGCATATGAGCATTTGTTGAAAATACGCTGTACGAGAAATATTTCAAAAGACACTTGATGCCACGGCGAAGCAGACGGATTTCAATAGTTTAGTCGAGTTTGTCAAAATGTCGATCAAGTTTTGCCATGCCGTCAAGGTCTGTGTATGGCTGTTTGTGATTTGAATTTTTTCTGTTCCTCAGAGATGCACGGAACAGTCATGTGATATCACGGACGAGCAACGTGAGCAATTGGTGAATAGCTGTGATAACGTGGACCAACTAATGGATAATATTAGAAGGGCTGCTTATGTTACTTCTGTTAAAGATGAATTGTGAATTGGTAATGAAGCTATTATTATGGTCACATCACTAGAAACAGGCATTGTTCGGGTGATCACAGTTGCGGCAGGTGCAACCTTGGAGTACGGTAGAAATGTACAGCACAAGACTCTCAAAAAGTTCCATCCTTTCATAGAACTGACGAGGGACAACAATCACTACTAATTGCCCGAGCACGCATCTCTCGGGTTTAATCAATGTCGCCGAAGCTTGGACTTCCATTTGTGCTTTTTTCTTATCAAAAATGTTTTTGAGGCGGGAATAGGACCTTTCTCTAACTTTTGAGGAGCAGGTGGAAGTTGGGAAATTTGACTCCCAGAATCTTTACCTTTCGTTTATTTGGTTTCTGTGCGAGTCAAAAAGAATAAGTTCTCGCAAACCCCTATATTCACAAATATTCGAACTTCAAACACCATGGACTATTATATCAGCATCGCGTTTGAAAACCAAACTAATTCTGCAGAAGAGGATATCTTCTACAGTGTCCTTACTGATGCATATTTGGTTCTCTTCATATTCATTTTTCCATTTTTCGTCCATGTTTTCCGGCGCAATAGAGAGCGCGAAAAGGCCACCGCGATCTTCCCGATTTTGAATCACTTTTATATGTTTCTGAATTGTAATACTATCTGTTTTATAATGACCGTAGTAATTTTGCTGACGAAAAAGCTTGGTGCTGATTTTTTCTTGATATCAGTTTTGATGATTATCAGTTTGGCACAGTATCCGATCGCTGCGATAGCAGGCGAGGTCAATCAGTTCTTACTCTCATTGCTGGCTTTCCAGGTAAGTGCTGAACCATAGGGCTTTAAAAATAGGCTTCGTGACGTTTCGCAAGTATGACATTTCGAAAGTGTGACGTTTCGGAAGTGTGACGTTTCGAAAGTGTGACGTTTCGCAAGTATGACGTTTCGCAAGTGTGACATTTCGAAAGTGCACTCGTGAAATTTCACACTCTCGAAACATCGCGGAGCCTAAAAATATTGTTTTTTTTTCCCAGAGATTTGCCATTTATTTTTTTCCCGAGACAGAACGGTATCTAAGCTTTTCCCAAAGAACTGTAAAGTATATTATCTGGATTCTATACGGCTTATTCTTTCTTCAAGAAGTCATCGTTATCATTTTATTGGCGTTTGGAAATGAGAATGAAGGGAGATGCGTATTTTTCATCTATTACATTGCCCTAAACGCTATAGTACTTTTTTCTGCCCTATTATACGTCCCTATATTTTTCCGCATTCGAAAATTCGCATATCTGGCTTCGGCGAAATTGAATAAACCGCAGAGATATGTGCTCTGGCAATTAATAGTGATAGTTGCGGAGAAATTTGTTAGTTAAAAGCATTCGAAATTCAAACCGTATATCTCGAGAAAAATCAAACTTTTTTCAGATCTACTTTCCAGTGATTTACTACTCCACTAATTCAAGTCTTACCCAATTAGTGATGTCCTGTAAACGCATGGACTCTTATATGATCATTCTCGTGCTGCAAATCACTTATCTTGGCTGTAATCGACAAACTTTGAAATCCCTCGTCAGTTCTATGAAAGGATGGAACTTTTTGAGAGTCTTGTGTTGTACATTTCTACCGTACTCCAAAGTTACACCTGCCACAACTGTGATCACCCGAACAATGCCTGTTTCTAGTGTTCACAGTGTTTGATATTTTTTGGGAATGGTCAATAAACGCGGGAACTATTTTGAAAAGTCGTCACTTTCTGTTAGTTCGTATTAGGAAACTTTGGGCTTGTGCAAGCTATGTTGATATAATATTCCATGATGTTTTGGACACGTAATTCAAGAAATCTACTTGTGCGAGGACTTCACGTATCTGACTTGTGAAGAAACCAAAAATGAAATAAAAAGATCAATTCTCACCTGCTCCTAAAAAGTCAGTTGACTTCTCTGACACTTCTGGACTCAATCAGTATTGTTGCTTTTATTTGGTCTACCAGAGATCTATGTACATAGTGTTTTAATAATCATTGAAGTTTAAACGGATGGAGGAAAACACAGTAAAATCGATTACTTAAAAACCAATTACCTGAAATTAGTCGAATAGCACAAATAACTTTCAGAATGATAGCTTTATTTCTGGTTCACAATTCGTCTTTAGCAGGAGCCGAAATTCCAAAACGGTTCATCAGCTCGTCCACGTCATCACAGCTCATATTCTCCTGTTGCTCGTCAGTGATATCACATGACTGTGCCAGGCATCTCTGAAAAGTAGAATAACACTTTTTGCCTTTTCAACAATCATTCACAAACATTGACGTTATGACATAATTTGATCGACATTTTGACAGAATCGATAAAAATATTGTAGTCCGTCTGTTCCTCCGTGTCATCAAGAACCATGTGAAATACTTCATCTAGTGAGATACAGCGTAATCTGTGCAAATGATCATATGCAGATAAACATGCTTTGTCTTTCTGGTTGATCGTCATATGGTCCACAAATTGTTTGTAGTTTTTGGTCAAGTAAGCTCGCGCACTTTCGGTGCAACTGTCTTTGATATGACCAAGGCTGTCGCGCGGCCGGCCGCGGCATTCTGGTTAGGGTACTTCTGATCATGGAAACCTACGGCGGCCGCGCGGCCCTGAGCTTTTTCGATCCCAAGAGCTTGTTTTTGAAAGGGCGGCCGGACTCAACCACGGCAAAATACCCACGGCCGCCTATGTGGCAGCCTTGGATATGACTCAAGGAACACGATTTTCCGTTGTTGAATGCTCTTCTTCTTTTGGTCAGTTTTTCCTGAAAACTCGACTTTCAGGCGTAGTTGTACCCATGTACACAGGTGAAGTGCAGTCGGATCCGTTTGGGTCTAGGTAAGGTATTCGACGCATAACTGATCCGTTACGGGTGTTTTTGCGAACGAGGATTCGCATACGCTCCGTATTTTGAAAACAAGATTCCTGTTCGCAAACGGTCCGAATATGGGTTCGCATACGGATAAGAAACGGTTGCGCGTCGGAGTTGGTTGAAGTTCGCGTTCGGATCAGATACGGATTCGCATACTGATCGGCTATGGATGGCCGAACTAGCTGAAAAGCTCTTCCACTTAATTTTTCGAATTTTTTTCTTATTATTTTCGCCATTTCAAATTTCCCCAATTTTTGGATTTCTAAACGTATCAATGTACAAATTCGCGAATTTTCAACGGAAAAATCAACGACGGGTGAGAGGTATGCTACTGGAATAGGTATTTGATGATAATTTTCCAGGTTCTTCACAGAAAAAATACCTAAAGTGACGTCTTCAAAGACACAAGCGAATTTCAAGTGAGTTTTATCAGTTTTCTACAGTAATATCAATTCGTTTTTAGAATTCGCAGCAGGTCATCTTGGGGAGGAGATCACCGACAAATTTTTCACAACTTCGAGCTGTGCTGCTGAAGAGAACTACAAGTTAAATTATTGTGAGTTTGTTACTGGGTTTAAAAAATTATTATACAGTTTTCCAGAAGTCATATTAATATAGAGCTCAAGCGTCGGGACCCTCGCCGTTCGAACATCGACGCAAATTGGTGGCGAAATGAGCCAGTGTCTTCACAGAATGTTTTCTACTTTTTGATAATTTTGCTGTTCTCAATTGTTGTCTGTCTTATTATGTCACTTATATGTTTGTTTTGAAATGTGTATACATGAATTTTGTTGAAATTCCTATTCTTCAGACAATACACTAGCAAAGAAAAATTTTAAAACAACGGAAAACCTAGAATTGGAGAGGATCCGTAAAGCGCGTGAAACGGGTGAAATACGGATGAACAAACGTTAACGACGGATCCATTACGGATCGGATATGGATCCATATAGCATTCCTATTTCAACCGCGCGCGACTGGCGATCCACCCGTAACGGATAGTTTGCGACTCACCTGTGTAGCATGTGGCCCCCGATGTCGCTTGGTAATTTCGTACTCACCGCCATAAAATGATGGTCCTCGAGGCATGAGATGTTTTGCGGATATGCATATATCAAGGAAGCACTTTTGAAGAATCGAGAAATGCAATTTTGAATTTCTCGATCCGAATAGTCCAACACACTACACGGGTAGTCCATCACCTGCCTAGCCAGACCTTCGTCTTCGGCAATGCAAGGCTAAAAAACAATGGCTGATTCATTAACCCGTGCACCAACGTACCTTTGTTCTTGTGCATAAATCTTCCAATTCCTTTTCAATATGTAACTCGTCTAGCTTGTCTCGTAGCGGAACTACTTCCTTCCATTCAGCCATCACGGAAGCACATTGAAGCGCTTTGTTGTCTTCGCCGCCGTTCAGACGAACTCCAGAAATTAGGAATGCGAAGAAAATCAAGTGGTGTGCAACTTTCGGCATCACTGAAAGTTCTAATGTTTTGGTATAAACGTCATGAGTTTAAATAAAGAAGAGCGAGAAATATCGTATTGCTATTCCTTGAACTACGACGACCTTAGACGGTCACAACGATTTTGGCCGGTAATGCTGAAAACAGTCGGGAAAAAATCATTTTTCCACGGTGAATATTGTAGGTGGAGCCAAGAACAAGAACATTGCGAAATTATTGAAAAATGAACCTTGTGATGCATTTTTGCACACTGATAAGTAACAAAGAAACATAGACAACTAGGGGAGGGAACGAATGATTTCATCACTCGATTATTGTCCGAGCAATCTGTAAAGCAAATGACTTCATTGAATTCACATATTCATGATTGTTATTTTCCAACATTAATACTGTCGGCTTCTGGGCTTTGTTGATGATAAAGTAATCTGACTTTTTCAAGCCTTTTTCGTCGTGAGCACTTCCGAAATCTACACTTGCTGATTTTCATTTCCTTCTTCTACGTACAAATTCTTCTGACTTACCATAGCCCCCATAATCCAAATACAATTTCTAGAGTTCAACATCCCCATGGACCAAAACGTATTCATCTACTATACGATTTTGATTCTTGGAAAACAAAAATTGTTCTCTTAATCTTCTTAATTCCGACTGAAATCTTGTGATTTTCTGTCCCAAGATAATTGTACCTCTCTGATTAAGCTATTTTGAGAAGAAAAAGAAGTCACGTTTTTCGAGAGATGGGCGGAACCAGGTACGGAGCTCATTATAAAAGGAGCTATCAAGCTAGATTTTTTTATTCAAGAGCTCCTTCTTGTCATGGCGGAGCTTTGGCCATCCCCGAACTCTTCGGGGCTCATAGCGCCAGGTATCGTAGCCGACTTGGTTGTGGAAAACCGTACTATGTATAAAATCTATTTCGAAAACGTCACTCTGGATTTCTATCTGGAGAAGTACCCGGCGATGAAGGAAGTTTACAATGTGGCACAATTTGTCTGGGCTTACTTAATGGTCTACACGTTTCTCCTTATCGTGAAACACTTCTTCGATCGCTATGCAGACAGGAAGAATGAAGAGCTTACGGTAAGTTGATGAAAAAGTGCGCCCCGGCTGAGGCACATGGTCCCCCGACCGAGGGCACACAGGTCGGCATGAAAAATCATCTCCCATTTTGCGAGCTGCCTTTCTCCTCAAGGCTGCTGCACGTATTTATGAATTAATTTTCGTGCCTCTGAAGCCGCGTGGCTGTCCGCCGAAAGTGGCACCCATGTTTCCCCCTTAAAGTGATTTTTTTTTCAGAAAGTGTTCCTGGAAGAAGAAACCGAAAAAAATGGAGGCCCCCTACCTGTGCTAACACCAGAAATGCCAGGATACCCTTCCATGATCCCCGTCGAAATTCTCCGATACCAATCAAGTCTCAAAGCAAGACTTCTCCGCTATTCCGCTATGTTCCTTGTCTGCTCTGCCTTACACGCCTACTACCAAGACATTTGGACCTTCTGGCTACTTTGTCTCAATCTTCACCTGTTCGCAGTTCTCCGCAGCTTGTCAGAAGTCGTTATCATCTTCTACTCCTTCTTCGGAATCCACATCCATCTCATGTACCTTTTCCCGGACTCCGTGAGAACGTTTCCGCAGGAAACTGCCACGGCCTTCAAGAATGTGATCTTTCTTTTCGTGGTCCTTAAAGAACTCTTCATGTATGAATGCCTGATTTGGGCTTTGATCTTCAACCACGACCTTCTAAACGGACTCTTCTACTGCTACGTTGTAAGCTCAAAGTTTTCAGGGTTACTGTACCTTCAATTCTATTCCAGGGCCTTCACATGTTCCTCTATTTCATTCCAATTACGACCGTCTTGACCAGATTCTTCCCATACGCCGTTCCATTCTCCAAACTCAAACTCTTCAACCAACAACACCTCTTCCAAGTCGACTTGTTCCTGATCCTCAAGTTTTCTGTCATACCACCGATTATTATCTTCTATTTCCTTCAAGAGGGAAGCGATATCAAAACTGTGAGTTTCGCTTGGAAATAATACTATATTATCACATTTTATGTATATATTATTATCATATTATAATATAATATTATGATTATCATTTTGGCTTTTTCAGGAACTCATGGTGCTCATTCTCGTGGATGTCTTCTCTGTCTCGGCCATCGATAAAATGGGGGATATTTGGTACCACCGAAAGTTATTCGACAAGCTCTCAAACCGACATCAAGCACCACTACTCTCTACGAAGGATAATTATGAATTAGTGAAATTGTCCTGTTGAAAAAGCCCTCCTGTTAAATTTCCTCTGTTAATTTCCTCTATCACTCTGAAAAACTTTTCTGTTTGGGAAACTGTATTTATTATTGATGATGCTCTCCATTGTTGACCGGATCTCATCACTGTGCCATAATAAATCGAAAACCTGTTTTTGGTTTTTTTGGAGTTCTTCAATACTTTTCCAGGCTTTGGAAGGTCAAGTAGACTAGATGCACTTCCGATTACCCCTATAATCCACCTACAATTTCTAGAATTCTGAATCCCCAAGGACCAAAACGTAATCATCTACTATACGATTTTGATTCTTGGAGAACATAAATTGCTCTCTTAATCTTCCTAATTCGGACTGAAATCTCGTGATTTTCTGTCCCAGAATAATTGTACGTTTTTGATTAAATGAATGTTTTTGATTTTGAGCTTTTCTGAAAAGAAGAATAAAAGTCAGAAGACTCCTCATTTTCCGATAGAGCATTGAAGATTAGGAGAGTAAAAAATTATTGGTGTCAGGCACGGAGCTCACTACATAATACAGGATTCTGGAGCCGAAAAATAATTTAAAACTTCAAAAAAAAACTATAGACTCTACTATCAGACAGTTTCCTGATTTTCATGCGAAATTCCAATTGGATTGGACATCTTCCAGAGAAGACATGAACGGAAACGTTAAGTGACCCTCACCATTTCTCGGGTCCTTTTTCGTTTTTTTTGTTTCTGGAGCACTTTTTTCCCGGGAGGTCTTCCCTTTGTTCTTCTTCTTTGCACCAAAATCGTTGTTTTCTTGTTTACAACTCACACTCTGACCCTTCGTCCAATCTTACTCCTCTTCCCCGGGAATGTCTCTGCATCTCTTAATAATGCATACTATTTCTTCTCGTTTTCTTTTTTTCGCCTAAAACTTCCGTTCAAATTGATCCTTCCTAAAGGAAAATAGATATTTTCGGTTCTATTTTGAGAAAATTGTTTTTAAAATTTTGAGATTCATCCTTTTCATTGATGTTTTTTTTTCCTTTTTGTTGTCCGAGAGGAGTACACACCGTCTTAGTGTCTAGAGTGTCAGAGGTTTCTAGGCCACCGCCGTTAGATTTTTACCGCGTATTCAATAATTTTCATGAAATTAAAAAAAAAATTTTCTTCAAATTATGTTTTTTTTCAGGAATGCGGAAACTTTTTGGTATTCTAACATTCTGCTCTGTGCTCCTTGCTCATTCCTCAACAGACGAGCTTCCCGAATGTGGCGAGGAAGAAACGCGCAAACTGAGAACTGAGTGTGCCGTACTGGTGCTCGAATTCCAAGAGATCGAGTCCAAATACAAGGCTGACAAAAGTCAAGACTTATTCGCAGAAATGGCTGAAATTTGCGATCAAATTAAAGTGAGTTCTCAAGGTCAAGTTTTAAGAATAATAATTGTCAAGCAATTTTCAGGCGTGCCTGGCTTCTCTGAAGTGCAAACGTGCTGCTAATGGAATGAAGATCATGGGGAACACTTGCAGTGATCTGAACTACTCAACCAATGATAATCGAAAATGTGCTGAAGAGTTTTTCAAAGACGCAGTACTTGCACGCTACACAAATGTTAGCTCTTGTCTCAAGGAATATGGATTTTTAGAGGTAAAAAAAAACTTCATGAAATATCTAATAAAAAGTATTTATTTCCAGGACAACCTTGTGAGACGAAAGAGGGCTTACATACAAGGAAAAGTCTGTTTCCTGAACCATGTCAAAAAAGTGTGCACCACTTCTGCTTACGAGCATTTCGCCACAGTTTATGACGACTTTGTGGAGCATGTTTCCACCACCCCTGTTGTCCAATTTGACATGGAATGTGACGGTGCATTTCACGATTTCAATGCTCTTCGATGCCTAGCGATAACTATTGAAACAAACGATCGTATTCAAGACATTGCCAAGTTTGATCTCAATCCAGATGATCCAGTAGTGCCGGTGATACAGCGGATGTGTCGTGATGTGAAGGTATTGTTGTTAAAATTCGGTTTCAAAAAATTTTGGTTTCCAGAAATGCCTTGATGATCCGTGCGCTGCCGATGCTAACCCGCTTGGCCCGAAACTGATGGAACTTTGTCAGATGATGGAAGACGCGTTGAGAGAAGAGCATGGAGAATTGTGATTATTTTTTTTAAATATTGTTTTGGAACCTGTATTTGTAAATTGGTAAATGTATACGAGTGTAAATAAAGTCAGTTTTTAACTATACTATTTTTCTGAAGTTTTGTTGCTGTTGAGTTTCTCTTCAATGAACTATACCATTTTTCTTCTTGGCCTCCAATGCCGTTTCTTTTTTCTTCACATCCCACTCCGTTTCCCCGCCAGACGCCCCTCCGTCTGTGTGGACTTTCTCTAAACTCTCCTCATTTGCCATACTATTTTTTCGAAAAGTCTTTTTTGGCCTATAAATTTAGTGAAAACCCCATTTTCTGAATAGCAAAACTTTATGATTTCATATTCTCGGGAAATTTCCAATAACAGCCTCAAATTTCAGCCGTTTAACGATAATTTAAGGTTTTCCCTCCATCAAGAAAATTCCCTTGTCCGAGAGGACTACACGCCGGCCCCTTTTCCCTGAGAGTTGGTGTTTTTTAGGCCACGGCCATCGATTTTTGAGCGCGTATTTGACAACGAGTTTGGTGTATTTTGCTGAATAACGGCTCTTCTGAATACGAGAAAAACACTGCCTTCAAATTTTTCGAAACCTTAAAATTATCACTATTTTTATTTATGATTTTTCAGGCATGTGGACCTTTGGTATTCTAACATTCTGCTCTGTGCTCTTTGCTCATTCCTTGGCAGACGAGCTTCCCGAATGTGGAATAGTAGAAACGTTTAAGCTGAGCACCGAGTGTGTTGAACTGGCGCTCGAATTTCAAAAGGCCGAGTTAAAATACGAGGCTGACAAAAATCCAGATTCATTTGCAAAAATGTCTGCAATTTGCGATCAAACTAGAGTGAGTTTTCAAGTTTTGAGCACAATAATTGTCTCGAATTTTTTCAGGCGTGTCTGTCTTCTCTTAAGTGCAAACGTGCTGCTAATGTGATGAAGATCATGGGGGACACTTGCAGTGATCTGAACTTCTTCACCGATGACAATCAGAAGTGTGCTACAGCATTTTTCATGGACGCAGCACTTGCACGTTACACAAACGTGAGCTCTTGTCTCAAGGATTATGAGTTTTTGGAGGTACGTAAAACATCGTCGACAACTCAAAAAAGTCATTCTTTTCAGGAGAATCTATTGAAAAGGAAGAAGGCTTACATCGAAGGAAAGGAATGTTTCCTTGGTCACGCCAAAAAAGTGTGCACCGATTCTGCTTACGAGCCTTTGGCCTTAGTCTACGACGACTTTGTCGCGCATGTTTCCACAAAACCTGAATTTGTGATCGAAGAATGTGACGCTGCATTTCACGATTTCAATGTTATTCGATGCAAAGCAATTACTGTTGGAACACTCATGCGAATGCAGGACGCTGCCAAATTCATGCCTAATCCAGATGATCCAGTTGTACTTGTGATACTGAGGATGTGTCTTGATGTGAAGGTATTGTGGATTACTAAAGATTAGTTTTAGAAATTTTGGTTTCCAGAAATGCCTAGATGATCCGTGCGTCGCCGATAAGGATACGCACGGCGGCCAAACGATGAAAAATTGCCAGAAAATCGAAGACGCCCTGAAAATAGTGTATCATGGAGAATTGTGATTATTTTTTGAAGTGTATTTTGGAGTCTGTATTTGTAAATTGGTTAATGTATACGAGTATAAATAAAGTCTGTTTTTAACCATATCATTTTTCTGAAGTTTTGTTGCTGTTGAATTTCTCTTCAATGAACTATCCCATTTTTGTTCTTGGCCCCCAGTGCCGTTTCTTTTTTTTTGTTTACTAGTCACTCAGTCTCCCCACCAATCCCTCTCGGCCTCCCAAGACTTTCTCTAAACTCTCCTTATTTGCCATGCTATTTTTTCGATTTCTTTCATTTTCACCAATAAATCTAATGAAAACTTTCTTTTCTGAATAGCAAAATTTTCATGTTGCATATTCTCGGGAAATTTTTTATAAAAGCCTCAGATTTCAGCCTGTTTACGATTTTTTGAGGTTTTCCCGCAATGAAGAAATTCTAGTTGTCCGAGAGGACTACACGCGATCCCCTTTTCCCGAAGAATTGGGGAGTTTCTAGGCCACGACCATCGATTTTTGAGCGCGTAGACAAAATATAGATTTTGTACGAAAAAATGTTGAAAATTGGTTTTTTTGGCGAAAAAGAGATTCTGCAGCTCACTAACTATGTCAAATTGTTTTCAACTCTCCAAAATTTTCAGAGTTTTCAATCTCTCATTTTTCAGGTATGCGAACCATCACCATCATAACATTCATCTATGGGCTTTTTGCTAATTATTCTACAGAAGAACTTCCAAAATGTGACGAAAAAGATATTCTGGTTTTCGCTGAGTGTCTTCCACTTGTAAACGAGCTAAAAGCAGTTACAAAAAAATATCAAGATTCGAAGAAAAGTCCAGAAGCTGTGGAAGAAATGGCCGATGTTTGTGATAAAACGGAGGTGAGTTCCGAAACGAAAAATTAAGGGATGTTTTGGATTTTTTTGGAGAAAAATCGATAACTCGAAGTGCTTCAAAGTATTTTTTAGACTGTTCAGAAGGTTTTCCAGTAGAAAAGTCAAACTAATTTTGTCCCAAAATGAAATCCAGCTGCTCGAAGTGCTTCAGGATCATTTTCTGACAATTTGGAAAGTTTTTAGTGTGAAAATTACCAATATTTGCTTAAAAGAGCTTCAGAATAACTCTGTTTGGGTACGAAATCCTGAAATTTTTTCCAGGAGTGCCTTGGGCCTGTAAAATGCAAGGAAGCTGCTCAATTGAAGGCTCTCATGGAGGCTACTTGCAGTCGTCTCCATTATATAAACGACGATAGACAAAAATGTGTCACTGAATTTTTCAAGGATGTTGTCTTGGCACAGTACTCAAATGCAACATCTTGTTTGAAGGAGTATGGATTTTTGGAGGTAAGATCGCCCGCAGGCGCAGTTCAACCTAAAAACTATCAAAGGAAATTTTTTTTTCAGGAAAATTCGTCCAAAAGAAAAAAGGCTTACACCGAAGGAAAAGCCTGTTTCCTCAACCAAATCAAAAAACTCTGCACCAACACCGCTTACGATTACTTTACAAGAAACTTCAACAAATTTGTGAAACATGTTTCCAATAAGCCCGAAACCAAAGACTGCAAATCTCCATACCACGACTTCAACTCCATCAGATGTGCTCAAATGAGTCTAGAAGTTGGCAGACGACTGTTGGATATTTCCAAGTTCCGGCTCAAGCCAGATGATCCAGTGGTACCTGGGATACTCAAGATGTGTCGTGATGTGAACGTTAGTGGGATACTGTAGATTTTCGAAATGTTTAGGGAGTTTCAGATCTGCTTGAAGGACTCCTGTGTATCTCCTGGTGTTCCGCTTCAAGAGGAATTGGAAGAAAACTGCAAGCTTCTGGAAGACCGCGAATACTGAAGATGTGTCGTGATGTGAAGGTTAGTTACTGTACAGATACACCGTAAAATCTGTATTAGAAGGGCACCTTTAATAGACGGGCACCCCGATGAGCTCAAAATGAGCACATTCTTGAAATTCAAACGGATTGAAATTAGTCTTATTAGAATCCTCGTCAAAAGTTGACTGGACATGTCACAAAATATGTTTCGAATCTCTTCTGTAACAGATTTTATGATCCATTTTGAGAATTTAGAAATGCAATTTTAGGTGATGGAAAAATAGAAGGCGTGCCCTTCTAATAGAGATTTTTCGGCTAGCCAACTTTGAGGGTTCGAGAAGTTAGTTTCCAGGAATCCAATTTTTTTGAAATTCTGTGAGTGTATCAAACAACTTGGGAACTCTATTTTTTGTAAATGAAAACTTTTTCAAATGATTGCAATCCAGTTAGTTAGACCAAGTTGACCGACGTCCTCTCGAATTTTGTTCATTTTGGAGCGCTTTGATTTCCACGCCACCTAACTAACTGCATCGAGGTCCTATAAAAAAGTAATTAATTACAAATATAGAGTTCTTGACTTACTCTATACACCCACAAAATTTCAGTAAATTCCGATGCCTAAAGACAATTTTTCATGCCCTCGAAGTTGACCCATTTCAACTGGGATACTGTAGTTCTACTTTTGAAATTTCTACGTTTCCAGATCTGCGTCGAAGACCCTTGCGATGCCGGATACAATCTGTTCCGTGACGAAGTGCTGGAAAACTGCAAACTTTTGGAAGCAACCAGCTCGTTGAGAAGAGCAGCAAACGGAGAGTTGTAGTTATTAAAAATTGTGCTTGTAATTTAGTATACGGGTAAAAATAAATCTCAGACAATCTTTTTTTAGGTTCATGTTAACACTCTAAACAACTTTCGAGTCAGAAACTTGATAAGCATAACAACTTCTTGGTTGCCCTGGGTTACCCCTCTCACTTCTCTTTTCGGTCACTCACCTACAAATTTTCCCACCAAAAAATGTCCTCTGAAAAAGAGAAAGATGTCTTAGTTCGAGATTCATTTTCATTTTTATACAATTTTCCAAGGATTCCTAGTAAGGATCCAACATTTTGGTCATTTGTGTACTTGGCCTATATCTTGATTTTCTTGTATTTGGTTTTCCGTTACATACGGAGATGTCATTTTGGAATCACTCGAGTGTTCTCGAAAAGGGTAAGAAAATTGATTTTTTTGGCGGGAAACTTTTTTTTTTGTCTTTTTAGTGCCCGAACACTTACCGTATGACATTGTTCTTTGTTTATAACGATTTTTCTCTGCTTCTATGGATTATATCCTTTGTTTCCTACATTTTGTCAGAATGCTTCATACCAAGAACCACAAAATTTCATCCGTTCTTAACAACCACAAATATCCTCTACTCTTTGACCATGTTTCTTACGGATATCTACTTGAATTTCATATCAATATACACAATTTTAAAGTCACTAACATGTATGCATCATCTTGATGTATCCACTGAAGCAAATGTGTGGAAAATTATGAGGTTTTCTCAAGTTTTGGTGGCCTTCAAGTATTTTGTCACAATTTCTTTGGTGACATTGGATTTTTTCATAGTGGGAGAAACTTTGCAAATAGCTATGGATATTGTTGGGGTGAGCTATTAGGGAATGCTCCGTGTACTCCTCGTGGACAATGATTTGTCCACGAGGAGTACAAAAGGACTTTCAAAATCGGCGCAAAAGTTCGGAATCCAAATTTTCTCGGGGTTTTAGCTAATGCTAAAAAACTGTTTAGGCTCTGGGACATTTAGGCTCTGGGACATTTCGAAAGCAGGCGTTTCGCAAGTGCGACGTTTCGCAAATGCGACGTTTCGCAAGTGCAACGTTTAGAAAGTGCGACGTTTTGCAAGTGCAACATTTCGAAAGCGCGACGATTCACAGGTGCGACGTTTCGCAAGTGCTACGTTTCGAAAATGCGACATTTCGAAAGCAACCATTTCAAACTATTCTAAGTAAAAATTCCTACCGTTTCAAATTTAAGCTTTCGAAACGTCGCAAAACGTCGTCCATGCGAAAATTTGCACTTGCGAAATGTCGCATCTTTGAAACATTGCACTTGCGAAACGTCGCACTTGTGAAATGTCGCGGAGCCAATTTTCAGGTCATGAAATTATTAACACCATTCCTTCTGTTATTGGCTTCAATATTCCGTTTTCTTTCATTTTTCAAAACAAAAAATAGCTTGCAAAAAGTGAGCCTGCTGGAAAAACTATTACAATTTCACTTATTTGGTATGATAGTGGGAAAATTGGTAAGTTTTTCACTCCAATTTTTTTATTTAAAAAACCCAAATTTTCAGATACTAATCCTAATCCTTATATTTTTCTATTACATCGGAGCGATTCCAAGTACTGTAAGTGTCTCAATTTGGGTTTTCTTTTTTTTTCAGCTAATTTTTTTTCAGTTAATAACAATTTTCCCATTTGTGGACCCGATTATGATTGGAATTCTAGTTCAAGTCTCTGAAATTTTCTTGTGTAGAATTCCAAAATCCGTATCTATAGAGATGGAGACAAAATCGAACAAGTTATATGTTTAGATTGTTTTTTTTTAAATTCTGATGCATGAATTTTTTCTTCTCGAACTTTGATACATCGAAAATCTACAACATCATTTTTAAAAATAATAACCATTTTGCAAACCTATAAATGTCACCATGTTGTCATAAGATTTTTGCAATATTTTTCAAAAATACATTTTCATTGATACCATTTTTACATGGCTTGCTTCTCCGCTGAAGATCCATACCCAGATTCCATCCTTCTCAATTTTCTCTGGAAATTTTACAATGGATTTTTCTGTGAATTTGTCCGTGGTCAAAATGAACATGAGTCATATTATGCGATTCCTTGTATCCTCATCAATCTCTTCCATTTTTACATCCTCACTAGAAAATCCATGGGCTCTTCACCGATCTATATTATCATGGCCGCTATCGCAGTCCTTGATATTTGCTCTTCGTTTTATAGTGTTCATCGTCAGATGGTTTTGAATGTCAAAGTGTTCAACATTTGCTATTCTGAGGGCACGGACTATGCTATGTTGTTCATTCGAGTTTTTCTCGATTGCAGTCGTAACTTAACACGAAGAAGTTCCACGTGGCTGAGCTTCAGTATAACACTTATCAGATTGCTTGTGATCAAGTACCCTCTGAACCGGAAATTCGATGTTTTATCAAAACCAAAAGCAGCCTATTATACCATTCCTACTGTAATCTTACTGTGCGCTCTAATTAATATCATTGACCCATTTCGTCATGCTATATTCCACGTGGACGAAGATACAAAGTGTACACAATACACTTTACATGAGTACTATTGGTTTGGAGACGCCGAGTTTTATACGGACAATGATTATTTTGTGGCCAAGTTTCACAAGATTGCAGACGGTCTTATTTCAAGGGTTCGGCTTCCCAAAATTTTTGGTCTCTGATATTTTTAAGCGCTTCAGATCCTCCCTTGCATTCTGTTCACCATCATAACCTACTTCCTGATGAGAGCGATTAAGGAAGCAGAGAAGCAGAGTCGAGCAATGGCATCGTCGTCAAATACAAAATTGTCAAAGAACACATCAAATTTAGTGTTAGCTCTAACATTGTCATTTTTCGTCGCCGGAATGCCGATGGGAATAATTTGTGTGTTGAGTCCGTTTTCAGCGTCGGCGAAGGATCCGAATGAGGGTTTTGTTATGTAGTGAGTTTTGATGGGGGTACTGTAGGGGGAAATTTTTAGCTGATACATTGTCAGCATTGCCGAGCGCGACAGCAGACTGTAAGTCGGAAACGACGAGCACAACAGCAGGTTTAAAGTCGGTAGCGGCGAGCACGACATCTGGTTTTAAGTCAACAGCGGCGAGCGCGACAACAGGTTTTAAGTCGGCAGCGGCGAGCGCGACATCAGGTTTCAAGTCAAGAGCGACGAGCACAACAGCAGGTTTAAAGTCGGTAGCGGCGAGCACGACATCTGGTTTTAAGTCAACAGCGGCGAGCGCGACAGCAGGTTTTAAGTCGGCAGCGGCGAGCGCGACAGCAGGTTTTAAGTCGGCAGCGGCGAGCGCAACAGCAGGTTTTAAGTCGGCAGCGGCGAGCGCGACAAAGTGAAAATATCTACATTTATTGAAATAGGCTAAAAATGTAAGTTCGCGATTTGAAAATCGATTTTCCCGAGTTTAACAAATTTCATGCAAAAATATTGTTATTTTCGTAAATACTGTTGTAATTGGGACGGCCATTCGGAGAAATTTTTTAAAAATGACCGTAATCCTATTTTAATATTCCAGCGTTCTCCTCAGCACATTCGAAGACTTTTTCTCCATTGTCCTCACCATCACCACTGCCAGCCACATGGTAATTTGTATCTTGATGTCGTCGGCATATCGAGAAACAACACTGACAATATTGAGATGTGGCATGTTGTCCAACGTTAGTTGAAAATTCGACCTTGTTTTGAAAAGAAAAGGCCAAATTTTCAGGCAAGAAATGATGGAAACTCATTGACGGCGTCCAACTAATGAAATCATGGATAATTATAGACACCAAAAACACAAAAACATCATCTCTTGATCTCTTGAATTCATACTTAAACTCCCCTTGGTATAAGCCTTGTCCAAAAAATGGGGTGTTTTTATGATCACCCATATCCCGATGCAACTTTCCTTGCGTTTCTCTGGAAACTTTACAATTCTCATTTTTGTGAATTTGTCCAAGGTCTGGACGACCACCAGTCTTATTATGCGGTGCCTTGTATGCTTATAAACATTCTTCATTTTATCGTCCTGACTCGTAAATCCATGCGAGCCTCGCCTATCTATATAATGATGGCTGCAATAGCAATACTAGATATGGGATGCTCGTGGTATAGTGTGCAACGGCAACTGGTTATTATTATCAAGACTTTTAAAATATGTTACTCAAAACAGTTAGACTTTGTTCTGGTTTTTCTTCGAATCTTCCTGGATAACAGTAGAAATTACACCCGCCGATGCTCAACATGGCTCAGCTTCCTTATCACTTTGTACAGAGCCTTGGTTCTCCGGTATCCTCTCAACCAGAAATTCAATGTACTATCCAAGCCGAAATCCGCATACTATTCCATTCTAATTGTTTGTGTATTATCTATACTAATACATATTGTGGACCCATTTCGATATGACATTTTTCCTCAGACGGATCCAGAGTGCAATCAATGGACACTTCATGAGCATTGGTGGTACCATGACTCGGATTTCTATACGGATAATGACTGGTTTGTAGCGAAGGTTCATCATATTGTAGATGGACTTATTTCGAGGGTAGGATTTGGGAAATTGATGAAAAACCTTTGATGAGGTTCCAGATCATCCCTTGCATACTGTTCATCATAGCTACTTACTTCCTGATCAAGGCAATTAGAGACGCAGAGAAACAGAGTGAACTCATAAGATCGAATCGAAATGCTAAATTATCTAGAAACACTTCTTATTTAGTGTTAACATTAACTATATCATTTTTCATTGCTGGTTTTCCGATGGGTGTTATAAGCTTGTTGAGCCCATTCTCACCATCGGAGAAATCGCAGGATGAGGGATTTTTGTTGTAGTGAGTTTTGGGATTCTTGGAATCTTGGATTCTTGGATTCTTGGGTTTTTGGATTCTTGGATTCTTGGATTCTTGGATTCTTGGATTCTTGGATTCTTGGATTCTTGGATTCTTGGATTCTTGGATTCTTGAATTCTTGGATTCTTGGATTCCTGGATTCCTGGATTTTTAGATTCTTGGATTCTTAGATTCTTGGGTTCTTGGATTCTTGGATTCTTGGATTCTTGGACCTTCAGATTCAAAGGCTCAATGATAAATTTCAGTATAATGCTTCAAACTTTCGATGACTTTTTCTCTATCGTTTTCATCGTTACTACTGCCAGCCACATGGTTATATGCTTTTTCATGTCGTCTTCTTATCGAGAAGTTGCTATGAACATACTGTCTTGTGGATTGTCCTCAAAGGTTAGTTGCAGTTTTAAAAACAAAATCATTTAAAAAATTTTGAACGTTTTCAGGGACGACATGAAGCCAACTCGGTGACGGCGACAGAAAGAATTTAGTCTATTTTTGGTTTTCATTTTTTGGACTTTGAATAAAATATATTTGACCTGATTTTTATTTGGATTTTGTAAAAAAATGGTGTCGTAAAATTTTCAGAAATACTCGTAGGCTTCAAAAGTTGACTACCATAATCTATTTTTGATGAAAGTGATGTCAATTTCTCCACCAATTTCCCTTGACAACAGAATCATTCCATGATTTCATCTGTAATTTCCGAACCTTCTACGAAAAACCTCGAGACTTTCATTGTTGTTTTCCAACTTTCCCAAACCCTGCAATCAATTCTCATACTCTTTGAAAAATTTTTTTTTGCAAATTTAATTTATTTTTCATTTCCCAATGAAAGCCAAGAATGCAAAACTCCGAACCACCACTGAATTCGAGTATGAATACGAAATTGATGAATTCTCAAAAATTCGAATGGAAGATGGAGCCAGAGATGCTAGTTGGGTGGAGATGCTCATGACTTATTTTGGATTTTTATTAACTTTTTTTCATTTCTACATCTTGACCAGAAAGGAGTTGAGAAGCAATTTCATATTCTGCTTCGTACTGGTAATCGCTATTTTTGATTTTCTTCATTTCTCTGGGACCCTGACCTGGAACTTCTTGAAATGGTATGCATCTGGAATTGAGTTCCATGGAAGACTTGGATTTTCACATAAGATTCTGGAAACTTGTATTGTGACTTTTGATAATGTGGTAAAGTATATGTCAGCTACAGTAATCTTGACACTGACTGCGGCGAAGAATTTTGATGTGGTGAGAAAGTTGGCATGGTTCATTTTGGTAATTTCCTTCGGATTCTGGACAATCTTGTGTATTTATTTATCGTATTCTTATTATGGGATAGAAGGAGTTGCAGATGAAGAGTGGGTTGATTTTTGGATTCTAAGATTCTTGGATTCTAAGATTCTTGGATTCTTGAATTCTTAGATTCTTGGATTCTTGGATTCTTGAATTCTTAGATTCTTGGATTCTAAGATTCTTGGATTCTTGAATTCTTAGATTCTTAGATTCTTGGATTTTAAGATTCTTGGATTCTTGGATTCTTGAAATCTAGGATTCTTGGGTTCTCGGATTCTTAGATTTTTGGATTCTTGGATTCTTGGATTCTTGGATTTTTGGATTCTTGGATTCTTGGATTCTTGAATTCTTGGATTCTTGGATTCTTGGATTCTTGTATTTTTGGATTCTTGTATTTTTGGATTATTGGATTCTTGGATTCTTGGATTCTTGGATTCTTGGATTCTTGGATTCTTGGATTCTTGGATTCTTGGATTCTTGGATTCTTGGATTCTTGGATTCTTGGATTCTTGGATTCTTGGATTCTTGGATTCTTGGATTCTTGGATTCTTGGATTCTTGGATTCTTGGATTCTTGGATTCTTGGATTCTTGGATTCTTGGATTCTTGGATTCTTGGATTCTTGGATTATTACATTCTTGGATTCTTGGATTCTTGGATTCTTGGATTCTTGGATTCTTGGATTCTTGGATTCTTGGATTCTTGGATTCTTGGATTCTTGGATTCTTGGATTCTTGGATTCTTGGATTCTTGGATTCTTGGATTCTTGGATTCTTGGATTCTTGGATTCTTGGATTCTTGGATTCTTGGATTCTTGGATTCTTGGATTCTTGGATTCTTGGATTCTTGGATTCTTGGATTCTTGGATTCTTGGATTCTTGGATTCTTGGATTCTTGGATTCTTGGATTCTTGGATTCTTGGATTCTTGGATTCTTGGATTCTTGGATTCTTGGATTCTTGGATTTTGAAATTCTTGGATTCTTGGATTCTTGGATTCTTGGATTCTTGGATTTTGAAATTCTTGAATTTTTTAATGCTTATAACTTTGAATATCCTTTTCCAGTTATGATCCCTGGGTAACCACTTTCACATTTCAACGTACAGTATCCGAAGATTTCCACTTTTTTCTTTATTTTCATGAATGGACCACAATATTATTTTTTTTATGTTTTACAGTATCTTTCGTAATCCAATTCAGAAATTTCCGAAGAATCACTCGTACTAGACAAGAGGAAAATGAGTGAGTTTTTCTATTCGAAATGGTACAAAAAATATAGAAATTTTCCAGGTCCTTAAGCTTGCTCCTCCTGTTCACACTGAGCATCCTTTCTTCTGAATTTATGGATTTTTTGGTTATTTCGTTCTCACATTTTCTACTAAAACCATATTACATCATGCAGTGAGTTGCCACCCGAAAATTTTTGCTGAAAAATTATACTTTGAATTTTCAGAGATTTCTTCATGCAAATGCAAGTTATCGTCCGAACTCTGAATAGTTTGCTAACTGTTTCTCATTGTCTAATTTGTATGCTGACTTCATCGAAATATCTGAAAATTGTCAAGAGATGCTTGTCAAGAAAGAAGAAAGCAAATGTAAGTGGTTACTGTAGCCTGAGTCATTCTTGAATTTTCAGGCTCAAAACTCCGGTGGTGCAACGGTTACAACTCGTATTTCAACTCACCAAACATCGACTAATTATTGAACTTTTGCCAACTATAGTTTTCATTTTGGCGAAAATAAATGTTGTATCTACTTTGAGCACTAGAATTTGTCATTCTCTTCGAGCTCTTTGGGGTGTATACATCAAGAAGGAAATTAATCATTTTGTGAGATTTTTGTAGCTATAATTATAGCTGGAGAATAGTGTATGATGTATTCAAAACACTCTTTGGAAAATTCAGTTTTTTCGGTTTTCAAGTGTCAAAATTCTTGAAAAAATCCGGTTTCAATTACAGTTTTGGAGTGTCCGGCTTGAAAAAGACCGGTTTCAATTAAAAATAAAAGTCCTGTGTAGTCCTCGCGGACAACTGAACCTGGATTTGTTCACGAGGAGTACACAAGACTATTGCTTGTATCATTGAATTTTTTTTTTCAAAATGCTCTACCACATTATTCTACTTACCGTATTCTTATGGACCATCGAAACTAGAGAAAATATTCAAAAAGCTTTTGAGCGATTCTCCATGTACGATGATTTCGGTACTCACATTTTGATTCCGATCTCACTTTTCCCTCAAATATTCCAGACCCCGAATGCTTTTTCAACCAAACTCAAGTCGATTCCACGACAATCCAACTGTTCCCACAGTGTCATAAAGTTTTCGCAATTCTTGTGTTTAATGAGAACACTGATATGACTGTGGATGAAATGGTACCGTATTTCGAGAATATGGGAGTCTTGTCGGGAGGATGGGTTGTGGAGAACACAAACTTCAAAAGTTTGTCGTTGTTTGTGTGGTCGGATTCTTATATCACGATTGATTGCGAAATATGTGAGTGGTACTGTAGCATACTGTAGATCAATCAACTGGCCCGTGGTCGGTCGTGGAGCCGTGAGATGGTCGCGGCTACAGACCGGGCCTGTCACAGAACTTTATTCGAGCCGCGGCCCCCGGGCCGGCCGTGGGCCAAAAATAAATGTCCCACTGTGGGCCGCGGCTTAAGGCCGTGATTTAAAAACTTGCATCTGCGGTCTAAACGCATCTGTTTCTACGACTCACGGCGACACCGAGGTCGCAACTCTATAACTGGGCCGCGACCCTTGTGGGCCGCGGCTCGTAAGGACCGTGATCTCTGACAGCCTTGCTTAGCCTTCCACACTGTAAATGCTCTGAATTTTCAGATGGCGTTCATATTATGAATAATCATCATCTCACGGACCGTAACATGCTAAACGATATTTTCATGAAGGGTGATGAGAATGGAAAAGAATGTGATATTCAAATAGTTAATAATACCAATTTGAATACAATGTCTCTGCCGGATGATGCATTTTTCTATTATTTCACTGACTTGAGAATCAAAGGGAATCTGATGAATTGGGGTGAGTTGGGAGTTCAGAATTTCGGAGTCCCAGAATTTCATATTTTTCAGGCTGCGTTGGTGACGAAATCAACGATAATACCCTTCCAAACTATGAAGATTGTCGAAAAACTCAACTTGGCCTAAAATTGAATAATCTTACTTCAACTGATCTATCGCCTCTTTCCAATATCTATGAAGTCCGGGGAGTCCTGAACATTTCTAATACAAATCTAGAAGATCTCAGTTTTCTAAAATCTTTCAAGACATTGAGAATTAGAAATCAAGAGACAAGGGAGAAGATTTATTTCAATTTGAAAGATAATCCAAAAATGACAAAATTGAGGCTTCCGGAATTCAAAGTAAGCGTTGCCAAAAAAAGCTCCAAGATTTCAACATTTCTTAAATTTAGGAATTCCACAACACCGAAGGCGATGGACTTCGACTATTCAATTTTGAAAATTTACACCCCAATTTTTGTCTAACTCTTGACGAAATCAACTTTTTCTTGAGAAACGAGGTGGCTTTTGTGAATCTTCACGCGAAGATTTGTGGGGATACAAGAACGGAAATCAGTGGAAAACGAGTTTGCCGATTTTCAACGATGAAGGATTTACCGGAGGATTGTTATATTATGATAGGAGATGTTCTGGTGGATTCTGAAGATGAGAAATATTTGGAACAAAAACTTGTGAATCTTCGTTATCTTTTTGGCTCGTTGATTATCAAGAATACAATGTTGGAAAGTTTGGAGAGTTTGGAGAAGCTCAAATATATCGTTTACTTAGGTAATGGAGTTTCAGATTGAGAAAGTGAATTAAATTAATGTTTAAGGAGAAGGACCAGTGATTCAAATGGTGTCTAATAAGAAGTTGAAGAATGTGAAGTTTGAAAATTTGCAGGTGAGATTTTTGTAGAATCTTGGAATTTTTGGATTTTTGAATTTCCGGATTCTTGAATTCTAGGATTTTTGAATTTTGAGGTTCTGCAGTTTTCAAATTCTGGGATTATTTGAATCTTTGATTCTTGGATTCTTGGATTTTCGGATTCTCGGTATATTGAATTTTCAGATTCCCAAACCCTTGGCTTTTCAGATTCTAAGATTTGCCATTGTGCAACTCGAAATTTTTTTTCAGAGCATTCTTACCCGTGGAGACCGCCGAGTCATCATTCAAGACAATCATCCCGAGATTTTCAAAAATTCTGATGGCGCTTGTACCCTAATAGAATCCGATGACATGTTCAGAATCTATCGTACAAGAATGAACTTTGTTGGTGGAAATTGTGGTGGGGGAAACTATCGAAAAGTGTGAAAAATAATGATAAGAATTACAGGTAAAAAGATAAAGGTCTCGGAGCGAAAAAATGTTCACTGGATGTTGGTTGGTGGATCTAGTACAAGTTCAGTATACTTTCTGCTAACTGGACTTTTGTTACTTCAAATTTTTTGTCCGAAGTTGTGAAAAAATATACGGTACATTCTTTTTAGATCTTATCGCATGGTCAAACTCTATTCAAGAAATCGGCGATGTCAGTCACAAAGATCAACATCAGTGGCAAAGATCGCGAAGAAATAAATATGAAATTTGAAAAAAAAGATAGATTTCGCACGAATGGCCATTGCTCCAGTGAGAATAGTTGTAAGATGTTCAAAATTTCGGTTATTCTAGATGACCAAAATTAATTTCAATTTCAACAATTTTTAAAAAATAAGATGTCAGGGTACATATTTTCCGAAACTTTGAACATCTTACAAGGACTACCATTCTCACCGGAGCAATGTCAAGTGAGAAAAATTTATATTATGGAATTTCAAATCACTCTTACATTGTGTAAAATTCTGGAGCCCGGGGCACATTTAGATTTTCAAAAAGCTATGGGTGGTCCTCAAAGACTCTTTGTCTAGAAACTTGCAAATTTTAAAGATGATTGAACCGGTATGAGCAGAGTTATTCACTAAAAACCCAAGGTACACTCACCACATCCCGCCACTGTACCTCACTCTCATTCCTTATTCGGTACAAATTTTCCCCTTCGTTTGTATGTAGTCTCGTCGGTAAGGATGTTTAACATACACTATACATTTCTTCTATTCGTTGTCATCTAGACTTCTGATTTTCTGCCGATTGCTATCGTGACTTGCCGCGGAACTTTGCAAGGTTGATTGAAAACTGTCGCAATAGTGAAACTTGAAAAAAATTTAACATCAAAACACAAAAACTTGTGGGACACTATAAATTTCAGTGACCGTTTTTTTTTCAACCCTTACGAGTCCAACAACCAGTTTCAGCGGTGATATGCTCAATGTGCCAACCTTGTCGTTTTGTGCTCCAGCGTCCATATTTTCAGAGCCAATGATCTAAAGTGAATCAAACTTGTGAATCAAACTGTGTATTACTTATTTTATCTATTATCAACATTTTGTTAAACATAGTGCGTCATGACTACATAAGGAGCAATTCTGGAGCCCTGAAGCTACTTATATTTTCTAAATATTGTATGTTTTACTCTCAGTAGTATTATTGAGCAACATGTAAAACTTTACATCGTTTGGACATGTTTGAGTAAAATTTTTCAAAAACAAAAGCTACACTCTATTTTCAAGACATCAGACTCCATACACGATATCGGCCTCAATTTGCAACGATTGAGAGATTTTGAAGGAATACGTGTGATGTCACGAGAATTCGAGATTGTATCAACGATCTTCCGCACACGCGCACTCGAAATGGAACATTACCAAAAGATCAAGACACATCAGCATTCAATTCGTAAAGAAGTAAAGCGGTAGTATTGTCAACTGTGAATTATTTGGTAGATTATCTGCCTTCACAAATCTGAAATTTCAAATCAAGTAAGGTTTGCCTGTTGAAAAGAAAATTCTGGTTTACCATTTTGCAAGATGTCTTATCCCCTTTCACCTCAGCAAAGTCAGTAATGTGCCGGAGGCAACGGCGGAGCTCGTTTATCGTAAGTGTGAATTTTGAGATAAAATTTTGAGATAAAACGATTTAGGATTCTAGGATCAAACTGAAAATGGCGTTTTCCCGATGTGGCTTCACTGATGCTCCATGGATGTTGAGGCCAAGATGTGAGTGGTTACTGTAGTTTTGTCTGTCTCACTGTCTTACAGTCCTGCTGTATTACTGGAGTGTCTTGCTGTAGCTGCGGTCTTTTTGTCAGTTGCTTCTTATTTGTACTTTATGTCGTTACTACTGGCTTACTGCATTACTGTAATTTCTGTATTACTATTGCTGATGTCTTGCTGTAGCTACGATTTTACTGTAGTTGCTTTCTTACTGTATATTGTCTTACTGTAGTTTCAGTTTTACTGTAGTTACTGCCTCACCCAAGTTACTGTATTACTGTAGTTTCTGTCATACTGTAGATACGGTCTTACTGTAGTTGCCTTCTTACTGTATCCTGTCTTACTGTCTTGCTGTTTTGCTGTCTTGCTGTGTTACTGGAGTTTCTGTCTTACTGTAGCTACGGTCTTACTGTAGTTGCTTCCTATTGTACTTACTGGACTTTATGTCTTACTGTAGCTACGGTCTTACTTATTGTACTTATTGTCGTTACCGCCGTTACTCCTGTCTTACTGTGTTACTGTTTTGTTGTCTTGCTGGTTTATTTTCTTACTGTGGTTACTGTAGTTAGTGTCTTACTGTAGTTACTGTAGTTAGTGTCTTACTGTAGTTACTGTAGTTAGTGTCTTACTGTAGCTACGGCCTTACTGTAGTTTCTATCTTACTATTGTTACTGTCTGAATTCTTCTTCTGCTTCCCCCAGAGTACCCATCCCGCACTCCCATTGCACCCACTAGGCATGAATCCTCTACCGTATAACACAGTCACAAAACATACAACTCAGAACGGGAAAATCGCCTAAAAACCGCATAAATCTTAGATCAAAAGGGATTTAAAAAAGCAAGTCCAGATTTTATCTTCAACCTTCCTTATAATTAGGTGCAAATTTCAAGCATGGACAGAAGATCAGCAGAATCTCATTCTCAGATGACGAAGATTTTCAGAAGAAATCAGTTTCTTCTTGTATCTACATTGGTTGTTTCCTTATTCTTGTGTATAGTATACTTGTATCATAAAACTCGATTACAACACACCCATGCGTATATTACATCAGCTTATTATTATAAAAACTCGCAATCGTAAGTCTTTCAAATAGAAAAAATGCTTCAGTAATTTTTAACAGGTTGGGAGCGAATGCTTTGGCGATGGTAGTTGTGATGAGTGAAAAAACTTACTATAATTTGGAAAAGTATAAAATGACAATAGTTGGATCAAACGGAACCCATAGTCTCAAGTCAGAAGCTTCTCTGAAAGTGTAAGTGTTTTTTTTCGGGACTGATAGAAGAAAAAACTTACAGAGAGAAAATTGAGAACATGGCATGTGAGTACGTTATGGTTCTTGTTCAAGCACAAACCATTCATAATCCCACGACATTGGAAATCGAATCGTTTGGGAATAGAGTGGAGGTTATAGAACAAAAGTTATAGAACTTTCTTATCTAAAATTTTCAGATCCCCTTCCGAGAGCCTCGACGCTCCTCACCGTCCTCAGTGGTAATCTGCATTTCACCACAATTCGTCGCAGAGAAATGGCAACTATTCCTCATGAACATCCACGTGGTTCGGAGATACGGTGGACATATGCATGTCTACATTACGAGTATGATTGAGGAACTTTTTGATACATTGAAAGTCTATGAGAAATGGGTTCGTCAACTTTAGCTTAAAGTTTGGAACATGCTTGGGGTTACAGGGAAATGTGACACTGGATTACTGGGTTCGAATGAAGTTTGAGAATGCTGTGAGCCCGTATGCGGATCCGATGAGCAATGTGGAGTGGAGCAATCAGGCGGGAGCGCAGACGGATTGTTTGTTACAGTATAAGGTAATAGGGATAGTAGGTGTACAGAAAATTAGTCCCTAAATTAGGAACGAAACAGTTCACCGTAAAACCTGCATTAGAAGGGCCCCGAACCGAGCTCAGAGAATGTGAATTTACAGAAGTAATTCCATTTTTGGTGGCTCTTCATAACGGACTGTTCCAAGTCCAAATTTTCGAAGCCCTATTGCATGTTTTACGGTACGTTGTCTAAAGCTTGTGGATAGCCCAATTACCGTACCCCACGTTTAAACGCTATTGGTGGCAAAGATCGGCCGTGGATTGGGCCTGCAAAAATACTTGCTACACGTTCAATATACTGTACTTTCAGGAAGTCGCTGACTTCGTGGCTTTCTTCGACATTGACGACATCCTGATCCCTCGTCAATACGACACCTATCATGAAGAGTTCTCCAGTCATTTTCGTGCTTTTCCATCTTATCACTCAGTTTTCTACAACAAACGAGACGTCGCTGTTCAAAGAATCGATAATGCTACAAATTTTTCATTCCGTTTACTGTTCTCTTCGATGGAGCTTCTTGACGGGGGAGGTTATGGAAAGTGTGTGGTTAGAACGCTGAAATACAATTCCACGTGGATTCATCACTCGCTTCAATTGGAGAGAAATAGAATGATAACGGCGAAGAATTTGGAATTAACACATGTAAAAGACATCTTGCGTATGGAATTGGACCTGAATGAATCATTTGAAGTTCCAAAAATTTACGGGACTAATGAAAATTATATAGAAGCAGATGATATCAAGAAGCTTGATATGGACTTTCAGAAGTAAGGAACTCGCTTTTTTCTCATGATGAGGGTAAATTTATAGAGCCTTTGAAGACGAGTACTACCAGGAAGCTGCTCTGAAAATGATCGATCACAATTTTTACGGTCCTATTATAGTCCAATGCACTAACGAATTGTTGTACCGTCATTTCTCTGTAGAGAAGAAAGGAGTGGAAGAGATGTGTCCGAATGCAGATCATTGCTTAGTAAGGGAATTGCCAAAATCCTTCAATTTTGAATTTTTTCAGCTCCCTCAACGTGAAGATATCAAATGCATTCACTCGGATGCTTACTATATGTCTGGTCCCGAAATGCACACAGTAACATTTCATTATGCGATTAGGCCATTTTGGTCTAGAGATATTGGATGTTATCAGTAGCTAGAATAAAGATTTTTTTGAAATGAGTCAACCAAATGTCCAAAACACACATCGAAATGAAAAGTAAAGATCAACAGGACACGGAAATCGGGCGGAGATTTTATCGCATTTTGTCCAAACGTTTTTGGACAAAAGAAAGAAAACTAAAGATCATTTGAGAATAGGGCATGAACGAAATGAATTGTTTTTAAAAGTGAACCAATATTCGGAACTTCAAAAAGGATAGCATAACTGGATATGTTACGCAGACACTACAACGGACACGCTCACTCAAAAATTAACAGAATTCCCAAACAATTTATCCAGGAAAACTGCTGCCCGCCACTTTTAACGAGCTTATTCTGAATAACGTAAATAGTTTGCCGGTGGTTTTAATATTATAATCTTGTATGAAGTTTGATCACTTCTCAAATTTCCATATTTCAGACTGAAGATCTTTCCAATTTCACATTTTCAGAACTATAATTATCATCGAAACTCTGAAAATCTCACATCATTCAATTTTTCTTCTTCTAGAAATCACTCAACCTTCACACATGGGAAAGTTAATGCATATGCATCTGCTCACCTCTCACAAAGCGTCTCTAAATCTCTATCCTCTCCTTTAGTTGTCTAGCAACTCTCTTTTCTAACAATCTAATCACTAGTTTGCTACTAGAAAAATGTGTATATAAATGCTCAGTTTTCGCCTCGAAATTTCATAAGAATGAATTTCTTTCCGTATGGATTCTCCAAGGAGGAGATTTATAAAAACTTGGTCGATGTGGAGGATTTCATTTATGTTGGTATTTTTTTGCTTCCCTTGTTTTTTGGGACAGTGATTGTGAGACTGGTGCATCATTGTGTTTTTGGTTCGAAATCGGAAGAAAATTCGGAGGCGGTGAGTGAATTTGGGATAAGTCATAGGCTAAGCCATAGGCTAAGCCATAGGCTAATCCATAGGCTAACCAACATGCTACTTGAGCTTCAACAAAAAATGTCGCAGCCGATGCGCCTGCGTCTAGGCTTAGGCTAACCCATTGGCTAAGCCAAAACGTTGACCTTACAAACTACAGGTCGAGCCTTAGTCTGAATTAGACCAAGCGATAGAATACACCAAAGGCTCATCCATAGGTCACAACTCAAGCCGCAAATTAATCCATCTCACTTTCAGACCTCCCTCTCACCACTTCTCACAAAATCTGCTAGAACCAGTGCTCGAGTAATGTCTCTGCTCCATCTCATTCTCTTCCTCAACGGTGTTTCCCATTTTTTCCATGTGGGATGGCTCGTGGACATTTTTTGGTACCCAATGTGGATCTCAGCATGGAGCATCAAAGTCTACACTGAAACATATCTTGTCATCATTTCCTTGTTCTCAATTTCCCGTTATTTTGTGCATTTCTCGTTGGCCCGGGCGTCAGTAGAGTTGAGCGAACGAGCTGTGAGCTCGGGAATCAAATGGATTTCTGGTTTGATGGTTTTAAAGGATTTTATCTTGTTCATTTGGCTTATCGTAGTTCTGGAGATGGGATCGTTGGTCACTACGAAGAGAATTCTGGATTACTTTTATGTGGGTCAAAAATTTTTGAAATTTCGTCATACTGTTTGCAGGGATTCTATTGGAGTTATCATCTTCTATTGTTCATGGCCACTTTTATGCAAATTCGTGTCCTATTGGGCTCCACAAAATATGACGTACAACCCAGTTACTTGGAGAAGATGATATACCTTCAGACATTGATAATTGGAGTTGTGAAAGCTGTCCTGATTGGAATTTTTATTGTCTTTTTGATCAATGGAGTCAATGATACTGTAGTTTTCTTCATATTCTTCATTGTGGATGTTTTCTTTGTTCCGATTGTCACTCAGTTCTCGGAAATCTGGTATAAGCCGAAGAGAGTGGAGTCTGTAAAAATCGAAGTCAATGAGGATACACGTAGAGTTTCAACGCCACCGTCGAATATTGAGATGGTTCCAATTGAGACATGCCAAGGAGAGGTGGCTGGCTAGATTTCGCAATAATATGGAAACCCCTATTTATTTATTAGGCTTGTAAAAAGCAGGAGCCCTCGCACCGATGCACTCGCCACAATTGGAGAGGCGGGAAAGTTGAAAATTTGAAAAATACACGGGTGGCAGCTGTGCAAGGACTACCTTTTTTTTACAAGCCTAATACCTGTTCCCTCTTTTTTCCCAGAAACCCATATATTGATTTTTTCATGTCTCCATGTAGCCTTCTATACTTTTTTGAAGGAGGTGTCCGGTCAAAAATTTTTATTGCTTTAAAATATGCAGAATTTTGCGCTGATTCCGAATATCACAACGAAATCGCTCAAAAATGCCTACAAAACCCCGAAAAATCGCTTCAAATAAAGAAGCAAACGCGTTTGCTGCATTGCGCGCGCCACTTCGGCGACGTTCGGCAACGTCCACCCGAGGCAACTTCTTTATTTTTGAAGCGATTTTTCGGGGTGTTGTAGGCATTTTTAAACGTTTTTGTTGTGATATTCGGAATCAGCGCAAAATTCTGCATATTTTAAAGCAATAAATTTTTTGACCGGACACCTCCTTTACTTGACCGGACACCTCCTTTACCAATGAATGATATCACTTAACCCGAACCCCTTCAATAAAATCCCTAGCCCTTTTTTCTGATCCTAATTTGATCCCTATCATTTTCAAAAACATGTGTATTTATGTCCTTAATACCCTATTCCTAACGATGACTAATCCATCTATTTTCACACACTTTCCCACAACTTCCGCTGGAATTGCCCGAATCACCCCCTGTTTTATATTTGTCACATTCAAATATAAAAATGTTTACTTCATCATCTCTTTCTTCAACTTTTTCTTCTTCTTCTAAAAGTGTCTGTGTGTTGACAGAAACCTATCAATCTTTTTTCTCACCGAGAAGAAAAATAGAGACAAATTGATAAAGAAGTGAAGACGTCAGGGAGATTCAGAATCAAATTTTCGATTTCTCTATTACCTATCTCTCTCTCTCTCTCTAATTGACCACAACAATCACCCAACTTTACACTTTGTTATTTTTTCTGCCTTCTGAATTCTCTCTGTACATTTTGAATAATGAGATTACTATTCTTACTAGTAATCCTTTTAGTTTCCACGTGTCATGCTGGATTTTTCAGCTCTCTAGTTAGCAGGTTTACAGGAGGTTAGTTTTCAGAGGACATGGGATTCTGAATTCTAAATTTTGATTTTAGGTGGAAGCTCATCTCCGTCGAGCTCAAGTTCGAACTCATTTTCTTCAAATCAGAGGAAATCGTCGTTGACAGATGATAAGGCTAGGGTGAGTATTTTTTTAAATTGAAAATTTGAAAATTGAAGAATTCTTGGAGTTTTAGATTCTTGGATTCTTGGATTCTTAGATTCTTGGATTCTTAGATTCTTGGATTCTTGGATTCTTGGATTCTCAGATTGTTGGATTCTTGGGGGATCCCCAGCTTCCTTTAAACAAAACATCTCTATCAATGACCGAAACACAGATCATCTACATCTCATTTCCCAATCGTAGATCATTTCCGAAGATAACACAGACACAAATACAATATCAACATCATCACGTTCAACCTTCTCTACTCTAACTTCCTCCTATCTTCTTGACATCATTTTTTTCGACATCTGTGAAAATCTCTCCTAACCTAAATCTGGGAGAAAAAATTCTATCTAAAATTTGAGAATCTAACCAACCCTGAATCTAGGAAAAAAATTTGATTCAAAATTCCAATTTCCCACATTTCCAGAACTACCTCCAAACCTTCGGCTATGTGCCTCCATCCAACTCTCTTCAATCCCGAAATGGAATGGCTGGAGATATTCAAAGTGCAGAGCAAGTCTTCAAAACAGCCATCAGAAAGTTCCAAGAATTCGCAGGCCTAGCGAAGACTGGAATCCTAGATGCAGCGACGAAAGCGAAAATGACATTGGCTAGATGTGGAGTCACTGATGCTCCATTGGCATTGACTTCAGGATGTGAGTGGTTACTGTAGCCTACTGTAGTTACTGTATTGTTTTCAGCCAGCCAATTCAAATGGTCCAAAACTCGTTTGACATACTCTATTGAGAGCTGGTCATCAGATTTGTCAAAGGACGATGTTAGGTTAGTTTTTAAGTTTTTACAGTACCGGAAACACTGGCGTGTTCAGTGAACTTTAAGTATCTCAAAAAATTGTTTAGAGTGATTCAATTTCTCTGAAATTTTGTGCATGTATAGAGCAACTCTAGAACTCCCTTTTTGTAGTTGGCAATTTTTCCATAGGACCTCAATCCAGTCAGTTAGAAGCCAAAAGGCTCCAAAGTGATCGAAATTCGAGGTGATGTCAGTCAACTTGGCACAACTGACTGGGTTGGAATCATATGAAGAAGTTGTTAACTACAAAAAAAGAGCTCTTGAGTTGCTTTATAAATTTGCAAAATTTTAGAAAAATCGAATTTCTGGAAACCAATTTTTCGCACTCTCAAAATTGACCTATTTCCACAGAAGCGCCCATTCCTTTGGGAGAGTACTTTAACCTTGAATAAAAATGTATAGTACGTTTTATGGACTGATGTACGATACCGTACCTTGTAAATCTGTTTATTCTAATCCCGATGCCCAAATATCCTCATTTTTTCTAGACGCGCCATCGCCGAAGCCTACGGCCTCTGGTCCAAAGTCACTCCACTCGAATTCTCCGAAGTCCCCGCCGGCAGCACCTCCGATATCAAAATCCGCTTCGGCGTCCGTAACCACAACGACCCGTGGCCCTTCGACGGAGAAGGTGGTGTTCTCGCCCACGCCACCATGCCAGAATCCGGAATGTTCCATTTCGATGACGATGAGAATTGGACGTACAAAGATGCTCGAAAAATTCACTCAAATGAAGCGACGGATCTTTTAGCAGTTGCGATCCACGAGGGTGGACATACTTTGGGTCTGGAACATTCTAGAGACGAGAATGCGATAATGGCTCCGTTCTATCAGAAGACCACGGATTCCAATGGAAATTATGTGTACCCGAATCTAAAGTCGGATGATATTTCCGCTATTCAAGCGATCTATGGAGCTGGAAGTGGGCGGTCTTCTTCTGGGGGATCCGACTTTGGAGGAAGCAGTGGAGGAGTTAGAACCACTCCAAGACCAACAACGACTACTAGAAGTTGGTTCGGAAGATTCTTTGGCGATGATGATGATGACGTTAGAAGCAGGACTACTACCAGAAGGACCACCCTCTGGCCAACCACCCAATCTCCATTCTCTGGGGATGATTGGGGGTCTTCGTCTGGAGGCCGCGGTGGATCTTCTAGCGGCGGCAGATGCCCATCCTCCATCGACGCCTACACCCCCAGCTCATCATTTTCCTATGCGTTCTCTGGATCTCAAGTCTACACTATTAGTGGCACCAAGGTCACCAAAGTCTCGGCAATTCACGATTTGTTCCCATCGGCTCCGACTCCAGTCAACGCGGCGCTGTGGAATCCTATTTCCGGTTCCATGCTCCTTTTCAGTAGCAATAGAGTCTACAGTTACTACTTCTCGAACATTCGTCAAATTTTCCAAATGGATAGTGGCTTCCCGAAAACCCTTCCATCCGATCTGGGATTCTCCGTGGCTGGCGCTCTTCGCTGGATCAATGGACATCAGATTTTGATGAGCGTTAGTCGATTGATTTATATTTATAAAATACCAGAGTTATTTTCAGAGCGGTGACGAATTCGCGGTCTATGACGAATTCTGGAATCAGGTCACTTTGAAGAACCGCATCTCGTCATACTTCCCAAATCTGCCACGTGGGGTTAAAGGAGTCGAGTCTCGTATGTTTTTCTTCTATTTTTCACCTTTTTATCCCATTTTTCAAATTTTCAGCCGCCGGAAGTGTCATCACCGCGTTCACCTCCAATCAAGTGTTCGAGTACAACTCCAGGACAAAGTCCATTGGCAGACAATCCGGTTTCTCCAGTTATATCGCTTGTTAATGATTCGAATTGCTCATAATTTTTTGCTGCTCAAATTTTTGAAAAATTGGTTAATAAATCCTACTAATAATAAAGAAATTCAAAAATTTTTGGGGGATAGATTTATTTTAGGTCATATCTTGAGTGAGAGTGGGCCGATTTCAATGGAAAGTATATGGTTGAGAAGGGAATTTTCAGGAGATTGTATTAAAGCGGTACGTTTTACGAAAATGTAGTAGTTCTTATAAAGGTTGACATGGAAATTTGTGTAATTTTGGAGGTGACAACAAAAGTCTCGATTTGCAAATCGCGAACTTAAAATTGTTCTATTCTATTTCAAAAAATGTATATTTTTTCGCTGATTGGAAAGCACCTAATATTGCTTCTCAAGACGCTATAGAAAAATATTTATGAACAATTTTTCACCTTGTCGCGCTCGCCGCTGCCGACTTTGAATTTGCTGTCGCGCTCGCCGCTGCCGAAACATGAGCTGCTGTCGCGCTTGCCGCTGCAGACATACAATCTGCTGTCGCGTTCGCCGCTGCTGACAAAAAAACTGACTAAAGACGTTTCTACCGCGTTTTTGAACCGCAATTACAAAACGGGGTTCTTGAACAATCGCTACCATTTTTCTGCAAAAATGCTTATCGGTCCGCTTTTTTTTCGGCTATAGAAATTACCAGAAATTCAAATGAAAAATGTCAGCACTATCAACCGTAATCTACAGCAGAAACTTTTTTTTAAACCTTTAAAGACCTCCCAAGATGATTTTTTGCTCTCCCAAATTCGTCATGCAAATATGCGAGATCTCTAAACTTTCAACAAAAGCATAATTTCAAGGAAAACATGTTATCATTATTAGCATCATACCCTATCCTATTTTTAGCACCCCAGTACCTTACAAAACTCTACCTTATAAAGCTCCAAAACGGGCCACATGTTGACCACTGACCAATTTGTTGTTTTTCAATCACCTGGGCAATCTAATTCAAGTCAATCGCCACCACCCTCACATTGGTCTTTCAATTTTGGAATAAATCTGTAGTATGAGCTGCTTCCAGGAAGATGCATATCCTGATAATCCATTCTTATCAGTTATCTGGAAAGTTTTCAACAAGTTTTGCTACTTCTCCATTTACCAGTTTTACGAACACGAGATTGATTTCGCGGTTCCTTGTATCTTCATTAACATTTTTCATATCATAGTGCTATCTCAAAAATCTATGAGAACCTCTTCCATATACATTATAATGGCAGCAGTTGCCGCTATGGATATACTAGTTTGCTGCTATGATGTTCATAAGGAAATTCAGAATACTTACAAGGTCCTAAACATATGTTATACTAAACAAACAGATAAGCTGATGTTAAGAGTTGAAATTTTCATGGATTGCTTTCGAAACTACACCAGAAGATGCTCCACTTGGCTCAGTTTTAGTATCACTCTTATCAGAACCTTGGTTATCAAATATCCACTCAACAAACGATTCAGCCAACTTTCCAAACCAAAATCTGCATTATTTGTTATTCTCGGGATTTTGATACTTTGTGCTCCGGTACATATTATAGATCCTTGGAGGTTTAAAATAGAAGTTTTCGACAAGAATTTCAAATGCACACAATGGCCAGACTATCATGAAACGTACTTTTGGATCGTTGATACAAATTGGTACACAAAAAATGATCAAATTATAGCGAAGGTTCATAAGATTTTCGATGGGATGATCTCTAAAGTTATCCCATTTTTCGCATTCACCATTACCACTATAATTCTATACCGAGAATTGAAGAAAACAAAGGAGCTCCATCAGCAGGTTGCTTCAACTTCCACGTCTTCAGCTAAAAACTCTAAATCAACTTCAAAATTAGTTTTCGCTCTCACGTTACCCTACTTTGTTGCTGGACTACCACTTGGCATAGTTTGTGTTTTGAGCCCGTTTGGATTTTCAGCCGAGGACCCGAATAAGGGATTTGTTATGTAGTGAGTTTTTTTTAATTGCAAAGGAGCCCTATTGCTAATCCTTGGTGGACAGTTGTCCGTGTCGGCTAAGAGTCCCATTTTGGTCGGTTGAAAATCGGCAACCGAGCCGACCGCTGTGTCGGGTCGGTCCTCTCGTTAAGCTGCAAATTAGGCTTACGTTAGTCGCAAACACTTTCATGCCGACGCGAAAAAAATGCACAAATTGGGTAGGCGCGCAGACTGATAGGTCGGCTCTGTGGGCCAACAGTAGGCTCAGGCGGCGGTCAGGTAGGCCGAAATTCTTGACCGAATGGAACCGTCGACCCTTAGGCAGTCATCGTTGTTTGTGCAATGGAGCATCTTTTCAGCGCCGTCCTTGGCCCAATGGAGCACTTTTTCTCAGTGGTGCTAGTTATCACCACTGCTACCCATATGGTCATTTGTGTTCTCATGTCCACGCAGTACCGAAAAGCAGCATTGTCAGTACTCAGATGTCGTTATGAGGTTAGAGTGAGTTTATGATCAGAATATGAAATGAGAGAATTAATTTGTGTTTGCAGGCCAAAAACTCAAGTTCTTTAATGTTGACAGCTTCATCATCGCTACAATAACTTTGCTGACAATTTGTCCTCTAATTTCTTTTTTTTTGTTGGCTACACACTTTTTTCGTTCCTTTTTATTTTTTGTCAAGGGAAGCCATAAAACCTTTGAATTGTTCCCACTCGAAAAATAATAAACAAAATGAGTCAAACTAGAAAAAACATGTGAAGCACTAAATTTCTGAAAATGAACAGCGTTCTTTGTCTAGACCTAACTTTTTTTTTACATTTTTGACTGAATTTCTTACTTCAAATTGGTCTACAGGGCTTGTTTATTTATCAACAACGCTATTATTACTTTCTCGATGTTACTGTTGACCATGCTCTTTCTTGTATACTTTATGATACCATGGTCCCATTTTTACAACCAAAGCCTTTGTTAGAAACAAGCAAGCAAATATTAAAATAAATGAAACGTATTGAATTCTTCTATGAATTTAACAAAGCAAATTTTTCAGAATAAAACTCCGAAGAGAATATCTTGAAAAACTTTTGGTTTTTTTTGTAATTTGCTGTTTGAAAAATTCACAAAATTAAGAAAAACCGCGACTTTGCTCATTAGTATGGGGTAACTGCTCAGTTGTGCAAAAAAAAATCTGAAACTTTTTGAAAAAATTGAAAAAAAAAATTTTTTGAAAAAATTTTTTTAAAAATTCAAATCCAAAAACTCTCAAAAAATATTACTGAGCATGATCGTCCTTTTTTGACAATACATCGTTTTGTCCTTTTTTTTCAAAATGCATTCAATTTCCAAACTTTTTTTCATTTTTTCAGTGCTCCCCTTTCTCCCCATGTTCAGCAAAAACGTAGTAGCAATATTTCTAACTCTTATTTGTTTAATCTCTTTTTTATTTCTATTTTTGAAAAGTGCATGTAATCTACAAGATCAGTATCGATATGGAATGTGTGAGTTGATTTTTTTGAGGAAATTTTCTGTAATGGTTTTTTCAGCGCTTATTCAAATTCCATTTCTTCAAAATTCTACGGATACAAAAAAAGTTCCAAGAGTAATTCAGACTAAATTAAAATCACTTGATGATCAGAATGCTATCCGGAAGCTAACTCCTATACCACCAGTGCCTTCTAAAGAAGAAGTGATGATGGATTCTGGAGACGATGAAGTCATTGGAAACCAATCGGCCATTTCATACTATAGAAAATTAGCAGAATACTCTTTTGAGTATATTAGTAGTACGGTAGGTCAGAACTTCGAAAAAAGCCTTGAATTGGGTTTCCAGACAAATTCCAACCAAAAGATCCAAATTTTGTCAGCTTACTCATACAAGGATCATTTTTCAGCAGTTATAGCGACTCCGAAGAAAATTGGGTGAGCCAAGAATTTCAAGTCAGAATCTGAACAGTTGAAAAATTTCAGGACCACAGTATATTGTCGATATCTCGGAAACAACAACTCTGAAGTTGCCGATCCTGTTGAATCTCGAGTTTACCCATTTTTCGTGGTATACTGTAGTCGGAGGAATAACGTGACACATCTTGGAATCACTAGTGATAAAAATGAGCCCATGGGGCCGGAGAGCTCCACAAAGCTTGTAAAAAGGAAATTTAAAGGTACATAGGCTAGGGGTACATATACAGAAAACTGGTACTTCCAGAATACCAACACCACATCTCCTTCTGTCTGGCTCCAGTATACGGTAGCGAGCCAAAATGGCTTCATCTAGTAGAGCTCGTGGAGCACTACAAACTTCAAGGTGTCCACAAGTTTTTCGTCTACATTCGAGAGATTTCGGAGTATGATAGAAAGTTGCTCCGAAGTTACGTGGAAACTGGAGAGATGGAGATAGTGGAGATCCCGAAGACAACGCAGGATGTGATTTCTCAACAGTTGTTGGGTGTGGCTGTGAGCAAAACACAGTAGTCTCCTGAATAATTATAGAGTTCCAGGATTGCCTATTGAGAAGTCGAACCTATTCCAAGTGGTCCATATTTGCGGATCTAGACGAGAGGTTGATTATGACCGATGATAGAATGACTATCGACGGATTCATAAGATCCATCACTGACCAATCCATCGGCTCCGTGGCCTTTCCCCAACGATGGATTATGAAGCGAGAGGAAATCCCCGCGAAATTTGAAAACGACCAACAAGTAATAGAAAAAATGCCCACGCGTGCATGGCATGAAACGTCAAGTGCGGCGTTGAAAGGACATCCATTGTGTGGTATGCAACCGAGCTGCTGGGCAAAGGATATTGTGCATAATGAAAAAGTAAGGGACAAGTGGGCGTGTACTCCTCGTGGACAACTTAGTTCATAATGAAAGTAGGATTACAGTCTTTTTTTTTTCTCAAATGATTGTCCCAATTCCATTATTTACCAAAACAACAATATTTTCGCACAAAAACTCGAGAAAATCGATTTTCAACACGCCAACTTACATTTTTTCTACCCTGTTTCAATGATTGTAGAATTTTTCGCTGATTCGAATGCATCTAACATCGCTGCTCAAAACGTAATATAAACACTTTTATTAACAAATTTTACAATTGTCGCGCTCGCCGCTGCCGACGCATGAGCAGGCAGCGACGAGCGCGACAGCAGATTGTATGTCGGCAGCGACGAGCGCGACAGCAGATTGTATGTCGGCAGCGGCGAGCGCGACAGCAGATTTGAGTCGGCAGCGGTCGGCGCGACAAAGTGCAATTTTGTTCATAAAAAGGTTTATATTGCGTTTTGAGCAGCGGTATTAGGTGCATTCGAATCAGCGAAAAATTCTACAATCATTGAAACAGGTTAGAAAAAATGTAAGTTGGCGTTTTGAAAATCGATTTTCTCGAGTTTCAACGATTCTTGTGCTAAAATATTGTTATTGTCATAAATAATGGAATTGGGACGATCATTTGAGAAAATGTTTAAAAAACGAGTGTAATACTACTTTAAACTTCTGAAAACAATGTATGCACTTCCCATTTTCAGGCCATCCAAATGCTAGTCCATGAAGTCTTCGAATTCTACCCGGGATTCCGAGAATTGTTCCTAGACCCTTCCATTGGTTATATCAGGTTCTTACTCCTCACTTTTTTGATAATCACAACTGAGTTTTCAGACACTACCGAGATGTTCACATGCAATCCTGGGAGGCAAAAAATCGAGAAAATTTGGAAGAATTCGGCCCATTTTCCAATACAAGTTATCATAACGTGCTAGCCCCTCGATTATTGAAAAATGTATTAAATAGGTTACATAGGGTTTATGGGTAGGAAATTTATACTTTATGTACATTTGCTTTGTGAAGTTTTTAATCGGGTAAAAAAAAAACATTCATATTTAAAAAAAAGTTTTCAAATTGAAGCTCGGCTTTTGTATGAATCCAAAAACCAGTTCCGAAAAGCTCTTGAAGTAATATGATCCCTTTTTGTGGGCCTCCCCAAAGCCCGAGAAGGAACCAACAGATATACATATGAAATTTACACCGTGCTCACTGGCTGACTATGCACTTTTACCGTACAAAAGAATCCTGAAATCCCTTATTTCCTTTCTGACTTTATGTCCCTTTCTCTCACCTTTTATAACCCTCCGATACTCTCTTACAATCCACATAAATGCGATACTCTCGATAGCCGGATAAAAACTGAACAGAGTCACAATACCACCAGTGGGGAAACTGAACTCGATATCCAACATTGGAATCAAGAATAAAGGGAATGCAGGTAAGACAAAGAGTACTGTAGGTACCAAAGTTTGAATAACAAGAGCGATGAAGAGTTGTTTTTGAATCACTTGGTTTATATGGGACATTAATTTTAACTTTTCGGACATGACGCTATACATTTTGATTCCGCAATAGAGGATAATGAAATATTGAAATAGTAAGAGACCACTTTCAACCAAAATGCAGATAAGGCTATTCCAGCGAAGGGACTTGTCGGCGGTCTGAATTTCTGGGGTACTGTAGCTAAACTTTTCCAACTTACATAAGGATCCAAAACAAATCTAGCCGTCTCCTTGACCTGCATTCCATAAAGTTCCAATATAACATCTTTCAAGTACTCATCAGTATACTCATCAGACGTAGCTAGACTGGCATAAATTGAGCTAAAAATAGCACCGGATACCACTGGATACAGTAACCATAAGACCATTCCAAATCCCTCAAAAAGTCTGACATAGTTGGATTCAAAAAGGGACAGCAAGCGGAACACAAATTGAACGGCTAGAAATGCCAACATGGAATCGTAAAAACCAATGAAACCGGCTAACATAATTCGAATAATGGACTCATATTCTGGAGGCCAGATGCTCAGGCTAAAAGTGAATAGAGCTTGATTATAACTGTGTCCAAATGGTTGTACTATAACCTTCCCGGTTACCAGAAATATACCAAAAAGGGCATATAGGGTGACCATTTTTTTATATGTCCCTGTTATATTTTTGATTTTTGTCACAGTGAGATAAATAAGAATGCTATTGAATATCAAAGTCATGACGAATCCGAAGTTACCGAAATATTCAAGTAGTTGGTGGAAGGGGATCATTTTCGAAGTGAGTTTTTTTGTTGTACCAGACAGATGGAACAAACTGGTTATTAGTAAATGGGTACATTCCTCTTTGGGGGGACCTGAGGGAGTATATAAATGAATACGTCGCTTGTTATTAATTTGAAACGGAGATCATAAACATTTGAGTTTGGTTTCCAGGAACGAGGATTTCGTCTGGCTCAATTTCGGCACGTTTAGGTGGGCAAGCACTAATGAGATTCTGGCGGAATGCTACAAAATTTTTGTTTCACGAATCCAGAAATTCAAGAATACAAACATTCAGAAATTCGAAGTGCCAGGAATCTAGGAAATCAAGGACTCATGAACCCAAGAACCCAAAAATTAAGAATCTAAGAATCCAAGAATCCAAGAATCCAAGAATTCAAGAATCCAAGAATCCAAGAATTCAAGAATTCAAGAATCCAAGAATCCAAGAATCCAAGAATCCAAGAATCCAAGAATCCAAGAACCCAAGAATTCAAGAATCCGACAACTTCAGGATTCATAAAGCATTATGAATTCAGAATTCCAGAGTTTCAAAATCTCAAAATTTTAAAAGTCAATCTACAACAGAAACTATATTCTCCTTTGATTCCCATAGTATACTATTTTGTTGAGAGTCAAAGTTCGGTAAAATATTTTTTATCAAAGATGAAATTTGGAGACGTTAAAAATATAAAAAATGAAGACATATTTAAAATTTTTTTTTAAATAATCAAATTTTCATGAATAATCGATCTTCTTCGTGTGTGATACAGCTTGAAATCAGCCCCACCAATATTCCATAGACGGTATCCATTCCACAAATGGAAAAAAAAAACCTTCCCGACTATCTCCAAAACCGATCGATCCGTGAAACCTGTTTTTATGCAAAACGTCCAGCTCTTCATCGATTTCCTTCTCACGGATGTTGTACTCCTCGTTTCGTAACGTCAACGGAAGACGTGCCCTCCAATTTCCATTGTTGTGTTCCGCGATCCTCTGAAGAGAATATGCCCCGAACTTGGCATCTCCTTGTAGACCGGAACGTGTCTCCCATTTCCGAAGAGGTGGTAGTGCTGTAAAATTACAATTTTTATTCATGAAATTAATCGAAGCGCTTACAGAATGGACAGAAGCTATGAACGTTCCATCCTCCAGCTCTTCGGAGAACACTCCGTTTGGAGTCAGCTCGGTCTTCATCGAACACTTCCCAAAGTTTGCCAAACTACATGAACTTGCATGTCAGTCGTAGTGCTGTCCGATGAGCTTGCATGGTCCGGTTGGAATTGGAGTGGAGGCATTGAAGAGCGATATTCTCGGTATGTCGTAGTATCGATATACCATTCCTTCGTGCTGGAATCCGCCAATTGGGCCAACCTGAATAATTAGAAGATAAGTATCGAAAAAAAATGAAATTAATACACACTCACCAAGAAAGCTTTTCCGAACTTCCGAGTCAGAAAATAGCTCGATGGCTTTTCTGAGCACTCGGACTTGAAGTTCATCTCCTTCAAAATGTCCAGTCCGATTTCGGCAGGGTACTCGAAATGGTTGAGGAGCTTCTGAAAACAAGTTTTTGTATGACAGAAACGTTAAACTATTACTCACCATCGGATCCTTGTTGAAGAGTGTTATCACTGTCTCTAGCCTAGATTTGTCAAAGATGGCCTCTTTGAATTGTTTGCTCCGGTCTCTCTCGAAAAATGTGATGAGATAAATTATTGCTCTGAAAAATACGCTGTGGCTGAAATTTTTTTTAATTTCGAGATTTTGGAAAAAGTATAAGATTAGGCTCGAAACGCTGTAGAACACCTTTTAGTCAATTTCGGTCGGCAGTGGGAAATGTGACACAAATCTGTTTCTAATTTTTTTCTATAGCTTTTTGAGCAGCGATTTCAGTTTTTGAAACAGGTTAGAAAAAAGTGTAATTTTGCGATTCTATTCTAAAGACATCTCTTGAAATTATTAATTTTTAACTCACCGTGCCCAGAATTATCCATAATCGAAAAAAAAATTAGAAAAAATCAAAATATACAGAAGAGACCCCCAATCAGACGGGGATCTTGAAGAAGAACAATTTATAAAAATGACCGGTAGAAGCCAACAATTTTGAGAGATAGAGAAAGAGAGAGAAAAAGAGAAAAAAGTTTTTCGGCTTCTTTTCTTCAGAAATCTGTGTAAATACAAAAAAAAGTGTATGTGTCCTTCTAAATGTGACTCATACAGAAGAAATAATTGAAGATTGGATGGAGGGAAACATGAGAAAAGGAACTTTAAAATTTCGAAATGTTTTGTGGGATTCCAAAAAAATTGAAATATATTTTTCCATTAGTTTAGAAGGAGAAATCTTCAGATTGAAATTTCAAGCAAGCATTCCAGAATCCAATAATACTAGAATCTTAGAATCAAAGAACTCAAGAATCCAAGAATCCAAGAAACAAGGAATAAAGGAATAAAGAAATTTCAGTTTTTTAAAGAATACGAGATTCCCAAAAATGAAGAGATTTATTTTCAGGAAACTGAATAGATATTGTTTTAAGGTGTCTAAACATTAGAAGAATTTCTGTCGGCCTAACTTTCTGTAAAACAAAATGAAATATAAAAGTTTTTCAATCGACAATTGTTTTATTTTCAAAAAAATCATCTTGAGCCAAAAACCAACAAAAAATAATGATTAATAAAAAAGTTAATAATTTAGTTTGGTCTATTGAAGCCAGCCTAAGCTCTGCAGACATCGCTTCTTCCCATAATGCCAGATGAGCCAACTCGCGATGATCTTGATGATCAATGCTCCAGCTACTACCCATATTCATCCACCCAGACATTTCCAAATCCAATCGATCCGTGAAGCAAGTTCTTGGGAAGAATAGCCATTTCCTCGTCGATCTTCTTTTTTATGTCTGAAAATAATTATTTGATTGTCAGACCACAACTATTATATTACTCACCTTCAGCTCTTCTTTGAAAACTGTTTGCATTGTTTCCAACTTTCCTTCATTAAAGATCCCTTGGTGGAATCGTTTTACATGCTTCTCGTCGAAGAAGCTGTAGAGTTCATCGAATTCACTGAAATTTTAGGTTCATTCGTGGAAATCTCAAATTTTTTACTTACTGTCTATCAATTGTTTTATTCAGGCTCATTTTCTGAAGGATCTCCTCAACTCTGTTGACTTGGGCCTTGTTCTTGCTGTTCCGGATTTTATTGAAAATCCAATCAAAACCACCGCTGTTTCCGTGACGATGAATCGTTTTGGCCGCGATCGGGACTCTTCTAGAAAACAAGTTGGCACGTTTAATCAATAATCAACACAATTTTTTAAAGATTTTGCGAGCTTTCAAAAAAATATTGTAGAAGTTTTTGAATTCCAAAACATTGACATTTGAACAATTGACTTTCAAAATTTTGAGAACGAATAGGAATCCAAGTTTAATTCTAACATTTCAAGCTTCTAAATTTCTGTTAACTCAATAAAATCACATACCAGCACGCTTAAACTCGAAGACCTTGGAGAACGGATGATTTTCATCGAAATCAATCCTGAAGACTTCGCACGCCTTCCTTTTCTTCTTGGCATCCTGGACTATCCCGTAACCGAGGCTGGTTAACTTCCATCAACTACTAGTCGTCTCAGAGTCTACTTCAACTACTCTTCTTTCGGTTCTTTTTAAACAACAACAGAAGAGTTTGGTAAAAGAGATACATGATTGGACATATGGGACAGCAGCTATGATGGCGAGAAAAAAAAGGATACCGAAAGCTACAGAGATAATTTTGTCATAATGATTGATCAAAAGAGAAGAAAGATTTGAGACCAGGCTCCAAATCCAAGAGGGACCACGAATTCGATTTTCATGTTCTTCCGAGAGCAGGATTCCATCTTCTTTCAGATTTTCAAACAACTTATCCATTTCATGGTCTTCGACGGGCTTGATATCTTCGATCATAATGGGATTGACGTCGTATTCTCGGTGGAGTCCTTTGATCTGCATGCCGTTGATCGAAATATACCAGTTGACTGTGAAAGTATTCCAAGACCTCTTCCAATTCTTCTGGATGTTGACTTTTAGCGAAAAGTATACTCGGGTCGATAGTAAATAATTTCTGAAACAAGTCATTATCTCTTGGAATCAAATCGTCCGTAGTCTAACTCACCATGCTCAGAATTATCCATAATCAAAAAAAAAAATATTAGAAAAAATCAGAATATACAAAAGAGACCTCCAATCAGACGGGGATCTTGAAGAAAAAAAATTTATAAAAATGACCAGTAGAAGCCAACAGTAGGGCTGTCTTGAGAGATAGTGAGAGAAAAAGATAAAAATGCATTGGCTTCTTTGCTTCAGACGTCTGTGTGTGCCCTTTGGAATGTGAGTCATACAAAAAAAAATAATTGAAAAATTGTTGTGATTGGGAACAAAGAGTAAATTTTTTTGTGTAAAAAAATTGAATTGTTTTGTGGGATTTCGAGAAAATTTGAATTTTTTTGCTATTATTCAGTTTTCTCAAGTTTCATCGCGCTCCATTGCGAACTTGGGGAAATTCAAAATTTTGATCTTTCCCGCTCACTTTTTTTCTCATGTAGGTCACGTCAAATATAATAATTTGGTTGATTTTGTGTTTTCGACGTGACCTACATGAGAAAAAAGTGAGCGGGAAAGATCAAAATTTTGAATTTCCCCAAGTTCGCAATGGAGCGCGATGAAACTTGGGAAAACTGAATAATATTTATATATCTTTAGATTTAGAATTTGGAGACAGTTTGAAAGTAAAACACAGGGTTATTCGATCAATCAACTTTATGCTTCTCACTCAAATTTACACTAGTTATCATTTACATTATTATAAAAAAGTTGAGAAAAATGAGGGGCAAAGTGACAAATCAATAAAACTAGAAATAATATAAAAAACTTTCGGTTGGAATATTTGGAATAATTATCTGCTACTCTTATAAAACACGACAGGTAGGGGCTGCGAAAAAAGGGGGCGTGGCCTGTCAAAAAAAATGGCGATTTTTTTGTAGAAAATTTGTCGAAAATTTTTTGGTCATGTTTGAACGCTTGTAAATTTGCTCAAACTCAATGTTTTTCAAAAAACTTTTTTTTGTTGAATTTACCGAATTAAGCCGCTTGTGGAGACCTAAAGAACAGTGTTATCCGATCATTTTGAGCCAAGAAATGCTCCGTTTTCCAAAAGTAGTTTTTTTGGTTAAAAAATTTGGCTTGGAAAAAACGCAACTTTTTTGTTCCAATCGTTACAGTTTCTCGGGGAATTGAGTTACAAACTTGAAATTTGGAATATATATTAGTAATATAACTGGCTGGGGGAAGAAAAAAGAACAAAATCAATATCTTGAAAAATAAAAATTCCAGCCATAAAAGTATGACAACCACTTTTTTGAGCTATTTTTTAACTTTTTTGCGTTTTCTGAGAGAACGGAAAAAGGTATCGAGCTGATTTTTGGTGTGCGCAGAAATAGAAGCACTATGATTCGAGTGAAAAAATCAGATTATAAAAATTCACAAAATTGACCGAGATGAGCTCAAAAACTGTCGAAAAATGGCTCTTTCCCTCCCCAAATTAGGCTCCGCCCACTTTTAGTTTTTCGCCTGTATCTCGGCCAGTTTTGGGAGTTGGAAGGAAATTTTTTTTTGGAGAGATGCGCAAAAAAAATACGGAATGGAACATATAAATTTTGTAAATTTTTTAGTGGAAAAATTTTTGGA